>CM059435.1:112876070-113466070 GCA_030390025.1 Squalus acanthias
CCCCCCCCACAGTCTGCCCCCCTCCCCACCCACAGTCTGCACCTCCTCCCCCTCCCCCCACAGTCTGCTTCCCCCTCCCCCACAGTCTGCCGTCTCCCCCGTCTGCCCCCTCCCCCCCCCCCACAGTCTGCTCCCTCCCCCCCCCCCACCCCACTGTCTGCTCTCCCCCCCCCCCCCCCCCCCCACCCCCCTCCTGTCTCCTAGTGACAGGTCTCTATCCCTCCAGGTTGCATTAGTCAGCCAGGCTAGCCAGTTCGTGATCAGCAGTGCCCTGACTGACTCAGGTAATGTAAGGTACTGGAAGCATGTTTGCTTTCAGTGACTGGTGTACAAGGACACCCAGGTCCCTTTGTACATCAGCATTTCCCAATCGATCACCATTTAAATAATACTCTACCTTTCTGTTTTTCCTACCGGATTCTCCGGATTGAATTCCATTTGCCACTTTTCTGCCCACCAGACCAATCCACTGATATCTTCCTGCAGTCTACAGCTTTCTTCCTCACTATCAACCACATGGCCAATTTTTGTATCATCTGCAAACTTATTAATCATGCTCCCTGCATTCAAGTCTAAATCATTGATATATACCACAAAAAAGCAAGGGACCTAGTACTGAGCCCTGCGGAACTCCACTGGAAACAGCCTTCCAGTCACAAAAATACCCATCGACCATTACCCTTTGCTTCCTGCCTCTGAGCCAATTTTGGATCCAACTTGCCACTTTCCCTTGGATCCCATGGGCTTTTACCTTTCTGACCAGTCTGCCATGTGGGACCTTGTCAAAAGCCTTGCTAAAATCCATGTCGACTACATCGAATCTCCAGGCCCATGAAATTCAAACCAGTGAGGCAGAAATATGTGCAAAAATAAATTGCGCTTCCTGGGCTGGGTGTGACCCACAGACTAGTTTGGACACTGCTGATCTTGTACATGTGAAACTTTATTTTTCTTTACAAAAACAATGCGCTATCATTTCTGTTTTAAATAATCCAAGAACCAGAGATAAGAGTTTCTGGAAGTGCTGAGTGTGTTTGAGGCATTAGGTTCGTGGGATGGTTGAATGTATGTGACTGGTTATGATTGTTTTAATAATAAATTATCATAGTCAAGATTGTTTGTTAATTGCCACGCGACCTTAGTGACCCATTAACTTTATTTTAATATGCACGAAGCAATTAATCATAATTTATCCTTGCATCTACTCCCATTGAATTGTCATGGAAATCTGGGACTCTCTTCCCCCAATAACCTGTTGAGGCTGGGGGTTAATTGAAAATTTCAAAACTGAGATGGATAGATTTTTGTTCGGTAAGGGTTACGGAATTAAGGCGGATGGAGTTAAGATACAGCTCAGCCATGATCTAATTGAATGGCGGAGCAGGCTTGAGGGGCTGAATGGCCTCCTCCTGTTCCTATGAATTAACAGTAATTAATTGTTTCAGGAGTAACCAGCTCAATCATGTTGCATCATAACCATGTGCAGCTCCAACAACACTCAAGAAGCTCGACACCATCCAGGACAAAGCAGCCCGTTTGATTGGCACCCCATCCACCAGCTTAAACATTCACTCCCTCCACCACCGGCGTACCGTGGCTGCAGTGTGTACCATCTACAAGATGCACTGCAGCAACTCGCCAAGGCTTCTTCGGCAGCACCTCCGAAATCCGTGACCTCTTCCACCTAGAAGGACAAGGGCAGCAGGTGCATGGGAACACCGCCACCTCCAAGTTCCCCTCCAAGTTACACACCATCCTGACTTAGAAGTATATCGCCGATCCTTCATCGTCGCTGGGTCAAAATCCTGGAACTCCCTCCCTAACAGCACTGTGGGAGTACCTTCACCACACGGACTGCAGCGGTTCAAGAAGGCAACTAGGGATGGACAATAAATGCTGGCCTTGCCAGCGACGCCCAGATCCCATAAGCGAATAAATAAAATTAAAAAAGTTTCCGTCAGAATGTACAGCCCCCAAATGTAGAATGATACTTTTGAATCAGGAGTTGCAGGTTAGATTAACATTTCTGGGCAAATGACTGCTTTCCTGAGTCTAACACATTACCGAGCTTCTGTGGCGGGGGGAAATACCAGAATCGAGCCCCAGTGAAGCTTTTGAGAAGTGATTTGTTTAACAGGTTTCCAGCAGATGGCTCTGAGTCATGCTGAATCTGAGCTTCAAATCTCTCCTGTGCTTTCTTTGCAGCTTTTCAGATCGAAGAGATTTCAAACGCTTCAGACATGCAGAGCACCACCAATTACCTGTGGCTCATCTCTGACATCCTCGGGCAAGGAGCCACTGCCAATGTCTATCGTGGGCGACACAAAGTGAGTTACGCAGGCTCAGGTCTGACGAAGGGTCATCGACCTGAAACGCTAACTCTGTTTCTCTCTCCGCAGATGCTGCCTGACCTGCTGAGTATTTTCAATTTTTAATGTGAGAGTCACGCAGGGGCTGCTTATTGGCTGGTTGTAGGTTTAGAAGGCTTTCTTTACCTAGATTAAACTTGAAACCTTTGTTTTGAAACACTGGCTGTTGCTGGATTCCGTTTAATTCGTATTTTTGTCAAAATGGGGATGAAGAACTATTTGCAGTTTTTTTTTCTGTGAATGTAATTTTCTTTCACTGAGGTCACGTCGTATAGAAGGTAAGTGGATTAACAGTTAATATGCGCGGTCCATGTGATCGCCAGGACTGGTTTTGATTGCATGAGGGGGGTCGGAGAGGAGTTTTCCAGATTTTATTTTTCCCTATTGGCCCTGGTGTTTTTTTTGCCTCTCCCATGATATTGCATACCTGCGGGGTGGGGGGGGCGGTTAGGAAGGGTCGAGTCATGATGCTCCTGAGTGTCGGGCAGGCTTGATGGACCAGCTAGCCTTTTCCTGCCCGTCATTTTTGTACATTTGTGTGTAGAAGTGCCTGCCAGGATCCTCAGAACACGTGTGGATCTTTTTATAAATCCAGTGGCAACTTGTAAAAAGTAAAAGAAAGTCTTGCATTTATATAGCGCTTTTCACGGCCACCGGACGTCCCAAAGCTTTTTGAAGCGTAATCACTGTTGTAATGTAGGAAACGCGGCAGCCAATTTACGCACAGCAAGCTCCCACAAACAGCAATGTGATGATGACCAGATAATCTGTTTTTAGTGCTGTTGATTGAGGGATAAATATTGCCCAGGACACCGGGGATAACTCCTCTGCTCTTCGAAATAGTTTCAAGGGATCTTTTACGTTTACCTGAGAGAGCAGACGGGGCCTCGGTTCAACGTCTCATCTGAAAGACGGCACCTCTGACAGGGCAGCATTCGCTCAGCACTGCACTGGAGTGTCAGCCTAGTTTTGTGTGCTCGAGTCCCTGGAGTGGGACTTGCACCCACAGACCTTCTGACTCTGAGGCAGAGTGTGCTGCCCACTGAGCCACTGGCTGACATAGTAGCTCGCAGTAGCAGAATTTAAGTCGTCCCTCTCCCCAGGCCACAGTGCTCCCTCTCTGCACTTTATAAACCAGATTCCATTGAAAATACACATTATTGTGGTGCAGATTGACCTGTGAACACCGCAAAACTGGGCTCTATAATTTGAAATCTGAAGTTGAGATTTCATTACGTTCAAATAATTATGTTTTCCTGTCACGACTTCCTCCACAATTTGTTTGCGTCGACCAGTTTATCATCAGGAAAGAACTCGTTTCCCATCAGTGAGAGGTTTTTAAACTGCCTCATTTTTCAAGTACTTCCCCATCCCCAAAGAAACTTTCCTGTTTGACTGAAAATCACGTGGTCTTATTTTAGAGCATAAGAACATACAAAATAGGAGCATTTGGCCCTTCGAGCCTGCTCCACCATTCAATAAGATCATGGCTGATCTTCTACCTCATCTCCACTTTCCTCCACTATCCCCATATCCCTTGATTCTCATAATATTCAAAAATTTATCGATCTCTGTCTTGAATATACTCAACGCCTGAGCCTCCACAGCCCTCTGGGGTAGAGAATTCCAAAGATTCACCACCCTCTGAGTGAAGAAATTCTCATCATCTCAGTCCTAAATGGCCGACCCCTTATTCTGAGACTGTGACCCCCTGGTTCTAGACTCCCCAGCCAGGGGAAACATCCTCCCTGCATCTACCCTGTCGAGCCCTGTAAGAATTTTGTATGTTTCAATGAGATCACCTCTCATTCTTCTAAACTCCAGAGAATATAGGCCTAGTCTACTCAATCTGACCTCATAGGACAATCCCCCCATCCCAGGAACCAGTCTGGTGAACCTTCGTTGCACTCCCTCTATGGCAAGTATATCCTTCCTTGGGTAAAGAGACCAAAACTGCACACAATACTCCAGGTGTGGTCTCACCAGGGCCCTATATAATTGCAGTAAGATGTCTTTACTCTTATACTCAAATCCTCTTGTAATAAAGGCCAACATACCATTTGCTTTCCTAATTGCTTGCTGTACACCTGCATGTTAACTTTCAGTGATTCGTGTACAAGGACACCCAGGTCCCTCTGAACACCAACATTTCCCAATCTCTCACCATTTAAAAAATACTCTGCTTTTCTATTTTTCCTACCAAAGTGGATAACTTCACATTTCTCCACATTATATTACATTTGCCATGTCTTTGCCCACTCACTTAGCCTGTCTATATGCCCTTGAAGGCTCCTTGCATCCTCCTCACAACTTACATTCCCACCCAGCTTTGTATCATCAGCAAGCTTGGATATATTACATTTCGTCCCCTCATCCAAATCATTGATGTAGATTGTGAATAGCTGAAGCCCAAGCACTGATCCTTGCGGTACCCCACTAGTTATAGCCAGCCAACCCGTTTATTCCTACTCTGTGTTTTCTGTCCGTGCAGGAACCTCTTGTGGTGCAGATTGACCTGTGAACACAGCAAAACTGTATTGGTTTGAAATCTGAAATTAAGATTTGATTACGTTCAAACAATAGTGTTTTCCTGTCACTACTTCCTCCTCCACAGTCATTGAGTATATTTAAGACAGAGATCGATAGATTTTTGAATATTAAGGGATATGGGGATAGTGCCTTCTGAAAATCCAATACACCACATCCACTGGTTCCCCCTTATCTGTTCTGCTAGTTACAACCTCAAAAAACTCTTAACAGATTTGCCAAACAAGATTTCCCTTTCATAAATCCGCATTTTCCCTACTACTGATGTCAGGCTAACTGGTCTGTAGTTCCCCGTTTTCTCTCTCCCTCCTTTCTTAAATAGTGGGGTTATATTTGCTACCTTCCAATCTGCGGGAACCGTTCTAGCATCTATGGAATTTTGGAAAATGACAACCAATGCATCCACTATCTCTATAGCCACCTCTTTCAAAACCCTAGGATGTAGGCCATCAGGTCCAGGGGATTTATTGGCTTTCAGTCCCATTAATTTCTCCAGTACTATTTTTTTTTACGAATACTAATTTCTTTCAGTTCCTCCACTATTTCCGGGAAGTTTTTTGCGTCTTCTTCCGTGAAGACAGACACAGAGTATTTGTTTAATTTCTCTGCCATTTCCTTATTCCCCATTATAATTTCTCCTGTCTCAGCCTGTAAGGGACCCACATTTACTTTCGCTAATCTTTTCCTTTTAACATACCTATAGAAGCTTTTACAGTCTGTTTTTATGTCTCTCGCTAGTTTACTCTCATTTTATTTTCCCTTTCTTTATCAATTTCTTGGTCCTCCTTTGCTGAATTCTAAAATCCTCCCAATCCTCAGGCTTGCTACTCTTTTTGGCAACATTATAAGCCTCTTCCTTTGATCTAATACTATCTTTAACTTCTCTTGTTAGCCACGGTTGGACCACTTTTCCTGTGGGGTTTTTGTGCCTTAAAGGAATGTATATTTGTTGTAAATTATGTATTGATTCTTTAAATGCTAGCCGTTGCTTGTCTACCGTCATACCTTTTAATGTAGTTTCCCAATCTACCTTAGCCAACTTGCCCCTCATACCTACGCAGTTTGCTTTGTTTAGATTTAAGACCCTAGTTTTGGATTTAACTAAATCACTTTCAAACTCAATATAAAATTCTATCATATTATGGTCACTCTTCCCTAAAGGCCCCTTTACTACAAGGTTATTAATTATCCTTTTCTCATCACACAATACTAGATCTAAAATAGCCTGTTCCCTAGTTGGTTCCTCAACATACTGATCGAGAAAACTATCTTGCATACATTCCATGAATTCGTCCTCCACACTATTACTGCAAATTTGGTTTGCCCAGTCTGTATGTAGATTAAAGTCCCCCACGATTACTGTATTACCCTTGTTACACGCGCCTCTAATTTCCTGATTTATACTCTTTCATGTGGTAATCGGGAAGCATTCCAGTCTTTCATTAATTCAAGACTCGTCTTGTTTCATCATTAATGTTAGCTTGGTTCGGTCGGTAACCATCATGGCTCCAAGTCAAAATGGTGAGAGTTCAAGCCTCGCACTGTTCATGAAATAGGCTGATGCCCCCCCCCAGTGCAGTACTGAGGGAATGCTGCGTTGTTGAAGGTGCTGTCCTTCAGCTAAGACGTTAAACCAAACCAAGGGTCTATCTGCTTGTTCCAGTGATTTGGGTGTCCATCAGCGATCCCATGGCACTGTTCAGAGAAAAGCGGGGAATTCTCCCAGTGTTTTGGCTCACATTCCTTCCTCAACCAACACCACAAGACAAAAATAAGCCGCACATGTTGACTTCTCGTTCACCTCCCTGCTGTTTGTTCATGATGCTGATGCACAATGGCTATCTCGTTTGCCGACATAAGTGACTGTACTTCAAAAATCACCTTGAGATGTCTTGCCATGATATTGCAGTACATAATTGCGAGTATTCTGTAACTTTTCACAGAAAACAGGTGACCTCTATGCTGTCAAAGTATTTAACAACAACAGCTTTCTGCGGCCAATTGAAGTGCAGATGCGGGAGTTTGAGGTCCTTCGAAAATTGAATCACAAGAATATTGTAAAACTTTTTGCAGTAGAAGAAGAGGTATGGAAATCACACTCTTTTATTCTTTGTAAGATTAATACAGTAGGCTCCTGCATGTGGGATCAATTGACACTGAATCCAAAGATCTTCACCTTTTAAGTAGATAAATTCTATCCATCATACCTGTCTTAAATTTACTTTTTCACTAATTTCCATTTACCTGATCCTTCTTTCCTAACTTGGTTTAGGTAGTGTGTTGGGTTTACCTTGTCTATATTTACCATTTAATACTTTGTATACTTCCTTACAGAGTTGAAACAAGTCTGTAACTTCAAAGTTGAGCTCTTATTACTCATCCTCTTTACACATGGGATTAGTTTCTTACTCTGTTCTGTCCCCTTTCTAATGCACATGTATCTTTGTTTGTGAGTCCACATCACAATCTGGTATTTATCCTCTCTACATTTAATAACTTTCCTGGCCAGGAATATGAAACTGACTGTAGTGAAACTAAAAGTGATACTAACTGTGTTATCACACAATGATCCAGACTGTGTCACTCGATCGGAGCCATGTTTGCAACTTTAAACTGGAACGTCAATTATCTTCCATAATGGAGCGGATGCGCCAGTGGATAACGTAACTTGGTGGATCGTTGAGATTTCCCGAGCAGAACTCCCCTCCATCGTTCCACTTCTGCCGCTGGAGCAGTTGATCAATCAGCTGGGCTGCTGGCTCGAAGCTCCCCGCTCGTCTGTTCATGATTCCAGCTGTTGGACCCAGGACAGCCGACCGGAAACGCTCCCCCACCCCGCTCCCCAAAAAGGACTAGAGAAGCTCAGATTGTTCTTCGTAAGAGCAGAGAAGGTTAAGGGGAGATTGAATAGAGTTGTTGATAGAATAAATATGGAGAAACTGTTTCCACTGGCAGGTGGGTCGGTAAGCAGAGGACACAGATTTAAGATAATTGGCAAAAGAACCAGAGGGGGAGATGAGAATTTACGCAGCGAGTTGTTGTGATCTGGAATGCGCTGTCTGAAAGGGCGGTGGAAGCAGATTCAATAGTAACTTTCAAAAGGGAATTGGATAAATACTTGAAAAGGAAAAAAATTGCAGGGCTGTGGGCAATGTTCCCTGTCATTTTGTTTGGCGCCGCGCGGCCCCTTCAAAATACCACGCGTGCCCGTTTTAGCATTGAAAAGCTTAGAGGGAACATTGACTATGGGGAAAGAGCAGGGGAGTAGACTAATAATTGGGTAGCTTGTTCAAAAAGCAAAGCACAGGCACGATGGGCCGAATGGCCTCATTCTGTGCTCAATGATTCTATGAAAAAGCAATCACAGTCCCTCCCAGCTACAGGATTGGTGCTAAAAGCTGAATCACTTCCATTGATGCAATGAGCAGTCTCTTCAGCGTTGATCTCAGCAGAGCTGCCACCTCAGGATCGTTGGAGAGCCTGTCTGTCTAAACAAGCCTTTGTGCCATTCAGTAGAGTGTGTGTTGACTGTAACGCCAACAGGTGGTGAATGATGGATAACCCATTGTTACGCCGGTCTCCCATTATCCACACACATTCCTGTGCGCAATCAAGAGCCAGGATAATTGATATTGTTACTTCCCTGTACTTCTCACTTAATCCTCCCCAGATCTCTCCTCATAGCTCCAGAGTTTGCTCTTCCAAAGTCCTACACAATTGTATTGCTACTTTTGCCTTAGCCTTTTAGTGTGACCTCAAAATGAACTATCACAAAAGCCCAATGATACAGGGAATCATAAAAGCCATGGAGTTGGAGGTGTCCTCTTTCGAATGAGGCATTGTACCGAGGCCCCCCTCAGGTGAACTTAAACTATCCTACGGCACTATTCAAAGAAGAGTCTGAGAGTTCTCCCCGGTGTCCTGGCCAACATTTATCCCTCAACCAAGATCACTGAATAAACCGATTATCTGCTCCTTTATCTCATTGCTGTTTGTGGGAGCTTGCTGTGTGCAAATTGGCTGCTGCGTTTCCTGCATTACAACAGTGACTGCACTTCAAAAGTGCATCATTGGCTGTAAAGCGCTTTGGGACGTCCTGAAGATGTGAAAGGCGCTGTAGAAATGCACGTTCTTTTATTATAAAACATCTGTATGTTGTGTTGAGCAGTTACTGGTTCTCTGTATGAAGCTGTCCTTTCACTCCTCCCTGATGGTCCAGGCTCAGCCTACTTAGAACCATAGAAATTTACGGCACAGAAGGAGGCCATTCGGCCCATCGTGTCTGAGCCGGCTGAAAAAGAGCTATCCAGCCTAATCCCACTTTCCAGCTCTTGGTCCGTAGCCCTGTAGGTTACGGCACTTCAAGTGCATATCCAAGTACTTTTTAAATGCGATGAGGGTTTCTGCCTCTACCACCCTTTCAGGCAGTGAGTTCCAGACCCCCACCACCCTCTGGGTGAAAAAAATCCTCCTGAACTCCCCTCTAACCCTTCTACCAATTACTTTAAATCTATGCCCCCCTGGTTATTGACCTCTCTGCTAAGGGAAATAGGTGCTTCCTATCCACTCTATCTAGGCCCCTCATAATTTTATACACCTCAATCAAGTCTCCCCTCAGCCTCCTCTGTTCCAAAGAAAACAACCCCAGCCTCTCCAATCTGTCCTCACAGCTAAAATTCTCCAGTCCTGGCGACATCCTCGTAAATCTCCTCAGTACTTGAGCTGTGTCATGTTGATAATCAAGTTTTTCCTGTAGCCTGGGTTACTTTCTTCTGTCTATCTCTTCACCCTGAGCTGGTGGTCGACAGCTGCCAATGATTACTTTGTTGCCCGTGTATATTTCTGCTCCTATTCCTTGTGCCATTCCTTCACTTCTGTTTGATTCACCCTTTCGGCCGCTGTTGCTGCCTCCCTTGCAGCTTATCCTATCCTCCGCTTAGCATGATAGATCTACCTTTGCAAACCCATTCTATACGTTCTGAGCTCCATCTTTTGCTACAGCCTTTCCCATTGCTTCAACAATAGCAACATTTTCAACAGCTGCATAGTATCCTTTATCAGGACACACCTGTTTTTGTAACTTCAAGTGATTTCTAGTTCTCTTGAAGCTCTTCCAGTATTTTCCATTCAATTCCCATTTTGAACTCTTCCTAATGTGTACCTTTCAAAAGAAGAATTCACTAACTTGACCCCCCCCCCCCGCACATGCCTCGGTGTTTACGTTCTACATTTTCGCAATCTCTCTCACCAATATTTATTATCCCCATTTACTCCTGCCGTATGTTATTTTTAGATGCTTATAACAGTAGTTGTTTTGTGTGATTCACTGTTTCCCCGACATGCGTCCCAAGATGTGTTTTGCTCCGCTTCCTTCATTGTGGGCCTCACTGTGCCAGATTCACTAAAGGGCTGATTTGCCGCGTCCTCGCGCGTGTGGTGAGGCTCCTCGCATGCCACGAGCGGCCGTCGGGAAAAATCACAAGCCCGCTCGCCGCCATTTTTCCAATGCACTCTTGCGAGGTCCAGGTGAATCTACCCCTGTAGCTCCACGTTAAGGTTTTTGAGCACCAAGTATTCGAACCTGTTAAATGTTCCTTTTGTGTTTTCTTATGTTTAGACCACCAGCAGAAATAAAGTGCTTGTCATGGAGTTTTGTTCATGTGGAAGCCTGTACACTGTTCTGGAAGAGGCAGGGAATGCATTTGGCCTACCAGAATCTGAGTTCCTGATAGTGTTGCGAGATGTGGGTATGTTCACGATGATTTGCCTATCTGCCAAGTATTCTATTTTTTGGCTTGAATGAAAGCTGAAATGAATATACTAATTCCCGTGTGTGAAAGCAATATTAAAAAAACTTATTGTTGTGAGGTAAGGTGATAAAGTATTCTGTTCTGTGGATCCATCTGTTGATTCTCTCCATCCTCCTCCTGCCCCCAGCTATCTACAAATGACTTTATACCAATGTCTGGTAATATTAAAAACAGACAGAGCTTTGGGCTAATTTACTTCAATTAAATTTCTGTGAGGGCACTAGTATTTTTCACTTGTTCTGGTTCCTGTGTCTGTTTACTTTTATTGCAATCCTATTTTATTTTATCCACCCCTCCTCTCCTGAAGCCATTGACTCCCTGACTGAGGCTTGATTCTGCAGTCACTCTTCTCTGTCTCACCAAACAATTCACGTGCGACCGTTGACGGTGAATGCTGCCAATCGAATCTGATACTGTCCTCATCCAGTGCCCACCTGCACTTCTGATAGGGGTCACTGTAGCACCCTTACTGCTGCCATGACTGTGATCAACTACCTCAGCACAGAGGGAGGCAAACTTGTGACCTTCCTGATTATGTGTGTCTCAGAGGGCTGTGGATACTGAATTGTTGAGTATATTCGAGGCTGAGGTAGATAGGTTTTTGGACTCGAGGGATATGGAGATCGGGTGGGAAAGTGGAGTTGAGGTCGAAGATCAGCCACGGTCTTATTGAATGGCGGAGCAGGCTCGAGGGGCCGAATGGCCGACTCCTGCTCCTAATTCTTATGTTCTAATTGGAGACTTTACCTCTGAGGCATTTAAATTCCTTTGCTTTATATACTTATTTATAGACATGTATCTATCTATGTATGTATCTATTAAATATATGTATCTATATACAAGCTAGGTTGGCTAATCTCTAGTAGCCGCGCAGGTGACTTAAAAACACAGCTTTGGAGTAGGCTATTCTGACCAAAAGTATTGCTGTGGGTCTGAGCTCAGAATTGGCGGTCAGGTTAGTAAAGGTACAGGAAAACTAGCAAGGTAAAGTAAGTGTATAAGTAAGAAATAATAGGAACGAGTGAGATTAGGGATTTATTATTGCTGAGCAAGTTGATATTTGGGTATTTGACTCACTACAGACTTCCTCCCCGCCCCCATATTTAATATTGTGCTTTTTATATTTGCCAAACTTTTGTGCTTCATATCTCTTTGCTTGCTTAAAAAATAGTTGTGTTAGCTTCCAAAATCTGATGGGAGTTTAATATGCATCATTCCAAAGTGTGGGTGGTGCAAGACTATGTTTAGTCCAGTCAGGGTTATAACTTATCCCTGGTTCATATAGCCCTGAAAAGGGAAGATTGTTGAAAAAGGTGCAGCTTCAGGCTCAGAGGAGGCAGATTTTGCTTGCGGGAGCTGCTGTGAAACTATTGAGAGAGAGAGAGAGAATGGTTCTATTTAAAAACTGAAGAAGTACAGTGAACCTCTTCAATATCAATACGTGTGTGATGGTGGTGACTGCAGACACCACTCTCTGCTTCCGAACTTGACTTGAATCTCAATGCTCTTCCAACAGTGGCCGGCATGAACCACCTGCGAGAGAATGGAATAGTCCACAGAGACATCAAGCCTGGAAACATCATGCTTGTGATCGGGGAGGATGGGCAGTCGGTTTACAAACTCACCGACTTTGGAGCAGCCAGAGAATTGGAAGATGACGAGCAGTTTGTCTCGCTTTATGGAACCGAGGAGTATTTAGTAAGAACCAAGTCTTTATATTTTAAGAATGCAAGCATTTATATTTTGGAGTCAACAGTTGGATTCCAAACCGAAGGTCGAATCGCAGCCTCGATCATTACGTCAGACTTGCCTGTTCTTATTTCGAAACATAGAAAAATAGGAGCAGGAGTAGTCCATTCGGCCCTTTGAGCCTGCTCTGCCATTCAGTATGATCATGGCTGATCCTCTATCTCAATACCATATTCCCGCTCTCTCCCTGTACACCTTGATGCCTTTTGTGTCTAGTTTTCTCCCCCCCCTTTCACCCTGGTAATTTTCTTAATTCATTATTCACCAAATCAGATTACATAAAACTTTCCTCCTCAAATTCAATTTTCTGCCAATCACATTCTAACAACAACAAACAAATTTTACCCAATCATACTGCAGAAAAAAAAAATATTCTCCAAGATGTAGATGCCATGACATTCTCCACACAGCTCCTGGCTGAGGGGAAGCTTATCATAACAGCATTGTTTTAAATGTTGGAAACTCTATGGTAAGTAGATTATAATATGCTCTGAAGAATAAATTCCTAGCAAACTTGCAACTCCAGTTACAGTAGATTGATGTACAGATATCTGGGCCTCCACAAGCCTTGGACACGATTAAATACACACCTGCACCAGCTCCCTCTGTATTTCCTTAATTTTTTGGGGGGGGTACCCACCTTCTCAACATCCAGCCCTGCTACTTGCACACCCCAAATCTTAACCCGACACCCCTCTTCACCCGTTTGAGGCTACCCTAGATTCTTGGTCCTCGACCTCTGCCAACAGGTAGGTGGCCTGTTTGCATAGGAACAGGAGGAGGCCATTTAGCCCCTCGAGCCTGTTCCGCCATTCAATGAGATCATGGCTGATCTGCGACCTAACTCCATATACCTGCCTTTGCCCCATATCCCTTAATACTTTTGGTTAACAAAAATCTATCAATCTCAGATTTAACATTAACAATTGATCGAGCATCAATTGCCATTTGTGGAAGAGAGTTCCAAACTTCTGCCACCCTTTGTGTGTAGAAGTGTTTCCTAATTTAATTCCTGAAAGGTCTGGCTCTAATTTTTAGACTCTGCCCCCTAGTCCTAGACTCCCCAACCAGTGGAAATAGTTTCTCTCCATCTACCCTATCTGTTCCCCTTAATATCAGGAAAACATCAATCAAATCACCCCCTTAACCATCTAAATTCCAGGGAATACAACCCTAGTTTGTGTAATCTCTCCTCGTAATTTAACCCATGGAGTCCGGGTATCATTCTGGTAAACCTACGCTGTACTCCCTCCAAGGCCAGTATATCCTTCCTAAGGTGTGGTGCCCAGAACTGCTCACAGTACTCCAGGTGTGGTCTAACCGGGGCTTTGTATAGTTGTAGCTATATGTGGCCTGTTTGCAGATCCTGCCAATGCTCTCATTAGCTGGCCACCCAAGAGAGATGCCACCCAGATCAGATTTATCCTTCCCCATCTCCCTCCCTCTTCACCCCCCCCAAAAAAAAAATGCCACTGCTTACGCTTGGTGTCTCCTCAGAATGGGAACTGGGGTTTGTGTTGACCTGGCTGAGCTCTTCTGAGAACAGCAGTCGGGATGTGAATGTTTGGAGAGTACAGATCGGGTTTGGCTCTGATGGCCCCTGCAGTCCAATAGTCTGCTGACACGTTCACTGGCTCATTGGATGAGGTTGTGAGGGTGATTGACACTTGTAGAACCATTGTCTGCCAAGGAGTCAACATCTTCAGGAGGGGCAGAAATTTATGAGGGGGGGATTTAAAAAATAGATACATGAGAAATATGGTTTTGTAAATACCGCCATTTACTTCAGTATCTGTATGGTATGGTGGCACATTTTGAGATCCAAGTCAACACTACATTATATCAGGGATTGGACTCAACAGGAAAACATTACAAGTCAGGAAAGACACCAATATCTGTCACTTGCTATTAATCTAACTTGAAATTGGCTTCATTCAACATGTTGAGTTGCTTTGATGGAAGATTGAAGCTGATTCTTTCGAGATTTCAACATTCTGTGATTCATTTTCGTGTTGCTTGCAGCAAGAGTGAGGCTCTCCTTGTCTGATGAAACGGCTGTCAATTTGAGTGTTTTTCGCTGTAGGATATGGGCTATTAAACCTCAGGGAAGGGCTGAGGCTCTTAAAGAACATCATTGCAAAGAATTGTGTTTCCCGGCACTCAACCTATGAATTTTCTGTGACTGTTTAAGAAATTCGCTATGATTAAATGTTAAATTTTTATATCTATGTAACAAAAAATAACTTCACAATTGATGAATTAATATTTATGGAATTAGTCATCAAGGGCTATTGTCCTTTATAAGCAGATGTGTCCTCCAGTCTAGCCAAGAACATCTGACTAAAAAAATAACAATCTGATTAGCATCCAGATATGTATGAGCGAGCGGTGTTGAGAAAGCCTCAGCAGAAAATGTATGGAGCAACTGTCGATCTGTGGAGTATTGGAGTCACGTTTTACCACGCAGCTACTGGCAGTCTCCCATTTCGGCCGTTCGAGGGACCCCGCAGGAACAAGGAAGTCATGTAAGTTCATATCTTTCTATTGCATCTGTGCGACCCTCTCCGCAGATGGCGCTGTTTGCTGTTGGGGCAAATGGATAGCGTTCATCACAATGTCAGTGTGGTTTTATTGCGCCGAAAGAACTGCTCCATTTCTCCTCCGCTCTTGAGTCACTTTGGAAAAATACGAATGAACTATCCAGAATCCTTGACTGCTGAGATCAAATTGAACATTGTCACAGCTGGGAATGTGGACGGACCGAGCGACCTACGTACCGGAACATTGAGGACTCCGCGTTCAGGCTTTGCAAAAGGTAGCAATGAAATGGATGCTCACATTCTCCCAGGGCTGACAATGCCATGCTGGGAATGGGTTACCTCAGCAACTGCATCCTCACCAGTAACTTAGCTGGGCTGATCATTAAAACCAGATTTCTCCCGGACGGAAGGACTTCTGCCACGCACATCCTATCCCACACTGTCTTGTTCCCCTATGACTCTTTCTCCGCCAGCATGTCTGACTCTGGCACCCTATCTCCATTCCACCATCAGCCCTTAGCTGTCCAGGCTCTAGAATCTCCTCTTCCTAAACCCTTGCGACCTTTCTCTCCACTTTCAAAAGCCATTCCTTAAAGCCTACCTTCAGGACCATGTCTTTGCTTAGTCTCCTAATTCCTCTACCTCCTGCTACCTCTTCCACCTCTATGAAGCGCCTTGGGATCTTTCTGACATTAAAGGCGCTGTATAAATAGTGTGGCTGTTGCGAGCGCGCGGTTGTGGCTTTGTCCTTTTTTTTTAAAACATTCTAAATTCTGCTGAATTAGTTTTACCATGTGTTGTATTTTAGGTACAAAATAATCACAGAAAAACCCCCAGGAACAATATCTGGGGTTCAGAAATCAGAAAATGGGCCAATAATTTGGCAGCACGACTTGCCGTTGTCTTGCAGCCTTTCCAGGTAAGTCTGATCTTGAAAAATGTGAGCTTACACTTGGATAACATATTGAATATGATCAGAGACCTTACTGCTATGTAAAATTAATATAAGGGGGGGACATTTATATAATCACGGGATCCTGGATGGTTGCTTAGGTTTAGCATAGGCCTTATTTAGATGGCGGTGAAAAATAGATCCGCTCAATTTAGGTCTAAATTCTGTCCTCTAAGAAATGCTTAAATAACAAGAAAAGTTTTTTTTAAGGTACTTATTTCTTCCCCTTTTCCCTCCTGTGGTCTCCCCGTGCTTTACGCTGTTTCTAGCCAAAAGATGCAAATGTACCTTAGTCTCGGGCCTCTGCCAATGCCGAATTTTATATCCGTCCGCTCCACCATGACTCCCGGATGGATTCTGCCCCACAGTGGCCAACATTGTCCAGATCATTTTCATGTTTGCCCTTATCTGATACCACCTCAAAACTCCGCCACCCAGGGGCGGACTAGCCTGATGGGAAATTGGGAGATTTCACGAGTTGCCCCACCCCCGTATGGTTCCCTAGCGCTGTATTATTGGGGAACCCTCCCAACCCCTTTTCCTGTGAGAATCTCGAAGAATCCCACACCTCTTCAGGACAGCCAGCCTGCCCTTGTCACCGCGCCTGCGATTTCAGTTTCAAGTCACTTTGCAGTAAGAGTGCTGTATCCTTTCGGAATTCACTGGCCTTTTTTTTTGTGTTGTATTGAGTTAAAAATGTGAAGAGAATTCTATAAAATGCCTCCCAAAAATTGTCGACATGTTTCCCTGCATGAACTGCACGCAGAACCGATCCAGAGTTACCCGGAGCTTTCCCTGCAGCGTGCCTTTGTCACTCGCACAGTGCCATTGTGATGTGACCGACTGCAGTTTGCGTTTATTCTGCAGATAGAATGACGATGCCATTTGTTCTTGACCAATGAACTTGTTCAATATTACACCGAGGCACTAAATTAATTTTTCACACATTTTTTCACTATTTGGATTTTTGCACAAGCAGACTTCAGTGGAAGATCATGAGTTCACTATCCATAGAATTACCTAGAATTTTACAATGCAGAAACAGGCCATAGAAACATAGGAGCAGGAGTAGGCCATTCGGCCCCTCGAGCCTGCTCCGCCATTCAATATGATCATGGCTGATCCTCTATCTCAATACCATATTCCCGCTCTCTCCCCATACCCCTTGATGCCTTTTGTGTCTAGAAATCTATCTATCTCCTTCTTAAATATATTCAGTGACTTGGCCTCCACAGCCTTGTGTGGTGGAGAATTCCACAGGTTCACCACCCTCTGAGTGAAGAAATTTATCCTCATCTCAGTCCTAAATGTCCTACCCCGTATCCTGAGACTGTGACCCCTCGTTCTAGACCCCCCCAGCCAGGGGAAACATCCTCCCTGCATCCAGTCTGTCTAGCCCTGTCAGAATTTGATACGTTTCAATGAGATCCCCTCTCATTCTTCTAAACTCTAGTGAATACAGGCCTAGTCGACCCAATCTCTCCTCATACGACAGTCCTGCCATCCCAGGAATCAGTCTGGTGAACCTTCGCTGCACTCCCTTGGCCCAACTGGTCTACGCTGGTGAACCTGTGGAATTCTCTGCCACAGAAGGCAGTAGAGGCCAATTCATTAAATAGATTCAAGAAGGAGTTGGATATATTTCTTAAGGGATCAAGGGATATGGGGAGAAAGCAGGGACAGGGTACTGAATTTGGATGATCAGCCATGATCGCAGTGAATGGCTGAGCAGGCTAGAAGGGCCGAATGGCCTACTCCTGCTCCTATCTTCTATGATTCTATGCTCCACACGAGCCTCCTCCCACCCTACTTCATCTCACCCCTATCAGCCCATCCAGCCCTGACTGTTGTGCAGATACATTCTCTTCACTTGTATGACTACATTACAGTGACTCCATTTCAAAAAGTACTTAATTGGCTGTAAAGTGCTTTGAGAAGTCCTGAGGTCATGAAAGGCGCTGTATAAATACAAGTCTGTCTTTCTTTCTATTTTGTTCACTGTCAGCAAGCCTCTTCTTGGATCATTGTTTGTAAGGTGCTATATCCTATGGGGCAGGAACTTCATTCAGATCATGATTCCTATTGACAATTAAGTAGAAAATGGACTGGAAATAACATTGGGGGAAAAAAATGCTTTTTTTTTCATTATTTTAAAGTAATTGGTTTAGAAACAGCAAGACATTTTACTGCTCTTTCTCTCCCTAGGGGCCTGCAGTCTATGTTGACACCTATCCTGGCAAACATCCTTGAAGCTGATCAGGAGAAGTGCTGGGGTTTTGATCAGTTTTTTGCAGAAACCAACGACGTTCTGCACAGAATCGTGATCCACGTCTTCTCTCTGCAGCAAGTCACATTACACAAGATTTACATTCAGAGCTACAACACGTATGTATATTGTTAAAGTCTGAAAATCCTGTCGTTGCTGCAAGATCGTGCAAGTTTCCAGTTATAGAACTCTGTTCACAATTCTTTGCATACTTATCTGGAGCTTAGTTCTAAGGGATGTATGTAAAATATGTTGTAATACGGAAACGCAAATGTTTCTTAACTGTTTAATCGATTAGTAAGTACACTATTTAGACTTGCTAGGTCTCTTTGCCAATGGTTAACGATCCATTTAGATGGCAGAAGTTGACAGCAAAACAAACTTTGCCCTTCTTGAACTGTGCTTACTCCTGGCCAGTTCCTAAGCTGGATTGATATCACTGTGGAGAAGTCTGCCTTCTAAGTTGTCCCTCCTCCCACACCTAAGAGATGCCTGGAACAGGATTCGTGGTATGAATTGGTACCAATTAGGCAATATCATAGGATAATGTTTTGTCTTAAATTATTAATTTCGATAAATGTGACCATCTTTTTAAGAGCTTTTTAAAATACCGGTAAAAATATTGCCTCATAAAAGTATTTTATATATTATATGTGTAATGTCTATAATTTGTGTGTATATGTGTAATAATGTGTGTGTGTGTTTAAGTAATATATACTATACTAGTTGATCTCCTGTGGACACTGGGAGTCAAGACCAAGTATTGTGTTCAGGTGAAGTGGGGTTAGTGAGCAGGGGAAATAATTGGACCAGGGCATGTACATGTAATTCAATCCTTATTTTCAAGTCCTATTATGCCCTTATTCCTAATAATACTTTGATTTTATAGTTCAATAGCAAAACGTGCAGCAACTTGAGAAGTAGAGTTTCTCTGCCATACAGGCTGAGGAGCTGGGCGATGCAAAAATATGGGCGCAACAGTGCCGCCACTGTCGGGCGGGTGTAATTACAGCAGGCCAAGTTTACATAGGCAGATTCCATATATGTAGACATAGGAATTCATAATGAGAGAAAACGTGAGGTTTTGTAGATATGAAGTGTGCACATTCAGAAGATATTGAATAGAGATGCTATATATGTTGCACATATATACATCATATATCTATAGTGTATGTATGTTTCTGTGCGCGATATATATATATATAAATAAAATATGCACCCACAGTATATAGTACTGAACGAGTAAAGCGTCCTGTTGCAATTATATACACTTTGTCTCCAGCTGACCTGAGAATTGATGATATAATGTGGATTCTTATTTAACGCTAGCTTTGTTATTTTTGTCCCAGTTTTACATTAACTGTCGATGAATTTTGGACTTCTGCCAAGCAATTAAATTCCATATATATTTACAGTTTTGTCATTTCCTTTACAGAGCCCACGTATTTTACGACTTGGTCTATAAGCAGACGGAGATTGCACCCCAGCTTCAAGAACTGATCTTTGAGGGCCGACCCCTTGAGCTCGAACCCAATATACAAGCTCACAATTTCCCTAAAACCTCTGAAGAAAACCCTCTGATACTTGTGAGCAGAGAAGCCGTGAATACAGTGGGACTGATCTTCCAGGAACGTATGTTTATCGATGCTGGATCTTCTAAGTGTTTTAGTCGAAAGCTCAGTTTATAGAAGTTTTCTTTTTAATGAGTGTATTTGAAACAGAGATGGATAGATTTTTGGATACTAAGGGAATCGAGGGATATGGGGATGCTGCTGGAATTTGGAGTTGAGGTAGAAGATCAGCCATGATCTTATTGAATGGCGGAGCAGGTTCGAAGGGCCCAGTGGCCTACTCCTGCTCCTATTTCTTATTGTCTTACGGTTAACAGGGAACTAAATCCAAATTCTATTTGCTAACATCTAGATCTGTACTGTACAAACCTTTAACTGTAGGTTGAATGAATTAGTTTACCACAGCACTAGAAGCCACATAAAATACATCTTTATATCCAAAAGGCTCTTTATCCAAATATTAATGCCGTATAAACCATTGGCTATTTCGTTATAAGCTTATATCACTGTTGGATGTCCATTGTGGGGCAACCCTTACTGCTATCACACTTCCCCCAATATTACTGATGGACTCCTCACTTACACAGTTGGCACAATGTGATGATGTGACAGCCATTTGAACAAAGGAGGAGGCAAAATTAATTATGGATAATATATACAGCACATAAGAAATGGAGATGAAACAGACATTTTGCAATGATCATATCGCTTTTGGTTCTATATTGGCCGATATCTCCATTCCTCTGACTCCATCCCCTTCACCCCATTATTGGCAGCCGTGCTTTCGGCCACAGGCCCCATGCTCTGGAATTCTCTCCCTAACTCTCTGCCTTTTCACCTCCCTCTTCTTCATTTAAGACCCTCTGTAAAATCCATCTCTTTGACCAAGGTTTGGGTCATCACTCCTAATCTTTCCTTCTTTGGCTCAACATTTGTTTTTTTTACATAGGATGACATACATAGAATATACGGCACAGAAACAGGCCATACGGCCCAACCAGTCCATGCCGGCGTTTATGCTCCACTCGAGCCTCCTCCCGTCTTTCCTCATCTAAATCTATCAGCGTAACCCTCTATTCCCTTTTCCCTCATATGCTTATCTAACCTCCCCTTAAATGTATCTATACTATTGGCTTCAACCACTCCCTGTGGTAGTGAGTTCCACATTCTCACCACTCTCTGGGTAAAGAAGTTTCTTTTGAATTCCCTATTTGAGTTCTTGGTGACTATCTTATATTGATGGCCTCTAGTTTTGCTCTTCCCCACAAGTGGAAACACTCTCTCTGTGTCTACTCTATCAAAACCTTTCATAATTTTAAAGACCTCTATTAGGTCTATTTTCAAGAGAAAAGAGACCCAGCCTGTTCATCCTTTCCTGATAGGTATAACCCCGCATTTCTGGTATCATCCTTGTAAATCTTTTCTGCATCCCCTTCAGTGTCTCTATATTCTTTTTAATATGGCGACCAGAATTGTATTTTCTTGCGCCTCTGTGCAGGGCCTTGGGATGTTTTCCTATGTTAAGGGTGTTCTGTCAGGTGCAAGTTCTAGTCCTAGTAGTAATAAAGCAAATTGAGACCAGTGCCATGTCTGTATTCGTCTGTGACCATCCATTACACTGAAAATAAAGTCATGTTTTCTATTGCAGCCTTAATTCCAAAGTTAAATCCTCGTTACGATTTGGATCTTGATGCCTCCTGCACAAAGGTTAGGATTGTTTTGATTTTTTTTTACTGTAATTAAGGAATCCTGCTAACTTTAACATTTCACCAAGAAATCCAGAGAAAATGTCAAACTGAATGTTGTGTTTTCTGCCCTAGAATGTTAAAGGTGTTGTCTGTCAAGCACGGAAAATAGCCTCCTCACTCTTGCACTATCAGGAATTGGTCCGGAAGGGTGTTCGGTGGTCAATGTAAGTAAATTGTTTTCTCTTTTACAAAGATATATCAGAAATTTGCCTTTATTAATTCTCTTCCTGCATATAAAACATTTAAAACCAGAGTCATTCTCTTGGAAAGCTTTCAGAAGACCTGTTATTTTAAGAGCACATTGTGTCATCCCATCACATTATTTTAACAATGCCCTGTATTATACGCTAACTTTTAACTTCCTCCCTTGACTTTTTCTACATCGTTGATATTTATGTTGGCGGCTTGCCTTCATCCGTCTAGGCTCGAAGCTCTGGAATTCTCTCCACAAACCTTTCCGCCTCTCCACCTCCCTCTCCTCCTTTAAAATGCTGCTTAAAACCTACTTCTGTGACCAAGCCCTATCCTAATATCACCTCCTTTGGCTCGGGGTCAATCTTTGAGTGATTACGCTCCTGTGAAACGCATCAGGACTTTTTAACTATGTTAAAGGCACTATATAAATACAAGTTGTTGTTGTTGGGCTGCACGCACGAACATAACTATTTAATAATGTGGTACCAATCTGTTTTTAAGTGGGGAGCATGAGATTTATTTCTTGAGACACCTTTTAGTCGTTCCTGATATACTTGGGCCATTTATTTCTGCCTTGCAAGACAAAAAAGTGCTGCTTGGACATACAAGGAGGTTCGTAGGTATCTAGTACCGTGGCAGAGAAAGATATTCTTGAGCAGTTTGAAAGATGCTGAAAATGTATGACCGTCTTTATTGCAGCCACTGTATTGGATGTCCATGAACTGGCTCTGGCTTTACAATCATCACTTCGTTGTGCAAGAGAAAAACTGATGACTGTGGCATTTCTAAATTTACCTGAAAAACAGAAAGGAAATTCAGTTATTGGGGAGAAGGTGGTTTCCTGGCACTTGATGGCCACTCCGATTCCCTTGTCACCTGTCACTTGACTGCAACTTGACATTGTGTGAATTCTGTCCAAGTTCTCAAAATTGAAGAAAAAGCATTTGAAAGAAAAAAAGACTTGCATTTCTATAGCACCTTTAACAACCTCAGGTCATCCCAAAGTGTTTTACAGCCAATGAAGTACTTTTTGAAGCGTAGTCACGGTTGTAATGGAGGAAACGCGGCAGCCAATTTGCGCACAGCAAGCTCCCACTAACAACAAAGCGATAATGACCAGATAATCTTTTTTGTTCTTTTGGTGATTTTGGTTGAGGTATAAATATTGGCCAGGAGAAATCTCCTGCTCTTCTTCGAAATAGTGCCATAGTATTTTTGCGTCCACCTGCAGGAGCAGATGGAGCCTCAGTTTAATGTCTCATCTGAAAGACGGCACCTCCGACACTGCAGCACTCCCTCAGCACTGCACTGGAGTGTCAGCCTAGATTTCTGTGCTCAAGGCTCTGGAGTGTTCAAGGCTGACAGCTCAAAAGGCTCGAAGGGATTTAAACAAAAGACAAATAAAATCATGTGTCCAGTTACCCGTGTACATATCTTAGGCTGTTGAGCACTTAAAAGTCCTCCCGCTCATCCCCCATCCTTTACTTGCCACCAGTTCCACATGGAGAAAAATCCAGCCATTAAGCAAAATTTAGCAGTATCCGTTCTCTTCCTTTTTTGCGTTCTGCTATCTTGGAGATCTCTTCCAGCTGTATGTCTCTGCACATCCCATCTATTTGTTCTCCACTCCACCATCAGTGGCAGTTCCTTCACCCGCTTTATTCTCGCCTCTACTCCGGACTTCTGCTTTGTTACCTCCCTCCTTGCCATCCAAAGCCTTCTTGGGCCCCTTCCCTTTGACTGTACTTTCATCCTTCTCAACCCCTTTTTCTGCTTCCTGCTCAGTGTCTCCTCTTTGGCCACCAGCCTGGAAGGGCTCTGAGATGTGCCTCTGCACGTGCGGAGCGAGTTAGAAATGCAAGTTGTGGGCTCAAAGGCCACTTCAGGTAAGGAGAAAGTGAGACACCTTGAAGAGAATGAATGTTCTTGTTCTCAATTGAGGTCTCCAGAACAGTGAGGAGGCAGGATTACATACCGACTCCAGGCATTGACTGAGCAAGAGGAAACCGTGGCTTTACTCCCACTCTCTCATCAGATCTGACGCGTCCAAAACAATGGACTCTCATATTTGCTAATTCATTTGCGTCCATTGAATTGGTGCAACAGATAAATGGACTCATTGGACTAGAACAATAACTTCAGCACCTCGCTCTGCCTTACTTTGAAGTCATTAACAGCGTCCGTTGCCATGAAATACAGAGATAAAGTGACCCAAGTTCTGTCCAGCCCAATGCCCTCCAACCCCCCCCCCCCCCCCCCCGAACCACAACCTTGCAAGTGTGTGCTCACAGAGTGTCAATAATGTGTGTGTATTCTGCCAATAGACTTGAATTCTAACTCGTACATTCACTCCACTAGTCGAATCATCATGGACAATTTTCGTGAAACTTTGCACAAGAAGACTGAAGTGATTCTGAAGCTAAACTTCTGCATCACTACTGTTGAAAGAGCCAGAAATCTGTGAGTATCAGTGTTTATTGGTGTCACGGACTGCCCAAACCCATTTCATTTAGGACCCTTCAAGCCAGCAGAGGAGACTTTTGAAACTAGGTATTGGAGGTAAAAGGCTGGAGTCTAGCCCATTGCATCACCCAGTCTCCCCTGAGATGTAAATTTAAAAGTGATTTTGTTTTTAAAGAAAAACTGATAACTTATTAAATGAGTCTTAAAATTGGGGAAGAATGTTTGAGAATTTTTTTTCAATACATGTTCATAGAAGCATAGAACAGTGCAGCACAGGAGGAGGCCATCTGGCTCTCTCGAAGAGCAATCCAGTTAGTCCCACTTTCCCTATTTCCCTGCAATTTTTTTTCCTTCAAGTATTTATCCAATTGCCTTTTGAAGGCTACTATTGAATCTGTTTCCACCACCCCATCAGGCAGTGCATTCCAAATCCTAACCACTCGTTGCGTAAAAAGGTTTTTCCCTCATAGAATCATAAAATTATAGAAACTTAGGCACAGAAGGAGGCCATGTCACCTCTGGTTCTTTTGATTTCTTGGTGACTATCTTATATTGATGGCCTCTAGTTTTGCTCTTCCCCACAAGTGGAAACACTCTCTCTGTATCCACTCTCTCAAAACCTTTCATGATTTTAAAGACCTCTATTAGGTCACCCCTCAGCCTTCTCTTTTCAAGAGAAAAGAGACCCAGCCTGTTCATCCTTTCCTGATGGGTATAACCTCGTTATATGCAGCACCTGATATTCAGTGGCCTTGACTGCAATGCAACTGAATATCAGGCGCTGGGTATAACGGACGGCCGATCCGATCCGATTCCGCTGGTTTTGCGCCACCACCCGAGACACATTTCTAGGCCTCAATATTTGCAAAAATAAGCAGGAAACTCAAGATTATTAATCTCCAGTTACTGTCAAACTAGTAGATCCAAGTTTTGTAATTCTGGCCTTTGAACGAGATTCTGCTTCAGTAGCTCTCAATAGGATTCTCTCTCTCTCTCTGCTTTTTTTCAAATGCAATTTTAACACATCTGGTTGGGAGGGATCCCAGTGAAATACTATGTACTAATTTGTCTTTTTGGTCGTGCATCTTACATACTCAACAGATACAACAGTTTGCTGCAGACAACCATCCTGCCATCAGAACTGGGCGAGATTCCAGAAATTCACAATAAGCTTCTACGTGTAAGTAAATTAATTCGTGAAAATCAAGTAACCGGCTGTCTTCACTCTGATTGCTTGTCCATTAAGATGTGACCAATGTTCCCTTTAATTTTTTTTGGGGGGTGCGCGGCCCCTTTAAGGGGCTACGCGGCCTATCCAAAACACCGCGCATGCGTGGCTTTTCCTAATTAAAAGCGGGTGAGCTGGCTGTGCGGAAGCTGCAGCCACGCAGCTTAAAGGGAGCATTGGATGTGACCAGAATAATTTCAATTTGAGTTTTCTGTGTATTTTTGCAGACACTGGAGACTTTATATATCTATCTGTATGTTATTGCACCACACGCAAAGCACGCACTTTTTTTTTTAACAAAATTGTGAACTAAGTTACAAAGAGAAAACGTTGCTTTTATTTATCCAGTGAGCAGACCCAGTTTAAAAATACATACAGGACTTTTGAGGTTTGCATATTATTCAAAGTGGCTGGGGTAGATTTTTGTTTCTACTTCCTGGAAAAAAGTATTGCCTGAAAAAAGTAACTTCAAGCAGCTTGAGTATATATAAAAGAAAAAAAATAAAGACTTGCATTTCTACAGCGCCTTTCACGACCTACTGAACGTCCCAAAGCGCTTTACAGCCGATGGAGAACTTTGTTGGCATGTAGTCACTGTTGTGATGTAGGAAACGCGGCAGCCAATCTGTGTACAGCAAGCTCCCACAAACAGCAATGTGATAATGCCGAGATAATCTGTTTTTTGCGCTGTTGATTGAGGGATAAATATTGCCCAGGACACCGGGGATAACTCCCCTGCTCTTCTTTGAAATAGTGCCATGGGATCTTTTACGTCCACCCGAGAGAGCAGACGGGGCCTCAGCACTGCACTGGGAGCGTCAACCTAGATTTTTGTGCTCTGGAGTGGGACTTGAACCCACAACCTTCTGACTCGGAGGCGGGAGTGCGACCCACTGAGCCACGGCTGACACTAAAAGTGAAGCTCTGTTCCCCCTTCCCTCCGGAAGCAGGTTAAAAAAGACTGTACAGGAAACTTTCGTTTATCTGGCATCGACGGGACCGGCGTGGTGCCGGTTTATCGAAAGTACCGGATAACGGAGAGTTATATCTACCGAGGCTATTTTTAACAAAGAGACTCCAGGCAGCGCGGGAGAATCAACTCCTGCTACTGCAGTGTTTCGGACTTCCGACAGCGCCAGGAGGCCGAGTAGTGGCACTTTTGAAAAGTACCTCTACTGACTAAATCGGCGTTCGCGGACTCGGACTCGGGATCGGCAACATTGCCGGTTATTTGAGAGGAGTTTTCGGAGCACTCGGCGTTCGCGGAGACTCGACTGCGACTCGGCAACATTGCCGGTTATTTGAGAGGAGTTTTCGGAGGATGATTTTTGCCGGTTAAGCGAGAATTCCGGATATTTGGGTGCTGGATAAACGAAAGTTTCCTGTATTTATTATTATTAAAAAAGACGATCCTCCTAATCACTCCACGCTGCTTGAAGTTACTTTTGTCAAAAAATGTGTGTACAGGGATTTTTCAGTTAGTAGAATTATAGGGGGAATCTCAAACAACAGTATTTTGTATATTTTAATATGGATAGAGACCTCATGTTTGTAAGTTGATATCGTGTGACATATTGATTGTCACATCCCCTGCAGCTATATATTTGAATATTACTGAATGACTTCCTGCCTGTCCTTTCTTTTCCTTCTGCCCTACTCTTAATCTGTATTAGGTTTTAGATATCGATCTCCCTCAGTCACACTTTACCTGTTTAAAACGCTTTGTTGTGTAGTTGGCAGGTTCTATGGAATCCATAAACCACAATTTGAGGGACATTGAAGCCACATTTTTGCCCGGTAGCCAGCTGTCGGATCATTGGACATATCAAGAAGGAACACATCCAGAGGACAAAAAGTACGCTTAAATTTCCAAACCCTTGCATGCTTTTTTTTTTGCCGTTCGGTAGGAGCTGCCAATCCGTTCATATAAATCAAAAATTTATTTTCTTTTTCAGTACTGAAAAACTTCAGGTTCTTCTGGACTTGATAACTGGCATCTATCTTCAGTTCAAAAAGGATAAAGCAATGCACAGTAAGTATGCACACTTTTTAGACATTGTAGCAGGGTGATTGCGGGGCCGGTCATAGAATCATAGAAATTTACAGCACAGAAGGAGGCCATTCGGCCCATCGTGTCTGTGCCGGCTGAAAAAGAGCTCTCCAGCCCAATCCCACTTTCCAGCTCTTGGTCTGTAGCCCTGTAGGTTACGGCACTTCAAGTGTATATCCAAGTACTTTTTAAATGCGATGAAGGTTTCTGCCTCTACCACCCTTTCAGGCAGTGAGTTCCAGACCCCCCACCACCCTCTGGGTGAAAAGATTTCTCCTCAATTGCCCTCTAAACCTTCTACCAATTACTTTAAATCCATGCCCCCTGGTTATTTACCTCTACTAAGGGAAATAGGTCCTTCCTATCCACTCTTATCTAGGCCCCTCATAATTTTATACACTTCAATAAAATCTCCTCTCAGCCTCCTCTGTTCCAAAGAAAGCAACCCCAGCCTGTCCGACGAGGGTGCTGATCTCCGAGTAAGAGTATGGCCCTTTAAGAAACCTCACCTTTAAGAGGAAAGGGTGTGGCCCCTTTAAGAACCTCATCTTGCAACTGGAGTGTGGGAGGGGAGACGTTCCCCAGCCAGCTGAGCATAAAAGGGTGAGGTTCAAGAATTCTGATAGTTGGAGGACTGCTGTTTGTAGGAGAAAGGAGGCTCCGAGACGGCAGGACGGTGGAACAACATACAGTCTATCTCCCGTGGTGATGGCCACGATTGGTCGGAGGAAGTGCGATGTTTTCTCGCTGAGAGAGGTTACAGCTCCATCGCTATATATAGCCGACATTACCATTACAAGTACAGCATTATCCAATGCATCAAGTATCTCAATCATAAAATCCACTAATAAAACCCTCAAGGATCTATATTTTAAAATCCACAGCCAAGTCTGAGATACGGTACAGTAGTATAGTGGTTATTTTACTGGACTAGTAATCCAGAGACCTGGACTAATGATCCGGAGACGTGAGTTCAAATCCCACTGCGGGAATTTAAATTCAAAATAATTAAATAAATCTGGAATTTAAAAAAAGCTGGTATTGATACTACTGGATTGTCGTAAAAGCCCATCTGGTTCACTAATGTCCTTTTAGGGAAGGAAATTTACCATCCTTACCCGGTTTGGCCTATATGTGACTCCAGACACACAGCAGTGTGGTTAACTCTTAACTGCCCTCTGAAATGGCCCAGCAAGCCACTCGGTTGTACTCAAGAAGGCGGCTCACCACCACCTTCTCGAGGGCAGTTAGAGATTTGCAATAAATGCTGGCCTTGCCGGCGACGCCCACATCCCGTGAAGGCAAAGGCTCCGCGAAACCTAAATGAAGTCCAATGTTGCAAGGTTTTATTTTCACAATTGAAGCCGCTTGCATAATTCAGGAACAGAAATAAATTAGCACTCCGTTCATTTTATTTTCCATGGTTATGTTTTTGTTTAAAATCCCTCCATTGCCTCGCCTTTACTGTCTCTGTGACCTCCTCCAGCCCGACAAGCCTTTGAGATCTCTGCGCTCTCCAATTCTGACCTCTTGACCATCCCCGATTTCTATCGCTGCACCATTGGCGGCCGTGCTTTCAGCTGCCTCGGCCCTAAGCTCTGGAATTCCCTCCCTAAACCTCTCCACCTCTCTACCTCTCTCTCCTCCTTTAAGATGCTCCTTAAAACCTACCTCTTTGACCAAGCTTTTGGTCACCTGTCCTGATAGCTCCTTCTGTGGCTCGGTGTCACATTTCGATTGATTAACGCTCTTGTGAAGCGCCTTACTATGTTAAAAAGGCACTATATAAACGCAAGTTGTTGTTGTTAGGTCAAAAAAAAACCTTTATTGATGTCACATCACCAGCTTGGGATTTTTTTTAAAGTTAAAATTCTACAGTTGTGAGACCCCATGAATGTATAAATGGAGATTCCATTTGTCTGGTAATCCACAAAGTGACTTCCACTAAAATGGCCAAGCAGTTTATGCGAATGACTTGATTCCTTTCGTACTGCCTTCCACTGCTTGTCCCCGTGCTAGTAACTGATAATATTGTTTCCGTTAGGCTTGCACAAATAGTGTCTGACTTACAACACAAATGGCAGAGGTCTTCCTGACTTTGCTCTTGATTTAAAGCCATTGTGGCCCTTTGCGAGTACGGTGAAAATGTTGACGTTGAGTACTGAGTTGAATGGATTCTTTTTTATTGTGTGGGAAGAAGTGAGAATTTTCTAAATAGAAATCCTCTCATTGTTATTTTAATGAGACTTTTGTACTTCAAGTACTGGTATTAGATTATTGCCAGTTTATAGTGATGTGGAGCTGAGGACAAGGAGTTATATACTGCTGGCCCCATATTGCCAAGTGAAACACTGTGCAAGTGAACTGCCTGGGAAGCTGTGATTGAGGTAGTTGTGCATTGCCAGATTTATGGCCTAGATTTTGTGATGGTAATCTCGGCAAAACTGTCAGGGTTCGCTACCGTTACCCCTCTGATACTGACCGCAACTTCAGGATTTAGCGCATGTGCAGCTAAACGCGGAAATCCTGAAGTTGCGATCAGTCATTCCCTGCTCCGCCACAGGTTGCACTGTGGAACTTCCCAGAGCCAGCAGTCAGTTGAAATCACATATATGGATGAAAACTTCCCCTTTTACGATGGAATATCGCTGTTAAAAAAAAACCCTAAAACTTTAAGCCTTGTTGAAAGACGTGTAACTGGGTTTTTAACGGCGTACTGACTGCTGAACAACTGTTCTAGCCCCAACAAAATCATTTTATAGTTCTGGAATGTCAAATTTTTCCATTATTATTAAGAATTACAAGTTTTTATTTTTTTTTAAGTTTGTTTCTGATATTTCAGCTTCTACTTTAATCCTAAGTGTATATCCCAATCTTTATTTCGCTCTCTGTAAAATTTATAAAAAGTAAATTAGAATCTGTGCATTTTACTTCCTGGTTTACTGTCTGTGCAAATTCTTCAATCTGATTGGCTGCATAGCCTGCTTGATGACATCACTGTTGCTGGAGATTCGCTTGATTTGGCGCCAGATTCAAACAAAGGTCGGGAGAGCTGAAATTCACGCCACAGAGATGGTTAGATCTTTGTGGGCAGCTTTCTTTGTGGGCAGCAGCGAGTGCCGTCGCTTCGCCGCTGACCGCAAGTTCCGGGCCTTTATGTTCTTATGTTCCGTTTAAAGTTCTTTTCAGTCACACTGTCAAAGTAGAGAAAGACTACCTCCTCCAAGTGGCCTCACATCACTTGCCAGGATTTGAGCTTGTCCCCTTTGCTCCCAGTTTATACTGCATGTTTCGCATTGATGTAAAACTAAAACCACATTGCAGGATCGCAAAGTTTAATATTCCCAGCCTTTAATAAAGACAGAACATGCTGGAGAGATATAACAATGACTGAAGAGAGGAAAGGTGGGTTATCATTTTGGGTGTAGATGCTTCCAACCCCGAAACACCCTGTTTATTTTTCTTTTCGGGAGCTGATGTGTGATCATAGAATCACAGAAACTTGCAGCACAGGAGTCCATTCGGCCCGTCGTGCCTGTGCTGGCTGTTTGCAAGAGCAGTCGTGCTTATTACCACATCCCCGCTTTTGTCCGTAACCCTCAAGTATCTGTCAACTCCTTTTTAAAATTATGTCATAGAATCATAGAATAGTACAGCACAGAAGGAGGCCGTTCGGCCCATCGAAAGAGCCGGCGCAGACTCGAAGTGCGATCCTGTTAGTCCCACTCCTGGGACTCAGCTTCCACCATCTTTTCAGGTAGAGCATTCTCGATCCCGACAACACTCGAGTGAAAGAATTGCTCCATTCTACCATTTTCTATCTCTCTTTCAGTTTTCCAGCATTTGCAGTTTTTTTTTCTTATTTCTATTGGCTGATTTTCTTCTTCTCTCTGTAGTTATTACACCTGCAAGAGTAAAAGTTCTTTATTATATGTTTTAAAGAAAAACGTTGGAAACTGGATGGAACAATGATTTAGATGCTGGCCATTTCCCTCTGGGACTTGAAGTTCAAGTTCAGCCTTGACAAATGGGATTGAGAGTCTTCCCTGTCTGCTGGCTGTAGGGGTTCTTCATGCAATGAGTTTGGGAAGTCTCGTGGGCACAAAAACCTTAACCCAAATCCAGGACCATTGGTAGTCTCACTTGGGCCAAAGAACGGCTGATGCAGGGAATGAGTGAAACACGTCACGCTTGTGTAGAGGAGGGGGGTGCTCTTCCGAGGTTGGGGCAGCATAGAGGGAGCTTTTATGCTGCATCTGGCTATGCTGCACCTGACCTGGGAACACTTGGCGCTGACACTGAGTGCCTGGAATGGGGAAGAGTTCCATTGCCCAGCATCAAGATCCCTCACCTGGATGAGCACAACTTTTTGATGAGCAAAGAACATTTTGGTTTCCTCCAAAAGTCAATGCATCGCAGTTGAGTGGAAAGTGGAGCCACCAGTGTGTGGAACCACAGCTTGCATCCGCTTACAGGCACAAGCCTACTGGCTTGGGGAAGGGGAGGTGGCAGAAGGATGGATAGATATGGCATCATGAATTCTGCAACATCGTGTCCGCTCCAGCAGTTTCACAATGCTGCTGCACCGCGACAGGCCGGCCCCACCTAATTATTTTGCAATAGGTGAACCGAAAGAGCATCTGCTCTTTTTATTTGTTAATGGAGAATTGTGGCAGCTCAATTCTATTACCTTTACGCACTCAGGAGAATTTAAAGTTCTGCCATTGTTCCAGTTGCATTGCTGTTTTCACAGACCTGTGTATTATAACAAAATAATGTTAATTCAGAGATGTTCATGCTACTGGAACCAATAGTGGTAAACTTATTGATAGTCTTCCCATTTATTACATAGAATGTACAGCACAGAAACAGGCCATTCAGCCCAACTGGTCCATCCCCGTGTTTATGCTCCACACGAGCCTCCTCACGTCCTACTTCATCTCACCCTATCAACATATCCTTCTATTCCTTTCTCCCTCGTGTGTTTATCCAGCTTCCCCTTAAATGCACCTATGTTATTCGCCTCAACCACTCCCTGTGGTAGTGAGTTCCACATTCTCACCACTCTCTGGGTAAAGGAGTTTCTCCTGAATTCTTTATTCGATTTATTAGTGACTGTCTTATATTTATGGCCTCTAAATTCCAAGGATTTTACCCAGAATACTGTTTCTCTTTCAGAGCTGCCTTACAACGAGGAGCAGATTCACAAATTTGATAAGTAAGTATTCAGTTTGCGTTGAATTCATTCTGATTGCTTGTGCTGTAAGAGCTGAGGTTTTTAACTGCTTGTGGTTTCATTAAAAACACCAGTTAACAATTCCTTCAAAAACGTCGCTTCCGTGTGACGTACAGAATGGGGGTAATTTTCCGAGCCCAAGCTGCCAGGGAAGAGCTTTGCCCTACATACGAACAATGACGGACAGGTAAAGACCCTCTGGCCCATCCAGCCTGTCCCATACAATTGCGATACCTTGTGTATCACAATATATAAACTTTCCACCCTACCCGAAACCATGGGTTCTCCTGGGAGAGGCAAAAAAACAGATGAAAATCCCAGGCCAATTTGGGGAGAAAAAATCTGGGAAATTCATCTCCGACACATCTAGGTGATCGAAACTAGTCCAGGAGATCACTCTGGCCCTGAATTCCCTCCAGTACCCACCTTCTGTGAGAAGTGATCTCCGCCCCAGCCAGAAACAGGTTCAGCTCTCGCTTGAAGGAGTTCAGCGAATCAGTGTCCACCACACAAGACAGCAGCCTGTCCCAGAGGTCCACTATTCTCTGGGAAAAGAACCACCTCCTGACATCGAACCTAGATCTGGCCTTATGCAACTTAAATTTGTGAGCCCTGGTCCTCCCTGCTGTCTGTGCATGTTCGAAATTCAGGGGACAGGGGTGCACAGTCTCCCATGATTTTTCCACCCATTGACCATAATGGTTGGAAAATCATGAGCAGCGTGCCCCTGAATGTCCGATACACTCCACCTGCCCCCGCTGATGATGTGGACTCATCCACTGTGTCCTCTCCCTGGTAGGTGTGCAGCGACTGCATTAGCCGAGCATTGCAGTAGACCAAAGAGCAATCTGCACAGAAACTTAGTTATCCTTAAAAGCACGCTACCTCCGTCAATCAGTTTAGCCAACCTGTTTCTTGAGGGGGTGGGGGGGGGGGGGGCGGTGGGGTGGTGGTAAAGTGCCTCATTTAATTTCGCAAATTTGCACGCTGACGTGTTTTGACGAGATTTACTGAATTGCAATTGTGCGTTTGCGAACAATTGAAGTAAAGTTACCAAGTGCTTTTTGTGCTGAAGATGCTTTAGATTGTCAGTACTGCAGGCCTGTCCTCCGTCACTCAGCGACTGCGGGACCATTAAAAATCATAGAAGAAAAAAATCACAGAAATTTACGGCACAGAAGGAGGCCATTCGTGCCGGCCAAAAAAGAGCAATCCAGCCTAATCCCACTTTCCAGCTCTTGGTCCGTAGGCCTGCAGGTTACATAAGAACATAAGAAATAGGAGCAGGAATGGGCCACTTGGCCCCTCGAGCCTGCTCCGCCATTCAATAAGATCACGGCTGATCTTGGGCTCAAAGCCACTTCCCTGCCGGCTCCCCATAACCCTTCACTCCCTTATCTTGTAAAAATTTATCTATCTCCACCTTAAATGTTTTTAATGACCCAGCCTCCACGGCTCTCTGGGGCAGAGAATTCCACAGATTTACGACCTTCTGAGAGAAGAAATTCCTCCTCATCTCAGTCCTAAAAGGGCGACCCTTTATTCTGAAACTGTGCCCCCGAGTTCTAGATTTCCCCACGAGGGGAAACATCCTCTCTGCATCTACCTTGTTGAGCCCCCTCAGTATCTTATATGTTTCAATAAGATCACCTCTCATTCTTCTAAATTCCAATGAGTATAGGCCCAACCTGCTCAACCTTTCCTCATGAGTCAACTTCTTCAAGTTACGGCACCTCAAGTGCACATCCAAGTACTTTTTAAATGTGATGAGGGTCTTTGCCTCTACCACCCTTTCAGGCAGTGAGATCCAGACCCCCCACCACCCTCTGGGTGAAAAAAGTTCTCCTCAACTCCCCTCCAATCCTTCTACCAATTACTTTAAATCTATGCCCCCAGTGAACGTGGCTCTACTGATAGCTCAGTGAGTAATTGCATTGTACCTAACTTCGCTGGGGCGGAATCCTGCAACTCGGGAGTAAGATTTTATATTTCCTTAAGCCCCACCTTTGCTTTAGCGCACTCAGGCAGCATCTCATCCCCAGCTTAACCTCGTGAGGTTAGAAATGGGAGAATATTTTTTAGAAGTCAAACGGCTTGACAGTGCTGAAGGGGTGGACTTCCTCTGACTGACACAGATTGCATCCAAGCAATGAACTTAGGCAGCCCCATCAGTATAATTTAAATTGAACTCAAAGCAGAAAATGCTAGAAAACAACCTGACTGACCTGCTGAGTGTTTGCCTGCATTTCCAGCTTTTATTTCAGATTTCCAATGTCCGCAGTATTTTGCTTTTATGATTTAAATTGAGTTGGTTTAGTTTGAAGACACCCAGCTTTACCTCACTACCACTTCTCTCGACCCCTCCACGGTCTCTAAATTGTCAGACTGCTTGTCCGACATCCAGTTCTGGAGGAGCAGAAATTTTCGCCAATTCATTATTGGGAAGACCGAAGCCGTTGTTTTCGGTCCCCGCCACAAACTCTGTTCCCTAGCCACTGACTCCATCCCTCTCCCAACATCTGTCTGAGGCTGAACCACACTGTTCGCAACCTTGGTGTCATATTTGACCCTGAAATGAGCTTCCGACCACATATCCGCAGCATAACTAAGACCGCCTATTTCCACCTCCGTAACATCGCCCGTCTCCGCCCTTGCCTCAGCTCATCCGCTGCTGAAACTCTCATCCATGCTTTTTTTACCTCTAGACTTGACTATCCCAACGCACTCCTGGCTGGCCTCCCACATTCTACCCTACGAGGTGATCCAAAACTCGGCTGCCCGTGTCCTAATTTGCACCAAGTCCCGTTCACCCATCACCCCTGTGCTCGCTGACCTACATTGGCTCCCGGTTAAGCAACGCCTCGATTTCAAAATTCTCATCCTTATTTTCAAATCCCTCCATGGCCTCGTCCCTCCCTATCTCTGTAATCTCCTTCAGCCCCACAAACACCCCCCCCCCCCCCCCCCCGAGATATCTGCGCTCCTCTAATTCTGGCCTCTTCAGCATCCCTGATTTTAATCTCTCCACCATTGGTGGCCGTGCCTTCTGTTGTCAAGGCCCTAAGCTCTGGAATTCCCTCCCTAAACCTCTCCGCCTCGCTCCCTCTCTTTCCTCCTTTTAATCCACTCCTTAAAACTTACCTCTTTGACCAAGCTTTTGGTCACCTGCCCTAATTTCTCCTTATGTGGTTTGGTGTAAAAAAAAAAATTCTTTTAATACTCCTGTGAAGCGCCTTGGGATGTTTTACTACGTTAAAGGCGCTATATAAATACAAGTTGTTGTTGTTGCAGATCACGCACACTATTGCAAATTCGCACTTAAAAGTTGAAAATTTGGAACAGCAGTAAAATGTGAATTTGCGACAGGATTCCCCCCCCCCCCTTAATTTGTACTGAGCCCCACGAACCAGCTTCAAGACATAATAAAGAACTCCTCAACCGTTTATCTGCAAGTTTGACTATTTTCTCCCCCCCTCCACTGCATCTCTTTAGTTTTACAAGAAACCAACTTCCTCAGTTTCCAAGAGTCAACTTATTTTGTTGCTTGACTGTCCTAAAGCCTCCGTCACCTGATGCACAAAACAAGGGTTTAATTCCTCCCTTCCTCTCCAAGGTATCCTGGAATGGAGGCAAGGAGGCGCATGTCTATTTAATGCTCATGTGAGCCTGCCCATAATAGTGGGCCCATCAGAATAACTTTGGTTTTAGTGTTACGTAATGAGGGAGAGGCAGTGTTTTCATACATCCAGAAAACTCTGCGCGCAAGATATAATTCAGGCAACTATCGGAAACCACGTCGGTCTATGTTGGTGGTTAGATTGCTGAACTAACTCTGCACCACAGCTACAGCTCTCGACAGGAAACGCTGTCATTGTCGGCAGTTTTCAAGAGAGCATTTAAAAAAAAAAAAATCATCATCTCACTAGGATAATTACTAATAATGACCTTGTGTCAGTCATGGGGTTTGCTCAGGCGCTGCTGGTCAGACTTTCCTGTTCCCGTGCCCGGATGTATTGGATGGCCTGGGTTCAGCACGTAGAGGAAAATTGGGTCCGGGAGGAGTACGCGCTAGTAAGCCCATCCCGATTTTCCATCTGCTTAAATGAATGGATGGGCAATCGATGTATTCTCTTATGGGCGGGCAGTCCTTCCTGCCTGATTTTCCTCTATGCTGCACCCAGGTCTTTTTTCATTATTCAGTCACAGGATGTGGCTGTCACTGGCAAGGCTGGCATTATTGCCCATCACTAGTTGCTCTGAACTGGGTGGCTTGCTAGGACACTTCAGTGGGCAGCTTAAGAGTCAACCACCTTGGTGTGGGACTGGCACACGTATAGAAGCATGGAATAGTACAGCACATAGGAGGCCATTTGGCCCATCGAGTCCGCGTCGGCTCTTTTGAAGAGCAATCCAGTTAGTCCCACTTCTCTGCTCTTACTCCATATCCCTGCAATTTTTTCTCCTTCGTGTATTTATCCAGTTCCCTTTTGAAGGCTACTATTGAATCTGTTTCCACTACCCTATCAGGCAGTGCATTCCAAATCCTAACCACTCGTTGCGTAAAAAAGTTTTTCCTCATGTCGCCTCTGGTTCTATTGCCAATCACCTTAAATCTGGTTTATCGACCCTTCAGCCATTTCTCTTGTACAGTTTCTCTTGTATAGGCCAGACATAAGAACATATGAATTAGGAGCAGGAGTAGGTCATATGACCCCTCGAGCCTGCTCCGCCATTCAATAAGATCATGGCTGATCTTCGATCTCAACTCCACTTTCCTGCCCTATCCCTATATCCCTTAATTCCTCTGGAGTACAAAAATCTATCTATCTCAGCCTTGAATATACTCAACGACTGAGTATCCATAGCACTTGGGGGCAGAGAATTCCAAAGATTCACAACCCTCTGAGTGAAGAAATTCCTCCTCATCTCAGTCTTAAAAGGCCGGCCCCTTATCCTGAGACTATGCCCCCTAGTTCTAGACTCTCCAGCCACGGGAAACAATCTCGCAGCATCTACCCTGTCAATCCCCCTCAGAATATAAGAACATAAGAAATAGGAGCTGGAGTCGGCCATTTGGCCCTTCAAGCCTGCTCCGCCATTCAACAAGATCATGACTGATCCTCTACCTCAACTCCACCTTCCCGCACTATCCCCATATCCCTTAATTCCCTTTGTTCCCAAAAATTTGTCAACCTCTGTCTTGAATATAATCAATGACTGAGCACAACCCTTTCAGTGAAGAAATTTCTCCTCATCTCAGTCCTAAATGGCCGACCCCTTATACTGTGACTGTGACCTCGTTTTCTAGACTCCCCAGCCAGGGGAAACATTTTCCCAGCATTAACCCTGTCAAGCCCCTTAAGAATTTTATATGTTTCAATTAGATCCCTCTCACTCTTCTAAACTCTAAGGAATATAGGCCTTGTCTACTCAATCTCTCCTCATAGGGCAATCCCCTCATCCCAGGAACCAGTCTAGTGAACCTTCGCTGCACTCCCTCTAAGGCAAGTATGTCTTTCCTTAGGTAAGGAGACCAGAACTGTACACAGTACTCCAGGTGTGGCCTCACCAATGCCCTGTATAATTGTAGTAAGACTTCTTTACTCTTATACTCTAATCCCTTTGTAGCAAAAGCTAACATACCATTTGTTTTCCTAATTGCTTGCTGTACCTGCATGTTAACTTTCTGTGATTCATGTACAAGGACACCCAAGTCCCACTGGGTGCAAACATTTCCCAGTCTCTCACCATTCAAAAAATATTCAGCTTTTTAGTTTTTCCTCCCAAAGTGGATAACGTCACACTTCCCCCACATTGTATTCCATTTGCCATGTTCTTGCCCACTCAGTCAACCTGTCTATATCTCTCTGCAGCCTCTTTGCGTCCTCCTCACAGCTTAATTTACCACCTAACTATCATCAGCAAACTTGGATACGTTACACTCAGTCTCTTCATCAAAGTCATTAATAAAGATTGTAAATAACTAAGGCCCAAGCACTGATCCTTGCAGTACCCCGCTAGTTACAGCCTGCCAACCTGAAAAAGTCCTGTTTATTCCTACTCTCTCTTTTCTGTCCATTAACCATTCCTCCAATCCATGCTAATATATTACCCCCAATACCATGAATCCTAATTTTGTGTAATAACCTCTTGAAAGTAATCTTATATGTTTCAATGAGATCACCTCTCACTCTTCTAAACTCCAGAGAGTATAGGCTCAATCTCTCCTCCATAGGACAACCCTCTCATCCCAGGAATCAATCTAGTGAACCTTCGTTGCACCGCCTCTAAGGCAAATATATACTTCCTTAAATAAGGAGACCAAAACTGTGCACAGTACTCCAGGTGTGGTCTCACCAAAGCCCTATACAATTGTAGCAAGACTTCCTTACTCTTGTACTCCAACCCCCTAGCATTAAAGGCCAGCATGCCATTTGCATAAGAAATAGGAGCAGGAGTAGGCCATTTGGCCCTTTGAGCCTGCTCTGCCATTCAATAAGATCATGGCTGATCTACTACCTCAACTCCACTTTCCTGCACTATCCCCATATCCCTTGATTCCCTTCATATTCAAAAACCTATCGCTCTCTGTCTTGAATATACTCAACGACTGAACCTCCACAGCCCTCTGGGGTAGAGAATTCCAAAGATTCACCACCCTCTGAGTGAAGAAATTCTCCTCATCTTAGTCCTAAATGGCTAACTCTCTGTGTTTTTTGTACTAGGACACCCAAATCTCTCTGAAAACCAATATTTAATAGTTTCTTACCATTTAAAAAAAAATCTGTTTTTCTATTCTTCCTACCAAAGTGAATAACCTCATATTTCCCCACATTATACTCAATCTGTCTATATCCCTTTGCAGACTCTTTGCGTCCTCCTCACATCTTACTTTTCCACCTAGCTTTGTTTCGTCAGCAAACTTGGATACATTGCACTCAGTCCCTTCATCTAAGTCATTAATATAGATTGTAAATAGCTGAGGCCCTTGCGGCACCCCACTAGTTATAGCCTGCCAATCTGCAAATGACCTGTTTATCCCTACTCTCTATTTTCTGTCTCTCAACCAATCCTTTATCCATGCTAATACCTTGCCTCCAACCCCACATGCCCTTATCTTGCTTAACAACCTTTTATGTGTCACCTTATCGAATGCCTTTTGGAAGTCCAAATATACTACATCCACTGGTTCCCCTTTATCTGCCCTGCTAGTTACATCCTCAAAAAACTCTAATAAATTTGCCAAACACGATTTACCTTTTATAAAACCATGTTGACCCTGCCTAATCATACTTTCTAAGTACCCTGTTACCACTTCCTTAATAATGGATTCCAGCATTTTCCCGACGACTGATGTCAGGCTAATTGGCCTGTAGTTCCCGGTTTTCTCTCTCGGCAGATTTCCTTCCCTAAAGGGCATTAGTGAACCAGTTGGGTTTTTGCGAAGGTGATACAATACACCAGGAACAGGAAAATCGTTCCCTGAATGTCGTTATGTTTTCTTTTTAACACTCCAAACCGTTGCAGAGAATTGCGGTTAACTTCTTCCTTTTATTTTTCAATTTTTTTTTCCATTGAAGTAATGAGGGCTGGTGATCTTGCAGCAGATGCCAAAACCATCCGTACAAGGGAGGTGAATTATCCGCAAAATAGTCCAGCCAGGCTGCTACAGCAGTCATGCCTTTTCAAGCACGTGGGCTCAGCAATATGATATCCTGTGATCAATCGCTGCTGAATGTCCTTGCTTTGTTTCAAAAGCACACGGAATGGCAGTTACAGCAGAGCACGATGGTGTAAAGGAAAATTTTAATCTGGCCCATAGTCTAAATGTACGCTTTGCATCCCACTGAATGTGGGCCAGCCTACTCGTTCTGCAGGGATCTGGGAACCTGCACAGTCGATAATTACTACACCCGAGCTACGCACCACACAGCTTTAATGTGCCCTCAAAAAAAAGTACAGGTTTCTAAAACTATTTTTATACTAGAACGTGTTAACATCTAAGAATGGTATTTCCTCATTTTCCATTGCAGGCAGAAAATGTGGCTGTATGCTTCGAAAGCAATGTCCTTGTTCAAAGATGAATGTGTTGCAAAATATCAAACATTTCTTCACATAGCGGATGACTGGATGAAGTGAGTTGTCATTTTTTTAAATGTAATTTAAAATGTGATGAGAGTTTTTGCCCACTTTGGGATCAACTGCTAGATTTATAATCCCGAGCCTGTTGACGTATTTGTAACTAATGAGCACCAACAGTTTGCTGTCACCATTGACAGTCAATTTAGCAGCGGAGTTACGAACACCAACATACGAAATTTATGGGTATGAAAAAATAGCCAGCTGGTCCATCAAGCCTGCCCCAAGCCATGATGGCTGGAGCATCATAAATAAACACTTCTTCCCTCCCCCACAGCCAAGTAATCTCCTGGGAGAGGCAAAAAAAACTAGAGAATAAAGCCCAGGGCAAATAAGGGATAAAATACTCTTGAAAATTTCTCTCCGGCCCTCTCATATGATCGAAACCAGTCCAGGAGATCACGCGGACCAAATGTTCAAATTTTTGCGCATTCGCAGTTTCTCCCATATAAAAGCTGGTGAGCGGCCTGTGTGGGCCCTCCAGATTACTCAGCTTAGCGAGAACATTGGTCCTAACATCGCTTCACGTTGCTCGGTGTCAAATTTTGTCTTGTAAGACTCCAATGAAGCGCTTTGGGGCGTTTTATTACGTTGGAGGCGCTATATATGAATGCAAGTTGTGCTTGCGTGTTCTGCTCGTTATAGCTTTCCCCATTTAATTGCAGAAATTTAATCCTTTTGGTAATGCAACAGTAATGTTGCTGTAGGTCAGTGACCGTGTAACCCGAGTTGGCTGTAATGAGTTCTGCTTCGTCCACAGGAAGATGTATTTTCTGAGAAAGCAGATGCTGAATGTTGCGAATCAGTTTGTAAACATCGAGCAGGAAGTACATACGTACCAAGAGCACATCAAAAAGGTACAGCTACATGGTCTCTGGAGCGATGACCAACCAGTTTTTTTTTTAATTTGTTTCGGGACATGGGTGACTCTGACGAGGCCGAATTTGTTGCCCATCCTTCATTGCCCTGAGAAGTTGGTGATATCCCTTCTCGAGTCGTGCCTGATTGACTTGCTTGACTGATTGGCTTGCCGAGCTACTTCAGAGGCCATTAAGGGCCAGCCAGGTGGAACTGGAGTGGCACTTGGGTTGCCAACCCTCCAGGATTGTCCTGGAGTTTCCAGGAATTGAAGGTTGACCTCCAGGACACTGCTGCGAGAAAACCCGGGCGAAAAATCACAAGGGGCATTTAAAAAAATAATTGGATTCTTTTTTCATTTTTTTTCGAACACTTTTAATTATTAGTTATAAAAATATTGGAGGGTGGAGAAAAGGCTGTTAGACTGGCAGTCAAGAACCATCCAAGAGTCCATTTGCTTTTCAATTGGCGCGGGAAGGCGGGGCACTGAAAGGTTGGATATATCAGGCGACCAATGGTGGCCGTTAAAGGTGGGAAGTCATGTGATGAAACCTCCAGTAGTACTTCCAGCTAGACCTGGCACCCTCAAGTCGCTGATGGGCCAGGCCAGGTAGGGGAGACGGGCAATGTCCCCTTTCATTTTTTTTTGGGTGCGCGGCCCCTTTAATGGGCTGCGGGGTCCATTCAAATTTCCGCACATGCACGGTTTTTCCATTCAAACACCGGTGAGCCGGCTGCGCAGGACCTCCAGCATGGCCGCGCAGCTCAAAGGGCACATTGGTGACCAGTTTCTTTCTCTGGCCGTTTTCAGTGGTCATTTTCTTTCTGCGGCCAGCGCACAAATGACCAGATTCTTTGCCACGGTGGGACTTGGCGCTCGCACCCTCTGGGTTGTTGGCCCAGTACCGTAAACACTACGCTACCGTACCCTAATTTAATTTGCCCACGGTTGGTTGGTTGTGGTGGGATTGAGTTATACAAAAACGTTTGTGCTGAATTATTACTGAGGTCTTTGCGCTCTCTCTCTCTTTCTTTTTGCTTTCACAGCTGCAGGAGTTGCTGCCTCAAAAAGCGCTCATGGCAACATCTAGTGACTGGAAGCCTCCAGCGTCCCAAGGCTACCCAAGTCAGAATACTTTGATGGAAATGACCATTGGGTAAATACTTTGAGTTGCTATCAAGCGGAACATGTAAAATAAAGAAATAAAAACAGGAAATGCTGGAAATACTCAGCTGGTCAGTCAGCATCTGTGGAGAGAGAAACAGAGTCAACGTTTCAGGTCGTTGACCTTGCGTCAGAACTGGAAAGAGTTAGAGATGTAACAGGTTTTAAGCAAGTGCAGAGGCAGGGAAAGAACGAACAAAAGGGATGGTCTGTGATAGGGTGGAAGGCAGGAGAGATTAAATGACAAAAGGGATGATGGTGAAAGGGGGTGGTAATGGGACAAATAAAGAAACAAAAGATGGGTCTAGAGGAGGTGTGAATGGGAATAGCAGAATCATCACAAACAGCTGCCGTCCGATAAAATGGGAGCAGAGGTTATGAGCGGTCTGCACACAGCGGCATTAAACGGAGTGCACTTAAACAGAGTGTTTGTTTTATTTGGGAATTTGGAAAAAGTGGGAATTCGGAGAAGAGGGGGAAGGAGTTGCCGCTTTTTGCCTACACTACTTGTAGTGCTTTGTGTTACAGGCAGATATTTAATTTCATTACCCATAACTTAATCTAGATCAAGTAAGTAGTCAAGAAACTAAACTGTAAGCTAAGTTACTTAAATACAAATTTAATTACATTTAATTAAATAGAACAAGGTCATATAGGGATGGCAGTGCAGGTGGTGTGCCGCAACTGCAACATGTGGGAGTTTGTGGAGAGCATTGTGATCCCGGACAACCACGTTTGCAGTAAGTGCCTGCATTTTGAGGAACTTCAGATCAGAGGTTTTGAGCTGGAGTCTGAGGTGCAGACTTTGCAGGGCATCAGGGAGGGGGAGAGTTACCTGGACACTTTGATCCAGGAGGCAGTCACACCCCTTAGGTTAGGTAGTGGTAGAGGTCTGATTAGTAGTCACGGACAGGAGGGTGTGACTGCAACTCAGGCAGGTAAGGGGACCCCAGGTGCAGTGCTGGAGGAGCCTCGGAATTTGTCCTTATCCAACAGGTATGAGATTCTTGCTGCCTGTGTGGATGAGAGAAAAGCCTGCAGGGTGGATGAGCAAGCTGACCATGGCACCATGGTGCAGGAGGCCATTCAAGTGGGGGGAGTGAAAGGGAATGTAGTTGTGGTAGGGGACAGTATAGTCAGAGGGATAGATACTGTTCTCTGCAGTCGCGACCGGGAGTTCCGAAGGTTGCATTGCCTGCCAGGGTTAAAGACATCTCCTCACGGCTGGAGAAGAACTTGAAGTGGGAAGGGGAGGATCCAGTTGTCGTGGTCCATGTAGGAACCTACGACATAGGTAGAACTAGGAATGAGGTTCTGCTGAGAGAGTTTGAGGAGTTGGGGTCCAAATTAAAACGCAGAACCTCAAAGGTAATAATCTCTGGATTGTTAACTGAGCCACGCACCAATTGTCATAGGGATAAGCAGATTAAAAGGTTAAATGCGTGGCTCAAAGAGTGGTGTGGGAGGCAGCGGTTTTGCTTCATGGGGCACTGGCACCAGTACTGGGGAAAGAGGAAGCTGTTCTGTTGGGACGAGCTCCACTTAAACCGGGCTGGAACCAGTGTCCTGGCAAATCGAATAACTAGGACAGTAAACAGGGCTTTAAACTCATGAAGGGGAGTGGTGGGAGGATTCAGGAAAGAGTAAATTTAAAAGCAGCAAGAGAAATGTCAAGGCCCTAGAGCAGAGCAGAGTTTTGAGTAAAAATAAGCAGAGTGGGTCAGGAAGGGACAGAGAGAGTAACAAAGGTACTAGGGCATCAGTGACTAAGGTGACATCAGGGAAAAATAGAAAAAAGTCAAAGCAAAAGGCACGATATCTGAATGTGCGAAGTATTCGCAACAAAATAGATGAATTAATAGCGCAGATAGAAATTAATAGGTTTGATCTAATAGCCATTACGGAGACGTGGTTACAAAGTGACCAAGGTTGGGAACTAAATATTCCAGGATACTTAACTTTTAGAAGAGATAGGCAAAATGGAAAAGGAAGAGGGGTATCCCTGATAAAGGATGGAATAAAGACAGTAGAAAGAAAGGATCTTAGCTCTGAAAACAGCAAGGGGCAGAAAACATTGGTGGGAGTTGTTTATAGGCCCCCAAACAGTAGTTGTAATGTAGGGCAGAGTATAAATCAGGAAATTAGAGGCGCATGTAACAAGGGTAATACAGTAATCATGGGGGACTTTAATCTACATATAGACTGGGCAAACCAAATTTGCAGTAATAGTGTGGAGGACGAATTCATGGAATGTATACAAGATAGTTTTCCAGATCAGTATGTTGAGGAACCAACTAGGCTATTTTAGATCTAGTATTGAGCAATGAAAAAGGGTTAATTAATAACCTTGCAGTAAAGGGGCCTTTAGGGAAGAGTGACCATAATATGATAGAATTTTATATTACATTTCGAAAGTGATTTAGTTAATATGCAGGTAGGTACAGCAAGCAATTAAGAAAGCAAATGGTATGTTGGTCTTTATTACAAGAGGATTTCAGTATAAGATTCTGAGGGGGATTGACTGCAATTATATAGGACCCTGGTGAGACCACACCTGGAGTATTGTGTACAGTTTTGGTCTCCTTACCTAAGGAAGGATATACTTGCCATAGAGGGAGTGCAACGAAGGTTCACCAGACTGGTTCCTGGGATGGGGGGGTTGTCCTATGAGGAGAGATTGAGCAGGCTAGGCCTATATTCTCTGGAGTTTAGAAGAATGAGAGGTGGCCTCATTGAAACATACTAAATTCTTACAGGGTTTGACAGGGTAGATGCAGGGAGGATGTTTCCCCTGGCTGGGGAGTCTAGAACCAGGGGTCACAGTCTCAGAATAAGGGGTCGGCCATTTAGGACTGAGATGAGGAGAAATGTCTTCACTCAGAGGGCGGTGAATCTTTGGAATTCTCTACCCCAGAGGGCTGTGGAGGCTCAGTCGTTGAGTATATTCAATATAGAGATCGATAGATTTTTGAATATTAAGGGAGTCAAGGGATATGGGGATAGTGCAGGAAAGTGGAGATGAGGTAGAAGATCAGCCATGATCTCATTGAATGGCGGAGCAGGCTCGAAGGGCCAAATGGTCCATTCCTGCTCCTATTTCTTATGTTCTTTTGATCTGAAATTGTTAAACTCAATGTGGAGCCCGGAGGACTGCTGAGTATTTCCAGCATTTTCTGTTTTTATTTTGGATTTCCAGCATGCACAGTATTTTGCTTTTGTAAAATAAAGCGCTGATTTCATACGTTGAGTGCTGTGAAAGAACTTAACTGCCAATTCACCAACCGTAGCTCGATCACTATTTAGTTCATATCGTGTGTATGGCTCCCTCCCGCAGACTGTTGCAACTTGGCAGAGAAAAGTTGATCTTCAGCAGGATGTGATCGCAATTGAACTCCCATAGCTTTTGACTGCCGAGAGGAAACTTGTAGCGTTTATATTGATTTATTTCTGTACAGATTTAATTTGCAACCAGCTCACCTAGTTTAATTAACATGGGGAAATTGATTTACTGGATTGTTAAGTACTGCATACCATTGATAAAATGAAGAGTCAGGGCAGTAAATTACGAGGATGCCTCTCTCTAGAATTGTGTCCTACACCATAAGAACAAGTATTACGAACTTAAGAATTAGGAGCAGGAGTCGGCCATACAGCCACTCGAGCCAGCTCTGCCATTCAATAAGATCATGGCTGATCTTCGACCTCAACTCCACTTTCCCACCCGATCCCCATATCCCTTGGTTCCCCTTGAGTACAAAAATCTATCTCTCTCAGCCTTGAATATACTCAAAGACTCAGCATTCACAGCCCTCTGGGGTAGAGAATTCCAAAGATTCACAACCCTCTGAGTGAAGAAATTCCTCCTCATCTCAGTCCTAAATGGCCAACCCCCTATCCTGAGACTATGCCCCCTAGTTCTAGACTCTCCAGCCAGGGGAAAGAACCTCTCAGCATCTACCCTGTCAATCCCCTTCAGAATCTTGTATGTTTCAATGAGATCACCTCTCATTCTTCTAAACTCCAGAGTGTATCGGAGATTTAGGGAGGGAATTCCAAAGCTTAGGGACTAGGCAGCTGAAGGCACGGCCGCCAATGGTGGAGCAATTAAAATCGACGATGTTCAAGAGGCCAGAATTGATGGAGCGCAGAGATCTCGGGGGACTATAGGGCTGGAGGAGATTACAGAGATAGGGAGTGGCGAGGCCATGGAGGGATTTGAAAACGAGGATGAGAATTTTAGAATTGAGGCGTTGCTTAATTGGGAGCCAATGTAGGTCAACGAGCACAGAGGCGATGGGTGAACGGGACTTAATGCGAGTTAGGACACAGGCAGCCGAGTTTTGGATGACCTCAAGTTTATGGAGGGTAGAACTAGGGAGCCTGGCAGGGAGTGCGATGAAATAAATAAACCACAAGTGATCTGTTTCACTGTGATCCATCAGTAATAGTAATCCAGTTTGAATCTAGTAAATCCAAACCAGTATATCTGCTGGTCCACTATGGATGAGCATTGAGAGGATAATTCTACCTCTTGGTAGAGTATTCCCCAACTCTGGGCCTCTTGCGCATCCCCGATTTTCATCGCTCCACCAATGGTGGCCGTGCCTTCAGCTGCCTGGGCCCTAAGCTCTGGAATTGCCTCCCTAAACCTCTCCGCCTCTCTACACCCCTCTCCTCCTTCAAGATGCTCCTTAAAACCTACCTCTTTGAATAAACCTTTGGTCACGTGTCCTAATATCTCCTTATGTGGCTCGGTGTCAAATTTTGTGAAGCGTCTTGGAACGTTTTACTACGTTAAAGGCGCTATATAAATACAAGTTGTTGTTGGTATATAGTGGGATGCTTGAGGAATTGTTTTAGTAATTAGATTCCCCTCCAGACTGATTAAGTAGAATTTTTTGTTTGCAATGTGATTTGGTGTGAGAATTGAAATGGGAGAGGTGTGTCATGATTGATGAGCAATGACCGTATAACACAAGTAGAATGTAACTAATTAGGAAAGAGAGAAACACAAACTTGCCGTAAGCGCAAGAAATTACATTTATTCTCGTGAAGAATGTGTCTCGAGGGTGAAATGCACCTTCTGCGTTTCCTTTTTAAAATTTAACCAACTTGGTCATAAATAACAGAAGTTAAACTACATTGAGTGTACGATGGGGAAGGCAGATAGTGCAAGACATAAATCTCTTAAAAAGGGACTACATCCCTTAGAACGTCCTCTCTTGGGACTCTTTACCAACCAGTGGTATATGAAAGTCGGCTTAATTAAAAGAATGAGCAGCATTGTAACCTCAGAGGTGAATACTCCTTTGTAAAAGAACATAATCTTGGATTTTTGATGCTGAATAGTATTTCGCTACATAAAATTAATCATAATGTTGATATTTTACATTGCAGTTACAGAAATTGCTTTCAGTTTCAGTGTTGTGATTTTTAAATGGGATTTGGTCTCGTCACAGTTCATCGTAAGTGGACAGAATTAGTCTGACGTATTCTTCCTCTTCAAAATATATATTTTTTAATCTTTCCGTAGAATGAGGAAACTGAAGGAAGAAATGGAAGGAGTCGTTAAGGAGCTTGCTGAAAATAATCACATCCTGGAAAGGTAAATACCGTCCAAATTTGGTAACTGAGCAAATACCACACGGAATTAAGGTGCTGACGCAGAGATAACTGAACAGAAAGAGCTTGTATTGATACAGCACCTTCCACGGCTTCAGAATGTCCCAAAGCGCTTCACAGCTAATTACTTTTTTCAAGTGTTGTAATGTAGGGAAACACGGCAGCCAATTTGCACATAGCAAGGCCCCACAAACAGCAATGTGATAATGACCAGATAATATGTTTCAGTGTTGTTGGTTGAGGGATAAATATTGGCCCAGACACCCTCTTCTTCGAAGAAGTCCCATGGGCTCTTTTACGTCCACCTGAGAGGGCAGACTGTTTAACAGTCTCATCCGAAAGACGGCACCTCCGGCAGAGCAGCACTCCCTCAGTACTGCACTGGCGTGTCAGCCTGGATTATGTGCTTAAATCCTGGAGTGGGACTTGAACCCACAGCCTTCTGACTCAGAGGCGAGAGCGCTACCCACTGAGCCACGGCTAACACCTAAATACTGAAAATTGGAAAGAAAAACAGAATGCTGGAAATAAATAGAGATTTTTGTCATTTGAAACCTTGAAAATTGAGGGGGGGGGGATTTTGTTAAAATGAGCAGTTTTAAGGCTTTTAAATTATTCTGTCAGCATTTGAAAAGAGTACAGACTGGGTCAAGTATTGGATGTAGATCCTTTATTCAATTCACACACACCCTGCCTGTTTTCAGATGCTGAAGGACCTGCTGTGTATTTCCAGCATTTTAATAATATAAAGACAGATAATTGTACTTGGAAATAGATTTCCCTTCTCATTCCTGATTCCTTTCTAAACTAGAAGCGTGCAGATCCATCTATATGTGCATCCTCAAACAGTGAACTTCGCACCCTGAGCACTTTGTGGTCTATACACAGATTCTTGTCTGTTATTTTCACTGTTTGTAAGTTGCCATTTCTCTTTTTTTGGGGACCTGCATTCGATCCCAATCTCCCAGCGCATTGAATTGAAAATTCTCACCTTGAAATACCTCCACAGCCAAGCCATGCCCCATCACTGCAACGAGGAGGAGGTTCCAGAGATAGGGGGAGGGGTGCCACGGAGGGATTTGAACATGAGGATGAGAATTTTAAAATCGTGACATTGCTGGACCGGGAGCCGATGTAGGTCAGCAAGCACAGGGGGTGATGGATGAGTGGGATACTGGTGGCAGAGCCTGTGTGGGACTTCCTCCCTAAATCCCACCATCTCTCCACCCTTTTCAAAACCTTCTCAAACACCATCTTTTTGACATAGCTTTTGGTCACTGTGCCTAACTCTTCCACCGTGGCTCAGCACCTGTTCTTTATTTTACTTATTTTCTCTCTTGTCCCCACCTCCACTAAAGCACCTTCGGTTCAATTAGGCACTTAACAACCTTCTGGACTCAACGTTGAGTTCAACAATTGCACTTCGTAACCACTTCTCCCATTTTTTTTTTTCAGACACCAGGTGGTGGTAATGGTTCTGTTGCCACTTATGCCTCCTCTAGACCCATCTTTCGTTTCGTTACTTATTCCATTACCGCCCCCTTTTGCCTTGCACCATCATCCCTTTTGTCATTTAATCTCTCCTGCCTTCCACCCTATCGCAGACCTTCCCTTTTGTTCTTTCCTCCCCTCCCCCCTGTCCCTGCCTCTGTGCTTGCTTAACACCTGTTACATTAAAAACGTAAGAATTTGGAGCAGGAGTCGGCCATACGGCCCCTCGAGCCTGCTCCAGCATTCAATAAGATCATGGCTGATCATTGACCTCCACTCCACTTTCCCGCCCAATCCCCATATCCCTTGATTCCTCTGGAGTCCAAAAGTCTATCGATCTCAGCTTTGAATATAATCAACGACTGAGCAACCACAGCACTTTGGGGCAGAGAATTCCAAAGATTCACAACCCTCTAAGTGAAGAAATTCCTCCTCATCTCAGACTTAAAAGGCCGGCCCCTTATCCTGAGACTATGCCCCCCTAGTTCTAGACTCTCCAGCCAGGGGAAGCAATGTCTCAGCATCTACCCTGTCAATCCCCCTCAGAATCTTATGTTTCAATGAAATCACCTCGCATTCTTCTAAACTCCAGACAGTATAGGCTCAATCTCTCCTCAGAGGACAGCCCTCTCATCCCAGGAATCAATCTCGTGAACCTTTGTTGCCTCGCCTCTAAGGCAAATATATCCTTCCTTTAGTAAGGAGACCAAAACTGTGATATATCTCCAACTTTTTCCAGTTCTGACGAAAGGTCATCAATGTGAAACGTTAACTCTGTTTCTCTCTCTACAGATGCTGCCTGACCTGCTGAGTGTTTCCAGCATTTTCTGTTTTTATTTCAGATTTCCAGCATCCACAGTATTTTGTTTTTATATAAAAAAAACTTTAAAAATGTATTCATTCCTGGGATCTGGGCGTCGCTGGCAAGGCCAGCATTTATTGCCCGTCCCTAGTTGCTCTTTGAGAAGGTGGTGGTGAGCCGCCACCTTGAACAGCTGCAGTCCGTGTAGTAAAGGCGCTCCCACAGTGCTGTTAGGGAGGGAGTTCCAGGATTTTGACCCAGCGATGATGAAGGATAGGCGATATACTTCTAAGTCAGGATGGTGTGTGACTGGGAGGGAAACTTGGAGGTGGTGGTGTTCCCATGCGCCTGCTGCCCTTGTCCTTCTAGGTGGAAGTGGTCGCGGGTTTGGGAGGTGCTGTCGAAGAAGCCTTGGCGAGTTGCTGCAGTGCATCTTGTAGCTGGTACACACTGCAGCCACAGTGCGCTGTTGGTGGAGGGAGTGAATGTTAAACGTGGTGGATGGGGTGCCAATCAAGCTGTTGGTCATTATAATCCCAATATTCACTATCTCACTGACTTTGCTCATTTACTTACCCATCTCCCCTCCCCCTGCTCACTGTGTCCTTTGAAGACTCGGGTAAGATTGTAACACGCTAAACGTGGAATTATGATCCCTGCGCACTGCAGCACATTGATACAGTACACCAGTGTGCTCCATCACACACACTGCACACCAAACCTGAGATCTCACCAGAGTCTCGTGAAGTTTTTTAATTCTTTGATTATTAATCCATTTGAAATATGGGTGCATGGAAACTGAATGTGTCTGTCACAAAAAAAAATCTCACCTGCAAACGGGTTTTGTAACAGCAAAATCCAGTGTGTTCTATTTATGTAACAGTAAATCTCAATCATCTTCCTTTGGCAGCAGTTGTATTCGAATTACTGGTTTTATTGGCATGTGAATAAGTCAGTTTAAAAAAAAAAAGAAATTAATCGTTTAGTAATGTCTGAAAATTAACCCTTTAGTAATTTCAAAAAGTAAGTTTCTTAGATTTGAAGTTTTTTTGAATGCCTCTGATTTCCATCATGTTTTCCGTGATTCTAAAATCCGTCCTCTGTCAAAACTCTTTCTTCCCACAAAGAGGGTTTGGCTCTGTTCTCGGTGATTATCTTGTATTTGTCTCCAACAGGTTTGGAGCTTTGACTGTGGATGGAGGAATTCAAAATACCGATCGCCTCTAAATGGAACAGCCCCGTATGGTTCAACAGGAGCCCACTATCCCCTGCAATTATTGATCCCAGTGCGTCCTGCTCTTGATCTTTTCATTCTGTAAACGTGTGCAGGTAACCATGTGCATGGAAGGAAAACTGTAAATCTCGGCATAGTTTCTTCTCCCCTTTTGATCTTATTTTCTTGGTCTCATTTTTTGGTATTTTTTTTCCAATCCTCATTGTCCATGTCAATCGATCGATGGCAAAAGCCTATAACGCCATTCCGTGTATTCCCAAATGTACTTATTGTGCAGGCTGTGCTATGCTTTTTAGTGGTGTCGAAACAAATCTGTACGTAATAGTGTCGTGTTTACTTCAATTCACAACAGCGGCTTGCGTTTATTTAGCGCCTGCTGTGGTTAAATGGCCCAAGGCGTTTCACGGTGTGGGCCAGCGGAAAACAGAGGGAGGAGCGGGAATTGGGGAAACTGGCCGAAAGCATGGTCGCAGAGGGTAGGTTCAGGATGTTAGAAGGATGGGGGGGGTGGGGTGCGGGGTAGTATGGAGACATGGTGACTGCATCGCTTCACAGCCGCCCCTCCCCCCGGCCCTTTATAAATCTCTGCTGGGTGCCACTTGCCACAGAGGAATTTGCAGGGCCGTTTAATATGGCTGAGGCCTTGTCTAAAAACATTTTTGGCGTGTACTTTCCAAATTTTAACTTCAGATGAGTCCCACGTTGAAGCTGACAAAAGCACTTCTTACATTTATTACTGTGCAAACATGGAACCTAAATAATCGGACTGAATCAATGGAACTTAAAGGCTGAATGTGCCTTTGTAAAGAATGTGAATACTGCCCCTTTTATCTGTGTTTGTTTTTGTGTATGTGTGTGTGTATATATTGTATATATTTGTATGCATAACTTAACGTTTAAATCTTCTATTGAATAGAACAGCAAGCACAGGTGGAAGCTGTGCAAATGTTATTTTAAAGCAAGTAGGGAGACAATAGATGTTACAACAGTTTTGCTGTCATGTCCCTTAGAACTACATAGACTAATAGCCACTGATTCTAAATGCTATGTGGTCCCTCCTGTATAATCAAGTTGCACTCTTAATTGACACGGACAGCGAAAATAAGGCAGTATTTCTTGTAATCTCTGTAAGTATCTAAAAAATTATATTTTCAAACCCTTATCAAGAATACAGTCGATAATTTAGTTTGTGGAACAGCGTTGGTTTTGAAATGCAGCCTGCATAAATTGACAAAAGATATTCTAATGCTGACTGGACTAAATACTATAGAAAATAGTCAATATTTTTGATGCGGAAACATGTAAATCTCTTCTGGTGCAGTGAAGACCTGCACAATGGGTCCAGGTTATACTTTCAATAAAGTAATGAACACCTCTATTTAGCAACCTGTTATATCTACTTGTATGCTGTATGATTAGAAACCATCTATAATATATTAAAAAATCTTACATCTGCGTGCACCGCCTGTCTACTAAAGCTTACTTCCTGTTGTCGCGCTATTGTGTCATGTTTTTTTGAATGATACATTCCGATGTCTGCATTTATGGTGGAACTGTCCTTGCGTCACACTTTATTTATTACAACACGGGACGAGGCTCTTCTGCCCAACCAGTCCCCTTGCTGTTTATCCTCCACGTGAGCAGTAGCCCTACTTCTAGGTGCCTGCCTTGTTGGCGTATCGCTTTACCCACAGTTCCTTCAACCACCTCTCTGGCCTAGTCTTCAATGTTGACATGGTCTCTGCTTCAGTGACTAACTCCAGGCGTGCGTTGAACAGCCTCGTAACCAATGATCCCCCTGATTCTTTTTGGGCGGTGCGGCCCATTCAAACTTGCGCGCATGCGCGGTTTTTTTGCATCGAGAAGCCGGCTCACCGGCTGCGCAGGACTGCGAGACGGCTGCACGGCTTAAAGGGGACGTTGTTCGTAACCCTCTTGTCGAAAAGATTTTCTCTTGCTCTTTGTCCGAAATCTTTTACATTTAATCTTGTATCTATGACCCCTCGTTCTATAAGCCTTCAACCACTGGGAACACGGGACGGGGGGCAATTTTGAGGCCTCCCGTCAGGCAGAAACTGGGTGCTAACAGCTCGAAAAAAGCGGGGTATGACTTTCCCTCCCATCCCCCACTGCGTGGCCAGATCTCCCGCCCGAGTCAGGTGGTGGGCCCTTTTAATATGCAAATTGTGCAGAGGACCCAAATTACCATTTTAGAAAGAAAGAATCTGCATTTATATAGCGCCTTTCACGACCGCAGGGCGTCCCAAAGCGCTTTACAGTGTAGTCACTTGTAATGTAGGAAGTGCGGCGGCTAATTTGCGCACAGCAAGGTCCCGCAAACAGCAATGAGATAATAGGAACAGGAGGAGGCCATTTAGCCCCTCGAGCCTATTGCGCCATTCAATGAGATCATGGCTGAACTGTGACCTAACTTCAAATACCCTGCCTTTGCCCATAACCCTTAATGCCTTTGGTTAACAAAAATCTGTCAATCTCTGATTTAAAATTAACAATTGACCTAGCATGTCAATGACCAGATTTAGTGATGCTGGTAAGTGATTTTAGGACTCAACAGGTTGAACTGTGCACCGTGCGCACCCTGCACAGTTTCAGCTGAAGAGGAGCCAAGAGGTTTCAGTTTTTCTATATTTGTGTGGAGCTGGTGAACTCCTCCGGGCTCCACAAACACAACCAGGGCCACTGGCGGACTGGGTTCCCCGTCCCCACCCCAGACCTATCTATCTCCGAGCCAGGAGACTGGCCCAGACGCTCAGTGTTGTGCCACCAGCAGCCTGTCCTGCCCACCCACCCGCAGCCTGCCAGTCGTGTGTTAGTGAGACCGGCCCTCAACATGGACCAGTCTTCCCATCGGGACGATCAACTGATCAATGTTCGAGCGGGGGGAAATCTACCCCTCCGTTTCTATCTACCCTGTCCCAACCCTTCATTATTTTTAAACACCTCTATCAAATCAATTATACAGGTTGAACGTCCTGAGTCCGGCAACCTCGGGACCGAGGAAGAGCCTGTTTTCGTGTTTTTCCGGACTTCGGAACGTGTTTCTGATGTCCGAAGTCCGGAAATATCGCAACCTGGGCTCTGGCGTTTCCGGACTTCGGACATCAGAAACACGTTCCGAGTCTGGAAGTGCCTGGGCCGCTCCGCGTAGCGCTGATGCGTTTCTCCGCCCCGCCCCTTCTGTTAAAGGAGAGGGACGCTGCGAGCTCTGCAGAGCATCCGATGGCCCACACTAGGCCACCAGGGCGGCGTGGTGCCGTGGCCGCAGCCTGGCGGAAACACTTAGTGGAGCTGTGCAGATTAAGGAGGATAAAACCCAACACTAAAGTTTTATTGCATCACTCGCATTTTTCGTAGGATTTTTCAAAAAAAGACAAAAGAAGTTAATGGCTTTTTGAAGTACAGGTTGAGCGTCCAAGATCTGGATTCCGGAACATTTTACGGATTCCGGACGACCTTGCCACCAATCGTCCCGGATTTGGACGCTCACCTGTACCTTCTTGACACTGGTGGTGCTGTTTTGCATCTTTCAAGTCCCAGGCTGTACTGCCGAAAGCTTCTGTGCTCTGACTAATTCCCCACGTGCAATACTGTGGGGCGTTGGCTAAGAATTAATATTTAGCCTTATGCAACACCATCTTTTGTCAAAATCAAAGAAAAAGAAAGGTTTGGATTTATACACGACCTCAGCACGTCCCAAAGCGCTTTGCAGCCAATTAAGTTGTTTATTGAAGTTTAGTCAACGTTGTAATTGTAGGAAACTTGGCTTCCAATTTGCGCACAGCAAGCTCACACAAACCACAAAATGATGATAAAAACAGAAAATGCTGGAGACACTCAGCAGGTCAGGCAGCATCTGTGAAGCGAGAAAGAGAGTTAACGTTTCAGGTCGATGACCTTTTGTCAGAACTGGAAAAAAGCAGGAAATGAAACAGATTTTTAAGCAAGTTTAGGAGCTGGGAAATGGGGGAGGGGACGAAAAGAACAAAAGGGAAGGTCTCTGATAGGATAAAAGGCAGGAGAATTAAAGAGACATTAAGAGATATTCAAGGCAAAAGGAGATGGTAATGGGACAGGTTAAGAAACAAAGGATGGCTCTGGATGAAGTGTGAATTGCGCTGGCAGAATGAAAGACAGCTGCCATGTGGGAGAGAAGAACAAAAGGCACAAACAAAAAGTGTGGATAAAAAATATGGCCCAAAAATTAGTGCCGCTATGCGAGAGTACGCACTGTGTACTCTCGCGTATTCTGTCTCCAATTGCCGGTTTTCTGCATGCACTGCGCATGCGCTGAAAACCGGCACTTGGTGAATTCAAAAGGGGGCGGTTCCTAGGTGAACCGCGTGCGCGCTACAGGCTGCGCGCACGCAGTGCACTTAGTGCTTTGGACGCGCAGGTAAGCATGGAAGATTTTACACATAAAGAAAGGAGGTGTAAGACCCTCTTTTAACAAGGTAAGTACTTAATTATGTATTATTTTGAATTTTTTTTAACAGGTACATCTTTTTTAGAGACTTTAAAGACAGGTAAGTTTATTTTTATAACTTTTTAAAAGATTTTAAATTTTTTCAAAAATTTAATTTTTTGTTTAAAGTGGTTAATTTATTTAACTATACTTATTTTATTAATGTGATTTTTTAAATTTAATTGAGGTTTAGCTGTTCTTTTGGGGGGGTATAGTATTCATAGCTTTCACAGCCGTGCTGTGAAAGCTATGAATGAAAGATGGTGTGCTGCCATTGGCTCTAACTGAGTCACGTGATCCCACAGCTCGCACGAATTAACTACGCCTGTGGGATACGAAAGCCCTGCACAGCAGCTGTCCAGAACATCAAGTTCGTGCGAGCTCGGACTGAAAAAGCCAGCGCGCAGTGAGAGATCGCGGGAAGGCCTTACCCTCGCACGAAAGCTCACTCACTAATTTTTGGGCCAATATATATGATCGGGGCCGAGGTTATGATCTGAAATTGTTGAACTCTATGTTGAGTCCAGAGGGCTGTAAAGTGCCTAATCGAAAGATGAGGTGCTGTTCCTCGAGCTTACGCTGAGCTTCCGTGGAACAATGCAAAAGGCCGAGGACGGTGAGGTCCGAGTGGGAGTGGTGCAAAGAATTAAAGTGACAAGCGACTGGAAGCTTGGGATCCCCCTTACAGACTGAACAGAGGTGTTCCGCAAAGTGGTCACCCAATCTGCGTTTGGTCTCCCCAATGTAGAGGGGACCGCATCATGAGCAGCGAATACAGTATACTAAATTGCAAGAAGTACAAGTAAATCGCTGTTTCACCTGGAAGGGGTGTTTGGGGCCCTGGACAGTGGGAAGAGGGGAGGTATAAGGGCATATGTTGCATCTCCTGCGCTTGCACGGGAAGGTGCCAGGCGAAGGGGAAGGGGTGATGGAGGAGTGGACTAGGGTGTTGCGGAGGGAGCGGTCCCTACGGAATGCTGAAAGGGGAGGTGAGGGGAAGATGCGTTTGGTGGCGGGATCACGCTGGAGGTGGCGGAAATGGCGGAGGATGATCCGTTGAATGTGGAGGCTGGTGGGGTGAAAGGTGAGGACAAGGGGAACTCTATCGTGGTTCCGGGAGGGAGGGGCAGGGGTTAGGGCAGAAGTGCGGGAGATAGAACGGACACGGTCGAGGGCCGTGTCAACCACTGTGGAGGGGAATCCTCGGTTGAGGAAAAAGGAAGACATATCGGAAGCACTGGTAAGGAAGGTGGCATCATCAGAACAGATGCGGCGGAGATGGAGAAACTGGGAGAATGGAATAGAGTCCTTACAGGAGGCGGGGTGGGAGGAAGTGTAGTCCAGGTAGCTGTGGGAGTCGGTGGGCTTGTATTGAATGTTGGTCAATAACCTATCCCCAGAGATGGAGATGGAGAAGTCGAGGAAGGGAAGAGTCGGAGATGGACCATGTGAAGGTGAGGGAAGGGTGGAAATTGGAAGCAAAGTGAATGAAATTATCTAGTTCAGGGCGAGAGCAGGAAACGGCACCGATACAGTCATCAATGAAAAAGAGGTGAGGGAGGGGACCCGAGTAGGACTGGAACAAAGAGCGTTCCACATATCCCACGAAAAGGCAGGCATAGCTAGGACCCATGCGGGTTCCCATAGCAACACCTTTGATTTGGAGGAAATGAGTGGAGTCAAAGGAGAAGTTGTTCAATGTGAGAACATGTTCAGCCAGGCGGAGGAGGGTGGTGGTGGATGGGGACTGGTTGGGCCTCTGTTCAAGGAAGAAGCAGAGCGCCCTCAGGCCATCCTGGTGGGGCATGGAGGTGTAGAGGGATTGTACGTCCATAGTGAAAAGGAGGCGGTTGGGGCCAGGAAACTGGAAACTGTTAAAGTGGCAGAGGGCGTCGGAAGAGTCGCGACACCCTAGTCCACTCCTCTATCACCCCAGCACCCCTTCCCCTTCGCCCGGCACCTTCCCGTGCAAGCGCAGGAGATGCAACACATGCCCTTATACCTCCCCCCTTCCCACTGTCCAGTGCCCCAAACACCCCTTCCAGGTGAAACAGCGATTTACTTGTACTTCTTGCAATTTAGTATACTGTATTCGCTGCTCACGATGTGGTCTCCTCTACATTGGGGAGACCAAACGCAGATTGGGTGAACGCTTTGCGGAACACCTCCGTTCAGTCCGTAAGGGGGACCCCGAGCTTCCGTTCGCTTGTCACTTTAATTCTCCGCTCCACTCCCACTCTGACCTCACCGCCCTCGGCCTTTTGCATTGTTCCACGGAAGCTCAGCGTAAGCTCGAGAAACAGCACCTCATCTTTCGATTAGGCACTTTACAGCCCTCTGGACTCAACAGAGAGTTCAACAATTTCAGATCATAACCTCGGCCCCTATCATATATATATTTTTTATCCACACATTTTGTTTGTGCCTTTTGTTCTTCTCTCCCACATGGCAGCTGTCTTTCATTCTGCCAGCGCAATTTACACTTCATCTAGAGCCATCCTTTGTTTCTTAACCTGTCCCATTACCATCTCCTTTTGCCTTGAATATCTCTCAATGTCTCTTAATCTCTTCTGCCTTCTATCCTATCACAGATCTTCCCTTTTGTTCTTTCATCCCCTCCCCCATTTCCCAGCCCCTAAACTTGCTTTAAAATCTGTTCCATTTCCTGCTTTTTTCCAGTTCTGACAAAAGGTCATCGACCTGAAACGTTAACTCTGTTTCTCTCTTCACAGATGCTGCCTGACCTGCTGAGTGTCTCCAGCAATTTTCTGTTTTTATTTCAGATTTCCAGCATCTGCAGTGTTTTCTTTTTAAAACAAAATGATAATGACCAGTTAATCTGTAGTTGTTGGTTGAGGGAATAACTATTGGCCAGCACACCAGGAACCTCTTGCCCAGATATGAATTCTCACGGTGTTTAATCTTTGATTGCAAAACGCCTCGCTAGTTACCACCACATGCCGGAAATTCGTGGGCATGTTGAGCTTCCCCGTCACCCGCACAAACTTGGAAATTGCCAGATGGTGTCTAATGTTGGTTTGGAGATTTTGTTGGAGTAATCTGCTGAAGTACATGCCATGAAATAAGGACATTAGGCTCAAAACAAAGAACATGTTCCATATGATTGCACACAATTTAGAAAGGTGGGAGTGAACCGATTCAAGTGGAAGAATCCTTCCGGTGAGTGGGAGTTAATGATGCATCAGATGCAGACACCTAACAACACAATTATTAGAGCAGCGTTTAAAGAGGCCTGGGAATGTGCACGAGAATGGGCAAGGAGAAGAAGGAAGTTGCAAAGAAAAAATCTCGTTAATTGAGGTGAAAATGACCTAGTCAACACTGTCACATCCTCTGCCAAACTACAAGTTTCTGTACTAGGGAGAATTCACCTTGCAAATATTGGCACTCTGCAAAATAAATTCAACGCTGCCTCCTCACATTTGTGCATCCCGTACGGAATCGCCTCACTGCTCTGACCACCTGTGCTCTGGTTTGTTACAAATTGAGAACCTTCCAACAAAATGTTGTTGTAAAATAAATAGTGCCTTAAGCTATGATTTTGTCGTGTTGCAGTGATGTCTCACCTTTGGTACAGTGAATGCTGTACTCACTTTTTTCTATTCTGCAATTTCTTTTACTCTGAATTTTGTTACAGACCCAATATTGTAAGGAATGATTAGAAACCCTCATGCTGCAATACCCCGCCAGGCTGGAACTCTGATTCTCCTGCCCCCGGGCACAGCCCTGCATGGGTACTGAAGGAGTTAAAAGTTAGATTAGCGGCTTAACTGACTAGCTGGCTGATGTAATAAAGGAGAAGTCTGGCAGAACAAAGCCAGTTGCTGACAGTTGGAAAAAGCATATTACACGATGATTGGGGGAGTGAAAGAAGGCGAAGAGGCCATGCATTGAACAATGGGCCGCCAATGTGATTTGCGAAGATGTGGTTAAGTGTACGAAATTGGATAAGAGCGAAAGAGTAGAATAATGGCAGATGTGGAAACAGGGCAAATGAGATAAACAAGATGTGTTTTGTGGAGATGTGATTAAGTGTACGTGACTTGGACAATTAATTGACCAAGTCCCGAAGATCTGAAGGAAACAAGATGTAAGATTGTATATAAGCCAACTGCTCGAATGTAAAAAAAATTAGACTCCCGTCTCAGCTCAGACTGAGGGGCCTCTCCCTGCACGTGCTTGAATGAAGATCGCTTGGAAACAGTACACGCTCATCTCCATCTGCTTGGGGGCAGAGAGAAATCCCACAACAGGTACAAACACCCGTGCAAACTTCCTCTCCCGGCACCCGGAGTGTTGGCTAAAGTGGCCACGCTCTAAACATTTAAATGAAATGCAGGCAGCTTTTCATAGAATCATAGAAAGTTACAGCACGGAAGGAGGCCATTTCGGCCCATTGTGTCCGCGCCGCCCAACAAAGAGCTATCCAGCCTAATCCCACTTCCCAGCTCTTGGTCCGTAGCCCTGCAGGTTAGAGCATCCCAAGTGCACATCCAAGTACTTTTTAAATGTGGTTAGGGTTCCTGCCTCTACCACCCTTTCAGGCAGTGAGTTCCAGACCCCCATAACCCTCTGGGTAAAGAAATTTCCCTTCAAATCCCCTCTAAACCTTCCACCAATTACTTTAAATCTGTGCCCCCCTGGTTTTTGACCCCTCTGCTAAGGGAAATAGGTCCTTTCTATCCATTTTATCTATGTCCCTCATAATTTTATACACCTCAATAAGGTCTCCCCTCAGCCTCCTCTGTTCCAATGAAAACAGACCCAGCCTATCCAGTCTTTCCTCATAGCTCAGATTCTCTACTCCCAGCAACATCCTTGTAAATCTCCTCTGTACCCTCTCTAGTGCAATCACATCTTTCCTGTAATGTGGTGACCAGAACTGCACGCAGTACTCTAGCTGAGGCCTAACTAGTGTTTTATACAGTTGAAGCATAACCCCCCTGCTCTTCCACGGCTAATAAAGGCAAGCATTCCGTATACCTTCTTAACCACCTTATCTACCTGGCCTGCTACCTTCAGGGATCTGTGGACATGCACTCCAAGGTCCCTTTGTTCCTCTACACTACTCAGTGTCCTACCATTTAATGTGTATTCACTTTCCTTGTTAGCCCTCCCCAAATGCATTACCTCACACTTCTCCGGATTGAATTCCATTTGCCACTGTTCTGCCCACCTGACCAATTTATTGATATCTTCCTGCAGTCTACAGCTTCCTTCTTCAGTATCAACCACGCAGCCGATTTTAGTATCATCTGCAAACTTCTTAATCATACCCCCTATATTCAAGTCTAGATCATTGATATATACCACAGAAAGCAAGGGACCTCGTACTGAGCCCTGCGGAACCCCACTGGAAACAGTCTTCCAGTCACAAAAACACCCATCAACCATTACCCTCTGCTTCCTGTCTCCGAGCCAGTTTTGAATCCAACTTGACACTTTGCCCTGGATCCCATGGGCTTTTAACTTTGTGACCAGTCTGCCATATGGAACCTTATCAAAAGCCTTGCTAAAGTCCATATACACTACATCAAACGCACTACCCTCATCTACCCTCCTTGTTACCTCCTCAAAAAATTCAATCAAGTTTGTCAGACACGACCTTCCCTTAACAAATCCGTGCTGACTATCCTTGATTAATCCGTGTCTTTCTAAATGAAGATTTATCCTGTCTTTTAATGAATGTTTTTTTTTGTTTTAATGCTTTTTCTTTTATTCCTCCTTTTGTACAGACTAGCCTTCCTGCTCTGATATCCGCTTGAGACAATGGGGCTTGTTGCAACATTCCAGTAACATTCATACCTAATATGTTAGAATGGGTTCATTCATGGGAGCGGGCAGGGCGATCGCAGTTCGCAGCCAACATCCTGGAGGGTGATTTGGTTTAATTGGCTGCTCAGCTGGCTAATCCCTGGACACACACACACAGCTAGGGAATGGTTTGAGATCAAGTCTTTGACTTCCTGTCTAGTTGGGGCACAAGGTCAATCACAGGACTTTGGAGGGGAAACGGTCACAGAGAGAAAGATCTCTCTTCCTAATGTTAGAGCCGTCTCGTGTCTGGGCTTTTGCTAGTCCTTAAAGTGAATTCAGCCATCTAACAGGGATAGAGTGCTCCGTTTTGTTATTTTCTAAGTTGCAATAAGCGTTAAGATATTGTTTAAAATTCACTGAAAAATTGTATTCTGTTCATTCATATATTAATGACGTCAACCCAAGCACCCCACCCAGTCGCCCCTTCAACCACTATCTGCCCCACCTGTGACAGAGACTGTAGGCCCCGCATTGGACTCATCAGTCACCTGAGAACTCATTTTTAGTGTGGAAGCAAGTCATCCTCGGTTCCGAGGGACTGCCTAAGAAGAGAAGAAGATTACATGTAAAATAAACCAGCTTGTTGGTTTACAGTTGGCCTTGTCTCACTACAATGTTCATCCGTGTGCCTTCTGGAGATAGGAGTAAGGGCATGCCATGTGTGAGATTGTAGCTTCCAATACACACAACAAGGGGTCTGATTGTTATGGCACTCTGGTCACGCTATTGTCTGACTCGATATTGGATAGTAAAGATACATTCCTGATCATAGAGGTCGCGGGATCCACTTACGGGAGAGCTTGATGACGCTGAACCCAAAAAATTATCCTGTGCACACCTGATTCACCCACCCTTAGTTAAAACCCCCTGGCATGGAGAGTTGGAGCCACCACTATTGCACTGAGAGAATAATTTCTTTCAGCAGTCCATATATCCATGTCCTATGGCTAATTACCTGATCCAGAGTGAAACAGTCTAAGTAAAGATTTTTCTACAGTACTTTAATTGGCAGGAACATCAAAGGCTTCTTTCATGCAACTTAACTGCTCAAGACAAAGAAAGGTATTAGGATTTTACAACGTGTAGTGACATGTCCTTGTACAGTGCCAGAGACCTTTTCTAGGAACACGCTGTTAACTAACCAAGGTCTTCCTCCTCCTCCTCCCCCACCCCCCAAGCCCAAATGATAATGTTCTTGGGTTACTAAAACCTTTTAGAATGCAGCCCCTAATTAGTAGCAAAACATAGTGCAATAAATCTGTTTATGAAGCAATATTCTGATGAAGGGGGCAGTTGTTTAAAAGCAATACTCCGGAAGGAGCCTCTTCAAGGACTCAGAGTACTCATGGGCAGATAACCCACCCTCTTTGTCTAAAGTAAACGTCTTTGTCTTATTTCCAAGATTGGAATTGGGAAATGATGCTCAGTAAAAATACTATAATTCCAACCTCCACTGTGAATATGGCTCCCCACCAGAGAGGCAGTCACTGAAAACCATTATTACCATTTTTGTAACGTTAGATTTTTTTTTTAAATGTAGTATTTTGATATTTTTCCTAAGAATACTTGAAGATAAGGCCACTGTATGAAAAGGAAAAGGAACCAGCACTGAGATTCTATGAAACATCAGTGAGCCCACACATGGAGGTTGATGTCCAGTTGTGGTCAATGTGAGGACACAGATACAGAGGCAGTGGAAAAGATGCACAGGCAAAAAAAGGATGATTCCAGATTCTTGATTACTGGGCTGGGAAGAGCAACTTGAGGAAACTAAATCTCTTCTGATTATAGCTGGTGACCTTTTGAAGGGGGCTTGGCAGAGAGTGTGAGCACTCGGATAATTTCTCCAAGAGAGAAAGTATAAAACAACTTCTAATTTCTACTATGAAGTAGGGTCTTTGCTATCGAATCATAGAAATGACAGCACAGAAGAAGGTGATTCAGCTCATCAAGGCTGTGCCACTGTTAGCCCCTTAACTGGAACTATCTAATCTAATTCCAATACATGAATGGATGACACAATGGCGCTATGAAAATGAATATTCCAATGTTCTGTAACAGAATCATGGGCTAGGAACTGCTGCAGCCAGAACCAACTCAAGTAGATGCAGGGTGAAAAACGTATTGTTTATTTCCCCCCTAATTTCCTTCCCTTCCCTTCCCTCCCAATGGCGCTGACATGCATAAGAAATAGGAGCAGGAGTAGGCCACTTGGCCCTTCGAGCCTGCTCCACCATTTAATGAGATCATGGCTGATCTGATCTTGGGCTCAGCTCCATTTCCCTGCCCGCTCCCCATAACCCATCACTCCCCTATTGTTCAAAAATCTGTCTATCTCCACCTTAAATATATTCAATGACCCAGCCTCCACAGCTTTCTGGGGCAGAGAATTTCCACAGATTTACGACCCTCTGAGAAAAGAAATTCCTCCTAATCTTAGTTTTAAATGGGCGACCCCTTATTCTGAAACTATGCCCCCTAGTTCTAGATTCTCCCATAAGGGGAAACAGCTTCTCTGCATCTACCTTGTCAAGCCCCCTCAGTATCTTATGTGTTTCAATGAGATCACCTCTCATTCTTCTAAACTCAAATGAGTATAGGCCCAACCTGCTCAACCTTTCTTCATAAGTCAACCCCTTCATCTCAGGAATCAACCTCGTGAACCTTCTCTGAACTGCCTCCAATGCAAGTATAGCCCTCTGCTGGGGGCAGCCCCATGGACATCTTTGCCCAAGAGTATTGGCCGGAAATTCATCCAGATGAATGGGCTGGGTGGGAGATGGAGGGGAGGGAAGGGAAGAAGTACTTAAGTCATGATGCTCCGACCATGGCGGTGTGGGGAGAGGCTTGATGAACCAGCTGCTCATCTCCTGCACTGGCTCAGGGCTGCTGGGTTCAATTGTAGCACCTTAACTGTGGCCCCCAACTGAGATTAGTTACCACAGTACAGAACGGGCATCGAACCTGGGCCTCTCTTGCTCCACACGGCCGAGGGCTCCAGCAGGTGGTGCATTTGCCACTCGGCTATCAGGAGGGTAACAGGGCTGATTTTCAGAAGAGACTGACATTTAAATTACGGTTGGCACCTCAGTCGGAGAAACAACATGTAATTGTGTATTGCCTTTAACGCCACCGTGCACTTCACAAATAAACTTAAGTAAACAGAGGTCGGGCCAGGAAGGGAGAAGAATAACTAAGAGAATATTCCGATACTTTAGACATAAATGTTGAAATCAATGGTATACATTTTGACATAAGCTCAAAGGTTGGTGAGTCTTACCTACATATTCATCTTTAAATGTAACTGGCGCAAAATAATTTTGCCAGTGGCTTAATTGTGGTTGGACAATTTTTTTCAAAACATTTGTAAGTAGATTTTGAAGTCCTTGCCCAGGGTGAAAAAGGATAAAGAAAAGAAAGATTTGCATTTCTATAGCGCCTTTCACGACCACTGGACGTCCCAAAGCGCTTTGCAGCCAATGAAGTACTTTTTTGAAGTGTAGTCACTGTTGTAATGTAGGAAACGCGGCAGCCAATTTGCGCACAGCAAGCTCCCACAAACAGCAATGCGATCATGACCAGATGATCTGTTTTAGTGATGTTGATTGAGGGATAAATATTGGCCAGGACACCGGGGATAACTCCCCTGCTCTTCTTCGAAATAGTGCCACGGGATCTTTTACATCCACCTGAGAGAGCAGACGAGACCTCGGTTCAATATCTCATCCAAAAGACAGCACCTCCGACAGTGCCGCACTGGAATGTCAGCTTAGATTTTTGTGCTCAAGTGGGACTTGAACCCATAATCCTTCTGACTCAGAGGCGAGAGTGCTACCCACTGAGCCACGGCTGACACACTGTCAGGTGTGAGGTACCTGGCCTACTGTCACCCCAGCTCAGAAGCCAATGGATGGAAAATCGTGGGCAAGTCCAGCATGATCTTTGATCCAGGTACCTCGCTGCAGACAAAAGACCCGGAAAATCTACCCTTTGAACTGCACTTTGAGTTCACTTGGTCCAGTGTTGTCCGCAATGAATGCCTTAAATTTCAGCTGTTTTGTTTAGTTGAGTGTTACGTCTAAAGCCAGCATCCATTTTGGATAAATACCAGATCACCAGTGCGAATAAATTCTTTTCAATTGACAGGAAATTTGAAATACCACTAATATTGTCAGCCAACACTGCTAGTGCTTTTTAACCCAGTTTTCTTCCTCTTTTAATATCAGCTCCATGGAGCAGCAGAAAATGTGCCCAAATCTATTAAATTGGGTTCCTATTGTATTTGGGTTAGGTTCATTTTTTTTGGGTAGAAGCAAATATATATGTTTCAATTTTTATTGTCATCCATAATTCTCAACATCACAGCTGCTGCTCTGAGGCGGAGTGAAGCCTTGCTTGTATTCTAAGTATTACAATGGTTCATAGCTGTCAGAACTCTTCTTCACTCCTACCTGTAATTAATAAACAGTAATGACCTGGAGCCAGTGCTAAAACCCAATTCAAAGTCTCCCATCTTTCAAGCCCGTAGTGGGACTTCAACCCACACACGCCATGGCCAACTGAGCCAAGTTAACTCCTCAAACCATCATTTGATGTAACTGTGGGAAAGAGCAAAACAATCTTGAGAGTCTTGAAATTGCTGTTGGTGCACAGTTGAGGGGTTAATTTGAGCAGTTTCTTGGCTTGTGAGTCTTGAGATCACACACGTCAGAAAGAAAGCCTTGATTAATGAGTGTTTTTTCAGGCCTGGAACATCTTGATACAGACTGGTACAAGTTAGTGCGGAGAATATGTATGAAGGGTTGTGAAATGCAGGTGCCTGTGGATTAGTGCAGCTGGAAACAGTATAAATGGAGTGTGATTGTGGTCATTAGTTGGAAGGAGAAGTAAGAAATCGGAAGGAGAAGCGGGAGAGAGAAAAGGTTGAGTTTAACTGGCTGTAATGTGCGTTCTGCTGCGACGGCATCTGATGCAATCTCGGAGTTGGCTGTGAGTACATCTGTTCATTTAACTTGTAATGATGATAACAGTGTAGAATACATTCATCAAGCAAATACTTCCTGGAAATAGCAGATCCAATAGTACATAAGAACAGAAGAAATAGGAGCAGGAGTAGGCCATTTGGCCCTTCGAGCCTGCTCCGCCATTCAATAAGATCATGGCTGATCTTCTACCTTGTCTCCACTTTCCTGCACTATCCCCATATCCCTTGATTCCCTTAATATTCAAAAATCTATCGATCTCTGTCTTGAATATACTCAACGACTGAGCCTCCACAGCCCTCTGGGGTAGAGAATTCCAAAGATTCACCACCCTCTGAGTGAAGAAATTCCTCCTCATCTCAGTCCTAAATGGCCGACCCCTTATCCCGAGACTGTGACCCCTGGTTCTAGACTCCCCAGCCAGGGGAAACATCCTCCCTGCATCTACCCTGTCAAGCCCTGTAAGAATTTTGTATGTTTCAATTAGATCACCTCTCATTCTTCTAAACTCCAGAGAATATAGGCCTAGTCTACTCAATCTCTCCTCATAGGACAATCCCCCCGTCCCAGGAATCAGTCCATGTCTAATTGGACTCAATATCTTCCTCTATTTGCTCATTTTAGTGAAAAAATAGATTTGGGTAAACAGCGGCACAATATGGGCAGAAAGTGCTAATGATCTATTCAACCACATTTAGTTCTGCCTTGAGGATTCCCAAGTCTACAGATTGGCCTCACGAACATTAGTGAGCAGTGAGACATAAAGCCATTTTAACTCGTTAATGGAAATTGCTGTTGGTTCACAAATGAGGGATTAATTTAAGAGTCACTTTGTTTTTTTTTGAGGGTTACAATGAAAGATGCTTAACATGTGATTTCCTGTTTTCAGTACATGGGCTAACTGTTGGTCTTCGCCATGGGCCAGCCAATGTAACAGTTTTACCTCCGAGTCAGAAGTGTGTGGCCTCAAAACCTACTCTAGGAATTGAGCACATATACCATGACTGGCAATCCAGTCTGCTACTGCGTGTTCAAAAGTGCCAACCTTCAGATGAGATATTAAATCGAGGCCCTGTCTGCCTGTTCTGGTAGTTCAGGTGGATGTCGAAGATCCCATGGCACTGTTAGAGAGAGTTCTCCCAGTGTCCTGGCCAATATTCCTCTGCCAACATTGGCAAAATACTGATTTAATAAAGAAAAAAGACTTGCATTTATATAGCGCCTTTCACAACCTCAGGACATCCTTTACAGACAATGGAGTACTTTTGGAGTGTAGTCATTGTTGTAATGTAGGAAACGCGGCAGCCAATTGGCACACAGCAAGCTCCCACAAATAGCAATGCGATAATGACCAGATAATCTGTTTTTTAGTGACCTTGGTTGAGGGATAAATATTGGCTAGGATACTCCCCTGCTCTTCTTCGAAATAATGCTGTGGGATCTTTTATGTCCACCTGAGAGAGCAGACGGGGCCTCGGTTTAACGTCTCATCTGAAAGACGGCACCTCCGACAGTGCAGCACTCCCTCAGCACTGCACTGGGAGTGTCAGCCTAGATTTTTGTGCTCAAGTCTCTGGAGTGGGAATTGAACCCACAACCTTCTGACTCAGAGGCGACCTCTGGCCCCGATTTTAACTCCAGGTGGATTCCCCGCTCAGGCCCGAATTAAAATTACAGCCGCATCTCAATTATGTCATTGGGCTGCAACATGCTTATGTAAAGAAGGACCCTGTTGGCTCCGGGCGCATGTCCTTGCTGCCTGCTCAGGGGAGCAGGTTAAAATTGCAGATGTTGCGATCATGGCGGCTTTCGGATGGATAAGAGCCAGGGACGATTTTAACTGCCCACCCGCCAGGTTTCTGCTGCGCGAGTGGGGTTAAAATCGGCTATGTCACAACAGTTACTACAGAACAATTTACTGGATGGAAATCTCATTGGGACGTCCAAAAGAGAAAATAAAGCACTGTGGGCTTGAGTTTCTGCCCGTTTACGCCAGTAATATCAGCGCAATCCGGGCGGAATCGGCTGAACCAGTGCAAAAGATCGGGGAATTTTAAACGCAAGTGACTTACACTCAAAACCACTTACGCTCATGTTTTCTGCAATCTTTCTCGCTGGCTCAAGATTCAATTCGCTCGAACCAGGCCCTGCCCACAAATCTGGCCCCGCCCACACATCTGGCCCCGCCCCCAGGTCGACATTGTGAGTTTCCGCCGATGGCGCTGGTTCGGGGAAGACTCTTCAAATTGCGCTCATCTTCTTAGGTGCACGGGCACTAGTCGGCACGGTTTAAAAGTTTTTTTCATATCAAAAAATATTGAATTTACTAAGAAACTGACTAGCGTATACCAATAAACCTATCAAATGGTTCAGTATAATATTTTTTTAAGTCATTTTCAGTGATTTTAAGTCGGGTTACTCACAGGTGGAGGACTAGACAGTTTTATTAACAATACTTATTTTTTTGTGATTAAACCCATTTTCAGCTGTATTAATAAAACCGCACCAGGTCACCGCTCTTAAACACATCGAGGAATACTTTTTAATGGAAAGAAAAGAAGGAAACGACTGCGTTCTATCACGCTGCCCAATTACGCTGGTTCACGGAAGGTTTTATGTTTGTGATTATGCAAATGAGTTTGGGCGGAAACCTGAACTGTAATTTAACCGGCGCAACTTCAAGCGCGTTTGGAGCGCAATTTCCCGATTGCGCCCAAAGCAGAAACTCTATGGGGGCGATTCTATTAATGGGGGCGCGTTGGAGGCGGGACTGCTGCTTGGCGGGTCGATGTCTCTATGAAGCTGTCAAATACAAGACCCCATCAAACTTCTTTCTTTTACAGAAATGAGATCGTTGTTGCTTCTGAGAATGCAACGGCCCTCTCTCATCTGCAACACGGAGGTCCGAGACTCTCCGCATAGACACTGACTGAAGCCTGCAGGGAGAAACAAAGGTAAGTACACTTTTACTAACACTTTGCACTTACCTCAGATACTCACCTCTCTACACTTGCACCCATCACTTACCTTCACACCACACTTTTGCACCCCCCCCCCCCCACCGACCCCCGCAGACCCTCTACTCGCCTCACTGAGCTGGCGGGTTTCGGAGCCTTCGGGAAGCCCGCACTTGTGAGGGCAAAAAGGGGATAATCCTATTTTCTGCCTGTTAACAGGCAGTTAATAGGCTTTAATCCCTTTCCAGGATGGGACGGCTACCCGCCTCCTGGCAAGATGGCACGGAGGCGGGTTGGGGGGCGGGTTGGTCACTCGCCCCCAAATTCTGCCATTTTCCTGGCAGTCCCGCCTCCATACCCGCCTCCCCAGGGCTGGCAAGATCGCGCCCTTCGAATGTAAGTTTTTCCTTTACTTTTACGAGCAACATTTCATTGTTCCAGCCACACGATTCTCTTGACAATCATTTACCCAGAGGTCTGACTGCCCCCCTATTGAAATGGGACACTGGTATGTTGCAGCATTTACTGTATCTGACGGTCGTTAACCACACAAACAGAAGCCTTCTTGTGACTGTTAATATCCACATGGTTTTTTTTAACCTAAATGATCAGCTTGCATTTATTGATTCAGGATTACAAGCGTCGTGACATTGGAGTAAGATTAATGCAGAAACTTGCTGAGATCTTCGGAAGTAAGAGCAATCTTGTCTTGTCTCAGTTGAGTCAGCATATGCAGTCTAGAGGTATTCGGCCAACTTTTATCTAAGGGATTGGCCAGGATATGAGGGATAACTCCCCTGCTCTTCTTCGAAATAGTGCCACGGGATCTTTTACGTCCGCCTGAGAGGGCCTCGGTTTAACATCTCATCCGAAAGACGGCACCTCCGACAGTGCAGCACTCCCTCAGCACTGCACTGGAGTGTCAGCCTAGATTTATGTGCTCCAGTCCCTGGAGTGGGACTTGAACCCACAACCTTCTGACTCAGGTGCTACCCACTGACTGACACACATTCCTTTTAAGAGCAACATATTAATGATTCTCTTGGCTGCTGAATATAAACAGCTTTTAAGTCTTAATACAAATCTTCAACAACAACAAAATCAATAAAACACACCCTTTGTAGCATAAAGTGCAGCGAGATGTTAAATAATGCGTGGTGACTTCCTTAAAGCTTGGGACAGCCAGCTTGAGTCAGGTGGCTCTGCGATTTGCTCTGTGCAGTTTCGCAGTGCACCTGCAGTGAAATCTGATCTCATCTGTCACTCGGTCAAGTATCTCGCCTGATCTGTATACAGGGCTCTCTCTCTCTCTGTACAAACCTTGTGTTATTGGGAAACAGGAGTTTGGAGCAGAAAAAAAAGGGGGGTGGGCAACAACAACAACAAAAACCCCAGAGGAGAAAGAGAAAGAGAAAGAGAGAAATGAAAGGCTTAAAAGTGCCCAGGAATGCGCCGGGTTTCTCTGCACAGCAGCCGCTCTCCAGCGGGAAGGGGGACGAGAGAGAGCCGAGGCTCAGGGCGCTTCGCTGGGAAGGGAAGGAGGAGCACAGTCCCTTGGCCAAGGGACGGAAGAGGTACCGACCTCCAGACGTCAGGACAATCTTCAGCCACGCCAGAGACCCCAGGATTAAAGAGGAGAGGGGAGAAGGGCACCGCTTTGCCCACTTCGTGTCTGAGAACGACTGGTGTGACCTGTGCTGCCACTTCGTCTGCGGTCAGTTTCTCAGGTGCACAGGTGAGCTGTCCTGAGTCTCGAATGCTTTTTTTTTTGTTGTTGTTGGAAGGGACAAGTGTCTGAAGCATGTCTGTGTGTCCAGCAACCCATGACTGGGCAATGTTTTATCAACAACTGCTCAGCTTGTCTAGTTAAGTGTGCGTATATTTTATGGGCACCCGGCCAACACGTTTTGTGTTCCTTTTCTCTTTAGTTCAAAAAAGGAATCAAAGGGGCGGCATTGCTCTTTCAGCCAAAAATGGGAGAATTTAAACTAAATGAATTCTCGGGATGTGGGCGTCGCTGGCCAGGCCAGCATTTATTGCCCATCTCCTAGTCGCCCTTGAGAAGGTGGTGGTGAGCCGCCTCCTTGAACCGCTGCAGTCCGTGTGGTGAAGGTGCTCCCACAGCGCTGTTAGGGAGGGAGTTCCAGGATTTTGACCCAGCGACGATGAAGGATCGGCCGATATATTTCCAAGTCGGGATGGTGCGTGACTTGGAGGGGAACTTGGAGGTGGTGGTGTTCCCATGCGCCTGCTGCCCTTGTCCTTCTAGGTGGAAGAGGTCACGGGTTTGGGAGGTGCTGCCGAAGAAGCCTCGGCGAGAATACCTCCTTTTCTTGATGGCTAATGACCCACTAACTAAATGGTGGGGAACAGGTCGGCGGGTTCGAATTTCTGGGAATATGAGTTAGTTGGTGAGTTGTTAACTATGGGGGGAGGGGGGAAATGGGCATTCTCCCATAATTATCATCTCTATATCTACTAATTCTATGTAGTGCGATTTACTGAAATTTTTGATGAAATAAGTTAACTATCTGCCTTATGGGCTGGGGAAATGCCCCCCCCCACCCCATGAATTGAGGGTACCGTTACAGTTTTGGGGATCTTAGCTTTGATTTTGCCCTCAATGTCCCGTAAGTGAACCTTTGAACCTTTTTTACATCCCGCCCTCGAACTAACAATTGCCCATTTCGTAGTAGTGTGATCACTAGGATGTTGCCAGGACTGGAGAATTTTAGCTATGAGGAAAGATTGGAGAGGCTGCGATTGTTTTCTTTGGAACAGAGGAGGCTGAGGGGAGATGTAATTGAGGTGTATAAAATTATGAGGGGCCTAGATAGAGTGGATAGGAAGGACCTATTTCCCTTAGCAGAGAGGTCAGTAACCAGGGGGCATAGATTTAAAGTAATTGGTAGAAGGATTAGAGGGGAGTTGAGGAGAACTTTTTTCACCCAGAGGGTGGTGGGGTCTGGAACTCACTGCCTGAAAGGGTGGTAGAGGCAGAAACCCTCATCGCATTTAAAAAGGGCTTGGATATGCACTTGAAGCGCCGTAACCTACAGGGCTACGGACCAAGAGTTGGAAAGTGGGATTAGGCTGGATAGCTCTTTCTCGGCCGGCACAGACACGATGGGCCGAATGGCCTCCTTCTGTGCCGTAAATGTCTATGATTCTGGGATTCTGCGATTCTATGATTTAAGGGTACATTTTATGAATGCTCCCTTGAGGCGATGTACATTGGAAATTCTTTTAAATCATAGAATCGTAGAAACTTACAGCGCAGAAGGAGGCCATTCGGCCCGTTGTGCCTGTGCCGGCTCTTTGAAAGAACAGTCGTGCTCAGTCCCACACCCCCCGCTTTTTGTCCCTAACCCTGGAAGTTCCTCTTCTTCCAGAACCCGTCCAACTCCCTTTTAAAATTATTGATGGAATCAGCTTCCACCACCTCTGCAGGTCGAGCGTTCCAGATCCCGACAACTCTCGGAATGGAAAAAATTCTCCTCATCTCCCCTCTAGATCTTTTGCCAATGATTTTGAATCTATGAATTCCCTCTGGTTATTGACCCACTCGCCAGAGGGAATAGTTTTTCTCCATCTACTCTATCAAATATTTGTTCTCGGAACGTGGGCGACATTGGCGACACAATAATCCCTAGTTGCTTTCAGGTTATTAAGAGTCAACCACATAGTATGCGTCTGTGTGGTTGTCTCTGCCTGTTCTCCGAGTTGGGGAGTGACGTGTAGGCCAGAGCAGGTCAGGGTGGCAGACTTCCTTCCCTGAAGGGAACCAGTTGCATTTTTTACAACAATCCAGCAGCTTTTGTGGTTATTTTATCAATTGGCAGCTGCAGTCTTTATTGAATTCTATGTTGTGCCTTGCCATGGTGCCATTTTGAACTCAGGACCCCTGGGTTGGTAGTCCAGCACCATAAACACTGAGTAACCATACCTATTTGAATTTGTGTCTTGTGCCAATCCACAATTTTCCATCCATTAGAATTCCTCCATTTATTTGGGCAGGCAGCTTTCAAAGGAACTCTTCCCTACCTCTTACTTCCGGCTCTTCAGCCTGTATTTTTATTATCAGTACCTCCGGTCGCTCTCGGATCCAGGGGCTCATGGACATATCAAACAATAGCTCGTGCTAAATTTCTGATTGACATCAAGAGATTGCAAAAATAGTCCCCTGAGCAAATTGAACAATGCTTCATGCATATTGCCAATTAAGACAGTATGTAGATTGTTATAATGTGTCTTCTTCTTCTTCTTAGGCAGTCCCTCGGAACCGAGGATGACTTGCTTCCACACTAAAAATGAGTTCGCAGGTGACTGATGAGTCCAAGGCGGGACCTACAGTCTCTGTCACAGGTGGGGCAGACGGTGGTTGAAGGGGTGGGTGGGTGGGGTGCTTGGGTTGACGTGCGCTCCTTGCGCTGTTTGCGCTTGGCTTCCACTTGCTCCCGGCGAAGAGACTCGAGGTGTCCGGCGCCTTCCTGGATGCTTCTCTATAATGTGTAAGTGTCTAATAAAGGACTAAAAATAATACATATGTACAAGTCAAATGGGCTTGTTAGTTGGTTCCATGTCTTCACCATTGGAAAAAAGCATTTCTGTACGTCACAGGGAGTCTTTGCTAATTGAACCTTTGATGCCATCTTCTAGAGGAATTTGTGAATTCACTTGGCATTTTATTCTCCTTGAGAAATATCTATCTGCACCATTCACTGTCTTCTGCTGGTTGCTCATATATGTTCTCCATCTCAATGGCTTTGCATTTTTGTTGCAAGTTTAATTCAGCCATACCAGAGGATTGTGGTCTGAATGTGTACTGTATAAACATGACTGGAATTTCTAGACGATCAATAAATGCTGGCCTTGCCAGCGACGCCCACATCCCATAAATAAATTTTTAAAGTCAACACTGCTGGCACATTCCTGCTCCATTGCTCAAGTATGTCATTACTAATGGCCCAGGTTAGCAATGAGGTGCTCCTCCTTCCTGTCCATTTACCAGACTGACGATGGCTCTAACTCGCTTCGATGTGAACCACAAATTCCTGGGCATAATCAGGACCACAATGGCGCCGGTTCCTGGTTGCCTCCATCAGCTGCCTGAATGCTTTGTGACCCAGCTGCCCTGGTTCAGGCACCTGCTTTGTGCTGCCGTCCATTGCTGGAGCAGCTAGTGGTCTGCAATTTGGTACCAACTTTCAGTAATAGCCTGCAGTCTGTTAGGGGTCAGGATCGAGAGATGGTAAAGGAATTCATTTTGTATGAAAAGATTCCATTTATATTGGGTTCCATTTATATTAGCACTATAGTTAAAAGCTTAGAATTAAAAGACTGCAAATGCCATTAACAGTGTCTGGAAAGAGGTCAGGACAGCCTGCTTTCTAGGCCGGGCTACACATTCTTTACAATTAGAGATTAAGTTATCTGTAACTAACCATAATAATACATTCTATGCCTTGCTAATCCATAAACAGCAGTTTGTTACTCTCGGGACCACACACGTCAGGAAGAAAGCCTTGAGTGGTAGATGTTTAGCAAACCTGGAACATCTTAGAATCATAGAATGGTTACAGCACAGTAGGAGGCCATTCGGCCCGTCGAGCCCGTGCCGGCTCTCTGCAAGAGCACTTCAGCTAGTCCCACACCCCCGCCCTTTCCCCGTAGCCCTGCAAATTTTTTTTCCTTCAGGTACTTATCCAATTCCCTTTTGAAAGCCACGATTGAATCTGCCTCCACCGCCCTTTCAGGGAGTGCATTCCAGATCCTAACCATTTACTGTGTAAAAAAGTTTTCCTGATGTCGTCTTTGGTTCTTCTGCCAATCACCTTAAATCTGTGTCCTCTGGTTCTCGACCCTTCTGCCAATGGGAACAGTTTCTCTCTATCTACTCTGTCCAGACCCCTCATGATTTTGAACACCTCTATCAAATCTCCTCTCAACCTTCTCTGCTCTAAGGAGAACAACCCCAGCTTCTCCAGTCTATCCACGTAACTGAAGTCCCTCATCCCTGGAACCATTCTTGTAAATCTTTTCTGCACCCTCTCTAAGGCCTTCACATCCTTCCTAAAGTGCGGTGCCCAGAATTGGACACAATACTCCAGTTGAGGCCGAACCAGTGTTTTATAAAGGTTCATCATAACTTCCTTGCTTTTGTACTCTATGCCTCTATTTATGAATGTGAGAAGTTGCACAACACCAGGTTATAGTCCAACAGTTTTATTTGAAATCACAAGCTTTCGGAGCGCTGCTCCTTCGTCAGGTGACCTGACGAAGGAGCAGCGCTCCGAAAGCTTGTGATTTCAAATAAAACTGTTGGACTATAACCTGGTGTTGTGCGACTTCTCACATTTGTCCACCCCAGTCCAACACCGGCATCTCCACATCATGTCTATTTATGAAGCCCAGGATCCCTAATGCTTTTTTAACCGCTTTCTCAACCTGCCCTGCCGCCTTCAATGATTTGTGCACATATACCCCTAGGTCTCTCTGTTGATGCATCCCCTTTAGGATTGTACCCTTTAGTTTATATTGCCTCTCCTCATTCTTCCTATCAAAATGTATCACTTCGCACTTTTTTGCGTTAAATTTCATCTGCCACGTGTCCGCCCATTCCACCAGCCTGGCTAAGTCCTCTTGGAGTCTATCACTATCCTCCTCACTGTTCACTATACTTCCAAGTTTAGTGTCATCTGCAAATTTTGAAATTGCGCCCTGTACACCCAAGTCCAAGCCATTGATATATATCAAGAAAAGCAGTGGTCCTAGTACCGACTCCTGGGGAACACCACTGTGTAATTTCCTCCAGTCGGAAAAACAACCGTTCATCACTACTCTAGGTTGGTTGAGGGATAAATATTGGCCCAGGACACTGGGAAGAACTCCCCTGCTCTTCTTCGAAATAGTGCTGTGGGATCTTTTACGTCCACCTGAGAGGGCAGACGGGGCCTCGGTTTAACGTCTCATCCGAAAGACAGCACCTCCGACAGTGCAGCACTCCCTCAGTACTGCACTGGAGTGTCAGCCTAGATTTTGTGCTCAAGTCTCTGGAGTGGGACTTGAACCCACAACCTCTGAAGTCAGAGTTGAGAGTGCTGCCCACTGAGCCACAGTTGACAATATATGATAAGTTTTCCAATTTGATAACAGTACAGAATATATTCATTGAGCAAAACCTTTCTGGAAATAGCAGATCCATTATTACATGTCTAATTGGACACAGAGGACCATATTTTCCTCTCTTTGTTAATTGTAGTGAAAAATATAGATTTGAGTAAACAATGGCACAATATGGGTAGAAAGTGCTAATGAACTATTATCCATATTTAGTTCTTCATTGAGGATTCCCAATTCTACAAATTGACCTCATGAACATTAGTGAGCAGTGAGACAAAAGGCCATTTTAACTCGTTAATGCTTAATTAAAGACAGACATGAAGAACTGATGTAGAATTACATTAACCCCATGGAGCATAATAGAAAGCTGTATACTCTACACTGGGGAAGACCAGATTGAGATTTAAATAAGGGTAAGATTTCAAAGTAGCATCACACTAAGGACAGAGCTGAATAATAGAGGAGATTTTTGCATGGGTATAACAACCATTGAAGCGTATCTTGAGCATAGCAGGAGGAGAAGGTGGCCTGAGAGCACAGAGGGCATGAAGCAGACAGTCAGCTACCCGAGTGTGACAGGAGACCAATGAATGAGTCGGCTCAGCAGGCATGTTTTGACTGAGATGTGTCATCTGGTCCAAGAAGACCTGGAGGGACGGTCTACCATCCCCACTGCACCACCAGTGGCAGTGAAGGTCACCACTGCCCTCAACCTTGGTGCCACAGGGACCATCTCAGGAGACGGCTGCCCTGCCTCATTAAGGAGGCAACTGAAGCTGCTCACCTTCATGTACTTGGCTGTATACCTTTCAACAGCAGCCAACCAGCCACTACAGGCAAGGAGACAGATATTAGTGCTTTATTCCCAGCTTCTCCACTGAGCTCTGCAGTCACATAGACTCGCACAGAAACAGGCCATTCGGCCCAACAGCTCTATGCCGGCGTTTATGCTCCACACGAGCCGCCTCCCACCCTACTTCATCTCACCCCATCAACATGTCCTTCTATTCCTTTCTGACTACACTTCAAAAGTACTTCATTGGCTGTAAAGCGCTTTGGGATGTCCTGAAGTTGTGAAAGGTGCTGTATAAATACAAGTCTTTCTTTCTTTCATGTACTTATCTAGCTTCCCCTTAAATGCATCTATACTATTCGTCTCAACCACTCCCTGTCGTAACGAGTTCCACATTCTCACCACTCTCTGGGTAAAGACGTTTATCCTGGATTCCTTATTGGATTTATCGGTGACTATCTGAGATTTATGACCCGCAGTTTTTGATCCCACCCACAAGTGGAAACATTTTCTCTACGTCGACCCTATCGAACCCCTTCATAATTCTAAAGACCTCTATCAGGTCACTTCTCATAGAATCATAGAAACATAGAAGATAGGAGCAGGAGTAGGCCATTCGGCCCCTCGAGCCTGCTCCGCCATTCAATGAGATCATGGCTGATCATCCAAATTCAGTACCCTGTCCCTGCTTTCTCCCCATATCCCTTGATCCCTTTAGCCTTAAGAAATATATCCAACTCCTTCCTGAATATAGAATAAAAAATTCTGGCATGAGTCGGATCAAGGAAATTCCGGCCCGCTATTTCAGAAAGAAAGAAACCTCAGTCTTCTCTTTACTGGAGAAAAGAGCCCCAGCCTGTTCAGTCTTTCCTGATAGTTGTAGTCTCTATAATAGTTGACCACTATTATGTTCTATTTGACATTTTGACCAATCAAGGAATTGTTATTTTCTTTGCTTGTATACTTCTTGCCAAAAACTACATATGTTCCATTAGATTTACTTTTGGACAACTGACACTATATTCCACACAATGAACAAACAACAGACTGGAGGATATATTAAAAATGAATACTTTTTATGTGTACTCTGCTGCCCGCGTCCTAACTCACACTAAGTCCCGTTCACCCATCACCCCTGTGCTTGCTGACCTACATTGGCTCCCGGTTAAGCAACGCCTCGATTTTAAAATTCTCATCCTTGTTTTTAAAATCCCTCCATGGCCTCTCGCCCCTCCCTATCTCTGTAATTTCCTCCAGCATCTCAACCCCCCTCCCCCGAGATATCTGCGCTCCTCTAATTCTGGCCTCTTTATGCATCCCTAATTTTAAATCATTCCACCATTGGTGGCCGTGCCTTCAGTTGCTGAGGCCCTAAGCTCTGGAATTCCTCCCTAAACCTCTCCGTCTCGCTACCTCTCTCTCCTCTTTTAAAGCGCTCCTTAAAACCTACCTCTTTGACCAAGCTTTTAGTCACCTGCCCTAATATCTCCTTATGTGGCTCGTGTCAAATTTTGTCTGATAATCGCTCCTGTGAAGCGCCTTGGGACATTTTACTACCTTAAAGGCGCTATATAAATGTAAGTTGTTGTTGTTTGTGGGCTCACTATTTTCACTGGTATCTGTGCAGGGCTAAGAAATGGCACAATACTGTCGCTGACAGGACTACCAATTACATACTCCAGTGCCACTGCTAGAGGGTATCTCCTCACAATGCCCTCTGATCTCCTTTAGGCTCTCGAACACTGGACATCTATGAGGTCTCTGAATCCCTCGTCCATGGTTGCCTGTTAAATGTTCTCCGAGTGTGTTGAAGTTGGCTATGACTGCGTCTTGGAGTTTGTATCTTATCAGCAGTGGCAGCAATCCTGAGATAAGAGTGATTCTTTTATTGTGTCTTTGTTGTGCATTAGACAGCAGAGGTGATGGTTATGTGCTCAGTCACAGCCTGTATTGCAAGCCGTTGGAGGCGCGACCTATCCATACCACCCTCCTTCCGCTGGGTCCGTTGAATGATAGACCGTGTTCATTATAGGCCATGTGTCATCACGAACTCTATTGGAAAGCAAGTCCACTGATCTGAATCCCCAGGCAACTCAGGATTGGTACTCAGTATGTTGGACCTGTTGAGTTCTCATCAACTGTCGCTGCCTCTACCTCTTCTCCAGTTCCTTGTGCCCACTTTTCTTGTGATTCCTATTGATTTTCTTCCAAAGTGTGTGTTTCTGCGCTAGTGTCTGATTCAAGTGTGACTGGTGTTGGTGTTCTAAAGACTGGTGGTCTTTGGATGTGCCTTATAGACCGATGTCTTCTTCATGCTCTGGAAAGAGACCAGATGGGACCTTATGAGAAAATCAGTACACATATCAATTGGGCATTATCGTTTAATGCTTATATGCTTGTGCATAATCTGTGTCTGTGCACAAGTTGATGTAACATATCATGCGAATCATAGAGCATATGATTAATAAAAACATAATGGTTGGGCTGCAAACCCAATAAAAGAAAGAATTAAAATAAACAGTTATAAACTAAAGGGTACAATTCTAAAGAGAGACCTGGGGGTATATGTGCACAAATCGTTGAAGGTGGCAGGGCAGGTTGAGAAAGCGGTTAAAAAAGCTTACGGGATTCTGGGCTTTATAAATAGAAGCATAGAGTACAAAAGCAAGGAAGTTATGATGAACCTTTATAAAACATTGGTTCGGCCTCAACTGGAGTATTGTGTCCAATTCTGGGCAACGCACTTTAGGAAGGATGTGAAGGCCTTAGAGAGGGTGCAGAAAAGATTTACAAGAACGCTTCCAGGGATGAGAGACTTCAGTTATGTGGATAGACTGGAGAAGCTGGGGTTGTTCTTCTTGGAGCAGAGAAGATTGAGAGGAGATTTGCTAGAGGTGTTGAAAATCATGAGGGGTCTGGACAGAGTAGATAGAGGGAAACTGTTCCCATTGGTGGAAGGGTCGAGAACCAGAGGACACAGATGTAAGGTGATTGGCCAAAGATCCAAAGGCGACATGAGGAAAACCTTTTTACGCAGCGAGTGGTTAGGATCTGGAATGCACTGCCTGAGAGGGTGGTGGAGGCAGACTCAATCGTGGCTTTCAAAAGGGAGGTTGGATAAGTACCTGAAGGTGAAAATTTTGCAGGACTATGGGGAAAGGGCGGGGGGAGTGGGACTAGCTGAAGCGCTCTTGCAGAGAGCCGGCACGGGCTCGACGGGCCGAATGGCCTCCTACTGTGCTGTAACCATTCTATGATTCTATAATAGCGCCTTTCAGGACCTCGGGATGTCCCAGCGAAGTACTTTTGAAGTGTAGTCACTGTTGTAATGTAGGAAATGTGCAAGGTCCCACAAACAGCAATGAGATAATGACCAGATGATCTGTTTTTGAGTGGTATTGGTTGAGGGATAATTATTGGCTGGAACACCGGGGAGAACTCACCAGCTCTTCTTCTCGCCTCATTTCATAGAATCATAGAAGTGTCCGGCACAGAAGGAGGCCATTCGGCCCATCGTATCTGTGCCGGCTGAGAAAGAGGGCAGACAGGACCTCGGTTTAACGTTTCAAACCTCAGCCTAGATTTTTGTGCTCCAAGTTTCACTGGAGTGGGACTTGAACCCATAACTATTTGTGACTCATTAGAGGCAGCGAGTGCTACCCACTGAGCCACGGCTGACACCAATGCTGCGGTAGAGAATGAATGATGTTGACCGGTTTGAAGAGCCTTCATGCTATTTAATTGCTTTGTAATGAGGAACGATTTGTGTCTGAGGCTTGAAGTTTAACTTGTGCAGGCGACAACCTTTTTTGTTAAAAGTCCGAACAGAACCAAAAGGGCTTCAAAGAACCCTTTAACGCCAGCATGGCGATAGGGTTAAACATCAAAGAAGACGTCATTCATTATTTGAATGCAGATGCTTTATATGCTGCCTGGCAGACACTGAGCCTACTGTTCCTGCTCACACCTCACAGATACTGAGGGCAAAAAAATTTGCCTGTAATGTTTCTGTGAACTTTGGGCTCAGTTTACGACACCCCGACTCAAATGCTAAATAACCTAAAGAAGAAAAACGTTGGAATAAATGAACAGGTTTCCACTGGCGCTAGAATAGATCTCCTCTATACTGCTTACTCCTAATTCAAATTATCTGTCATGCAGCTTTCTTTAGAACAGAATTCTCACCGTGCTGTGCTTTTTATGTTGCTTAATTCAAATGATTGGATAATTCAAATTGTTTGCAGCACCCACGTTGACTGAATTATCAGGAGTTGACCGTTGTGTTGGGAGGCCTTTGAAACGCATCATCCAGCGAGGTGCCTGACGGAGGGGGGGAGGGGGCGGGGGGGGACGGGCCCTAGAAATTGGTTCACACCGGCCTGCTGACGCTAACTGGGCGCAGGGAACGATCGCCGCACCGCGACGGGGAGGCCCGAGGCCCAACCCAACATTGGGCTTTTGGGGCCTCATTTTACGCGAGACCGGGGAGCTGCAGACGCCTGCTGCGCATCCCCAGGTACCTCGCTGGCGAAGAGCATTTCGATTTCGGGTAGGTCCTGGGAGGTGGGTGGTGGTGTGGGGAAAGCCATCGGGAGGGAGGGAGGGGCTGGTCGAGATAGATGGGGAAGTGATCGGGAAAGGGGAGGGGTGCGTCTGGGAGAGGCAGGGGAGCACTCGGTAGAGGGAGGGAGGAGGCGATCGGGAGGGGGGTCGAGCGGGAGGATTAGTAATTTTTATTGAATCTACCTTTTCTGTGGCGGCTTCAGCGGTCCCTTTAGGCCGCATGTAGACCACATTTTCCTGAACATGGCCAGCCCAGCGCTAACTGCATTCAGGGCAGTCCAGTTTTGCAAAGGGGGCCTCAAACGGGCGTCACGTACTTGCAATGCTGACGATAACTCAGCCATTGCCAGGCCAACCAGTCTTGTGCGATACAAGCCCTTAACCCATGTCTTCTAACTTTGATTTTTTCGATGGTCATTTTATATCAATTTCCTCTCCTTTTTAAAAAAAAAAAAATCTTTTGCTGTGGCCTTCCTTATAAAATTGAACAAAATGGCCCATGATTTGCGGTCAGCAGCGAAGCGAAGACATCCGCCGCTGGCCCCGAAGTACGCTCCGCACAAGGGTCTCGCGATCCCTGTGCCGAGAACTTTGGGTTTTCTGACCTTCAATTCAAACCGACGAACTGTAGTGGGGATCCCCTCGCGCGAGCTGCTGTGACCTCGACAGGCTGTCTAAGCAGCCAATCAAAAGGCAGAATTCTCACAGGCAGCGAACAAGGAAGTGAATAAGCTCTTGAAATTCGAACTTTTAAAAAATGTTAGAGAGAGCAAGACAAAGATTGGGGCTCTCACACGGGGAAACGGCAAACCTGAAATAAAGATGCACAAACTTTAAAAAAAACTTTTAAAAACTTTTTTTTTGAAAAGTTTCTTAAAAACTGCACAAAACTAAAATAGTTTTCCAGGCCCTTTAGCAGTTTAGCAGTAATAACACTGTTAAAAACCCCAGTTACACCGAAGCCCTTTGGGTCTAAGTTTTAGTGGCAAATTTAACAGCGTAATTACTGTGGAAGAGGCGATGTTTTTGCCAGTTTCAATGATTTGGCTGATTACACAGATTGCCGGCTCTGTGTGTGTGTGTGGGGGGGGGGGGGCTCTGTTTCGGAGCTGTCAATGACAGGCCGCAACTTCGGGCCGTGCAGCCAAATCCCGAAGTCGCGGTCAGTTTCAAAGGCGGAATGCCAGCTCACCGTCATCCCGACCGCAAATTCCGGGCCAATATTTTCTTTTCCACTCCAGAAACGTACAAAATGAACAAAAACCGATGTAATCGGCATGTTTTTCAATTGACTGTCTCGGAGGCAAAGTTATCAGCATCTCAGTAGATTTCTGTGCCAGAGAAGTTTAACTTTTACTTGCAGGTGGCATTTCTGGGAGTCTTTGCGCCGAGCACTGATCTCGCCTGGAATACTGCAGTAGGATCCTTGGGGAAGATTTAGTGATCGCCTACTATTGCTAAAGGAACTTAGAGGGCTGGATTTTGTCTTGGGGTCGGGTTGGGGTCGTGTAATCCGCATTTCGTGTTCCCCCCCCCGACTCCAGATTAATGTGGGTGTCTGATGCAATTTTCACTTAATTGGGCAATTGAGTTGGAGCATGTGGGAACCCATGAACTAATGAGTGTTTTCAGTCTGAAAGTCGCCTCTGATGATGTCATCATTACTGACTGCCTAGTCTCAGAGACTGTTGGTGAGAGAGGACTTGCCTGGCTTTTGATGTGAGTGGAGCTGGATGGGGGGGGAGAAGAGAGAGAGAGAGAGAGAGAGATAGATAGAGAGAGAGAGAGAAATTTTTCCCAAGTAAGTCCTCCCAGGCAGTCGCAATGTTCAGACCTAATACTACTACTACCACCTTCATCACATCTCTGTTGTAATAGTGGACTTGCAACTGATACTCAGCTATCCACTTGTACTCCCGCCAGGTTTCACTGGAGTGTTTCACACCAGGCGTGCTTCACGTCAGAAGAGGGTTAAACTAGCTACAGCGTTTCAAAATGGCATTACAGAGCCAATTTAGAGCTTGTTAAGGGCTTTAATGGCCTCTCCCGCCTCTTGGAGGCGGGACGGAATCGGGAACCCCGCGACTGATTATGTCAAAATTGCGTGGAGGCGGGATGCAGTCGAGATAGGGTCGGAAATCCCGAGCCCGCAAATTTAACCCCCCACACGCCTCCAAACCCGACTCCATGGGTCATTCAAAATCCAGCCCAGAAAGTATATAATGAGAACAGGCTCAGTCACCAGAGCCACTTTTTCCAGTGGACCGTGAGTAGGCCGCAAAATCAATTAAGGAATGCCCGGCGGGTTCTACAACGGGCGGGTGATCGGCTCAATCAGATCAGGACCCAAGAGCTTGAAGGTGAAAAATGACACACAACGTTAAATGCTGACTTAACCGCACAACCGCAAATCATGGCAACAGGAAGTTTGGACTGGAAGTGTACACAAACACTACGGCCCAGATATTCCGATCGCAGGCCTCCCGCGGGCGGAGGACTGCGATCTGGAAAAATCTGCGCCCTTACCTGAGGGCTCCTGGGACGCGCACAATTCCGGTGCTGGGCCTCTCCAAACTGCAAGTGCGCAGGGCCCACGTATCCCAGAGGCGCAGGCAGTTCGCAGCGTCCCTGGGGTCACGTGGGCCATGGGGAGCCAATCACAGAAGGGAATCTACCTTCATACACTTGACAAGAAGACCTGTCAAATATATGAATGGAGATCAATGGAAAAACATAGTAAAACTTTAAATAAATTTAAAAACAAACATCACATTTTTAAAATGACTTGAAATTACAATAAATTAAGTATTTTAAACAAAAATTTAAATTTTTGAAAAAAATAATTAAAGTTTTTTACGGGGCTAAAAATAAACTTACCTTTTTTTAAAGTATTTTTAAATGATAAATCAGAATTTTTTATTTTTTTAAAACTTTTTTCAACTCTTATCCTGGTAAAAGCAGGCCTTACGCCCCTGCTTTTACCAGGCGCAAGAATTGTAAGGGTTTTCTGCGGGCGGAGGGTCTCCAAAAAGCGGAACTATCCGCCCGCAGAGGCCCTTCTCCAGGGCAGCCGAAAATGCCGGTTTCCAGCACATGCGCTGTGCATGCCTGAAACCGGCATTTCCGATGTCCCTACGGGTGAGTACACAGCGCGTACTCACCTGTAGGGATCGGAATATACGGGCCGATATTTTTAATGATCTATGGATTTTGAATGGATTGTGTCAGCCGTGGCTCCGTGGGCGGCACTCTCGCTTCTGAGTGTGAAGGGTGTGGGTTCAAGTCCCACTCCAGTGGAGTGCTGCACTGTCGGAGGCGCCGTCTTTCGGACGAGATGTTTAACCGAGGCCCCTTCTCCCCTCTCAGGTGGATGTAAAAGATCCCATGGCACTATTTTGGACAAGAGCAGGAGGGTTCTCCCCCGGTGTCCTGGGCAAATATTTACTCCTCAACCAACATCACTAAAAAACAGATGATCTGGTCATTATCACATTGCTGTTTGTGGGAGCTTGCTGTGCGCAAATTGGCTGCCGCGCTTCCCACATTACAACAGTGACTACACTTCAAAAAGTACTTCATTGGCTGTAAAGCGCTTTGGGACGTGAAATGCCCATACATAAATGGAAATTCTTTCTTTCTATATGCATGAATGGATTTTCCTGCATTGCTGTGTTAAAGAATAACATGGCTAATAATAGTCATAGCTCCAAATAAGATCTGTCGGCCAGCCTTACATCTAAAATCAAACACACTTGGAGCTGTGTGTCGTCAAACTGGCGCGGCAGGTTAAAGCTCCATGAATGGTATCAAGGAATGGGGAAGCTAGGCTCACATTCACAGTTACACATGTAGGCCTTGATTTTAACTCTGGGTGGGATTGGTGTGGGGGAGGGAGGGGGAGCAGGGGCGAGTGACAAACTCGCATGCCAAGGCCCGGTGAGATTTTAACTCGTAGGCCTCATTTCCATGGCCGCGGAGCGAGAGCGGAAATTCAGGCACCACGAGGCCTCGGCCGGGGTCCCGGGAGACTGAGAAAGGTAAGTCTCGGGCAGGGGAATATCGGTTGGGGGGGGGGGGGGTGGGGAGCAGTGGACCCCAGGGAAGGGGAGGCCCAAGTTTTTCCTGGTGGGGCCCGGAGGAGCACTCCTGCAACCTCCTGGCCCACAAAGATACAGAAACAAATGAATCTAAACTTACCGTTACTGGTTCTCTTCTGGGTCTTGATCCAGCTCCTGGCAGGTTTGGCCTGGGCGGGTATCCACCCACCGCTCCCCCCCCGACCCCCGCTCCGGCCTTGGGTTAAAATCACAGATCGGGTCTCGATGACGTAATCGGAGCCCGATCTGCATATATAAAGAGGCCCCCCCCAACAGCTCGGGACAGGCGTCCGTGCCGCCTGCCATTTAAAAATGGCAGTCGGTCAGATCGGAGCGGGACAGGATTGGGCAAGGTTGCCCGCTCCATCTTAACCGTGTCCGCCAACCGGCCTGGTTTTCTGCTGGGCAGCGGTGCAGTTAAAATTGAGGCCATTATTGAGCACTCAATCGCAGCTGTGAATTAGGGGTCACTGTCAACACTCACGTGTCCTTTCAGAGTGAGGGAAAGAGAATTGGACAATCAATTGCCCCAGGGCTTCTTCTGCCGTATCCCAGTGTCATTTTGAGAAAGTTGGGCACCTTTCTCTGGCTTACCCACTTGACCATCGTATTTTGTAACTCAGGCAGACTTGGGAGGATAAGCTGAACAAAGGAATAATAAAGAGCTTGGGAAAAAACCCAAATTAAATTGACATGAAGGCCAGTCCTAAATCAGAAAACCCTTTTGTCTGTTGGTGCTACTTTCATCTTCAAACAACATCAAAAAAACCTCAACATCGAGCCAACAAACTGGGCTATATTCTTTCCACCTCTGTTTAATTCCCCATGACAGCAATTACACAGGAGGAGTCACGATCGAGTGCAGCATTCAGGTCAAGTAGAGTTCTAGGGTTAAAGGGCTTGTGGCATTATTGGGCCAAGGTCGGGAGTGAAAGGAGGGGGAAGGGACAATAAAAGATGGGGAGGGTGGAATAGGGGGGAGGTGAGCAGGACGGTGAGGAGAGAAGGGTAACGGAAGATGGGTGGTGGGGGACGAGGAAGTGGTTGGGATATGCAGAGTGGGACAACACGAGGTGGGGAGGGGGTGCAGAGAGGGAAGGGTTCGGAGGAGGGGGGGTCCTTGGGGTAAAGGAGAGGGGGATCAAACGAGGGAGATAGAGAGGTGAGCAAAGGTATGGGAACTAAGTCAGTGGAAGGAAAAATAGGAACAGGAGTAGGCCATTCAGCCCCTCGAGCCTGTTCTGCCATTCTGTTCGATCATGGCTGACTGTACGGGAAGGCTGGCTAACTGTCTCGGTGTGAGGGAAGCCACCGTTCCCTCTACTGGGGCTGGAAACAAATCTCAGGGGAGCTGCTGGTGAGTTCCCCGACATTTCCGCAAGCCCCAATTTCTCTCTCAGTAGGGGGTTCGGGTGCCTCAGAAGATGGTAGCGATTTCGGATGAGACGTTAAAACAGGGCCCCAACGAGAAAGATCCCGTGTCACTATTCGAGGAAGAGCAGGGGAGTTCTCCCCGGTGTCCTGGACATTAACTGGACCAGCCACATAAATACTGTGGCAACAAGAGCAGGTCAGAGGCTAGGTATTCTGCGGCGAGTGTCTCACCTCCTGACTCCCCAAAGCCTTTCCACCATCTACAAGGCACAAGTAAGGAGTGTGATGGAACACTTTCCACTTGCCTGGATGAGTGCAGCTCCAACAACACTCAAGAAGCTCGACACCATCCAGGACAAAGCAGCCCGTTTGATTGGCACCCCATCCACCACCTTAAACATTCACTCCCTCCACCACCGGCGTACCGTGGCTGCAGTGTGTACCATCTACAAGATGCACTGCAGCAACTCGCCAAGGCTTCTTCGGCAGTACCTCCCAAACCCGCGACCTCTACCACCTAGAAGGACAAGGGCAGCAGGCGCATGGGAACACCACCACCTCCAAGTTCCCCTCCAAGTCACACACCATCCTGACTTAGAAGTATATCGCTGATCCTTTATCGTCGCTGGGTCAAAATCCTGGAACTCCCTCCTTAACAGCACTGTGGGAGCACCTTCACCACACGGACTGCAGAGGTTCAAGAAGGCGGCTCAACACCACCTTTTCAAGGGCAGCTAGGGATGGGTAATAAATGCTGGCCTTAAAATCGTTATCCCTCAATCAACATCACTAAAGCAGATCATTATCGCATTGCTGAGCCTTGGGCAGGGCTGTCCTATATTTTCGGTCATGATCACTGGCCTTATAGTAGAGGGGTGCTACATGCCCACACCTGTTGTCACCGAACATCAGTCAGGCTGTGGGACATCATTGAGTTGCAGTCCGAGCAGTGCCCTATATGGAAAGTAATTCCCCCAAAAAACTGTCAGGAAGTCAAACATCCAACTACAAATCTGCAGGCTGGATTTGAGTGAGACAGAGAGAAAGACTTGCCTTTCTATAGTGTCTTACACGACCTCAGGATGTCCCAAAGCACTTTACAGCCAATGAAATACTTTTGAAGTGTAGTCACTGTTGTAATGTAGGAAACACGACAGCCAATTTGTGCACAGCAAGCTCCCACAAACAGCAATGTGATAATGACCAGATAATCTGTTTCAATGATGTTGATTGAGGGATAAATATTGGCCCAAGGCACCGGGGAGAACTCCCCTGCTTTTCTTCGAAATAGTGCCATGGGATCTTTTACATCCACCTGAGAGAGCAGACGGGGCCTCGGTTTAACGTCTCATCCGAAAGACGGCACCTCCGACAGTGCAGCACTCCCTCAGTACTGCACTGGGAGTGTCAGCCTAGCTTTATGTGCTCAAGTCTCTGGAGTGGGACTATGAACCCACACCCTTCTGACTCAGAGGTGAGTGTGCTACCCACTGAGCCACTGGCTGACACATAACTAAAGTCTCTCATCCCTGCTACCATTTTGTTAAATCTGCTCCGCACCCTCTCCAAGACCTCGAGAGCCTTTCTAAAGTGTGGTGCCTGGAACTGGGCAGAATATTCTAGCTGAGGTCTAACCAGTGATTTATAAAGGTTTACCATAACCTCCTTGCTTTTATACTCTGTTCATAAAGCCACGGATCCCGTGTACTTTTTTAACAGCCTTATCAACTTGCTGAACATTCTCACGCTAGTAACCTACGGTGTAATTTCAGAGCCAGGTTTTAATGAAATTCTTGGAACCATTTTGCTAAATTGGTTATAAATGTGGTTAAGGAGCTTTCTCCCCAGCCACCCAGGGACAATTAGTTTATTACAAATGATGGTAGAGATAAATGTATTTTCTGTGTGCTGGGATGTTCTTCAAAAACACCCTGGGTGTTTGTGTTTTCTTTCAAACTGGCAGACAGCTTGTAGGTGATCTATTCCTGAAGGGTACAACCCCACTCACTCTCGCCTCGGAGTCAGAAGGTTGTGGGTTCGAGCCCCACTCCAGGACTTGGCACATCATCTCTTAATGTCTCTCAATGTCTCTTAATCGCTCCTTTTGTTCTTTCATCCCCTCCCCCTTTCCCCAGCTTTATACTTGCTTTAAATCTATTTCATTTCCTGCTTTTTTCCAGTTCTGACGAAAGGTCTTCGACCTGAAACGTTAACTCTGTTTCTCTCTCCACGGATGCTGCCTGGCCTGCTGAGTTTTTCCAGCTTTTTCTGTTGTTATTACACATAATCTAGGCTGACACTCTAGTGCAGTGCTGAGGGAGTGCTGCACTGTCGGAGGTGCCATCTTTCAGATGAGACACTAAACCACAGCTCTATCTGCCTGCTCGGGTTGACGTGAAAAATTCCAAGCTACCAGTTCGAAGAAGAGCAGGGGAGTTCTCCTCTTGGCCAATATTTATCCTTAGACCAATGTCACCAAAACTGATGAACTAGTCATTTATCTAACTTGTTGTTGGTGGGATCTTGCTGTTTGCTAATGGCTGCCATGTTTATTTGCACAACAACAGTGACTGCACTTTAGAAAGTAATTAATTGGCTGTGAAGGTTAATTGGGGCATAATGAAAACCGTTGCACAAGTTCCAGCACATGCTGTAGTTTGCTGGATTGTCTCTCTCCGTTCACCTATCACCCCTGTGCTCGCTGACCTACATTGGCTCCTGGTCCATCAACGCCTCGATTTTTAAATTCGCATCCTTGTTTTCAAATCCCCCCCGCCGTGGCCTTGTCCCCCCTCCCTATCTCTGTAACCTCCTCCGGTCCTACAGCCCTCCGAGATCTCTGCGTTCTTCCAATTCACAGAATCCACAGAATCCCCACAGTGCAGATAGAGGCCTATCCCCGTAACCCCACGTATTTAATCCCCCCTAACACTAAGGGTCAATTTATGATAGTCAAATTCCGGCCTCTTGTCCACCCGCCTCTCTTCCTTCACCCCGCCATTGGGCGCCCGTGCCTTCAGCCGTAAGGAACGCCCCAGATATTTTTGCTGAGGATGGGTGTGGCCTGGTTGCTCCATTGGGAGCAGAAGGTCAGCAGAAGAGGGCTTTCTCTGGGATCTTGCTGTGCTTCCTCTCTGCCATCGGTGTGCCATCCGCGCCGCTCCGACATTCCGGCCGGTGGTTTGGGGGTGGGCTCTGTCAGTGCGTCAGGATTGGGGCCGGGTCTCCAGTTTGGGGGGGGGGGGGGGCAAGGCCAGATGAGGGTTCCACACCGCTAACCGGGCCATTGTGTTGACCTGTGAGGTGGGAGGATAGCTGGAACTGCCACACTTCACTTTCGTGATTGTGATGTTGTCTTCAGTTGACACAGTGACATATTTCTGTGGACTTAGATCATAGAGCTCGGCACTGACAGGAAAAGGGTTTGGCACATATCTTTCAGGAAAACAATGCCTCTTTTCAACGTCAAAATTTTTCTTCATGGTGGGTGGAGCCTTTGCGACATACAACACCAATTAGGGTCAGGACTCGCACACTTACAACACTGCCTGCACCCTGAGGGCAACTGGCGTGAAGGGAGTGTATGAGATTGCTGTACAGTTTATGAAAGATAACTGAAGAGAAGGCAATCAGACTGTAGAGAGGTTGTATCTCCCAGGCTCCCTAATGGTCTAGCCTCCCCAACCTCTACGCGTGGCATAGGGACATAAGGCTCCAATCCTGGCACCTCAATTTGAATCACCAGAAAATCGGGAGTGTTGCGAGTTGGGCTCGGTGAAAACCGCACCCAATTCTCCAATTCGTGCTGCCATTGAGTGAGGACTCCGTACAATGAGCCCAGCTTTGCGGAATTCACCCTATTCACCCTATATGAAGGCCTTTTGGCCCATTAAAGGTCTATTAAAGCTGCTCCAGCCAATGTCCGTGTATTAATCACTGATTCTGTCATGAACTTGTCCACTCCTTCACTCCCTATTTTAAGGAACCCCAAGTTCTATTCCTTTCCTCTCCTGTGAGGTAATAAAAAAAGTGTTAATTATAATGGCTCGTAATTTCCGATAGGAGGCTTTCCTGCGTGCGGATGCCTCCTATTGGAAAGAAATCTACGAATTTACCTGAGGGCTCCCGAGGTGCGGACATTTCCGCTCCTGGGCCTCTCCACAGTCGAAATGCGCAGGGCCCACGTATCCCAGAGGCGCAGGCGGTTCGCAAGCGTCCCTGGGATCACGTGGGCCAGGCCAGCCAATAGGAGAAGGGAATCTCCCTTCATACTTTTGACAGGTAGACCTGTCAAAATATATGAATGGAGATCACCCTTTAAAAAAACCATCACGTTTTTAAAATGAGTTAAAATTACATTAAATTAAATATTTTAAACAAAAATTAAATTTTTTGAAAAAAATAATTAAAGTTTTTAACGGGGCTAAAAATAAACTTACCTTTTTTAAAAGTATTTTAAAATTATAAATGAGTGAAAAAAAATGTTTTTAAAACTTTTTTTTCAACTCTTATGCTGGTAAAAGCAGGCCTTTACCAGGCGTAAGATTTCTAAGGGTTTTCAGGGGGCGGAGGTTCTCCAGAAAGCGGAACTCTCCCCCCGCAGAGGCCCTTCTCCAGGGCAGGCGTCCGATCTGTCAAGAGGATTCTTGACAGATCGGAAATGCTGGCTTGCAGCGCATGCGCTTGGCACGCCTGAAACCGGCATTTCCGATGTCCCTACGGGTGTGTACACAGCTCGTACACACCCGTAGGCATCGGAAAATACGGGCCAATGTTTATAACATGTGGAACAGACTCCCAGAGAGGATAGACGATTTGGGGTCAATTGACCCCTTTAAAAGGAGCTGGATCAGCAGGTGTTGGGTAGAGGGATTTACTCCTCAAATATACTAATCCAGCTCCTTTTAAAGGTGTTAGTTGAGCCCCCCATTTCATCTATCTTCTCTTAGAGTCTGTTCCACATGTTCAACAATGACGACACTTCAAAAGTACTTCATTGGCTGCAAAGCGCTTTGAGACGTCCTGAGGTCGTGAAAGGCGCTATAGAAATGTAAGCTCTTTCTTTCCTTCGAACTGTCGTGTGGAGTAGGGTAGGGGAGTTTTTTTCTGGTCTCTATCCTTGATTGAGGCTTGTGTATCTCGTACCTGACTCTGCTAGTCCGGTGCTCTTTGTCCAAGGTCTCTGCTTCACCTGTATTTGTACCTTGTGTCATTATTTGGAAGACTTGTTCCCTATTTACACATACAAAGAAGATCTTACTTGCTTGATTGTTGTGTCAACCAATACCATGGCCTATTAACTATCCCAGCCCAAAACCTCCATGGGTACAGCACGACAGGGCCTGCCCCATTTGGTGCCCATTGTATCCTGGACTTCAAAGATGCTGTAGCAAGCACCCGCTGCACCAGGGCAGAGTAGGGAGTGAAATTCGACCAGGGTGGCAGCACAGAACGGGCGATAGCCAATCGGCAGCCTTTTTGTCACTCCGCCCGGTCTTTTCCATTGAAGTAGATGGAAAAGAGAATTGGGTGCGGGTAGAACAGGCTGACAATCCCCTAGCGCCCGTTTCTGCACTGCTGCAAGTTTCAACGCGGTAGGGGGTGGTCCAAAGGGAGTCGGGGGGCCGGAGGAGGATGTGGGGGTGGGGCGAGGTGGTCCGAAGAGGAGCAGCACGGGGAGGGCTGGAGGAGGGAGGGGATCAGAGGCCTGGTAGCGAGGAGGCCTCGTGGAGCGATCAGAGGCTTGCGGTGGGGGTCGGGGGCTTGGTACGTGTAAAGGCACTCACCTCCTGGATCCAGCTGTCCTCGCCTCGCTGTAGCTGGCGAGTTTTACGAGGTGTGCAAAAACCCCACCAGCTCCAGTTAACCACAAAATGGAGGTTAAAGAAGGTTCCAGCCTCATTGTAATATTTAAATTGACATTCCGCTTCCAGGCAGTGGGTTGGCTACTCGCCCCCGTCCCGCCTCCGTTAAAACCGGAAGTGGGCGGGTTGGAGGCGGGTTCAGGTCGGGGTTCACATTGTTAACTATCCCCATGGCCCCCAACCCACCCCGTGTTTTAGGTTAAAATTTCCGCCAATATCTCTATTAAAGTTTATTAAAACCAGTAGAAAAATCAGTTGACTGAAACTATTCTTCGTTTTAACCCGTTGAATGGCTAATAGCTTTCATAATAAACCTGACTTTCTATGAAGAAATGGTGGCAAGACTAGTTTTCTGTACATTTCTGCTGCTAAATATTGTAAAACGAAACAAATATCTGCAATTATAGAACAATTCTTAAGTCAGTGTATTCTCTAATTTAAAAATTAAATTAAACGTTTAATTAAAATTTGAATCTCCGAGGTGTTTGCTTTTTGGTTCTGGGATGAAAATATTACTGCAGTTGTCAAAACAAATCAGATAATTATTATACTTAAAGCACCAAGGTTATATAAGATATGTGTGTGTGTGTACGTGCATGTCACAATGCCAAATCCTCTTCTTCTTAGGCAGTCCCTCGGAACCGAGGATGACTTGCTTCAATACTAAAAATGAGTTCTCAGGTGACTGATGAGTCCAATGCGGGGCCTACAGTCTCTGTCACAGGTGGGGCAGACGGTGGTTGAAGGGGCGGGCGGGTGGGGTGCTTGGGTTGACGTGCGCTCCTTCCGCTGTATGCGCTTGGCTTCCGCTTGCTCCCGGCGAAGAGACTCGAGGTGTTCGCCGCCTTCCCGGATGCTTCTCCTCCACTTTGTGCGGTCTTGGGCCAGGGATTCCCAGGTGTCGGTGGGGATGTTGCACTTTTTCCAAGGAGGCTTTGAGGGTCCTTGAAGTGTTTCCTCTGCCCACCTGGGGCTCTCTTGCCCTGTCGGAGCTCCGAGTAGAGCGCTTGCTTTGGGAGTCTCGTATCAGGGCATGCGGACGATGTGACCCGTCCATCGGAGCTGATCGAGCATGGTCAAAGCTTCGATGCTGGGGATGCCCAATCCTACTCAAAAAAGGAAAGCTTGAATGGTGGTTTCAGTCTATTTAAGAACTTAATTCCTTGCACCCTTATCTACAGGAATTTCTGTACTTTACAGGAAAATAAAAAAACAATTAAAACAATGGAATTTTAAGCCTATGTTCTTAAACCTCCCCTCAGGTCTTGAAGAATCTTTCCGTGCTACAAGGTTAGGTATCTTAGAGACCGCCTAAATATTTACTGACGCTCCAATGCAGTACTGAGGGAGTGCTGCACTGCTGGAGGAGCCGCCTTTCAGATGTGACATCACACCGAGGCCCCGTCTGCTCTCTCAGGTGGACGTAACGGATCCAATGGCAGCTATTTCGAAGAAGAGCAAGGGGAGTTCTCCCCGGTGTCCTGCCCAACATATATCCCTCAAACAACGTCGCTAAAAACAGTGATACAAAAGCAAAATACTGCGGATGTTGGAAATCTGAAATAAAAACAGAAAATGCTGGAAATACTCGGCAGGCCAGGCAGCATCTGTGGAGAGAGAAACAGAGTTAACGTTTCAACAACAACAAGAACAACTTGTATTTATATAGCGCCTTTAGCGTAGTAAAACGTCCCAAGGCGATTCACAGGAGTATTAAAAGACAAAAGAATTTGACACCGAGCCACATAAGGATAAATTAGGGCAGGTGACCAAAAGCTTGGTCAAAGAGGTAGGTTTTAAGGAGCGTCTTAAAGGAGGAGAGAGAGGTAGAGAGGCGGAGAGGTTTAGGCAGGGAATTCCAGAGCTTAGGGCCCAGGCAACAGAAGGCACGGCCACCAATGGTTGAGCGATTATAATCAGGGATGCTCAAGAGGGCAGAATTAGAGGAGCGCAGATATCTCGGGGGGGGGGGGGGGGTGGTTGTGGGGCTGGAGGAGATTACAGAGATAGGGAAGGGCGAGGTCATGGAGGGATTTGAAAACAAGGATGATCCACCCTATCACAGACCTTCCCTTTTGTTCTTTCCTCCCCTCCCCCTTTCCCTGCCCCTGTACTTGCTTAAAAACCTGTTACATCTTTAACATCTTCCAGTTCTGACGGAAGGGTCATCGACCTGAAACGTTAACCCTGTTTCTCTCTCCACAGACGCTGCCTGACCCGCTGAGTATTCCCAGCATTTTCTGTTTCTATTTCAAGAACTACCATCCCATTTTATACCAAACCATCTCAAAATGTGTTTCTTTATTTTGCTTTTGGGATGCTGTCACGGCCGGAGTTATTGGCCGCCCCTAATTTCTCTGAGAAGGTGGGGGTGGGCCTTCCCCTTTTGGCTGTTCTTTTTATTTTTATGGCTCGCTCGGCCACGTCAAAGGGCATTGACGTGTCAGCCATGTAGTGCAGGGCAGGAGATGCGCAGGCCCAGACCGGGGAAGCACTGCAGGTCCCCGTCCCTGAAAAACTTTAGTGAACAGTTGAGTTTATTAACAACAAAACAGCATCTTTTCCTGCTTGTCTTTCTAGCGCCAGCTCACAATATGCCAGATTAATTGAATTCAATTTCACAATGGTGGGATTTTTTTTTAAATTCGTTCATGGGATGTGGGCGTCGCTGGCAAGGCCAGCATTTGTTGCCCATCCCTAATTGCCCTTGAGAAGGTGGTGGTGGGCCTTCTTGAACCACTGCAGTCCGTGTGGTGAAGGTGCTCCCACAGTGCTGTCAGGGAGGGAGTTCCAGGATTTTGACCCAGCGACGATGAAGGATCGGCGATATACTTCTAAGTCAGGATGGTGTGTGACTTGGAGGGGAACTTGGAGGTGGTGGTGTTCCCATGCGCCTGCTGCCCTTGTCCTTCTAGGTGGAAGAGGTCGCGGGTTTGGGAGGTGCTGCCGAAGAAGCCTTGGTGAGTTGCTGCAGTGCATCTTGTAGATGGTACACACTGCAGCCACGGTACGCCGGTGGTGGAGGGAGTGAATGTTTAAGGTGGTGGATGGGGTGCCAATCAAGCGGACTGCTTTGTCCTGGATGGTGTCGAGCTTCTTGAGTGTTGTTGGAGCTGCACTCATCCAGGCAAGTGGAGAGTATTCCATCATACTCCTGACTTGTGCCTTGTAGATGGTGGAAAGGCTTTGGGGAGTCAGGAGGTGAGACACTGAGATTTGAACTCAGAACTATTCTGGATTACTCATCCAGTACCTTGACCACATTACCACACCCTATACACAGGAGAACAGCTCACAGCAACTATATTTTGTAGCATTTTAGGTTTGCGGAGGCCCCGCTGCCTATACAGCGGTAGATTTAGTAATAGTTAATGTAATGGCAGCTAGCTGTGTCTGTCTCAGTTTACCCAGTAACGATGCAGTAGAAGTCACTCTATAGCAAGGTCAATATAAATTTTAATTTTAAAAAAAAGGAACTTTAACCGTTACAACTTGTCGCAGGCTTGATGTTTCCCACATTACAACAGTGACTGCACTTCAAAGTACTTCATTGGCTGTAAAGCGCTTTGTGATGTCCTGAGGTCGTGACAGGCGCTATATAAATGCAAGTTCATTCTTCCTGATGTGCACAGCCTGAATGTGCTGCAGTGTAAGGGCAGCTTATTCGCTTATGGGATCTGGGCGTCGCTGGCAAGGCCAGCATTTATTTGCCCATCCCTAATTGCCCTTGAGCTGCCTTCTTGAACCGCTGCAGTCCGTGTGGTGAAGGTACTCCCACAGTGCTGTTAGGTCTTATTATGTTTCGTAGCAGTTAACTACAACTGAGTGACTTGCTGGGCCATTTCAGAGGGGAAGTTAAGAGTCAACCGCATTGCTGTGGGTCTGGAGTAACATATAGGCCAGACCGGGTAAGGACGGCAGATTTCCTTCCCTAAAGGGCATCAGTGAAGCAGATGGGTTTTTACGACAATCCGATAGTTTCATGGTTACCATTACTGATACTAGCTTTTTTACTCCAGATTTATTTAATTAACTGAATTTAAATTCCCCAGCTGCCGTGGATCATTAGTCCAGGCCTCTGGATTACTAGCCCAGTGACATTACCACTATGCTACCGTTCCCCTTGTATGTCACTGTCCTGTATCTATTCTTCAACTAGGTGATGTTCCAGGTATTTAAGACTGCTGGAACAGGACATGCCTCCCTTCTCTCTCTCTTTCTCTCTCTCTTCTTTTCTCTCTCTCTCTCTCTTTGTCTCTTGTACCTTCTTTTCTCTTGCACTCTCCTATCTTTTTTGCTGTTCCTCTCTCTGCTCTTCTCCCTTTCCCTTTCTCTCTCTCTCTCTCTTTCTTTCATTCGCTCTCGCACTCTCTTGTGCTCTTGTTTTCTCTTTCTCTCGTTTTCTCTCACTCTTGTTTTTCTCTTTCTCTCGTTTCTCTTTCTCTCATTTTCTTTCGCTTTCTCTCTCATGGTCTTTCTCGCTCTTGTTTTTCACTTTCTCTCTCACTCTCTCTTTATGATGCAGCAGGGGGGGCTGTTCCCAAACAGGCAGCAACGGGAACTTGGAACCAGTTATCTTTCAATAGCGTAGCTAGAAAATTGAGCTTGTGCTTATTCAGTTAGTAAGTTGCACCTTTATTATTTTTTACAACTGAGGAGCGTGTGAAATTGACAGATCTGACTCTGAAAACTGTATATTGTTCATCTGTTTCATATCAAATAAACCAGTTGCTGCTTTGAAGTGATGCCTCATCTGCATATAACGATTTCAGTCCACCTTCCATAAAGGAGAATGCGCCACGTGCGAAATCTCAGTAGCCTGTATAAAATCCAAGGGCTCTCGGTTATGATGCCCAGGTTGGGCAATCAAAGGCGCACTTCGGATCATAGGGACGTGAGGTCCACTTACCGGAGTGAGTGGTAATGCGGAACCTGAGAGTCTCTTTGGCATAAATACCTGGAAGTTGTGATGGGGACCCTGTACAATGGTGTGGGAGACGGTGCATGAACAGGGATTGCATTTGCTGCAGTTCCGTGGATAGATATCGGGGAAAGGGCAGCTGGAATTGGAGGTAGTGCGAGGGTGAGCAGTGGTATGCTGAGGGAACAGAAGAGGAGAGAGGAAGGGTAGAATTGCTTGGTGGCGGAACCATGTAGGTGTCTTTCCAGTGCCTGGCTGACCTTTTATATTATTTAACACTTTTCTATTAAGTCGCTGACACCATGCGCAACCCATTGTCTCCTCTCTATGATTGGAACACCTATTGTTTCTCCCCCCTCTCCTTTGTCCCTGATTTTTTTTAAACTAAATTGCTTATCTTTTCAGTTCTGATGAAGGGCTGCTCTCAAAGCATTAACTTCCCGTTTCTCTTTGTATGAAAGACCTTTGCAAAGAGTACCACCCTCAAACCTGGCTTGCCCAAAATATCAGACCCCAAATTTTCATTGGATAGCATCCAATAAGATGCAATCACGGGCAACACTTCAATACGGAGTTAACACTGGGACTCACAGTAGGTTTGACCATATTCTGGATCATATTTTGGAAATAATAGGGGTGATTTTCCACATTGACTCTCCCTACACACTCCGGGAGTGTATATGAGGCTTTTACTGACCCCCAAGCCTGCCCATTGTTAACGGATGGAAAACTAGAAGTGCTCAATTAACCAACTTGCACCCTCAGGACGCCAAAGTGGTAAATCTCCCCTAATATTCCTTTTGAAGAGGAAGTACACCAGGGACTTAGACACCTTACTGGTAAGTCTTGTTCAGTTTAGTTAGAAATTCTAGCCTAGAGGCTTCTCTGAGAAACTATGCCGAGGAACAGGTATGTAGGTTGGCATTACGCAATCAGGTGGTTTTTTATTGACATTCATCTCAGTTGGATGGCTGACACCTTAATGATCTCTCAAAGGGTCATTACCTTCATGGCAAACATTTTTGTTTGGGAGAGACCTAACCGGAGAATTCACCTATCGATGGAGGTGACAGAGTGATGCATTCCAGTGTCATTTGCGTCATTGCTTCATCCGTAAACAAATGTTTGCATTTTGCAACGTTTGGTTTTTTTTCCCCCCCCCCTGCAGGGCGCCCTGGATCAGAAACCCAGACGGCGGTTCTTGTTGTCAAGAAATCGCTTGCCACAGAATAAAAACAGACCCAGATGTGTTCACGCTGCCCTTAAATTGCTGTGTCGTTTATTGCCGGGGCAACTGCTTCAAACAGTCACCGGGTGTCGTATTTCTCTACGATCACATTGCTGACTTCTTGGAAACTCCAGGACTACACTTCTTCTTAGGCAGTCCCTCGGAACCGAGGATGACTTGCTTCCACACTAAAAATGAGTTCGCAGGTGACTGATGAGTCCAATGCGGGACCTACAGTCTCTGTCACAGGTGGGGCAGACGGTGGTTGAAGGGGCGGGTGGGTGGGGCGCTTGGGTTGACGTGCGCTCCTTCCGCTGCCTGCGCTTGGCTTCCGCTTGCTCCCGGCGAAGATACTCGAGGTGTTCGGCGCCTTCCCGGATGCTTCTCCTCCACTTTGTACGGTCTTGGGCCAGGGATTCCCAGGTGTCGGTGGGGATGTTGCACTTTTTCAAGGAGGCTTTGAGGGTGTCCTTGAAGCGTTTCCTCTGCCCACCTGGGGCTCTCTTGCCGTGTCGGAGCTCCGAGTAGAGCGCTTGCTTTGAGAGTCTCGTATCGGGCATGAGGACGATGTGGCCCGCCCATCGGAGCTGATCGAGCGTGGTCAAAGCTTCGATGCTGGGGATGTTGGCCTGAGCGAGAACACTGATGTCGGTGCGCCTATCCTGCCAATGGATTTGCAGGATCTTGCGGAGGCAGCGTTGATGGTACCTCTCCAGTGCTTTGAGGTGCCTGCTGTACATGTTCCATGTCTCTGAAGCATACAGGAGGGCGAGTATCACTACTGCTCTGTAGACCATGAGCTTGGTGCTTGGTTTGAGGTCCTGGTCTTCAAACACTCTCTTCCTCAGGCGACCAAGGTGTTGGGAACGTAGGAACAGGAAGAGGCTATTCAGCCCCTCGAGCCTGCTCCCCCATTCAATGAGATCCTGGCTGATCTGCGACCTAACTCCAGATACCCGCCTTCGCCCCATATCCCTTAATACCTTTGGTTAACGGAAAGCTATCAATCTCAGACTTAAAATTAACAATTGGCCCAGCATCAACTGCTGTTTGCGGAAGAGAGTTCCAAACTTCTACCACCCTTTGTGTGTAGAAGTGTTTCCTAACTTCACTCCTGAAAGGCCTGGCTCTAATTTTTAGACTCTGTCCCCCAGTCCTGGAATCCCCAACCAGCAGAAATAGTTTCTCTCTCTCTACCCTATCACTTCCCCTTAATATCTTGAAAACTTCGATTAGATCACCCCTTGTCGATAGGGCTATTTCCCTTTTCAGATGCTGACAGACTGCCTGTGAATTTGCAGCATTTTACTTCAGATTTCCAGCTTTTTCTTTCTCCTTTTATCACCTTGCTGGTTTCTGGCGAGAATTTCTCGACTTACTGTTCCATTGAAACCATCAGATTCTCTCTCTTTTCTGTACAACAGCGAACCAGTAAAATCGAAAATGTTGGGATTGTTTAATGGCCCTAATTCGCTCGTCTCCCTGTTTTGAGTTGAACCGTGCCCAGGATTTTCTGTCCTCGGTGGTAATCATCTCTCGCAGCCAAGTATGTTGGTACGTGACTCCATTCTTGGAGAGGGTGCAGAGGAGATTTACTGGAATGATACCGAGGGACCTCAGTTACGTGGAGAGATTGGAGAAGCCTGGGATTGTTCTCCACAGAACAGAGAAGATTGAGGGGAGATCTAATAGAGGTGTTCAAAATTAAGAGGGGTTTTGATAGAGTAAGTCAGGGAGAAAAGGTTTCCACTGGTGGGTGGCTCGCTCTCCACAGGACACCGCTTTCAGATAATTGGCAAAAGAACCAGAAGGGAGATGAGGAGAATTTTTTTAACGCAGCGTATTGTTATGGTCTGCAATGCACTGCGAGTCGACTCCTATAAACATGAGGTGCTCAGACTGTTTGAGGGAGTAACTGACGCCACCTAGCCCGAGAAAGTATCTGCGGCTGCCCTGAATTTGTAGCAATATCTCTGTGACTAAGATGACGGGCATCTTTTCTCTCAACGGATCCAGGAGATTGGGATCTCACTGTCAGGAATCGTAGCTGAGTCCTGACATCTGTGGCATAAAGGTCATAGATTTAAAATCATTGGCAAAAGACCTAGACGGGAGATGAGGAGAAATCTTTTCACTCAGAGAGTTGTGGGGATCTGGAACGCTCGCCCTGGGAAGGTGGTGGAGCTGATTCCATCAATAATTTTAAAAGGGAGTTGGGCTGGTACTGGAGGATGAGGATCTTACAGAGTTATGGACAAAAAGATCTAGACGGAGAGATGAGGATGAAAAGCGGGGATGTGGGACTGAGCACGTCTGCTCTTTCAAAGAGTCGGCACAGGCACGACGGGCCGAATGGCCTCCTTCTGTGCTGTAAGTTTGATTGATTCTCTGAAAGCATCAGAGCATTGCTGTGCTCCATGGTGTACTGTAGGACAGGGGGAAGACTGAATTAAAAATGGAACTCGAGCTCAGATGTGTCAGCCGTGGCTCAGTGGGTAGCACCCTCGCCTCTGAGTCAGAAGGTTGTGGGTTCAAGTCCCACTCCAGGGACTTGAGCACAAAAATCTAGGCTGACACTCCCAGAGCAGTGCTGAGGGAGTGCTGCACTGTCGGAGGTGCCGTCTTTCAGATGAGATGTTAAACCGAGGCCCCGTCTGCTCTCTCAGGTGGACATAAAAGATCCTACGGCACTATTTCGAAGAAGAGCAGGAGAGTTATCCCCAGTGTCCTGGCCAATATTTATCCCTCAAAAAACAGATGATCTGGTCATTATCACATTGCTGTTTGTGGGAGCTTGCTGTGCGCAACTTGACTGCCGCGTTTCCCACATTACAACAGTGACTACACTTTAAAAGTAATTAATTGGCTGTAAAGCGCTTTGAGACGTCCGGTGGTCATGAAAGGCGCTATAGAAATGCAAGTCTTTCTTTTTCTTTTAGATGCCTGAAGGGTACAGGGTGACACATTTTGCGGACTTTAGGCAGATCCTCAGTGCTGTTACTTGCTATCATTCTGCAGATTTGTCTTCACTTCTCTCATTTCTGAGTGATCGCAATGCTTGGAACATGCTCTGTTCTGACTGCAAAAGTGCTGCTGTCCACCACCTTTTGATTGGCCGTTACTTTGGAGAAACCTGTGATTGATGCGGATTTAGAAATGCGACAAACTGGAGCAAATGGGATTGTTTACCGTGTCCTAATTCTCGCAGCTTTATTTGAAATCACAAGCTTTCGGAGCGCTGCTCCTTCGTCAGGTGACGAAGGAGCAGCCGCTCCGAAAGCTCGTGATTTCAAATAAAGCTGTTGGACTATAACCTGGTGTTGTGCGACTTCTCACATTTGTCCACCCCAGTCCAACACCGGCATCTCCACATCATGGCTAATTCTCGCGGATTGAGCGTTGCAACGCCCCGCCCCAAATGACCTTAAGCAGCGGGTATGAAGGGGATGATTGTCCTGTTAAAAGATAGTTGTAAATGATAGGGATTTAGATTGGAGTCAATCTACTTTGCCTAATCCAGCTTCAGTGGAAAAATTAATCACACAACACTCAGAATGCAGTAGAAATGGTATTATTCTCATCTTAAAAAGCCTCATTAAAACATGGCTTGCTAAATGTGAGCCTGGATATTGCTGTCTATGAACATTTAATGTGCTCATATCAAATTTTCCTCTCCACTATTTTAGCCCATAGCACCTCATTAGAACAGAGAATGGAGGAATCTGATGCAACCGTGTTACGTGTCTGAACATTGCTGTCAGTCATTCCTAGCCTGTGCTTTCAGGACCATGCATGTTAACCAACTCCTTTAGGAAAGAAAGATTTGCATTTCTATAGCGCCTTTCACGACCTCAGGACGACCCAAAGTGCTTTACAGCCAATGAAGAATTTTCAAAGTGTAGTCACTGTTGTAATGTAGGAAACGCAGCAGCCAATTTGCGCACAGCAAGCTCCCACAAACAGCAATGTGATAATGACCAGAAAATCTGTCTTTAGTGATGTTGATTGAGGGATAAATATTGGTCAGGACACCGGGGAGAACTCCCCTGCTCTTCTTCAAAATAGTGCCATGGGATCTTTTACGTCCACCCGAGAGAGCAGACGGGGCCTCGGTTTAACGTCTCATCTGAAAGACGGCACCTCCAACAGTGCAGCACTCCCTCAGCACTGCACTGGAGTGTCAGCCTAGATTTTTGTGCTCAAGTCCCTGGAGTGAGGACTGTGAACCCACAACCTTCTGACTCAGAGGCAAGTGTGCTACCCACTGAGCCACAGCTGACAAAAGAGAAAGGAATTGGCATCTTCGGGGTCGATTACAAAATTCGCTCACTCCTCGTTATTACAAAGTATTTCCTAATCTGACACAGGAATACCCGGCTTGCAAGTCAAATATTCATGATCATACTGCCCCATACAAGTCTAACCAAAACCTACTGGGACGTTACCATCTAAATGTGCTGCTGGCACAGAGAAGTCTATGGGACAATTCTCCACCCTGTCTACTGCACTCAGAGTACTGTACACAGTTCTGGTGCCCATATTACAAAAAGGATATAGAAGGACTGGAGAAAGTGCAAAAAATATTCACAAGGATGATATTGAATCTGAGAGGATACAACTATCAGGAAAGACTAAAAAGGCTGGGGTTCTTTTCTCTAAATAAGAGAAGGCTGAGGGGGTGACCTGATAGAAGTTTTTAAGATTATGAAGGGGTTTGATCGGGTAGACGTAGAGAAAATGTTTCCACTTGTGGGGAGACCAAAACTAGGGACCATCAATATAAGATAATCACTAATAAATCCAATCAGGAATTCAGGAGAAATTTCTTTACCCAGAGAGTGGTGAGAATGTGGAACTCGCTACCGCAGGGAGTGGCTGAGGTGAATAGCATCGATGCATTTAATGGGAAGCTAGATGAGCACATGAGGGAGAAAGTAATATGCTGATGGGGTGAGATGAAGAGGAGCGGGAGGAGGCTCGTGTGGAGCAGAAACACCGGCACAGACCAGTTGGGCCGCAGGCCGCTATGTGTGCTATAGAATTCTATGTAATTCTATGTATGCATCTGTGTGTGCATGTATCACGATATGGCTAACTCTGTCTTATTATCTAATCCATCTTTATATCTCTATTTATCTCCATCTCATTATCTCTCTGTTTTTCTATATCTATCTGTCTATTATGAGATCCATTGATTATCTTTTCACTCCATCTCCCACTTATTTAGAGTAGAAAATGTATTTACATTCCCGTCATTTTTGGAAAATTTTCTTGACAATCAGCATCATTGAAATCAACAATCAGATCAGTTGCACCATTTGGAATTCGCCCGTCTAATCCAATTTTAGTAAAAGTAATGGTGGCAGTGCTAGTTTTGGAAGAGTGTCGCAGCCTGTGATGTTGCCGCGAGCAGCACCATTTGTTTTTAGCGCGAACATGTTCCTGAAGAGGAGGAGACGCTGAGGAACAATCACAGCTGAACGGGTCAGACAACAGGTGGTCTCGAGACTACTTGTGTGGTTCAGCAAACAGCAGCCTGGCCCGGCTCCCTCGTCAGTCTGTCAGTCTCCTCTCCTCACCTACACGGACGCAGCCTGAGCTCTGATACGCTCTTACCCACCAACCTGGTGGTAACCATGACTACGCGGGACGCCATTGGCACCGCCTCCAGGAGGATTGTGCGGTGTCCGCACGGCCTTGTCAAAACTCGGTTCCGTTCAGGGGGCTTGAAACTCGAGGCGCTCTGGCGGTGGGTTGGTGAGTTCACTGTGATTCTGCCCGAGTGTAGATACACTTGTGTGCCTCGGTGGGCTTTCTCTTATCATTGTAAACCGATAGGCCCAGGCTGCGCTACCATCCTGTCATTGGCCTTGTAAAGCAGATGCTGGCACTTAGTTGGGTCTCTGGTTTACCAGAGAGAGTTAGTGTGAACTATACTGACGCAAGTCAGTTCGGAACGCAGTGACCTTCCATTACGCTGAGGGACGTTAGTAAGCGGTTCCTTTCGTCACTCTTTTAGTAGAGGGTCTAACTCATAGGAGACCATTCGGCCCATCGAGTCTGCGCTGGCTCTTTCGAAGAGCAATCCAGTTAGTCCCACTCCCCCGCTCTTTCCCCATGTCCCTGTAATTTTTTCTCCTTCAAGTATTTATCCAATTCCCTTTTGAAGGCGACTATTGAATCTGTATCCACCGCCCTATCAGGCAGCGCATTCCAAATCCGAACCACTCGTCGCGTAAATTTTTTTTCCCTCATGTCGCTTCTGGCTCTTTTGCCAATCACCTTAAATCTGTGCCCTCTGGCTCCTGACCCTTCTATTACATTTATTTTGCGGAGATGCCGGTGTTGGACTGGGGTGGACAAAAATGAGAAGTCGCACAACACCAGGTTATAGTCCAACAGTTTTATTTGAAATTACGAGCTTTCGGAGCTCTGCTCCTTCTTCAGGTACAGTGAGGGAATACAAATCGATTACAAAGTATATATAGACAGAGAACAATGTGTCTGCAGAGATACAATCCGTCAGGGAGGCATTACATCAAAGACACAGCAGAGTACAGCTAAGACAATGAGGTGGGGTCACAGGGGGTCCAACGTGTCAAATGCTGCAGACTGCAGTTAAGCTTTTTACTTTTTTTTAAAACTGGAAATCACACCTGTGAACCAGACAACGACGTCGAGTCACGTCCTGTAGCGTGACATGAAACCAAGATCCCGGTTGAGTCCGTCCTCATGGGTGTGGAACTTGGCTATCAGTTTCTGCTCGATGATTTTGCGTTGTCGTGTGTCTCGAAGGCTGCCTTGGAGAACGCTAACCCGCAGATCCAAGGCTGAATGTCCTTGACTGCTGAAGTGTTCCCCGACTAGGAGGTAACAATCCTGCCTGGCGATTGTTGCGCGGTGTCCGTTCATACGTTGTCTCAGTGTCTGCATGGTCTCACCGATGTACCATGCCGCGGTGCATTCTTTCCTGCAACGTATGAGGTAGACAACGTTAGCCGAGTCACATGAGTATGTACCATGTACCTGGTGGGTAGTGTCCTCACATGTGATGACGGTATCTGTGTTGATGATCTGGCATGTCTTGCAGAGGTTGCCGTGGCAGGGTTGTGTGGTGTCGTGGTCGCTGTTCTCCTGACAGCTGGGTAATTTGCTGCGAACAATGGTACTTTTGAGGTTAGGCGGCTGCTTGAAGGCGAGTAGTGGAGGCGTGGGGATGGCCTTAGCAAGGTGTTCGTTGTCATCGATGACATGTTGAAGGCTGCGAAGAACATGGCGTAGTTTCTCCGCTCCGGGGAAGTACTGGACGACGTAGGGTACTCTGTTGGTTGTGTCCCGTGTTCGCCTTCTGAGGAGGTCTATGCGATTTTTCGCTGTGGCCCGTCGGAACTGTCGATCGACGAGTCGAGCGTCATATCCCGTTCTTACGAGGGCGTCTTTCAGCGTCCGTAGGTGTCCATTGCGTTCCTCCTCGTCTGAGCAGAATTACATTTATTTGAAATGGGTTAATGCCTCTACTAAAACAGCAGGGAGAAGTTTTAGATGAACGCATTAAGCTTCCATAGAGTAATGCCGGGCTCCCTTCATGTCGTTTGTGACCGGTATTTACTCATAACCAAACTTTCAGTGGGAACAATTACAGTACTGTGAGTTAATCTGGGGGAGATTAGAACATGATAATCATCTGCTGATCTCTAAACAGCACATGTGTGGATTTCAGTACAATACTATCTGTACGCCCTTCCTGATATCAGTCACATCCGTCTCAAATCCATTGTATTCTATTACTTTGTGTGTTTTTGCATGCAGATTATTTTCTTCTGGTTGTCACTGCTCATCTGTTCCTTTTTAGTATTCTCTCTTATTACAAAGAATAAAAAGTATGTAGCGGTGTGTTATAGGGAACCCATGTTGAGATTCAGACCCATCTCAGGGCTCGGAGAGAGCAGACATCTGTTTAACATCTCACCCGAAAGATGGCACCTCCAACAGTGCAGCACTTGCTCAGTACTGCACAGAAGTGGCAGCCTAGAGTGTCAAGCAAGGCATTGCCGGACCGGGAGCCAATGTAGGTCAGCGAGCACAGGGGGGTGATGGGTGAACGGGACTTGGTGCGAGTTAGGACACGGGGCAGCCGAGTTTTGGATGAGCTCAAGTTTACGGAAGGTGGGAGGCCGACCAGGAGAGCGTTGGAAGAGTCGAGTCTGGAGGTAACAAAGGCATGGATGAGAGTTTCAGCAGCAGATGTGCTGAGGCAAGGGCAGAGATGGGCGGTATTATGGAGGTGGAAATAGGTGGTCTTGGTGATGGAGAGGATACGGGGTTGGAAGCTCAGCTCAGGGACAAATAGGACACCGAGGTTGCGAATGGTCTGGCTTAGGCAGGCAGAGGGCTGAAGTCGGTGGCTAGGGAACGGAGTTTGTGGTGGGGACTGAAACCAATGGACCTGAAATTGCGGGCGGAAGCTTCCCGCGGGCGAATGCCTCCGATCCGCAAGAAAAGTACGCACCTACCTGGGGCCTCCGTACCTTCGAAGACTCTCGCTCGAGGGTCAGCGGGCGTAGCCCTGCGTAAAGGCCCACATAGCCCAGGGGCGCCTGCGGTTCGCACACCCCCCTGGGATCACGTGGGCCGGCCCAGCCAATCACAAAGGGGGATTCCCATTATGCTTCGGGGGATTCCATTTAAGTACGGAATCCCCATAAACAGAATAGGAATGACATAAAAAAACACACTTTCACACAACCTAAATAAAAATAAATCATCACATGTTTAAAATTAATTAAAAATACAATTTAACAAAACAAAAATAAATGTAAACATTTTTAAAGGGGACAAAAATAACCTAAACTAATTTTAATGATTTTTGAATCTTTAAATGATTTTAAAAATGTGATTTTAATACTTATTTAAACACTTACGCTGGTAAAAGAAAGCCCTACACCTGCTTTTACCAGGTGTAAGAGTTTCACGGGCATTCGTCAGGCAAATAGCCCGACTCTCCGTCAGCGAAGGTCCCTTTCCCGGGGATGGGGTGGATCGGTCGAGCTGAAACTTGACAGATCGCAAGTTCTGGGTTTTTGCGCAAGAGCAGCGCACGCGGAGACCCGGAACTTGCGGGGCGCTTACGGCCGCGTACGCTGTGTATTGGCCCCGGAACATCCGGGCCAGTGGCTTTTGGAGAATTTGGACAATTAATGGTTGTATCATTTTTCTAAAGACACTAACACCACTCGGGGGAAGTGCTAGCCGTTTACTCCCTTTTGATCAGAGATATCTTGTGGAGGGGGTCTGTCACACACTTGGAATGTGAAACCTGAGATGTTCGTTGTTTATACAAATGAATCAAATCCGAAAGCTCGTAATTTCAAATAAAACTGTTGGACTATAACCTGGTGTTGTGCGACTTCTCATTTTTATACAAATGAAGGCACCAAACCCTGAGGCGTCAGCCTGTGGAGCAGTCCCACGCTGCCTGCTGCTTTTACAAAGAGGGACATCAAATTCTTTTTGAGCTCCTGGAGGGTGTAAAAAATAAAACGTCCACAGGATTGACCCACTTCTTTTCCCAAAGAGGAATGCCATTGTTTCCCGATTACTGTTTGAAAGAAAGAAAGACTTGCATTTCTATAGCGCCTTTCACGGCCACTGGATGTCCCAAAGCGCTTTACAGCCAATGCAGTATTTTTTGGAGTGTAGTCACTGTTGTAATGTGGGAAAAGCAGCAGCCAATTTGTGCACAGCAAGCTCCCACAAACAGCAATGTGACAATGACCAGTAATCTGTTTTAATGATGTTGGTTGAGGGATAAATATTGGCCCAAGGCACCGGGGAGAACTCCCCTGCTCTTCTTCAAAATAGTGCCATGGGATCTTTTACATCCACCTGAGAGAGCAGACGGAGCCTTGGTTTAACATCTCATCCGAAAGACAGCACCTCCGACAGTGCAGCGCTCCCTCAGCACTACACTGGGAGTGTCAGCCTAGATTTTTGTGCTCAAGTCTCTGGAGTGGGACTATGAACCCACAACCTTCTGACTCAGAGGTGAGAGAGTGCTACCCACTGAGCCACTGGCTGACACATAACTGAAGTCTCTCATCCTGCTACCATTTTGTTAAATCTGCTCCGCACCCTCTCCAAGACCTCGAGAGCCTTTCTAAAGTGTGGTGCCTGGAACTGGGATAAATATTGGCCAGGACACTGGGGAGAACTCCCCTGCTCTTCTTCGAAATAGTGCCATGGGATCTTTTACATCCAACTGAGAGAGCAGATGGGGCCTCGGTTTAATGTCTCATCTAAAAGACAGCACCCCTGACAGTGCAGCACTCCCCTCAGCACTGCACTGGGAGTGTCAGCCTAGATTTTTGTGCTCAAGTTCCTGGAGTGGGACTATGGACCCACAACCTTCTGACTCAGAGGCAGAATGTGCTACCCACTGAGCCACGGCTGACACGAGTTTGCCCCATAACTGGGAGATATCACACACTTGAGGGCACCGGGGGGGGGGGGGGGGCGGGCACAGGCTGGTTCCGAGTTCGGTTCTGCCCAGGGCTGGGTTCCGTCGCTGTTTAGGATGTGGCACAGACGGGAGCTGCCTTGGCCCAATCAACTTCAACTTGTTTTTATCCCTATTGCCACCAAAATCAGAGTGGCCAGGAGCAATGTTCCCTTTAGGCGGCCCCGCAGCTCTCGGGACCTCCCGCGCAGCCGGCTCACCGATCGCTGAATGGAGAAACCGCGCGCGCGGAAATTTAAATGAGCCGGGCAGCCCGTTAAAGGGGCCGCGCACCCAAAAAAAAATTTAAAGGGAGCATTGCCCAGGAGGCCTCCAACCAGTGTTCCCTGGAGGCTGCACTATGTCCTGTTTCTTTCAATGCGCTGTTCCTTTAAATTTCTGCGCCTGCGCGGTATTTCCAGTCCAAAAGCCGGTGAGCGGCCTGCGCGGGACCTTGCGGATTACTGCGCGGCCGCGCACGCGCGCAGCTTAGAGGGAACATTGCCTCCAGCGTCATTCTTCAGTGAGAATCGCTCTCAAAAAAGCAGGTGACCCTGTCAACCTAGTGCTTGAACAAATAAGATGCCCTTCAAGCCCTCAAGAGTTCTTGGTACAGAGTCCTCACCGCTGTCTGCCTCTATCGCGGATAGCTGCCTATATCGGGCAAATGGCGCTAACCATTTGCTCGTACCATTGGAGTCAACTACAAAGGCGCATGGCCTATAACATGTTACATTGGCAAGCTATTTCAGGCAGTTCAGTAAGTTCCTCGCACCTCGTTATCATATCTGTATTTACATAGAATTACATAGAATTTACAGCACAGAAACAGGCCATTCGGCCCAACTGGTCCATGCTGACGTTTATGCTCCACACCAGCCTCCTGCCCACTTTTAAATCCCTCCACGGGCCATTCTGTGTCTGTGTTTTGAGCCCACGCTCTCTCTCATTGTTACCGATCACCCATTCTGAGCCAGAATCCCACCTGTGGCTCAGTTACCGGTAACTGCTGCAGAGATTTTAAGAAATCCAGCCCCGCCTGCATTTTCCCAGCTCCCGATTCTGTAATCGGGAATTTGGGAACATTGGGGAAACCCTTCGGTTTGAATCCAGCACAAGCCATCTGCTGCTCCCTTTTTGCACGTTTAATTTTGTTATCGATAACCGCGGGGACAGAATTGTAATCCAGTCAGCCGTTTGTTTCCCCTCTCTGCTCCCGTTCTCTCTCGGTGTCTCTAAAGGACGATACACCGTCCAACACATGCGGCCCGCTAATCGCGTTAACCCCAACTCGCCCGCTGTAAGTGGTGGGAACTGTACCAGTAACATCCAGCACAGGCATGATGGGCCGAATGGCCCCCTCCTGTGCTGTATCATTCTATGAACATTGTGAATAAGAACATAAGAATTAGGAGCAGGAGTCGGCCATACGGCCCCTCGAGCCTGCTCCGCCATTCAATAAGATCAAGGCTGATCTTCGACCTCAACTCCACTTTCCCGCCCGATCCCCATATCCCTTGATTCCCCCAGAGTCAAAAATCTATCGATCTCAGCCTTGAATATACTCAAAGACTCAGCATCCACAGCCCTCTGGGGCCGAGAATTCCAAAGATTCACAACCCTCTGAGTGAAGAAACTCCTCCTCATCTCAGTCTTAAATGGCCGACCCCTTATCCTGAGACTATGCCCCCCTAGTTCTAGACTCTCCAACCAGGGGAAACAGCCTCTCAGCATCTACCCTGTCAATCCCCCTCAGAATCTTGTATGTTTCAATGAGATCACCTTTCATTCTTCTAAACTCCAGAGAGTATAGACCCAATCTACACAATCTCTCATCATAGGACAGCCCACTCATCCCAGGCAATAACATGGTCTCACATGACCTCATTTAGTGAACTCACTCATATTTGTTTATCAGATTGATTCATTGATAAAATTGAAAAACCTACCTGATGTTCCAGCCCCCTTTATTTGTCATTGATGTTTTGTTGGCTTGGCCAGTTTTGTGATATAATGACAAGTGTATTCAAATCTCTACTTTCCTGATCTCTGGGGTGTACAGGAACCTACTGACTGGTGACAGATATCTCAAACCAGATTCGCTGATTAGTGACTAACTTCCCAGCTGTGTAAATCCATCAGCTGTTTGTTTAGTTTGCTTGACAAAAGAATCACGACCTCGATTGCAAGACTTGATTAAAGGTCAAAATTGTATTTTATGTTCTGGTGAAATAGGAACGAGAACTTGGAACTTGGAAGGACCAGTCCAACAGGTTGCTAGGTAATCAGTTACTGTAACAAATAGTTCCGGTGTTTGTACCGAATAAGCTAATAGTTTTGGAAGCTTTGACCACGCTCGATCAGCTCCGATGGACGGGCCACATCGTCCGCATGCCCGATACGAGACTCCCAAAACAAGCGCTCTACTCGGAGCTCCGACACGGCAAGAGAGCCCCAGGTGGGCAGAGGAAACGCTTCAAGGACACCCTCAAAGCCTCCTTGGAAAAAGTGCAACATCCCCACCGACACCTGGGAATCCCTGGCCCAAGACCGCACAAAGTGGAGGAGAAGCATCCGGGAAGGCGCCGAACACCTCGAGTTTCTTCGCCGGGAGCAAGCGGAAGCCAAGCGCAAACAGCGGAAGGAGCGCACGTCAACCCAAGCACCCCACCCACCCGCCCCTTCAACCACCGTCTGCCCCGCCTGTGACAGAGACTGTAAGTCCCGCATTGGACTCATCAGTCACCTGAGAACTCATTTCTAATGTGGAAGCAAGTCATCCTCGGTTCCGAGGGACTGCCTAAGAAGAATAGTTTTGGAAGTAGGTACAGTGCTGTTGTGATGCCTGAAGATAACGAACAATGGCTGCGATTTCGCCGACCGAGGCGGGTCGGGGGTGGCCGGGATCGGTGTTGCGGTCCCAGCCCGCTGTCTCCTGCAGCCCGCACTCGCCCAGCGATTTTTCGTTGATGGGGCTTGTTAAGCCCGCCCTGCGAGGTTCCCGGCCAATTAATAGGAAGCGGGTCTGATGACGTCATATGATGTACCCACATATTTCGAAGAAGAGCAGGGGAGTTCTCCCCGGTGTCCTGGGCCAATATTTATCCCTCAACCGTCGTAATTAAAAAACAGATGATCTGCTCATTATCATATTGCTGTTTGTGGGAGCTTGCTGTGCGCAAATTGGCTGCCGCATTTCCCACATTACAACAGTGACTACACTTCAAAAAGTACTTCATTGGTTGTAAAGCGCTTTGGGACGTCCGGTGGTTGTGAAAGGCGCTATAGAAATGCAAGTCCTTCTTTTCTTTCAATTATTTCTATAGCAATGGTGGTCTACACACAGCTCATGAGACTTAAGGGGCCATTTCCCTTCCTCAAGTGTTATTTGTGGGAGCTTGCTGTGCGCAAATTAGCTGCTGCGTTTCCCTACATTCGAACAGTGACTACACTTCTAAAGTACTTCATTGGCTGTGAAGTGCTATTTAAATGCAAATTCTCTTGTTTGTTCTTCTGTCTGTGTGTGTGTGTCTGTGTGTGTGTGTCTGTGTGTGTGAGTGAGTGTGTGTCTGTGAAAGTGTGTGTGAGTGTCTGTGTGTGTGAGTGTCTCTGTTTGTGTGTGTGAGTGAGTGTGTGTCTGTGTGAAAGTGTGTGTGAGTGTCTGTGTGTGTGAGTGTCTGTGAAAGTGTGTGTGAGTGTCTGTGTGTGTGAGTGTCTGTGAAAGTGTGTGTGAGTGTCTGTGTGTGTGAGTGTCTGTGAAAGTGTGTGTGAGTGTGTGTGTGTGTGTGTGTGTCTGTGTGAAAGTGTGTGTGAGTGCCTGTGTGTGTGTGAGAGAGTGTGTGTGAGTGTCTGTGTGTGTGTGTCTGTGTGAAAGTGTGTGTGTGTGTCTGTGTGTGTGTGAGAGAGTGTGTGTGAGTGTCTGTGTGTGTGTGTCTGTGTGAAAGTGTGTGTGTGTGTCTGTGTGTGTGTGAGAGAGTGTGTGTGAGTGTCTGTGTGTGTGTGTCTGTGTGAAAGTGTGTGTGTGTGTCTGTGTGAAAGTGTGTGTGAGTGTCTGTGTGATTAATTTTGCAGACAGCATGAGATGCCTTGATGTACAATTACAGCTCATATAATCCTAATTTAAATCAACACAGGGGGGCGCCACATATCTGTCACGGGGAAATCTTTTTGTGATACACTGGTTGATTTGTCTTCAAGTAACATTTCACAAGTGACATTTGTTGATATCACAGTTCTGGGGGGCGTGCGTTCACAATCTATTTGTAGCCTTGTAAAAATAGCTTTTCCTTCTTCGGTTGGACGGCTTTTGGAAAGGACCAGAGACCCGGGTTCGAATCTGACCTCGGGTGACTGTCTGTGTGGAGTTTGCACATTCTCCCCATGTCTGCGTGGGTTTCCTCCGGGTGCTCCGGTTTCCTCCCACAGTCCAAAAATGTGCGGGTTAGGTTGATTTGGCTATGATAAATTGACCCTTAGTGTTAGGGGGGATTAAATATGTGGGGTTATGGGGATAGGATGGGATATGTTAGGGGGAATTAAATACGTGGGGTTACGGGGGTAGGGTGGGATTTGTGTACTGTGGGGATTAAAGCAGGGACAGGGTATTGGATTTGGATGATCAGCCATGATCGTATTGAATGGCGGAGCAGGCTCGACGGGCCGAATGGCCTACTCCTGCTCCTAGATTCTATGTTTCTATGTTTCTATGTTTGAATAACCAAAAACTTTCTTGTGAAGGGCTAGTTGACGACAGAACCGGAGGGGAGGTGAGGAGAATACCTTTTTTTTACGCAGCGAGTTGTTGTGATCGGGAACGCGCTGCCTGAAAGGGCGGTGGAAGCAGATTCAATAGCAAGTTTCAAAAGGGAATTGGATAAATACTTGAAGGGGAAAAACTTGCCATACTCCAACGAGGGGAAAAAGGCAGGGGAATGGGTCTAATTGGGTAGCTCCTTCACAGGCACGCTGGGCCGAATGGCCTCCTTCTGTGCTGTATCATTCTATGAGGAGGGTAGCTACGACTGAATGGGACAGACTGCCCAAATTCATTTTATTTTCAGACCTTTGCAGCCAGCTAATAGTGGTGAATTGGAACCCATTTCCCGGTGAACGGAAAGCATGCACGCTCACCTCAGCCCCTCTTTTGACTCAGTTAACCTTTCACCCCTTTTATCGCACAACGCTACAGCACAGAAATGGACCGCCTGAGCTCTGTGTTTGCCTCCACATGGGCCATTTAAACGAGAATCCCACTCTCCCGCTCGCTCCCCAAACCTTTTCAGCGTGTTCCTGCCTTTTATTTCAAGCAATAATCTAACTTACAACAACAACAACTTGTATTTATATAGCGCCTTTAACCTAGTAAAACGTCCCAAGGCGCTGCACAGAATTATTATAAGGCAAAAAATTTGACACCGAGCCACTTAAGGATAAATTAGGGCAGGTGACCAAAAGCTTGGTCAAAGAGGTAGGTTTTAAGGAGCGTCTTAAAGGAGGAAAGAGAGGTAGAGAGGCGGAGAGGTTTAGGCAGGGAATTCCAGAGCTTAGGGCCGAGGCAACAGAAGGCACGACCACCAATGGTGGAGCGATTATAATCAGGGATGCTCGAGAGGAAAGAATTAGAGGAGCGCAGATATCTCGGGGGGTTGTGGGGCTGAAGGAGATGACAGAGATAGGGAGGGGTGAGGCCATGGAGGGATTTGAAAACAAGGATGAGAATTTTGAAAATCGAGGAGCTGCTTAACCAGGAGCCAATGTGTCGTAAGAATGAGCCTTACGCGTGGTGAACTTAAAGTAAGCTTTAATCAACTAAAAAGGTGCTACATACAAAAGAGGTCTTACTCTATGCCTCTCCAGGATCCAACTGATCAGTCCAGTATTTATCCTGGACTAATCACAGGAAGTGATGCAATAAAGTTCGAGTCACAGGAAGCTGTATTGTGTTACCACATTCTCCCCCCCCAAAAGATTAGGAGGCCGGGATGCTCCCTCCATTTCGTAGCCGCTGGACGAGGGAGAGCCGCACCCGTTTGGGTTCTCGTAGCGGTAGAGGGCCCCTAGCCCGTTTACCCGCCGCGGGCCGTGGACCAGAGTCCGAGTGATCCAGCCCGCTCTGTGAGGGGTCAGGACGATCCTGACTGTGTACTGGTGCCCGAACGGGTGTCGGGCAGGGCTGTGGCAGATCCGTTTCCGAGCGTACGGTACGGGGTGGATCGTGGCTGCGCGTGCGAGCCCCGACGGGTTCATAGTCAGTCTGCCCCAGGTCGGCACGCTGGAGTGAGGTACCAGCCGGCGTCAGATCCAGATCGTGATGAGAGGCACCTGGCGAGCCCAGAGATGTGCCTGGTACAATATCATCCCCTGGTGTCCCTCTATGTTTCGGCGGGCAGGGAGCCAGATCCCGCAATGACACGGTAGATTCCCGACCGTCAGGATACCGAATATAGGCGTAGGTAGGGTTGATGTCAGTGAGCTCAACTTCATCTACCAGGGGGTCATTCTTAGACGCCCGGACATATCTTCGGAGTAGCACTGGTCCCGGTGTAGTCAGCCACGACGGGAGAGATATCCCATAGGATGAGCGACGCTGAAATCGGAAGAACCGTTCATGAGGCGTCGTATTTGTGGCGGTCGAAAGGAGGGACCGTGTGGAGTGTAATGCGTCTGGAAGTACTGCTTCCCATTGCTGGTTGGGTAGGCCCCGAGATCTCAAAGCCAGACGTACCGCATTCCAGATGATAGCGTTAAAACGCTCGACTTGCCCATTCCCGACCGGATGATAAGGCGTCGTTCTGCTGGCAGCAATACCCCGTTCCGAGAGATAGGCCTTGAGTTCTCCTGACATAAAAGAAGGGCCCCGATCCGAATGAACATAGGATGCCATGCCACAGAAAGCAAAAACCTGCTCAAGGCAGCTGATAACCGTGGTCGTCAGCATATTGGGGCAGGGAAAGGCAAACGGAAAACGGGAATACTCATCGACCATGGTCAACAGATAAGTGTTGCGAGTTGAAGAGGGCAACGGCCCCTTAAAATCGATGCTAAGCCGTTGCATTGGCTGGGTCGCATGTATGAGTATACCACCCGAGGGGCGGAAAAACTGAGGTTTCAATTCCGCACAGACTCTGCAGTCCGAGCACATCTTCTTTACATCCCTGGTAGAGAATGGGAGATTTCGGGACCGCACGAAGTGTAGCATGCGAGTAACGCCCGGATGACACAACCCATCATGGATGTCTACGAGCGTAGAGGGTGCCATGGCGGAGCAGAATGCTCGTGTGAGGGTATCCGGAGCCACATTCTCCTTGCCAGGTCGATAGTGGATGGTGTAACCAAAAGAGGCCAATTCCAGCCGCCAAAGCTGGATTTTATTATTTTTAATTTTGGTCCGTTTTCGATTATCGAGCATGAAGGCGACCGATCGCTGGTCCGTGATTAAGGTAAAGTGCTGGCGAGCTAGGAGATGACTCCACTTCCGTACTGCCTCTATGATGGCTGTAGCTTCTTTCTCGACTGGAGGATAATGTAGCTCAGCCCCTTGAAAAGTCCTGGACAAAAATGCCACCGGACGACCTTCCTGATTCAGAGTGGCCGAGATCGCCACCTCCGAGGCATCACACTCCACAACAAAAGGAAGACTCTCATCGATGGAGTGAAGAGCCGCTTTCTCCAACTGTTTTTTCAGGAGGTTAAAGGCTGCAACAGCCGCTGTGTCTAGTGGGAATGTGCTGGCCTTCAGTAGAGGTTGGATTCGGTCCGAGAAGTTAGGAATCCATTTAGCATAGTATGCAAACAGGCCGAGGGCCCGGCGCAAGGAGGCCGGATTCTTAGGTGGCGGGAGTTCTTGGAGTGGGCGAAGCCTTTCAGGGTCAGGTTTAATGATGCCATTGCCCACACAATAGCCAAGGATGTTGATGGTTGGTTGTGACTCAATGGATTTAGCCGCATTTAATGTCAAATTACGGTGCTGGAGTGCATCCCAAAATCGTTGGAGATTGGCGTCATGTTCCTGCTGATTGCGACCTGCGACAGTAATATTGTCCAGATAAGGAAACGTATCCTTCAAGTCTTCCTGTTTGACCAGGTCATCCATTGCTCGCTGGAAGACAGCCACTCCATTAGTGACCCCAAAGAGGAGGCGACGAAATTGATACAGCCGTCCATTGGCTTCAAAGGCCGTATACTGCTTGTCTGAGACCTTCAAGGGTACCTGATGATAGGCACTTTTCAGATCATATGTTGAGAACACCGTGTACTCAGCCAGTTTATTAACCATATCATCGATGCACGGCAACGGGTATGCGTCCAAGTCCGTATATTGATTGATGGTCTGTGAATAGTCAATGCACAGCCGTTTCTTGTGAGGTTGTAGAGGGTTCTTAACAATAACGACCTGGGCGCGCCATGGCGACGAACAAGGCTCGATGATATCCTCTGCTAAAAGCCGAGAAATCTCAGCCGCAATAAAAGACTGGTCTTCCTGACTGAAACGTCGTGACTTTGTTATAATCGGTTTGCATCGAGGGGGGATACTGGTAAACAGTGAGGGTTCATCCAGTGAAGCTGCTGACAATGCACAGAACGGTAATCGAGGTCGTATATTAGAAATAGTGAGTTCAGGTTTGGATCCGCCGAACTCAATGGTGAGCTTCTTATGCTGCTTTTGAAAATCCAGCCCGAAGATAAGATCACTACATAAATCCTTGAGCACCGAAAGCCGGGTGGAGGGATACCTGTGACCATTAAGTGTTATTTCAACCATACAAAAGCCAGAAATTCTGGTATTAAGTGATGACTGAGCCATCGCAATTGCCTGGTCCGATGGGAAAACATGTAGCTTTAACTCTGCAACAATCTGTTCCCTAATGAAACTATCAGTGCTACCTGAGTCAATTAAGGCATCTAAAGTATGTCCATTAATTGATGCTTTTGTAGCTGCATGGAATAGGTTCTGAGGACAAGCAGCTGTAATTGGTGTCGTTGCACAAAGAGTGGCTGAAACTCTAGGTGTGTTTCTTCGAGAGGAAACCCGAGAGGAAGCACGATTGATTTTAGCCGGAACATCTTGATAGGCCCTTACCGGGGCAGTTCGGTAGGACTTAGCTTGATAAGCCCTCGTAGAGGCTCTTGATAGGCAAACCTTTGCAAAATGACCCTTTTTGTTGCAATGACTGCAGAACGCATTGCGAGCAGGGCAGAATTTCCGAGGGTGAAACTCATCACCACAAAAGAAGCATTTCTTAGATTGCCAAGAGGCTGCCACAGTGGGGTCATCATCCTCTTCATCAGTGAAGTCATCAGATTGATCGTCAGGGATAAAGACCTCCCTAATAGAGTTCACCTGTGGCCTCTTAAATTGCCTGACTGTAGTTAAGGCAGTAGACCGAGGTCTGGGCACTGTATAAAGGTCTGCATTTCTTTTTGCCAGATCTAGAGAGCAAGCCATGTCATAAGCTCTCTGAAGCTCAAGTGTCTTACTTTCCAGTAGACGCTGGCGTATAAATGGGGAGGCAAGCCCGCAGATGAAAGCATCACGGATCATCTCTTCACGGTACAGCTCAGCTGAGGCCGCCTGAAAGTTACAGTCCATACTAAGTCTGCGAAGCTCTTGGAGGAATTTATCAATGGATTCCTCCGGCCCTTGTTGGGCTGTAGCTAGTAAATGTCTGGCATAGACCTCATTCGGTGTCTTAGTATATAGTCTCTTAAGCGTCCGAATTGCCTCCTTGTAACTGTCCCATTCCTCCACATACTGAAATACATTCGGGGTGACACAGTTGATGAGTATCCGCAACTTTGAGTCATCATCAGCCTTGCAGTATTCAAGAAAATTGTCAAACGTGCGATACCAGTGTTTCCACACCTTACCGGCTGCTGGGGTGTTTGGGTCCAAGTCAAGACGCGATGGTTTAAGGATGTTTTCCATGATGGGTGATTCCCTGGATCCTTAGTTCCGAGTTCGTCCAAAAAGTTTGAGTGCGAAGTTTTTCAAAGTTGATTAAATTGTTGTAAGAATGAGCCTTACGCGTGGTGAACTTAAAGTAAGCTTTAATCAACTAAAAAGGTGCTACATACAAAAGAGATCTTACTCTATGCCTCTCCAGGATCTAACTGATCAGTCCAGTATTTATCCTGGACTAATCACAGGAAGTGACGCAATAAAGTTCGAGTCACAGGAAGCTGTATTGTGTTACCACACAATGTAGGTCAGCGAGCACAGGGGTGATGGGTGAACGGGACTTGGTGCGAGTTAGGACATGGGCAGCTGAGTTTTGGATGACCTCAAGTTTACGTAGGGTGGAATGTGGGAGGCCAGCCAGGAGTGCATTGGAATAGTCAAGTCTAGAGGTAACAAAGACATGGATGAGGGTTTCAGCAGCGGATGAGCTGAGGCAAAGGTGGAGACGGGCGATGTTACGGAGGTGGAAATGTTAAAAGAATTTATGGATTCTGCTTCAACAACGGGTTTGTGGCAGTGATCACCACAGTCAAAACGCTTTTTGTGTAAATAATAAAAAAACTTTTCCAAACCTCCCTTTAAGTGTCAGTGGGTGGCACCCTCACCTCTGAGTCAGAAGGTTGTGGGTTCAATTCCCACTCCAGAGACTGGAGCACAAAAATCTAGGCTGACACTCCAGTGCAGTACTGAGGGAGTGCTGCACTGTCGGAGGTGCCGTCTTTCAGACGAGATTTTAAACCGAGGCCCCGCCTGCTCTTTCAGGTGGACATAAAAGATCCCGTGGCACTATTTCGAAGAAGCGCAGGGGAGTTATCCCCGGTGTCCTGGCCAATATTTATCCCTCGATCAACATCACTAAAAAAACCAACAGATTATCTGGTCATTATCATATTGCTGTTTGTGGGATCTTTAAAAGAAATAAGAGAAAGACTTGCATTTCTATAGCGCCTTTCACGACCACCGGACGTCTCAAAGCGCTTTACAGCCAATGAAGTACTTTTGAAGTGTAGTCAAGTTTGTAATGTGGGAAACACGGCAGCCAATTTGCGCACAGCAAGCTCCCACAAACAGCAATGTGATAATGACCAGATAATCTGTTTTTTGTTACGTTGATTGAGGGAGAAATATTGGCCAGGACATTGGGGATAACTCCCCTGCTCTTCTTCGAAATAGTGCCATGGGATCTTTTACATCCACCTGAGAGAGAGCAGACGGGGCCTCGGTTTAACGTCTCATCTGAAAGACGGCACCTCCGACAGTGCCGCACTCCCTCAGCACTGCACTGGAGTGTCAACCCAGATTTTTGTGTTCAAGAGAGCAGATTGGCTGCCGTGTTTCCCACTTTACAACAGTGACTACACTCCAAAAGCACTTCATTGGCTGTAAAGTGCTTTGGGACGTCCTGAGGTCGTGAAAGGCGCTATATAAGTGCGAGACTTTCTTCTGTTTCTATTAACTAGTAGGAGTAATGGGCGAATGAAAATGGATGGGCTAGGATTTATCTGGCACACTGTCATGTTGATAGATGTGAGGCACTGCACATTGTTGAAGGATTTATGAGTTTGCAAAGGTGCATCAGAAAACGTAGAGCAGGACAAAGATTTGGGAGTGATTTTTAACCAGCGATTGAAAGCTTATGTGACATTTATGTGAATCTGTTACCAGTAACATTCCAATCAAATACTCAGATACACCACCAGGACATTTGATCCTAAAGTAAAAATGTTCTTTTAATCCACTTAAAAAATGTTTATTGAAACATGTTTTGCAAAAAGGTTCAAGAGAGATTGTGATCTATGCTGCTATTTTGAAAAGCCATTCAGCACGTTACAGAGGGATTACTTACAAGGGTCAGGGAACTAGTGAAACACAATCGGCTGAAACTCAAGTGCAGCAATAACACTAATTTACTGGCAAGTTGAAGAATGAGAAATGTTTAATCTGCTGGATGGAGAACACATCAATCATTTGTCTCCTCAATTTCAGGAAGAGTCCTACTAAATCTGTATCAAATGGCTCTGTACCCACCCCCCTCCTCCTCCATCACTCCGTCTCCCTCGTTAGCTGTAAAAGGTTTCTAACACGTTGCTGAGACTAATTCCACAGTGGCTTCTCTGTCCATTAGTGAAAATGACAGGCCGTGGAGCCACAATCACCCGATCTCCATTCCCTGCGGGCACTTACTGCTGAGATGCCCAATTTGAGGAGTTGGCCCTTTAGAATACAATGCCCAATTTTGGGCAGCCTTTGTCAGAAGGACACTGATGCATTGGAGAGGAAAATGAGAAGTCGTACAACACCAGGTTATAGTCCAACAGTTTTATTTAAGATTACGAGCTTTCGGAGCTCCGCTCCTTCTTCAGGTAAAGGTACAGTGAGGGAATCGATTACACAGTATATATACACAGAGAACAATGTGTCTGCAGAGATACAATCTGTTAGGGAGGCATTACATCAAATTGGAGAGGGTTCAGGGAGGAGGACAAGCTCACGGCGTAAATGCACCTTTTCAATGCACGACTGAGCCATAAAGAAAGAATTTGCATTTATATAGCGCCTTTCACGACCTCGGGACGTCACAAAGCGCTTTACAGCCAATGAAGTACTTTTGAAGTGTAGTCACTGTTCTAATGGAGGAAACGCAGCAGCCAATTTGCTCACAGCAAGCTCCCACAAACAGCAATGTGATAATGACCAGATCGTCTGATTTAGTGATGTTGATTGAGGGATAAATATTGGCCCAGGACACCGAGGATAACTCCCCTGCTCCTCTTCGAAAGAGTGCCATGGGATCTTTTACGTCCAGCTGAGAGAGCAGACGGGGCCTCAGTTTGACGTCTCATCCGAAAGACGGCACCTCCGACAGTGCAGCACTCCCTCAGCACTGCACTGGGAGTGTCAGCTGAGATTTTGCGCTCAAGTCTCTGGAGTGGGACTTGAACCCACGACCTCCTGACTCAATAGGTGAGTCGTGCTATCCAGGGTGATTTTGCATTCTCTCCAGCGTGCCATGCTAGTTGGGATACACATCTGACGGAGTGCTGCACTGTCAAAACATCTTCCTTTTGGATGAGGCTGTAGACTGGGGCCCTCGGCATTATTTCAGGTGAATGTAAAAGTTCCCCAGGCACTGTAGCAACTTTGATCAATGATCACATGCTGCGGGAAGGACTGAACTCCAGAATTATAAGCATCTCGTGATTATCTTTCCCAGAAAAGAAAAGGCCAACCAATTCCCAGAGGAATCGTAACCACATCCTCATAATGCTTTAAGGCTGGTAAAAGCTTTACTTCATCCTTTTACTGGTAGCCTAGCAACAGTTTATCCTATAATTTGAGCACTAATGTAGTATTATACTTCTTATGAGCTGATTATTAATTTAGACTCTTCCTCTCATTTTCAAATGATTTAATCCTACATGGAAGCATCTGGATAAAATCTACGAAAAGAAACACAGCCAATGCGAGTTGGGGCCTTATCTACTGTGCGTGTATGAAAAGCCTGACTGTGCGGCCATTCTATCTCAATGGGATTCTCATCCTTGTTTTCAAATCCCTCCACGGCCTCGCCCCTCCCTATCTCTGTAATCTCCTCCAGCCCCACAAACCCCCCCGAGATATCTGCGCTCCTCCAATTCTGGCCCCTTGAGCCTCCCCGATTTTAATCGCGCCACCATTGGTGGCCGGGCCTTCAGCTGCCAAGACCCTAAGCTCTCCGTCTCTCTACCTCTCTCTCTCCTCCTTTAAGACGCTCCTAAAACCTACCTCTTTGACCGAGCTTTTGGTCACCTGCCCTAATATCTCCTCATGTGGCTCGGTGTCTCACTTTGATTGATAATCGCTCCTGTGAAGCGCCGCGGGACGTTTTACTATGTTCAAGGCGCTATATAAATGCAAGTTGTTGTTGTTGTAATAATTGAGCTTTAGCAAAATGGAGTAAACTAGGGTGAGGAGAGAATCTACAATGATGCGAGACTTTTAAGGGGTAATTTTCTGACTGTGCTGCTGGTGGAGAGCCTCGCCTGCTGGTAGCATATGCCGAAAATTTAGCCGTGTGGTGCACACAATTTTCCGACCACCATTTATAATCGGTTGCGGAATTTCCTGTGAAGCACACACTTTAATTCCAGATTTGGATGGCCCAGCAGACTAGGCAAACCACCAGTAGGTGCAAAGTCTAAAAGCGACCCTGTTAAATGCCAACATTAATTAATACATTATTATCATACAGTCATTCAGCACAGAAGGAGGCCATTCGGCCCATCGTGCCTGTGCCGGCTCTTTGAAAGAGCTCTCCAATTAGTCCCACTCCCCCCCCTCGTCTTTCCCCATAGCCCTGCAAATTTTCCTTTTCAAGTATTTATCCAATTCCCTTTTGAATGTTACTATTGAATCTGCTTCCACTGTCAGCTGTGGCTCAGTGGGTAGCGCACTCGCGTCTGAGTCAGAAGGTTGTGGGTTCAAGTCCCACCCCAGGGACTTGAGCACGTAAAGCTAGGCTGACTCTCAGTCCAGTGCTGAGGGAGTGCCGCAACTGTCGGAGGTGCCGTCTTTCGGATGAGACGTTAAACCGAGGCCCCGTCTGCTCTTTCAAGTGGACGTGAAAGATCCCGTGGCACTATTTCGAAGAAGAGCAGGTGAGTTATTCCTGGTGTCCCGGCCAATATTTATCCCTCAATCAACATAACAAAAACAGATTATCTGGTCATTATCACATTGCTGTTTGTGAGAGCTTGCTGTGTGCAAATTGGCTGCTGCGTTTCCCTTGTTACAACAGTGACTACACGCCAAATAGTACTTAATTGGCTGTAAAGTGCTTTGAGACATCTGGTGGTTGTGAAAGGCGCTATAGAAATGTAAGTCATTCATTCTTCCACCACCCTTTCAGGCAGCGCATTCCAGATCGCAACAACTCGCTGTGGAAAAAAAATTCTCCTCATGTCGCCTCTGATTCTTTTGCCAATCACCTTAAATCTGTGTCCTCTGATTACCGACCCTCCTGCCACTGGAAACAGTTTCTCCCTATCTGTTCCATCAAAACCCCTCATACTTTTGAACACCTCTATTAAATCTCCCTTTAACCTTCTCTGCTCGAAGGAGAACAATCCCGGCTTCCCCATTCTCTCCAGCTAACTGAAGTCCCTCATCCTTGGTACCATTCTTGTAAATCTCCTCTGCACCCTCTCCATCATCTCTGTTTCTTTATTATACTGCAAAGTAGTGCTGGGTTTGGACTGAGATTTAATCCAGTTAATGCTTGGATCTATAACGGCACTTTTTAAAATTCTTTCAGGCGGCGAGCAACATTTTAATGAAAACAAGCACCCTTCATCTCCGTGTATAAGTACCCAATCGAGTAAGTGCGCCAGTTCGGTTTTAATGACTTCAGAAATTGGTTCTCCCCAAGTTTGTAGCCTGGTGGGACGGTTGCCTTGGTAACAAATGGGCCCAGCCTTCAGCAGTGAGGCAGCAGAGATAAAGGTGACTGAAAGGGCTTGTGCCTCAAAGGCAGCCCCACACTTTCTGATTCTGGGCATATATACCAGGGGGGATTATTCGAACCATCCGCCGGGAAACTGGTGCCATCAGTTCGACTGCCCGTTACACACGTCTGACCGCCTGATTTTACTTTCCATTCATCTTAGAAACAACAACAACTTGCATTTATATAGCGCCTTTAACGTAGTAAAATGTCCCAAGGTACTTCACAGGAGCAGTTATCAAACAAAGTTTGACACCGAGCCACATAAGGAGATATTAGGGCAGGTCAGCAAAAGCTTGGTTAAAGAGGTAGGTTTTAAGGAGTGTCTTAAAGGAGGAGAGAGAGGTGAAGAAGGTTTAAGAAGGGAATTCCAGAGCTGAGGGCCTCGGTAGCTGAAGGCACGGCCGCCAATGGTGGAGGGATTAAAATCAGGGACGCGCAAGAGGCCAGAATTGGAGGAGCGCAGAGATCTCGGAGGGTTGTAGGGCTGGAGGAGGTTACAGAGATAGGGAGGGGACAGGCCGTGGAGGGAATTGAAAATGAGGACCGGGAGCCAATGTAGGTCAGCGAGCTCAGGGGCGATGGGTGAACGGGACTTGGTGCGAGTTAGGACATGGGCAGCAGAACTTTGGATGAGCTCAAGTTTACGGAGGGTGCACAGTGGGAGTCCGGCCGGGAGAGCAAGTCTCGAGGTAACAAAGGCATGGATGAGGGTTTGAGCAGCGGATGAGCTGAGGCAGGGAAGAAACCAGTTGAAAGCCAATAATCTTGATATTTGGGTACTTCTATCATGGAACAGCCTTCAAAACCCAAACATCCCCTCTTTAGAATTGGCTTAAATCTGTCATTTTCACACATATAACCAGGTGTAGGTCATTCAGCCCCTCAAGCCTGTTCTGCCATTCGATGAGATGATGGCTGATCTGTAGCTCAACTCCATTTACCCAACATTGATCCATATCCCTTGATAGCCTCGCCTAACAAAAATCCTTCGATCTCAGGCTTGAAAAGATCAATTGTCCACAGCCTTTTGGGGGAGAGAATTCCAGATTTCCACTACCCTTTGTGTGAAAAATAGCTTCCTGATTTCACGCCTGAACGGCCTGGCGCTAATTTTAAGATTGTTCCCCCTTGTTCTGGACTCCCCCCACCAGAGGAAATAGTTTCTCTGTATCGACCCTATCGAATCTTTTTGTCATTTAAACACCTTGATTAGATCACCCCTCAATCGTCTAAACTCGAGAGAATGCAAGCCAAGTTTATGAAACCTGTCCTCATCATTTAACCCTATTTTGGTCATGGTTAGTGCTGAAATGAGGTTGAAGGTTGTTGGATTTAAGCTAAAATAGTATGTCGTGACAAAGAAAGTTTCCCATTACACTCCACAAAAAATTAGGTGGGCTCCCACTCTGTTAAGACTAAGCAATGTTCATGCTCATACTTTCTTTTCCTCTTACATTTTGCCACTTTTTTGTTATTCACTCACAGGATGTGGGCAAGGCCAGCATATATTGCCCTTCCCTAATTGCCACCTTCTTGAAATAGTGCCATGGGATCTTTTACGTCCACCTGAGAGGGCAGATGGGGCCCTCGGTTTAACGTCACATCCGAAAGATGGCACCTCTGACAGTGCAGCACTCCCTCAGTACTGCACTGGGAGCGTCAGCCTAGATTTTTGTGCTCAAGTCTCTGGAGTGGGACTTGAACCCGTAACCTTCTGACTCGGATGCGAGGCAGAACTGCCTCAGTACTGCACTGGGAGTGTCGGCCAGATTTTGTGCTCAAGTCTCTGGAGAGGGAAGGACTTGGTTTGGAGATACGCTGTCATGTGCTTTTGTTTGGGTCATTGTCCCAGATCCACAAAATGTTGTCCACTTTTCATAGAATCATAGAAATTTACAGCACAGAAGGAGGCCATTCAGCCCATCTTGTCTGCGCCGGCCGACAAGGAGCTCTCCAGTCTAATCCCACTTTCCAGCTCTTGGTCCGTAGCCCTGTAGGTTACGGCACTTCAAGTGCATATCCAAGTACTTTTTAAATGTGATGAGGGTTTCTGCCTCACCCACCCTTTCAGGCAGCGAGTTCCAGACCCCCCACCACCCTCTGGGTGAAAAAATTCTCCTCAACTCCCCTCTAAACCTCCGACCAATTACTTTAAATCTATGCCCCCTGGTTATTGACCCCTCTGCTAAGGGAAATAGGTCCTTCCTATCCACTCTATCCACGCCCCTCATAATTTTATACACCTTAATTAGGTCTCCCCACAGCCTCCTCTGTTCCAAAGAAAACAACCCCAGCCTATCCAATCTTTCCTCATAGCTAAAATTCCCCAGCCCAGGCAACATCCTCATAAATCTCCTCTGCACTCCCTCTAGTACAATCACATCCTTTCTGTAATGTGGTGACCAGAACTGCACGCAGTATCCTAGCTGCGGCCTAACCAGTGTTTTATACAGTTCAAGCATAACCTCCCTGCTCTTATATTCTATGCCTCGGCTAATAAAGGGCAAGTATCCCGTATGCCTTCTTAACCACCTTATCTACCTGTCCTGCTACCTTCAGGGATCTGTGGACATGCACTCCAAGGTCCCTCTGATCCTCTACACTGCTCAGTGTCCTACCATTTATAGTGTATTCCCTTGCCTTGTTAGCCCTCCCCAAATGCATTACCTCATATTTCTCCGGATTGAATTCCATTTGCCACTGTTCTGCCCACCTGACCAGTCCACTGATATCTTCCTGCAGTCTGCAGCTTCCTTCTTCATTATCATCATCATTTCAGCAGGCATTGCAGCTCTTTAACTAAACTAGGCCGAGTGAGCCAGTGCCAAGCCGCGACTGCTTGTCTGGGATGTTGTGCTTTGCAACGGTGAATCATTGATACAGAGCTTCACTGAAATGTCATCTGGTTTTCGTCAGACAAGTCAAGACGAGCCTCAATGCACCAAATAATTAAATAAGGAAGTAATTTCTGCAATGGCTGTCGCTGCAGTTTTGCGGTGATTTTGATCACATTGCCCGTTTTCAGCGCGTTGGCACCTGTCCCGTAAGCTAGAGGGGAGACTGGGGGGGCGGGGGGGGCGGGGGGGGAAGAGCCCAGTAATAGGAACAACTGAAAATAGCTTTGAAGAGTCATCAAATCACTCCTGGCCAGGGAGGCTGCACCTGACAACTTTGCAGTTTTATCCTTTGAAACTGTGAGCTGAGTTGGCAGTGCCAGCTGTGGCTCAGTGGGTAGCACTCTGGCCTCTGAGAGCACTCTGGCCCCTATCTGAGTCAGAAGGCTGTGGGTTCAAGTCCCACTCCAGAGACCTGAGCACAAAAATCTAGGCATTAGTGCTGAGGGGAGTGCTGCACTGTCGGAGGTACGGTCTTTCGGATGAGGTGTTAAACCGAGGCCCTGTCTGTTACTCTCAAGTGGATGTAAAAGATCCCACGGTGCTATTTTGAAGTAGAGCAGGGGAGTTATCCCCGGTGTCCTGGGCCAATATTTATCCCTCAATCAACATCACTAAAACAGATTATCTGGTGATTGTCACATTGCTGTTTGTGGGAGCTTGCTGTGCGCAAATTGGCTGCTGCGTTTCCTACATTGCGACAGTGACTACACTTCAAAAAGTACTTCATTGGCTGTAAAGCTCTTTGGGACGTCCTGAGATTGTGAAAGGCGCTATAGAAATGCAAGTCTTATTCTATAAATACATTTTTATTTCTGTGATATTTAATTAAATGCAGGGAATTAGAATGAGAAACCTAAGATTGGCCTTGAAAACTCATCGACTTGCTTGCTTGCAGATGCTTAACACGTTCATGTGATGCACTTAAATAGATATATATTATCCAACCACTTTACTGTAGACCTACTGCTAATCTCAAAGGTGCTTATCTGCCTTTTGTCATGGATATGATCTCATCGATGCTCTGGACTGGTTTGGTTGATGATGTGACCTCGGGCAAACCATTATGGAAGAGTCGTCGATTCACTGAGCTGATACCAGAACTCACCATATAACTTCACTCTTTCCCAGTTCCCCAGCGCTGCCCCCCCCCGCCCCCCAACCCCCACTCACTCTGCCGTTGTCAATTCATATAACTGCCCTCTCACCTCTGCCTTTGATTCCCTCGCTCCCTGTAAAATTCTCAGTGTCTGACGTCTGCCATTCCCCTTGCTACAGCCCCCATCGTCACTCCCTGAAGTCTGAGGGGTGTAAGCTCAAGTTTGTGATAAGTGGTGTTTCCCGGAGGACTGCACTGGGGTCTTCGATGACTAAGTTAGGAGGACAAAAGTGAGAAGTCGCACAACACCAGGTTATAGTCCAACAGTTTTATTTGAAATCACAAGCTTTCGGAGCTGCTGCCCCTTCGTCAGGTGAAGTGAAGGAATACGAATCGGCACAGCATATATAGACAGAGAACAATGCCTGTGCAGCGTACAATGTCAGATGACTACAGTTAATCTTTCTGACTGCCTTTTATCACACCTCGGCAGAGAAACAATCAGGTCAGGAAGGCATTATATCAAAGACATAGCAAGATACAGCTAAGACAATGAGGTGGGGTCACAGGGGGTCTAATGTGTCAAATGCAATCTGTATGGAAAACCATAAACTTTAAAATTTTTACTTTTTTTTACTGGAAATCACATCTGTGAACAAGCCAACGACGACTCGAGTCTGGATGACTACGTCATGTAGCGTGACATGAACCCAAGATCTCGGTTGAGGCCGTCCTCATGGGTGCGGAACGTGGCTATCAGTTTCTGCTCGATGATTTTGCGTTGTCGTGTGTTAGGAGGCACAGTAAGTTGTGTAGATGGGAACAGGAAGTTACAAAGGGACTTAAGACAGATTAAGTGAGCGGGCAAAACTCTGGCAGATTGATTTCACTGTGGGGGAAGTGTGAGGTCATAGAATTGTGGAATGATACAGCACAGGGGGGAGACGTTCGGCCCATTGTGTCCGTGCCAGCTTTTTAGGAGAGCGATCCTGTTGGTCCCATTTCCCTGCCCTTTCCCTGTGGCACTGTGGATTTTTCCCCTTCAAGTATTTATCCAATTCCCTGTTGAAGATTACTATTGAATCTGCTTCCACCGCCCTTTCAGGCAGCGCATTCCAGATCACAACAACTCGCTGTGTAAAAATAAATTCTCATCTCGCCTCTGGTTCTTTTGCCAATTACCTTAAATCTGTGACATCTGGTTAACTGTCTTCCCCCCCCCCCCCCCCGCCATCTCCAATATTTTTATTACTAATAAACAAAAGTGTTCAAAGAAAATGGTTAAAAAAAAAGCACCATTTTTTTCAATGCCCCATTGATTTGTCTCCCGACTTTTTAGACTCCAGGACAATCCTGGAGTGTTGGAAACTCGACACTCAGCTCTCCGTAAGGATGCCAGTCTTGTCTTGCTTTCCCCCACTCAATTCTTCACCCACCAACCCTGCCCCCGCCCCGTATTTCCTTTGTACTAATTCACAACTTTTTTGTTAATTTAATTGAGGCGTTTTTTGACGTGACCTGGGATTTTGAAAGCTCCACTGGTTCTTCAGTGACTAAATAAGCCAAATTCAGTTGTTGCTGACATGGGATTTGGTTACTGGAACGTTGGGAATCACATTAGGCTGGGTATTCTGCGGCGAGTGTCTCACCTCCTGACTCCCCAAAGCCTTTCCACCATCTACAAGGCACAAGTCAGGAGTGTGATGGAATACTCTCCACTTGCCTGGATGAGTGCAGCTCCAACAACACTCAAGAAGCTCGACACCATCCAGGACAAAGCAGCCCGCTTGATCGGCACCCCATCCACCACCTTAAACATCCACTCCCTCCACCACCGGCGTACCGTGGCTGCAGTGTGTACCATCTACAAGATGCTCTGCAGCAACTCGCCAAGGTTTCTTCGGCAGCACCTCCCAAACCCGCGACCTCTTCCACCTAGAAGGACAAGGGCAGCAGGTGCATGGGGACACCACCACCTCCAAGTTCACCCTCCAAGTCACACACCATCCTGACTTGGAAACATATCGGCCGTTCCTTCATCGTCGCTGGGTCAAAATCTCGGAACTCCCTCCCTAACAGCACTGAGGGAGTACCTTCACTGCACGGGCTGCAGCGGTTCAAGAAGGCGGCTCACCACTACCTTCTCAAGGGCATCTAGGGATGGGCAATAAATGCTGGATTTGCCAGCGACGCCCATATCGCATGAACAAATAAAAAAAAATTAGAGAATTCCAACCACTCATAATAATGTAACGTTCAGAAGGGAATTGGATGTGTGTTTGGGGGTGGCGGGGGGAATGCAGGATTTGCAGGGCTGTGGGGAGGGAGCAGGGGAGTGGGACTTGGCTGTGTGGTTCTTTCCAAGAGCCGGCACAGGCACGATGGGCCGAATGGCATCCTGTGCTGTACGACTCCAAGACTTGTCACAGAGTCATCACCCTCTGGAACAAGCGTGCGCAACATATGGCGAGCATGGGGTCACGACGGTTCTTTTAAAAGGAGAACTTGATAAGTTCCTGAGGGGACATTGCCAGTTACAGGGAGTTAGTGGTCCGTTCAGATTGTTATATCTCGGGAGCAGGAGTGCTCTCCTGGAGCCTCAGGGAATTGGAGGGCAATTGCCCAGTGGATTTTCCTGAATTGGTCACGTTTCTTTGTCTGTTCCAAGAGATAACGTTACTGGGAGGTGGGACGGCAGCGTGTGAGGTTATTCTTTCTACAGGATGGGGTGAGCTCGATGGGCCTAATAGTCTTTATCTACTGAAACTAGTCCAGGAGATCAGTCTGGCCCTGATGAGGCAATGCATTCCACTTCTACTTTGCTGACAACATCTGAGCACAGGGCCTCGGAGCCTGGTCTCCAACGATCTTCAGTCCAGCTCTGTACCAGCAGCCACAACCCCCAACATTCGGCGATGACTTGAAGCCGGTCGAGGGGTTGTCCAGAGTTCCCACTTCTATTTCGTTCCAGCTTGAACGAAAACTGTTTTTTGGAAAGTGCAAACTGTGACACCCTTTAATTTGCTGGGAGCTGATGCCATTTCTTTAGGCTGTGCCGTGCTCAGTGGATTGGAATTGAGATACAGAACCAGCAATGATTGGATGAAACATCAGCTCCTAAACATCGACTGGCCGAATGGTATGGAATGTTAACCTAATTATCGGGATGCATCGGCACAATTTGCCTGGGGAAAGTCTCTTGAGGCATGGCCTCCCTTTTAAGACATTTTTTAGACGTCCTAACTCTGGAGGGCACGCCCACATGTTTTATCCCTCCCTCCCCTGCCCCTGCGCTGTGTTAACTTTTAGCACACCCCAGAACCCAGTTTGTTGACACCCCAGAATGAGGAGAACCCAAAACAGTCCTCACAAGACACGAGAGACAACCAGGTGGGTGGAAAATGGTGTGTCGCTTGAAGGATGAAGAGGAGCTTTCAAGGGAGCAGCTTACAAGGGAGCTGATCTTCATTCGGGCATTCTACACACACTGCTGGTGACTAACCAAGTAGTAACTGAGGACGAGGAGGACGGAGGTACCTGTATGGGAACGGAGGCTTAAGTGACCAGGACAGACATGATAAAGTGAGCATTTCCCATGAATGCCACACTGCTGGTGCACCCTAATCTGATGGGCATTCCATCTCAACAGCCAGGCCACCAATCAGAAGCTGGCAAGATCCAAATCCAGATCCTGATGGTTCAGCTTACTGGTTGGATCTAACGCCCATGAATGACACTCACTTTGATCAATTTGTCCTGGGAGTCGGAGTCTGTTCCCTTGCAGGGTATCACCCTGAGTACCAATTGGACAGTGTCCAGCAGTGTGTGGAGGATGTTTGCATGAAAAAGATTCCCTAAAAAAAAGTAAGATCTTTGACCTCAACTCCACTTTCCCGCCCTATCCCCATATCCCTTGATTTCCTTTGAGTCCAAAAATCTATCTATCTCAGCCTTGAATATATTCAATGATTCAGCATCCACAGCCCTGTGGGGCAGAGAATTCCAAAGATTCACAACCCTCTGAGTGAAGAAATTTCTCCTCATTTCAGTCTTAAATGGCCGACCCCTTATCCTGAGACTATACAAGTTCTATACAAGTTTAACATAACGTCGCAACTTTTCAATTCTGTCTATTGGGGTGGACCACATGATACGGCTTGATTAAGGTTTCTGAACACAGCAACAAAGAGCGTGGCTAACTGAGTGCAAAGAAGATCTGGTTTAAAAAAAAATCGATCAAAACATGGGGGGATAAATTGAGTCGCGCCCTGAAAAAATGAGCACCCCCGCGGCCAAAGTTCACCGGTAGCGCCCCAAGAGGCTGCGAGTGAATATCACGGCGCTACGTGCAGCAGCGCCACGCACTGCGGCACGTGGCGCCGCGGTACTGCAGGCCTTCCTCCCCTTATTAAAGGGGAGGGACCTAGCGCAGCGCGACCCGGGGCCCAGCTGGGCCACCAGGGATCGGAGTGCCGGCAAAAGAGCCTGGCTCTCAAGAGAAGTGCCGGGCTCACGGAGCGCAGCCGGCACTCCGCGGGGGGGCTGCAGAGGAGGCCGGGGACGGCAGCGGAGGCAGGTGCTGGCAGGTGGCCAGCAACAAAAATGGCCGCCCGGCACCTCCCCTTTAATTTGCGCCGCCCCAGCCGCAGGTAGGCCACCCTGACCCCATCGGACATAGCGTCCGGCGGTAAGTCAGGGGGCGCTACCGAAGATTGCGGCCGGGGCGCGAGCGGGGCACTGCGCACGGCGATGACGTCATCGGTGGCGCAGTGCCGCGGGGCGCTAACGGTTACCGCCGCCGCTAACCTCCCGCTGAATTTCGCGGGAGGCGTTGGCGGCGCTGCACCCAGGCGCTAGTTGCTTTGCGCCCCGTTAGGGCGCTAACGGGAGGCGCAAAGCAACCGAATTTTTAGGCCATAGTGTCAGCTGTGGCTCAGTTGGTAGCACTCTCACCTCTGAGTCAGAAGGTTGTGGGTTTAAGTCCCACTCCAGAGACTTGAGCATAAAAATCTAGGCTGACACTCCAGTGCAGTACTGAGGGAGTGCTGCACTGTTGGAGGTGTTGGGCTGGATTTTCATTGACCCGTGGAGGCGGGTTTGGAGGCGTGTGGGGGGTTAAAGTTGCGAAAACTGGCGGGCGGGCACAAGTCCACCTCCATCCCGCCTCCACGCAATTTTCATTAAATCGTGTCAGCTGGTCCCGACTCCATCCCGCCTTTAAGAGGCCCTTAACAAGCACTAAATTGGCTCGATAATGCCATTTTGAAAGGCCTTTGTGATTTTAACCCTTGATCTACGTGAAGCACGCCAGTTCTGAACCATGATTGTGAAACCTGGCGGGAGTACATTTGGATAGCTAACTATCAGCTGCAGGTCCACTATTACAACGGAAATGTGATGAAGGTAGTAATAGTATTAGGTATGAAAGTCGCCTGTGATGCTGCTGCATTGAAGGTATTCAGAGACTGCCTGGCCTTTGCTGTGAGAGGACCTGGATGCAAAAAAATACTCTCTCTCTCTCTCTCTCTCCTTAGAGCTGCTGCTCATTTTGCATCCAGGTCCTCTCACAGCAAAGGCCAGGCAGTCTCTGACTTGCAATGCAGCAGCAATGATGACATCATCAGAGGCGACTTTCAGACTGAAAACACTAATTGGGTCATGGGTTCCCACATGCTGGAACTCAATTGCCCAATTAGGTGAAAATTGCATCAATCTCCCACATCCAATTGCAGGCGGGTGGATAACACGAAATGCGGATGACATGACCCCAACCCGCCCCAGTATCAAAATCCAGCCCATTGTCTTTCGGACGAGATGTTAAAACCAAGGCCCTCTCAGGTGGACATAAAAGATCCCGTGGCACTATTTCGAAGAAGAGCAGGGGAGTTATCACTGGTGTTCTGGCCAATGTTTACCCCTCAATCAACATCACTAAAAGAGATTATCAGGTCATTATCACTTTGCTGTTTGCTGTGCGCAAATTGGCTGCCTCGTTTCCTACATTACAACAGCGACTACACTTCAAAAAGTACTTCATTGGCTGTAAGATGCTGTGGGATGTCCTGAGTTTGTGAAAAGTGCTGTATAAATGCAAGTCTTTATTTTTTTTTACTCCGATGCCCTGGTGCTTGGTCATAGAGGTGGGCTTTAAGGAGGGGAGAGCGGCGGAAGGGTTTTAGAGAGAGAATGACAGCGAGAGAGGGGCACGGGGTGGGGGCGGGGCTGAAAGCAGGGCCACCAAAGAGGGGCCAGGGGTGGGGCAGATCCACAAAAGGCTGGAGTCAGGAATCGAGGGTTTGGGAGAAACTCCAGGGCTGCTCGAGGTGACAGGGAATGTGAGGGGCGAGGTCATGGAGGGATTCAAAGACAAGGACACAGAGACCATTAGACGTTGGGAAGCTATAAATAATTAAATGGTTGGTTAATCCAGCCAATGCGTCCTCTCTAAAGCATTGCACACATCTAATCGGTAAACTAATGGAACGCTAGGATGATTGACTGCTTCTGCGGCAACTGTGCAGCCTGCGTTTCGTTCGACCAGATAAACACAAGTGCTGTTTGACTTGCACCTTAGCTCCAGTGTGCAGCATCGATAAGCAGGAAGTCCCTGAGCAGTCATCCTTGTACATTTAAAACAGTATCCCATTTGAAATTCAAATTTTCTATCGGCAGAATTTAAAAAAAACCACCCAAATGCAACCCACTTGACGACTGCTGTTCTTCATTTTCCAACAGTCTGGCAAATGAGCCTTGCGCAGGGGTTGGGTAGCAGCTCAGCGGAGTTTGATGGGGTTTGGTCAGTGATCAGTCACAATCGTACATTCCCCTGTGACAAGTTTTCTCTGGTGCTGCGTCAGACCCACATCAGAGTGACTTGGCTTGCTGGGGAGCCAGCCTTCCTGTGACTCGAATACCGTGATGGGAATAGCTATATGCAAACTGTCGGGTAAAATCAAGTTCCAGGTGACGAGGAGGAGAGCTTCAGGTAGGGAAGGGTCCTTTTAAAAAATGTTTTAAGAATCTGCCTTCTGTCAGGAGCGAGTGAAATTTAACAGGAAGACATTTAATGCACTCATTACATGCATTGCATTATTAATACCTGGTTCGTTATATTGGCACACAAAAGCTTTAATGCTGCAATTGTGCTGTATGTTAAACTTCTATATTCTGAACTTCTGCTGATACTAATCTCGCTCTGATGCTCTGCTATTAACCTTACAATGACCAAGCTTGTGGAGAATGCTGGCTTTGCAAAACCAGCCACTGGATCTAGCAAGTGGCATGATCAACAAATGTCAGTGCAGCATTTTAATTCATGGGGAGATTTACAGGCTAAACCTCCGTTTTATGTCACCTCGTAAAGATTATTACAACGCCCTCTTTGTTAGCCTCCCATCCTCCGCCCACCATAAACTCCAACTTATTCAAAACAAAGCTGCCCGTATCCTGTACAGGGACATTTAAATATACTTGCATGGCTTTAGCTAGGTAGGCTGCATCAAATAAATTGGAAAATAAATATCCTTCCTTTTAAGATGAGTGTTGTTGGGAAGCTATATGTCCCACTTGGACTGTACTAGCCATTCTGTTTCCCAGTCTGTAGCGGCCATTGTTGGTTGTATGGTATTATTGTCATGATGCGGAGATGCCGGTGTTGGACTGGGGTGGACAAAAATGAGAAGTTGCACAACACCAGGTTATAGTCCAACAGTTTTATTTGAAATCATTCTGTATCTCTTCACTTCACCTGACGAAGGGGTTCCGAAAGCTCCGAAAGCTTGTGATTTCAAATAAAACTGTTGGACTATAACCTGGTGTTGTGCGACTTCTCATTTTGGTATTATTGTAACATTTGTTTTCTTATCTTGCTCATCGAAGGTGTCGGCCGTGGCTCAGTGGGTAGCACTCTCGCCTCTGAGGCAGTAGGTCAGGGGTACGAGTCCCACTCCAGAGACTTCATGACATAATCTAGGCTGGCACTCCCAGTGCAGTGCTGAGGGAGTGCTGCACTGCCGGAAGTGCCGTCTTTCGGATGAGACGTTAAACCGAGGCCCCGTCTGCCCTCTCAGGTGGATGTAAAAGATCCCACGGCACTATTTCGAAGAAGAGCAGGGGAGTTCTCCCCGGTGTCCTGGCCAATATTTATCCCGAAACCCAACATTAATGAAACAGATTATCTGGTCATTAATCTCATTGCTGTTGATGGGATTTTGCTGTGTGCAAATTGGCTGCCACGTTTCCTTATGTTACAACAGTGACTTTACTTCAAAGGTATTTCATTGGCTGTGAAGCATTTTGGGACGTCGTGAAAGGCGCTATAAAAACGCACGTTCTTTTTCTCTTTCGTGTTTTATTTTCTCAGTGTAGCTGTCTCTTTCACGCTACCTTATGTGATGGATATTCTTAACAGGTACCAAGAGGTTGCATCTTTCCAACACTATCAGTTCTGAAATTACATTTCCGTGATGCCAAGTGTCAGGTTGGCTGAATTAGCAGCGCTCTTGACTCTGAGTTAGATGGTCATTGGTTCACGGTCCCACAGCACAGGGCGTGAGCACAGAATGTATGCTGCCACGCTGGCTCAGAATTTTCTGGATTGCACTTTGCTAACGGGAACTTAAGCTCAAATTTCCTGAGAATCGCCTCAGCGTACGTAAGAACGAGTGGAAATCAGCGTTAACAATGGGGGCCCGAGGAAAGCGTGGAACATACGTCATCCTCCTTTATCTTTATCTTTTTCTTATTGATGTTATGAGAACTAAAGTTTGAAGCCATCAGACAAGGGAGAGAAATCATCGGGGCATTCAAAAAAATATTGTTTTTTTTCCCATTTTCTTTCAACATTTTTGCTCATTAGTTATTTAAAAAATGTTATCGATGGGGGAAAAAAGGCTGTTTGACCGAGGGTCAAGGATCATCCAATTGGGTAACGTTCATTTCCCAATTGGCTGTGGGAAGGCGGGGCATCACGAGGGTAGACGTGTCGGGCGACCAATGGCGGGGACGTGGGGGCGGAGCAGTTGGAGGCAGGAGGTCATGTGATGAAACCTCCAGGAACACGTCCAACCAGAGCTGGCGACCCTGGATCTCAGCCAGGTACTTCCAGACTTGTCTTTTGAACATGTGCCCATGTTTCATGTTGGACGCATTTTAAATTGTCCGTCAGCCCGTCATTCGCCTCAGACCATATCTCCTGGAGCCAGCCTTATCATCGTGGTGACAGCAGAGTAGCAGCCTTGGCTCAGTCGGTAACACACTCTCGCCTCCTGAGCCAGAAGGTCAGGGGTTCAAGTCCTACTTCACAGACATGAGCCCACAATCCAAACTTCAGTGCAGTGCATTACAACAGTGACCACACTTCAAAAAGTTACTTCATTGGCTGTAAAGCGCTTTCGGACGTCCAGTCATTGTGAAAGGTGCCGCAGAAATGCAAGTCTTTTTACTGAGGGAGCGCCGCACTGTTGGAGGTGTCGCTCTTCAAATGATAAGAACATAAGAAATAGGAGCAGGAGTAGGCCAATCGGCCCCTCGAGCCTGCTCCGCCATTCAATAAGATCATGGCTGATCTGATCCTAACCTCAAATCTAAAGAACACAAGAAGTAGGAGCAGGACCCGGCCACTCAGCCCCTGGGCCCGCTCCGCCACCCACAGGGCCCTGACCGATCCGAACTCAGCCTCATGTCCAATTTCCTGCCCGCTCCTCGTAACCCCTAATTCCCTTTACTTCTAGGAAACTGTCTATTTCTGTTTTAAATTTATTTAATGATGTAGCTTCCACAGCTTCCTGGGGCAGCAAATTCCACAGACCTACTACCCTCTGAGTGAAGAAGTTTCTCCTCATCTCAGTTTTGAAAGAGCAGCCCCTTATTCTAAGATTATGCCCCCTAGTTCTAGTTTCACCCATCCTTGGGAACATCCTTACCGCATCCACCTGATCAAGCCCCTTCACAATCTTATATGTTTCAATAAGATCGCCTCTCATTCTTCTGAACTCCAATGAGTAGAGTCCCAATCTACTCAACCTCTCCTCATATGTCCACCCCCTCATCCCCGGGATTAACCGAGTGAACCTTCTTTGTACTGCCTCGAGAGCAAGTATGTCTTTTCTTAAGTATGGACACCAAAAATGATGTATTAAATGAAGGGCCCCGTCTGCCCTCTCAGGTGGACGTAAAAGATCCCATGGCACTATTAAAAGAAGAACAGGGGAGTTGTCCTGGTCAATATTTATCCCTCAGCCAGCATCACTAAAACAGATTATCTAGTCATGTATCTCATTGCTGTTTGTGGGATCTTGCTGTGCGGTGCACTCGGATGTCACCACTTGCAGTCATGCGTGCGCACCTATTGGATCCACCTCTTCGATGCGACTCGGCATTCTTGCAACCAGCACTTCGTTCACCCTTTGCGAAATGAACGCCCACAGCTGCCCACATTGCATGCTCCTGTCTGCGCCCCACCTCTGAGCTCGTACATGCCCAAGTTTGGTACCTTGATTTGGCCGTTGTGGAGATGTAATGAGGGGAGGTTTAATGCTTCCTTAGAGAAGATGAGGGAAGCGACTGGCGAACAAGTCCTCACCTGAGCCGTTCTTGTGCCCATTATAGCCGCTGGTTATAAAGCAACATGGGCCGGGGAACAGCTTGCCCGTGAGCCCTTTCCGTCTGGGAATGGTGTCTGCCACGGGAATGATGCTTCCAACTGGGGGAGAATAACCTTATCCGGTAGAGTTCAACTGAGTTTTCACAATAGGAAAACTAGATTGAAAACATGAATATCTGCTTGGGAGTTAATGCTGAAGTACACAGTTGCCTAGGTTACTTAGGATTGAGATGTCAGTCACCATCGAGGTTTGAATCCCTGATCCTAAAGATGGTGACCAGATAATTTTTGACTCCCAGACCGGGCCATACAATGGCATTGTCTGCAGGAATATGTATTATTGGGATGGGTGATGCATCAAACTATCACCATCAGCTGTCGACTGAAGTGCTGCGGTATTCTAATATGAGCTATCCTTGTTTGTTTTCTCCAGACTGCAAGTATACCTGTCACACTCACTGCCGAGACTTAGTCCAGCTTGACTGTCAACAAGATGGGAAATCAGTAGATCATATCTCCTGTTCTGGCAACATGGTGCAACAGCCTCTCAGGAATGGAGAGGTAAGATGTTTATTCATCTGGTTTCATCCAAAATCGACCATATAAGGTTTCTGTACGCTGTAAAATTATTTGAGTCTCCGACCTTGTCCTGGTGCATAAAGGCACCACTTGGTCCAGTACAGCCATAGACTGTAAGGTCCGGTGGTTCAATTCCTATGCTCTACCTAACCATGCTCTCGCCCTTCTTATTCTTTGCAGTTTCTCCCCCATATCCTCCCTGACCTTCAGCTTACTTACCTCATCCAAGAAGCCCCACCACCTTCTCGTTCAATATCTTTCCATTCCACTCACACCAAGTCCCGCATTCCCATCGCTCCTGTCCTCTCCAAGCTCCACTATCCCGATGCCCCAGGTTGTTGATTTCAAGATTCTCGCCCTTGTTTTCAGATCTCTGTGTGTGGCCTCACCCGACCCTATCTTAGTTATCCCCTCCTGCCTTACAGCCCTGCACACACCCACCGCCCCCTAACGCTCGACTTCTCATAGAAATAGAAACATATAGTACAGAAGGAGGCCACTCGGCCCGTCGCGCCTCTTTGAAAGAGCAGTTGTGCTTAGGCCCGCACCCTTGCTTTTTGTCCGTAAACCTGTCAGATCCTAGTCCTCCAGTACCTGTCCAACTCCCTTTTAAAATTATTGATGGAATCAGCTTCTACCACCTCTTCAGGTAAAGCGTTCCAGACCCCAACAACTCAGTGAAAAGATTTTGGTTACAATGTAAAAGTATTTGTTCCTCCAGGTTCAAATAATAAATCAAAAGAGTGATGAGACTGAAGAACATCATTCTCCAAAGTTAGTTTTGTGATAATAGCTGTTATTCAGCAGCCCATAAATACATTAATACATGTGGGGATTAAAGCAGGGACAGGGTACTGGATTTGGATGATCAGCCATGATCGTATTGAATGGTGGAGCAGGCTCGATGGGCCGAATGGCCTACTCCTGCTCCTAGATTCTATGTTTCTATGTTTCTATGAAGTATACCAGTCAGACCTGACGGAAAGACAGCAATATATCTCGTTGATTGGCACTCCATCCACCACCTTAAACATTCACTCCCTCCACCACCGGCGCACCGTGGCTGCAGTGTGTACCATCTACAAGATGCACTGCAGCAACTCGCCAAGTCTTCTTCGGCAGCACCTCCCAAACCCGCGACCTCTTCCACCTAGAAGGACAAGGGCAGCAGGCGCATGGGAACACCACCACCTCCAAGTTCCCCCTCCAAGTCACACACCATCCTGACTTGGAAGTATATCGCCGATCCTTCATCGTCGCTGAGTCAAACTCCTGGAACTCCCTCCCTAACAGCACTGTGGGAGTACCTTCACCACACGGACTGCAGCGGTTCAAGAAGGCGGCTCACCACCACCTTCTCGAGGGCAATTAGGGATGGGCAATAAATGCTGGGCCTCGCCAGCGACGCCCACATCCCATGAACGAATTTTAAAAAATAGTACAGCACGGAAGGAGGCCACTCTTACATGACTACAGTGCTAACACCAGCTTGTATAGCAGATTGGTGCCTTTAGAGTTTCCTGCAAAAGGAAAAAAAAACAATATGCTTGAATGTTGCCCCAATGCTTTGGATCGATCACAAATTATTCTCACCAATATCCCAGCATAGCAGGCAATTTAAAACCCAAGTTTGGGAGGGCAAAATCTAAACCTGTCCCATTGAATGTTAGAATACTAACTGAGCATTGTGAAAATTTCACGCACCCGCCATCAACGTTCCCGCTGAGCTGCGTGGTCTGGAGGTCCCGCGCAGGCCGCTCACCGGCTTCTCGGTGGGAAATTGTGCTTTGACAGTGTGAACCGTTACATAACATAACACGGATCGGAAACTGAAGCTTGGCTACCCAACGAATGTGTGCTCTTTGGCAAATTGTGAAAGATTTTTCAGGGTAATTGTTGATCATTCAGTGAATACATCCGGTCAACATGGGATTGTTGACCAGGCTAATCGTGTATGGGATGCTGTAAGGTATTGGATCTTAAGTTGAAACAAATTATTGTTCATCGGTGAGGTCACATTTGGAATGTTATGAGCAGTTTTGAACACTCTTGGGGGAAAAATTGGCTCGCGCCCCCTTTGGGGCGCTTCCTTCGCTACTTTTAACACCCCGAAAAAGTTAGTGCCCCCGCACCCTAAATTGAATGGGAGCGACCCAAGCAGGAGGTGGGGCGCTACTGGAAGTGCTCTCTCTCCCAGTTGGGGCACTCCCATCGAATATCGCGGCGCTACGTGCAACAGCGCCACGCGTGCCGGCTCGTAGCGCCGCGGTATTACAGGCCTCCCTCCCCTGATTAAAGGGGAGGGGCCTAGTGCAGCATGCACCGAGGCCCTGCTGGGCCACCGGGGAGTGGGGTGCCGGCAAAAGAGCCCGGCACTCAAAAGGAGTGCCGGGCTGACCGATCGCGGCAGGAGCCCTGCAGCGGGAGGCCAGAGGGGGCAGGTGCTGGCGGGCGGTCCAAAAATAATGGCCGCTGGCACCTGACGTTTAATTTGCGCCGCCCCAGCCGCAAACACGCCACCCTGACCCTGTCGGACATCGCGGCCGGTGATGTAACAGATTTTAAGCAGGTGCAGAGGCAGGGAAAGGGGAGGAAGGAATTGAAGGAATAGTCTGTGCTAGAGTAGGAGGCAGGAGAGATTGAATGTTGCCAATGGAGATGGCAGAATCATCAACAGCTGTCGCCTGAAAAATGGGGGCAGAGGTTATAGCCTGAAATTGTTGAACTCAATGTCGAGTCCAGAAGGCTGTAAAGTGCCTAATCGAAAGATGAGGTGCTGTTCCTCGAGCTTACGTTGAGCTTCATTGGAACAGCGTAAGAGGCCGAGGACACAGAGATCAGAGTGGGAGTGCAGCGGAGAATTAAAGTGACAAGCGACCGGAAGCTCGGGGTCACCCTTACTGCCTGCTGAGCGCTTCCAGCATTTTCTGTTACTTCAGATTTCCAGCATCCGCAGTATTTTGCTATTGTAATAGTTCCTGTGTTGTCGTGACCATGGACGTGTTACCTGTTGTGGACAGCAACTGAGTTCAACAATGCAAGTTGTAAAGAAAGAGAGATATTCTGGTTGGTGATTGAGCCATTGGGGGTGGCCTTCATGTAATTATTAAAGCAATGTATGTGTTGACGATGTAGATCTTCAGAACTAGTCATTTTTTATCTATTTAGAATTATGGAAGCAAGGTAGTTTCTTCATTGATTGTCACTACGTTTTATGGGCAAGCTCCCCAGCAGATAAGGTCCTTAAAGTGAAGGTAGTTGCATAAAGAACCAGAAGGTGGCAGGACCATCTGGAATTTTAACAGATCTTGGCTACAATAGGGAACTTGAGCAATGAGGTGCTGCCGTAATTTTTAAAATCTATTTTCCCTTATTTGCTCTATTCGGTTGAACATAAGAACATAAGAAATAGGTCATGATGCGGAGATGCCGGTGTTGGACTGGGGTGGACAAAAATGAGAAGTCGCACAACACCAGGTTATAGTCCAACAGTTTTATTTGAAATTACGAGCTTTCGGAGCTCTGCTCCTTCTTCAGGTACAGGTACAGAAATAAGAGCAGGAGTCGGCCATTTGGCCCTTCGAGCCTGCTCTGCCATTCAATGAGATCATGGCTGATCTTCTACCTCATCCCCACTTTCCTGAACTATCCCCATATCCCTTGACTCCCTTAATATTCAAAAATCTATTGTTCTCTGTCTTGAATAGACTCAACGACTGAGCCTGTACAGCCCTCTGGGGTAGAGAATTCCAAAGATTCACCACCCTCGGAGTGAAGAAATTTCTCCTCATCTCAGTCCTAAATGGTCGATCCCTTATTCAGAGACTGTGACCCCTGGTTCTAGACTCCCCAGCCAGGGGAAACATCCTCCCTGCATCTACCTTGTCAAGCCCTGTAAGAATTTTGTATGTTTCAATGAGATCACCTCTCATTCTTCTAAACTCTAGAGAATATAGGCCTAGTCTACTCAATCTCTCCTCACAGGACAATCCCCCCATCCCAGGAACCAGTCTGGTGAACACCCTCTATGGAAAGTATATCCTTCCTTAGGTAAGGAGACCAAAACTGTACACAATGCTCCAGGTGTGGTCTCACCAGGGCCCGAAATAATTGCAGTAAGACGTCTTTACTCTTATACTCAAATCTTGAGATGAAGAATGGTCATATTTTAGTAATAATTTTACTTTATCGGTCACTGCATAGTCATATTCAATGATACTATGTATCTTGAAGATATGAAACCAGCATGGTATAATTGGGCCCAAATTAGCAACGTTCTCATTGGAAAAATACCAAACCCAGCTGATTATCATCTGATGGGCATCTGCTTCTCTGTTGAAGGCACTGGCCCAAGTGCTCATTATCCATGTGTAAGATGGACATTTAGGGCTAGACTTTCCTTCATGACTGCCGCTCCCCAATACCACCAGGCAGTGGCCCCTGCTGTAGCGGCGGGATAGTCCTGAAGTTACAGGAATGGGGCGAGAGGACTGTAGTGTCGTTTACTTCCAATTCTGCCCCAAACATGTAACCTCTTTGGGCGATCTCGGCCGAGGCTTCCGCTCTTCCACCCTCTTCAAATTGCCGGCCACCTTTTCTGGTGCTGCGGTGGTGGTCCGGCTACAAAACCGCTGGGATTCCCCTCGTTATCAGCAGCAGTGTCCCTCTTGGATCGAAAGACGGCACCTCTGACAGTGCAGCACTCCCGCAATACTGCACAGACGGGCCAGCCTAGATTATGTGCTCAAGTCTCTGGAGTGGGGCTTGAAACCACACAACCTTCTGACTCGGAGGCGAGAGTGCCACCACCTCGCATTAAAGGCGCTGTATAAATGCAAGTTGTTGTTGGCGTTGTTGTGGGAAATCAATCCAGTAATTCTGGGTTAACCTTCTCTATACTCTTAACAACCTTGTATGCACTGTCGGAGTTGCCGTCTTTCGGATGAGATGTTAAACCGAGGCCCCGTCTGCTCTCTCAGGTGGACGTAAAAGATCCCACGGCACTATTTTGAAGAGAGCAGGGGAGTTCTCCCCGGTGTCCTGGGGCCAATATTTATCCCTCAATAACCATAACAAAAACAGATTATCTGGTCATTATTACATTGCTGTTTGTGGGAGCTTGCTGTGCGCAAATTGGCTGCTGCGTTTCCCACATTACAACAGTGAGCTACACTCCAAAAAGTACTTCATCGGCTGTAAAGCGCTTTGGGACGTCGGTGGTCGTGAAAGACGCTGTATAAATGCAAGTCTTTCTTTCTTTCTCATAAGGTTGTCTCTCAGCTGTCTCCTTTTCAGGTGTCTCTCTAGTCTTTCGTCAGAACTCAGATCCTGACACTGGAGACCATTTTAAGATTGTGTTTTCCACATCACTGAAGACTAGTCATCGCTTTCTAAGGGAATATTTTCCCACAGTTAAAATTAAAAACAACATATCCACCAGCAGAGCCAACATGTGATGCCATTGCTTGTAAGGAAAAAAAAGACTTGCATTTATATAGCGCCTTTCACAATCTCAAGCTGTCCCAAAGCACTTTACAGCCAACTAAGTACTTTTTGAAGTGTAGTCACTGTTGTAATGTCGGAAACACAGCAGTCAATATGCGCATAGCAAGCTCCCACAAACAGCAATGTAACAATGACCTGCTTTAGTGATAAATATTGGCCAAGACAACAGGGATAGCTCCCTAATAACAACAGAAAATGCTGGAAAAACTCAGCAGGCCAGGCAACATCCGTGGAGAGAGAAAGAGAGTTAACGTTTCAGGTCGAAAACCCTTCGTCGGAACTGAGAGAGCAAGAAATAAACAGATAAAAATGCAAGGGGGAGGCTGGGGGGAGGAATAAAAGAACAAAAGGGATGGTCTTTAGTGAGTAGAGACATTGAGAGATGCTCAAGGCAAGACGAGATGGTAATGGGACAGGTTGAGAAACAAAAGGTAAGGTGTGAAATGCTGGCAGAATGAGAGACAGCTGCCGTGGGGGGAGAGAGAGAAAAAAAGGAAAAAGGCACGGACCAAAAGAGTGGATAAAATGTATACATATGTGGTAGGGGCCGGGGTTATGATCTGAAATTGTTGAAATTGCGTGGGTTTCCTCCGGGTGCTCCGGTTTCCTCCCACAGTCCAAAAATGTGCGGGTTAGGTTGATTTGGCTATGATAAATTGACCCTTAGTGTTAGGGGGGGATTAAATATGTGGGGTTACGGGGATAGGATGGGATATGTTAGGGGGAATTAAATACGTGGGGTTACGGGGATAGGGTGGGATATGTGTCGGTGCAGGCTCGATGGGGATTCTGTGTGAGAGAGCAGGGACAGGGTACTGGATTTGGATGATCAGCCATGATCGTATTGAATGGTGGAGCAGGCTCGACGGGCCGAATGGCCTACTCCTGCTCCTAGTTTCTATGTTAATCTAACTCGATATTGAGTCCGGAAGGCTGTAAAGTGCCTAAACGGAAGATGAGGTGCTGTTCCTGGATAGCTCCCTGCTCTTCTTTGAAATTGTGGCATAGGATCTTTTACCACCACCTGAGAAAGCAGACGGGGCCTCAATTTAACATCTCATCCAAAAGACGGCACCTCCGCCATTGCAGCTCTCCCTCAGCACTGCACTGGAGTATCAGCACTAGATTTATGTGCTCAAGTCACTGGCGTGGGATTTGAACCCACAAACCTTCTGACGCAGAAGGCTAGAAGCGACTGTGCTGCCCACTGAGCCACAGCTGACACCTAGCGTGGTGTTTGCTTAATGAGCACTGTTGATGTTTGTCATGTGACGCAGCATTGACCTGGCACACAACCAGAGACAAATTAACTGTGTTTCGTGGTAATTTATTTCACTTGGCCAACTACCATCTTGAGTCTACACCAATTACTTGTTACGCACAGCAGTCACTGTTCCAGCTTGCTCTGCCTGATTTATAGTTTTTGATTGCAACAGCTAAAAGCAAACAAACAGACAGACAGTATTCTCGGTCTAATTACATCGGGGTTTTTTTCCCCCAAAGTGTTATCCATTTGCAGCAATTTATCCAAAACTGGAAGTTCTTGGCGCCTGCTCTACTTGCATCAACTCAATTTGCTTTGGACTCTACTTCTTGCAGATATTCTAGGCGGACGATGGTTAATACTTTGTTACTGAAGTGCAGGGCTGGCTTTTCCCAATACACGATCCCGTCATGAAGCAACGCTCTGCGTTTGGCCGCGCTCAATCTTATCTGCCCTCGTTCAGCCCGCTCAAGATATTTTGTTTGAACTTGCTCTGTAATCGGTGAGCTGCCTCCTTTGTTTCCACTGCTCTTCCGAGTTTGGTGCCTGTCCACAAATGAGACCAACTAGCGATTAATTTCTGAATCCAAGCCGTTGATTTAAATTAGAAACAGTAGAATCATAGAATAGTATTGCACAGAAGAAAGAAAGACTTGCATTTCCATAGCGCCTTTCACGACCACCGGACGTCTCAAAGCGCTTTACAGCCAATGGAGTACTTTTTGGAGTGTAGTCACTGTTGTAATGTGGGAAACGCAGCAGCCAATTTGCGCACAGTAAGCTCCCACAAACAGCAATGTGATAAATGACCTGATAATCTGTTTGCTTTTAGTGATGTTGATTGAGGGATAAATATTGGCTACAACTCCCCTGCTCTTCTTCGACATTTGCCATGAGATATTTTACATCACCCGAGAGGGCAGACGGGGCCCTCGGTTTAACCTCTCATCCGAAAGACGGCACCTCCGACAGTGCAGCGCTCCCTCAGTAATGCACTGGAGTGTCAGAAGGAGGCCATTCAGCCCATCGAGTCTGCGCCGGCACTTTCGAAGAACAATCCAGTTAGTTCCACTCCTCCAACACTAAATCCCGAGGCACCCTACTTAATAATGCACCCCCCCACCCCCCCACCCTCCTTACCACCTCCTCTAAAACTACCCATTGTGATCTACCCACCAGCCAATTCCTTATCCATTCCTCAGGTTTACCCTGAATTCCCACAACTTTCAGCTTCACTAGTAGTCTTCCGTTTGGAACTTCATCAAATGCCTTTTGGAAGTCCAAGTGCATAATCATAGAATCATAGAAGATAGGAGCAGGAGTAGGCCATTCGGCCCCTCTAGCCTGCTCCGCCATTCAATGCGATCATGGCTGATCATCCAAATTCAGTACCCTGTCCCTGCTTTCTCCCCATATCCCATGATCCCTTTAGCCTTAAGAAATATATCCAACTCCTTCTTGAATCTATTTAATGAATTGGCCTCTACTGCCTTCTGTGGCAGAGAATTCCACAGGTTCACCACTCTCTGGGTGAAGAAATTCCTCCTCATTTCTGTCCTAAATGGCTTACCCCTTATCCTTAGACTGTGACCCCTGGTTCTGGACTCCCCGACCATCGGGAACAACCTTCCTGCATCTAGTTTGTCCAGTCCTGTCAGAATTTTATAAGTTTCAATGAGATCCCCTCTCATTCTTCTAAACTCCAGCGAGTATAAGCCCAATCGACCCAATCTCTCTTCATACGTCATTCCTGCCATCCCAGGTATCAGCCTTGTGAATCTTCGCTGAATAACATTGTGGACTTGGGATATCCTTTCCTCCAAAAAAGATCCAGGAGTTTAGTCAGGCAGCATCTTCTGCTTCTAAAGCCACGTTGACTGCTATTTATTGGGTTGTTGTTCATGTTTAGTCCTGCTGATCTATTCCATTATTCTACACGGAATTCAAGTAAGATACTGTAGCTGTGTAGTTACTTTTGTCTGCATTGTCACCATTTTTGAATATTGGCACCACATTAACCTCTTTCCAATCTCCCCAGTGTCCACTGACTCCATCATAATTGTCAGTGCCTCACAAACCTCCCCCTTAATGTTCCTCAGCACTCTAATCATCTAACCCTGGGGATTTATTTGTTTTAAGCCCTTTCAGCTTGTCTAGCATTTCCATCTCCCCTATTATCAAAGTTCTGAAATTAGCCTTGCTTTTTTTTTGGAGGGGGGGAAGGTCAATGTGTTTGCAGCTTCCCTGAAGAATATTTTGACGATGTAATCCTTTAGGATATTTACTATTTCATCCCTCTCCCTGGTCACTGCCTGAGGCTGAACCAGAACCGTTCGCAACCTTGGCGTCCTGTTTGACGCTGAGCTGAGCTTCCGACCACATATCCGCTCCATCACCAAGATCACCGACTTCCACCTCCGTAACATCGCCCGTCTCCACCCCGCCGCAGCACATCTGCTGAAACCCTCATCCATGCTTTTGTTAGCTCCAGACTTTTTTAAAAATTCGTTTATGGGATGTGGGCGTCGTTGGCAAGGCCGGCATTTATTGCCCATCCCTAATTGCCCTTGAGAAGGTGGTGGTGAGCCGCCTTCTTGAACCGCTGCAGTCCGTGTGGTGAAGATACTCCCACAGTGCTGTTAGGTGGAGAGTGCCAGGATTTTGACCCAGCGACGATGAAGGATTGGCGATATACTCCTAAGTCAGGATGGTGTGTGACTTGGAGGGGAACTTGGAGGTGGTGGTGTTCCCATGCGCCTGCTGCCCTTGTCCTTCTAGGTGGAAGAGGTCGTGGGTTTGGGAGATGCTGCCGAAGAAACCTTGGCGAGTTGCTGCAGCCACGGTATGCCGGTGGTGGAGGGAGTGAATGTTTAAGGTGGTGGATGGGGTGCCAATCAAGAGGGCTGCTTTGTCCTGGATGGTGTCGAGCTTCTTGAGTATTGTTAGGGCTGCACTCATCCAGGCAAGTGCAGAGTATTTCATCACACTCCTTACTTGTGCCTTGTACATGGTAGAAAGGCTTTGGGGAGTCAGGAGGTGAGACACTCGCCGCAGAATACCTAGCCTCTGATCTGCTCTTGTTGCCACAGTATTTATGTGGCTGGTCCAGTTAAGTTTCTGGTCAATGGTGACCCCCCCAGGATGTTGATGGTGGGGATTCGGCGATGGTAATGCCGTTGAATGTCAAGGGGCGGTGGTTAGACTCTCGCTTGTTGGAGATAGTCATTGCCTGGCACTTCTGTGGCGCAAATGTTACCTGCCACTTATCAACCCAAGCCTGAACGTCGTCCAGGTCTTATTGCATGCGGGCATGGACTGCTTCATTATCTGAGGAGTTGTGAATGACGCTGAACACTGCAGTCATCAGCAAACACCCCCACTTCTGATGTTATGATGGAGGGAAGGTCATTGATGAAGCAGCTGAAGATGGTTGGGCCTCGGACACTGCCCTGAGGAACTCCTGCAGTGATGTCCTGGGGCTGTGATGATTGACATCCAACCACCACAACCATCTTCCTCTGTGCTAGGTATGACTCCAGCCAATGGAGAGTTTTCCCCCCGATTCCCATTGACTTCAGTTTTACTGGGGCTCCTTCATGCAACACTCAGTCAAATGCTGCCTTGCTGTCGAGGGCAGTCGCTCTCACTTCCCCTCTGGAATTCAGCTCCTTTGTCCATGTATGGACCAACGCTGTAATGAGGTCAGGAGCTGAGTGGTCTTGGCGGAACCCAAACTGGGCATCAGTGAGCAGGTTATTGGTGAGTAAGTGCCGCTTGATAGCACTGTCAATGACACCTTCCATCACTTTGCTGATGATTGAGAGTAGACTGATGGGGTGGTAATTGGCCGGGTTGGATTTGTCCTGCTTTTTGTGGACAGGACATACCTGGGCAGTTTTCCACATTGTTGGATAGATGCCAGTGTTGTAGCTGTACTGGAACAGCTTGGCTAGAGGCGCGGCTAGTTCTAGAGCACAAGTCTTCAGCACGATAGCCGGGATGTTGTCGGGGCCCATAGCCTTGACTATTCTAATGCTCTCCTGGCTGGCCTCCCATCTTCCACCCCCCATAACCGTGACCCCATCCAAAACTCGGCTGCCCGTGTCCTAACTCGCACCAAGTCCCGTTCGCCCATCACCCCTGTGCTCGCTGACCTACATTCGCTCCTAGTTCAGCAACACCTCGATTTTAAAATTCTCAACCTTGTTTTCAAATCCCTCCGTGGCTCGCCCCTCCCTATCTCTATAATCTCCTCCAGCCCCACAACCTCCCCCCCGCCCCCCCCAGCCCCCCCGAGATATCTGCGCTCCTCTAATTCTGGCCTCTTGAGCATCCCTGATTATAATCGCTCCACCATTGGTGGCCGTACCTTCTGTTGCCTGGGCCCGAAGCTCTGGAATTTCCTCCCAATACCTATTCACCAGCTACCTCTCTCTCCTCCTTTAAGACGGTCCTAAAAAAACCTACCTCTTTGACCAAGCTTTTGGTCATCTGCCCTAATGTCTCCTTATGTGGCTCGGTGTCAAAGTCTGTGAAGCGCCTTGGGATGTTTTACTATGTCAAAGGCATGTTTACATAGGATTATGAAGCGGAGATGCCGGTGTTGGACTGGGGTGGACAAAATTGAGAGGTCGCACAACACCAGGTTATAGTCCAACAGTTTTATTTGAAATCACAAGCTTTCGGAGCTATCGATCGCCCCTTCCTCAGGTGAAGTAGTAAAGAAATACAGACTCGACATAATATTTCTTTATGTGGCTCGGTGTCAAATTTTGTCTGATAATGTTTCTGTGAAGCCCTTGGGACATTTAACTCTGTGAGCAGCGCTGTATAAATACAAGATGTTGTTGTGTACCGTCTATTCCTGTTAATACAAGGCTGATTCTTTTTGCTGGGGGTGGGGTGGGGGGGGGAAAGAAAAGATTGAATTATTCAGTAATTTGAATTAGGCAGCATGTTTAGAATTGCACAGAAGGCATTGTGCAGCAGATCATTTTTTGAATTAACAGCTCATTTAAATGAAGCAATTGGATTGAGGGGAAGATTAAGACTAATGACATCGTACCGAGCAATATCCGGCATTCTAGCTGCAATTTTAAAATTATTATTGTGGTCACTTTCTTTTGTTGAACAGTTGTTCTACGTGTACGTGGTCTCTGTAAAACAAGTGGCACTCAGAACCAAACCCAAACAAACAAACACGCTTCCTACTTCTTACTTCTGGGCGTGGCGGAAGGCAGAAGGGCTAAGAACCAGAAACGTTCTTTTTAAGCCAGTGTGATGTCGAGCTTCCTGTGAATCCCGGTCAATCTCTGCAATTGTGCAGTTCATATTTTCTAACTTTTCTTCCCTGCCCGAAGACAAACTGAGCCAGAGCTCAGCCGGAGTCTGACTAATTCCTGGGGGCTTTTTGTATTAATTCACAAATGAATCCACAGGATGCAGTCACACATCCTCCCAAATGACCAGTGCCGGACGCTATGGGCTCTGTCATTTTTCTTCTTTGTTGAAGAAGCAATGAGATGTTTCTTCTTCAATTACATTGTGTTCGTCACGCGCGTAGCTACTTGTGTGACTTGAATAGTCGCAATTCTAGGATAACAATAATAACTCGAAAGTAAGATGCAGCTCATGTAGGCCATTCTTTAAAGGAACGTATATAGAAACATAGAAACATAGAAACATAGAAAATAGGTACAGGAGTAGACCATTCGATCCTTCGAGCCTGCACCGCCATTCAATGCGTTCATGGCTGAACATGCTACCTCAGTACCCCATTCCTGCTTTCTCGCCATACCCCTTGATCTCCCTAGTTGTGAGTGTTATATCTAACTCCCTTTTGAATATATTTAGCGAACTGGCCTCAACAACCTTCTGTGGAAGAGAATTCCATAGATTCACCACTCTCTGGGTGAAGAAGTTCCTCCTCAGCTCAGTCCTAAATGGCTTCCCCTTAATCCTTAGACTGTGACCCCTGGTTCTAGTTTTCCCTACCATTGGGAACATTCTGCCCGCATCTAATTTGTCTAAACCAGTCAGGATTTTAAATGTCTCTATAAGATCCCCCCTCATTCTTCTGAACTCCAGAGGATACAAGTTCAGTTGACCCAATCTTTCTTGATATGTCAGTCCGGCCATCCCAGGAATCAATCTAGTGAACCTTCGCTGCACTCCCTCAATAGCAAGAATGTCCTTCCTTAAGTTAGGAGACCAAAACTGCGCACAATACTCCAGGTGTGGCCTCACCAAGGCCCTGTACAACTGCAGCATCACCTCCCTACTCCTGTACTCAAATCCCCTTACTATGAAGGCCATCATTCCGTTTGCTTTCTTGACTGCCTGCTGCACTTGCATTCCCACCTTCAATGACTGATGTACCATGATGCCCAGGTCTCGTTGCACCTCCCCTTTCCCTAATCTGCCACCATTCAGGTAATAGTCCGCCTCTCTATTTTTACCACCAAAGTGGATAACCTCACATTTATCCACATTGTACTTCATCTGCCATACATTTGCCCATTCACCCAACCTGTCCAAGTCACTCTGTAGCCTCCTAGCATCCTTCTCATTGTTCACACTGCCTCCCAATTTAGTGTCATCCGCAAATTTGGAGATATTACATTTAATCCCTTCGTCCAAATCATTAATATATAATGTAAACAGCTGGGGTCCCAGCACCGAACCCTGCAGTACCCCGCTGGTCACTGCCTGCCATTCTGAAAAGTACCCATTTACTCCTACTCTTTGTTTCCTGTGTGCCAACCAGTTCTCAATCCACGTCAACACATTACCCCCAATCCCATGTGCTTTAACTTTGCTCACCAATCTCTTGTGTGGAACCTTGTCGAAGGCCTTCTGAAAGTCCAAATACACCACATCTACTGGTTCCCCCCCTGTCCACCCTATTGGAAACATCCTCAAAAAATTCCAGAAGATTTGTCAAGCATGATTTCCCTTTCACAAATCCATGCTGACTTGGACCTATCATGTCGCCACTTTCCAAATGGTCTGTTATGACATCTTTAATAATTGCTTCCATCATTTTACCCACAACCGATGTCAGGCTGACCGGTCTATAATTCCCTGCTTTCTCCCTCCCTCCTTTTTTAAAAAGAGGGGTTACATTGGCCACCCTCCACTCCATCGGAACTGATCCAGAGTCTAAGGAATGTTGGAAAATGATCGTCAATGCATCCACTATTTCCAAGGCCACCTCCTTAAGTACTCTGGGATGCAGACCATCAGGCCCCGGGGATTTTTCAGCCTTCAGTCCCATCAATTTTCCCAATACCTTTTCCCGACTAATAAGGATTTCCCTCAGCTCCTCCCTCTTACCAGATCCTCTGACCCCTTTTATTTCCGGCAGGTTGTGTGTGTCCTCCACAGTAAACACCGAACCAAAGTACTTGTTCAATTGATCTGCCATTTCCTTGTTCCCCATTACGACTTCCCCTGTTTCCGACTGCAGGGGACCTATGTTTGTTTTTACTAACCTCTTTCTTTTTACATATTTATAGAAGCTTTTGCTGTCCATTTTAATGTTCTCTGCAAGCTTCCTTTCATATTTTATTTTCCCTGCCCTAATCAAACCCTTCGTCCTCCTCTGCTGAGTTTTGAAGTTCTCCCAGTCCCCGGGTTTGCTGCTACTTCTGGCCAATTTGTATGCAACTTCCTTGGTTTTAATACTATCCCTGATTTCCCTTGTTAGCCATGGTTGAGCCACCTTCCCTTTTTTATTTTTACGCCAGACCGGGATGTACAATTGTTGTAGTTCATCCATGCGATCTCTAAATGTCTGCCATTGCCCTTCCACTGATAGCCCCTTAAATATCGCTTGCCAATTTAACCTCGCCAATTCACGCCTCATACCCTCAAAGTTGCCCTTATTTAAGTTCTGGACCATGGTCTCTGACTTAACTGTTTCCTTCTCCATCCTAATGTAGAACTCCACCATACTATGGTCACTCTTCCCCAGGGGGCCTCGTACCACAAGATTGCTGATTAGTCCTTCCTCATTACACAACACCCAGTCCAGGATGGCCTCCCCTCGAGTTGGTTCCTCAACATATTGGTTTAGGAAACCATCCCTTAAACACTCCAGGAAATCCTCCTCCACCGTATTGCTTCCAGTTTGAGTAGCCCAATCTATATGCATATTAAAGTCACCCATGATAACTGCCGTGCCTTTTTTGCACGCACCTCTGATTTCCTGTTTCATACCCTCCCCCACCTCACTACTGCTGTTTGGAGGTCTGTACACAACTCCCACTAACGTTTTCTGCCCTTTGGTGTTCTGCAGCTCAACCCATATTGATTCCACATCCTCCAAGCTGATGTCCTTCCTAGCTATTGCATTAATCTCCTCTTTAACCAGCAATGCTACCCCACCCCCTTTTCCTTTTATTCTATCCTTTCTGAATGTTGAATACCCCTGGATGTTCAGTTCCCAGCCTTGATTGTTCTGGAGCCACGTCTCTGTAATCCCAATCACATCGTATCCGTTAACATCTATTTGCACAGTCAATTCATCCACCTTATTACGGATACTCCTTGCATTAAGACACAGAGCCTTTAGGCTTGTTTTATTAACATCCTTTGTCCTTTTAGACTTATGATTTAGTATGGCCCTTTGTGTTTCTTGCCTTTGTTTACTCGGCCTTCCCCTATTGTTTCTCACCCTTCTAACATTTGTTTCTGACTGCATCGTTTGTGCTCATTGCGAAAATAAGAAAGAACTTGCACACAAATCAGGGCTGACACTCCAGTGCGGTGCTGAGGCAGTGCTGCACTGTCAGAGGTGCTGTCTTTCGGATGAGACGTTAAACCGAGGTCCCGTCTGCTCTCTCAGGTGGACGTAAAAGATCCCATGGCACTTACTTTGAAGAAGAGCAGGGGAGTTCTCCCCGGTGTCCTGGACAATATTTATCCCTCAACCAACTTAACAAAAGCAGATTATCTGGTTATTATCACATTGCTGTTTGTGGGAGCTTGCTGTGTGCAAATTGGCTGCCGCATTTCCTACATTACAACAGTGACTACACTCCAAAAGTACTTCATTGGCTGTAAAGCACTTTGAGATGTCCGGTGGTCATGAAAGGTGCTATATAAATGCAAGTCTTTCTTTCTTTTATACAGCGTCTTTCATGACCTCAGGATATCTCGGAGCACTTTATAGCCAATGAAGTGTAGACACTGTTGTAACATAGGAAACACGGCAGCCAATTTGTGCACAGAAAACAGCAATGAGATTGACATGAATCTGTCATTCATGACTTATGAAATAATACTGAGTGGCCTGTGGGTGACGCTGTCCAGGGAGAGTATAAATACTCGGGCACGGGCCCAGCTTGCGCAGGACATTCTTAACTGGAACTAGTGAAGGACACAACTAGACCTCCATGTTGTAAAACAGTTGATTAAAGCTTTGTTTAACGCTTAGACCAAGTGCCTAGTAGTTTTCTTACATCAGAGATAGTGACCAGATAATCTATTTTAGTGACTTTGGTGGAGGGATAAATATTGGCCAGGACACCGGAGAGAACTCCTCTGCTTTTCTTCGAAATAGCGCCATGGGATCCTTTGCACCCACCTGAGAGGGCAGACAGGGCATCGGTTTAACGTCTCATCTGAAAGACGGCACCTCCGTCAGTGCAGCGCTCCCTCAGCACCGCACTGAGGTGTCAGCCTAGGTTATGCACTCAAGTTTCTGGAGTGGGACTTGGAGCCCATGATCTGGTCTGACTCAGAGGTGAGAGCGCTACCCACTGAGCCATGGCTGATACCTAATCACATCCTGTGAAGTACATGGAATCATAGAAGCTTACAGCACAGAAGGAGGCCATTCGGCCCATCGTGCTCTTTGAAGAGCTATCGAATTAGTCCCACTCCCCTGCTGTTTCCCCGTAGCCCTGCAGATTTCTCCTTTTTTGAGTATAAAGAATATTAAAGACAAAACCCTCAACTTGTAACAGTCATTAATAAGTCACTAGAGTCTAGCTTTCTCCAGTTGTGCAGCTTGGTGCCCCAGTGGCTCTTGTTTAACGCACAATTCACAATGGACGGAATGGCCCCCTGCCGTGTTGTATAATTCTATGATATTCTATGATTCTATTCTCTTGGGTACTGGTCACTCCTGTGAGTGGTCTGAGCATTTAGAAGTGTGTCGGTACTGCCCAGCATCTAACTGCACAATAGCGTAGCCCAGGGGTGTAACAATAGGATCCCCGGTGATCGGAACCTGAGATTCGTGTCTTTCTCGCACACTCCCACGTGCCTCTCCAATCTTTTCAAAGTCGGACTGAGAAAACCACTTGCTAAGACGAGGCTCGATACGAATCATGAAGCTGCTTCATTTCACAACAGGTGAACATGTCGAGCAACCGTTCTGATCGGACTCACCACCACCCCACCGAGCTTTTGTTACCAAAGTATGCATCATTTTTTTTGCATTTCTAAAAATATGGGTTGTTTTTTACCTCACCGCAAAATCTGTGGATCAGGAATACCACGGTGGGGTACTAAATAACAGACAGTTACCGTGTTTTTCTGAGATGCCCCTGTCTTCTATTCTAACAGGAGGTGTTAACGTATCGAGAGTAAGTGGGAGAGAGGGATTTCAGAGGAATGCTTTAAGCAATTGCGTGCTTTGATCCCACAGCCTAACTTCAGCGCCTCAATTGAATTTTTTGAAGAGGTAACAGAGAGAGTAGACAAGGGTAATGCAGTAGATGTAATTTATCTAGATTTCAAAAGCCCTTCGATAAGGTACCACATAATAGACTGATGAACAAGGTCAGAGAATGCGGAGTCAGGGGACAAGTAGCAGAATGGATAGCTAGCTGGCTCCAAGATGGAAAGCAGAGAAAAGGAGTAAAGGGTAGCTATTCAGAGTGACAGAAGGTGGGAAGTGGTGTTCCATGAGGATCAGTGCTGGGACCACTGTTGTTCACAATTTATATTAATGATTTAGACTTTGGAATCAAAAACACAATTTCTAAATTTGCGGATGACACCAATTTGGGGGGAGGGATAGTCAATACTGAGGAGAACTGCAACAAATTACAGGAAGACATTAATAAACTTGCAGAATGGCCATATAATTGGCAAATACATTTCAGCACAGATAAATGTGAGGTATTACATTTTGGTAGGAAGAATAGGGAGGTCACTTATCACTTGGAGGGTGCGAGTCTGGGTGGGGTAGAGGAACAAAGGGATCTAGGAGTACAAATACACAAATCACTAAAAGTAGCGACACAGGTTAGCAAGGCCATAAAAAAAGCCATAAAAAAGGCCATAAAAAAAGCAAACCAGGCACTAGGGTTTATTTCTAGAGGGATAGAATTGAAAAGTAGAGAAGTTATGCTGAACCTGTATCGAACCTTGGTTAGACCACACTTGGAGTACTGCGTACAATTCTGGTCGCCATATTATAAAAAGGATATAGAGGCACTGGAGAAGGTGCAGAGAAGATTTGCAAGGATGGTACCAGAAATGCGAGGGTACACCTATCAGGAAAGGATGAACAGGCTGGGTCTCTTTTTGCTTGGAAAAAAGAAGGCTGAGGGGTGACCTATTGAGGTCTTTAAAATTATGAAAGGTTTTGATAGAGTGGATACAGAGAGAGTGTTTCCACTTGTGGGGAAGAGCAAAACTAGAGGCCATCAATATAAGATAGTCACCAAGAAATCAAATAGGGAATTCAGAAGAAACTTCTTTACCCAGAGAGTGGTGAGAATGTGGAACTCGCTACCACAGGGAGTGGTTGAAGCGAATAGTATAGATGCATTTAAGGGGAGGCTAGACAAGCATATGAGGGAGAAGGGAATAGAGGGTTATGCTGATAGATTTAGATGAGGAAAGACGGGAGGAGGCTCGAGTGGAGCATAAACGCCGGCATGGACTGGTTGGGCCGAATGGCCTGTTTCTGTGCCGTATATCCTGTGTAATGATGTAAAAACCGAGACTGAATCCTAACTGGTTCCAGGCCAGATTTTAACAAATGCTTGCTCTGAAGTAAACAAGTAGGTGGTTGCTTTTCCTGCACTGACTTTGACCTTGAACATTGCAGCGATGGTTTATAATCAACTCTGACTGGATCTGCAGGGCGGATAAACAATGCTTTACAGCACACACTTTAATGTCTTACGACTTGGTTATATTGCTGTCAGAGGGCTGTGATAAACAAGTGTGTGTAATCCTTTCTCGCAGTTGCTGGCAACGATGGAGCACCACCTGCTTCTTGGGTGTGTGCGCTCATTGAAGGCTTTAACCTTTTTTGGCGGAGCTTGCAGTCTATTGATTCACGTTTCACAGGTGCAAAGACTGTTGCTGTGGAGTTGATGCGAAGCGGTTTCGCTTCAAAAATCTAAGCTGAGATTCCCAGTGCGGTGCTGAGGGAGTGCTGCACTGTCAGAGGCGCCGTCTTTAAAGTGCTGTAAAGCGCTGTGGGGCGTTCTGAGGTTGTGAAAGGCGCTATAGAAACGCAAGTCTTTCTTTCTTCTTATCCGGTGACGGGGCAGATCTGTGGAGTCTGAGAATGGAGAGGTTTCAGTTTGGGGGGTGACCGGGACCAGATCTGTGGAGTCTGAGAGTGGAGAGGTTTCAGTTTGGGGGGTGACCGGGACAGATCTGTGGAGTCTGAGAGTGGAGAGGTTTCAGTTTGGGGGGTGACTGGGACCAGATCTGTGGAGTCTGAGAGTGGAGAGGTTTCAGTTTGGGGGGTGACCGGGACCAGATCCATGCTGATTTTGAAGCACAAAGACAACAGCACGGACAGCGACAGAGGAAAACTATAACCTAACTCCCCGGGCGGCAATCCCACCGGATCGGCTTCACATCCCGCCCGACATTACTCTCAGTTGTCCTTCAGTGGAGAGTAAAATTAGGTTCAGTGTATAACCGGCATTGCGCCCGTTCTTGTCAGTTTCCCAATGGACGGGTTAGGTTAAAATTGCCCCCGGAGTCCCAAACATTGAATAAAGGAAAAAAGAAAATGGACAGACTTACATTTCTATAGCGCCTTTCACGACCTCTGGTGCTTTACAGCCAATGAAGTACTTTTTGAAGTGGAGTCACTGCTGTAATGTAAGAAACGCAGCAGCCAAAATTGTGCACAGCAAGATCCCACAAACGGCAATATGATGATGACCAGATCATCTGTTATTGTTATGTTGGTTGAGGGATAAATATTGGCCCAGGACACCGGGGGGAACTTCCCTGCTCTTCTTCAAAATAGTGCCACGGGATCTTTTACGTCCACCTGAGAGGGCAGACGGGGCCTTAGTTTAATGTCTCATCCGAGAGACGGCACCTCTGACAGTACAGCACTCCCTCAGCACTGCACTGGAGTATCAGCCTAGATTTTTGTGCTCAAGTCTCTGGAGTGGGACTTCAACCCACAACCTTCTGACTCAGGCGAGTGTGCTACCCACTGAGCCACGGCTGACTTAACAGCGTTGTTGCCGCGGAAAAGCCCAATTTTTGTCAGTGTCACTGATTGCCGGTTGTGGGAGGAGGGCCACAGCACAGCCAGTGTCGGAGCAGTGAATGACTGACCGCAACTTCAGATTTAGCGCATGCGCATCTAAACGCGGAAATCCTGTTTCAAAGGGGTAATACTTTGCCGTTATTACCCACCGCAAATTCCGGGCCACTAATGACTTCCTGGAGTCTTGCTCTCCGCTGGAGATCGTGCAATTCCCCATGACATGAACACTTTTCAAGTCTGAAAAGTAACAATTGAAATCAGAAGGGTTTAATAGGGACTGTGGGAGCACCTTCACCACACGGACTGCAGCGGTTCAAGAAGGCGGCTCACCACCACCTTCTCAACGGCAATTCGGGATGGGCAATAAATGCCGGCCTTGCCAGCGACGTCCACATCCCGTGAACGAATAAAATAAAAGGTGATTTCAAGGAAGTCTAGTGTGGAGGATCGGAGAGATCTAGGTTGGAGGTACTTAGATCTTTGAATGTAGGAGTGCAAGTAGAGAAGGCAAATGAGACTTTGGGTTTAATATGAAGGGACATTGATATTGTACAAGACATTGTGGGGTCACAGTTGGAGCACTTCATGCAGTTTTGAGCACCCCTTTATAGAAAGGGGCCATGGAAAGGGGATAGTGAAAATTTGCTAAAATAACACTAGGAATGGGATAACAACAGAAAACGCTGGAAAAACTCAGCAGGCCAGGCAGCATCCGTGGAGAGAGAAAGAGAGTTGACGTTTCAGGTCGATGACCTTTCATCATAGGAATGGGATTATAGCTATGAAAAAAAGCTCAAAAATTGGACCCGTTTTCTCTGGATTAGAGTAGGTTACCAGGAATCTAACAAAGGTCTTCAAAACTTTGAAAGGTTTTGAGAGGGTAAATGTTTCTGCTATTTGGCAAATCAGTAACAAGGAAGCACGGACTCAGGATCATCACTCACAGAACAAAGGAGGAAGTTAGGAGAATTTTTATTCACACGGAGGGTTTCTGGAACATGAAACCAGTAGTGGCTATTGAGGCAGAGACTTACGTCATTTAAAAGGGAACTGGATAAGAAACAACAACAACAGTCACCAAGAAATCCAATCGGAAATTCAGAAGAAACTTCTTTACCCAGAGAGCGGTGAGAATGTGGAACTCGCTACCACAGGGAGTGGTTGAAGCGAATAGTATAGACGCATTTAAGGGGAGGCTAGACAAGCATATGAGGGAGAAGGGAATAGAGGGTGATGCTGATAGATTTAGATGAGGAAAGACGAGAGGAGGCTCGAGTGGAGCATAAACGCCGGCATGGACTGGTTGGGCCGAATGGCCTGTTTCTGTGCCGTATGTCCTGTGTAATCCTATGTAAACATGCCTTTGACATAGTAAAACATCCCAAGGCGCTTCACAGACTTTGACACCAAGCCACATAAGGAGAAATTAGGGCAGGTGACCAAAAGCTTGGTCAAAGAGGTAGGTTTTTTAGGACCGTCTTAAAGGAGGAGAGAGAGGCAGAGAGGCGGAGAGGTTTAGGGAGGGAATTCCAGAGCTTAGGGCCGAGGCAACAGAAGGCACGACCGCCAATGGTGGAGCGATTATAATCAGGGATGCTCAAGAGGCCAGAATTAGAGGAGCGCAGAGATCTCGGTGGGGGGGGGGGGGGGGAGGTTGTGGGGCTGGAGGAGATTACAGAGATAGGGAGGGGCGAGGCCATGGAGGGATTTGAAAACAAGGATGAGAATTTTAAAATCGAGGCTCTGCTTAACCGGGAGCCAACGTAGGTCAGCGAGCACAGGGGTGATGGGCGAACGGGACTTGGTGCGAGTTAGGACATGGGCCGCCGAGCTTTGGATGACCCCACGCTTACGAAGAAACAGGCCCATCGCCATCTTCTCGGGCAACTAGGGATGGCCGATAAATGCCGGCCATACGAGCGATGCCCTCCTCCCGAGAATGAATAAAAGAGAACGCAGATATAGCTGTGGAGGTAAACCAGGAGGCCTTGCTCCACAGGTGATGCCTCGCACTCAGCCAATGCAAATTGGACACATCTGTGATTTTCTCTCCATCGGTTGATTTCGACGGAACGAAAATTGTGGGCAGCGCGCTCGCCATTATCTGGTGTGCACTGACCGCGCGCGAGGCCTTGGCGGGGCGAGGGGATCACGAGATCTATCCTCTCCAGGCTGAACGTTTGCTCTGTTCCGGTTCAGGATGGCCTGAAACCTTAAAGAACTGTCGGAGCGTTTGCAGGTGTTGGCCTTTTCCATGGATTTGCAACGCTCTTTTGGAAGTTGCGGCAGATATCCGCCCCTTCCATACACCTGACAGACTTACGGTGCCGACAGGTCCTGTCTGGAAAGGGAGTGATTCATGTCGGCCAAATAATATTTCTATATCTTTGTTTTGTTTAGTTTAATTGCAATGTCTGGGAACCCATTTGTGAAGCAATGCTCTTTTGATTACAGTTTACATGCGCTGTTTTTTTCCTGGTTTAATGTAGATGCAAGTATAGAATATTTTTCAAGCGCAAGACTTGTTTTGCCGAATGAGCTGAAGTCGCCCATGAAAGCACGGCATCTTAGTAACTCACCTTAATGAGATAGGCATTAACTAACACTGGGAGCCCACACTTATGATCAGCTTAATTGCCCAGTGCTGACAGGAGTCTCTGGGTGACGAATACTCGGTACACAAGGAGCTTGGGTGTCTACAGGCAACGCGATTTACCAAAGTCACGTCCAGTCTGCCACAACATAGCGCCTTTAACGTAATAAAACCGTCCCAAAGCGCTTCACAGGAGTGTAATCAGACAAAATTTGACACTGAGCCACAAAAGGCGATTTTAGGGCAGGTGACCAAAAGCTTGGTCAAACAGTTACGGTATTAAGGAGCGTCTTAAAGGAGGAGAAACAGGGAGGGAATTCCAGAGTTTGGGGCCTAGGCAGCTGAAGGCACGGCCTCCAGGTATCCTCGGATAAATATGACAGCTGCCGATTTTTGCCTTTTCTTGTACGAATACCTAACCAAAAAAAAAGTCAGGGCCTAGAAATCACTGTTACTCAGGGAAATGGACTTGCGGGAGTGGGACTGATTGGATTGCTCTACAGGGAGCCGGCACGGACTCGATGGGCCGAGTGGCCTCTCCTGTGCCGTATGACTCTATGGGGGAAAAATTAGGTCGCACCCCGTTTGGGGCGCAAATATCGTCTGGACGCAAATATTAGCGCCTGGCGCTAATTATCGGCACTGACTGGAAACTTCACTTTTACCGCCCCGGGAGGTGAGTGGAGCGCTAAATCAGGCGCTGCACACCTCTCTTAAGGCGCAAAGGCCAAGGAGTGAGGCGCTAACTCAGAGCGCTGGCGAAGCTCATGTAATGTCAGTCAGCAATGGAACACACACACAATGGCACGGGCCAGTTCTTAAAGGGGATGGTTAATCTTGCTTTCCATCCACATCCTGTTCATTGCAGCCTTGAATCTCGGCCTGGAGAGACTTGCACATCAAATGTGCTGGAAAGAACAATGGAGAGTACCAGGCAAAGAGCTCAGAGTGCAGCTCCCACAGTCTCTGCTAAATCGATACAAGGAATGGCAAATCAAAATGAACCTGCAAAGTGCTGCTCAGTACCCAAAACTCCTTCACACAACGTTGAATCTCTCCAGAAGTCTCTCCCTCTCTCTCAGAATGCATAGTTCAAAAATGCCACCAACAGTAAAAGACAGGAAGAGGCCCCCTTTAAATAGCGCCCCCTCAGCCCCACAGCGATTGATAGCGTTCCAGTCTTCTGGTCGTTGGATGCGCCAGGCGGTAAGGCAGGGGGCGCCACTCAATTTCCGCTCCGGGGCGCCACAAGGGCGTTGCACCATGGAATGACGTCACAATCTGCGCGCGCAGGTGGTCGCAGCGGTAAAGTTTAGTGCCGCCGCACAATCTCTAGTTAAGTTCCCGAGCGGCGCAAACATTGCTGCGCCCGGGCGTTAGCGGCTTTGCGCCCCATTAGCGCCCTCTTAAGGCGCTAACGGGAGGCGCAACCAACTGAATTTTTACCCCTATGAATCCACAGAGGACGCCTCATTCAGATTGGTTTTTGCCCCCTCCCAAAATTCCCTACTTGCGATCGATCACAACCCAAGATGTTTGGTCCAACTGGTAAAAATATCAGTACGCAAAGGGATACAGGCCAATAGAATTACCGAGCAGAATAAAGACCGTGTAGTTCCACTAACCCTTTTCTTGGGGCCATGTTGTGCGTAAATTGGCTGCCAGGTTTGCATACATAACAACAGTGACTACAGTTCAAAAGTAATTCATCGGCTGTGTAGCACTGAGGATATGAAACGTCATGCAATTTTTTTTTTTTAAACACAGCTTTTGAACTTTCCTTAAGTGTGAGCCTTGGCTGAGTGGTAGCATTCTCACCTCTTGAGTCACAAGGTCAGGGGTTCAAGCCCTGCTCCAGAGATGGGCACTGTCGGAGGCGCTGTCCTTTCGACGAGACGTTAAACCCAGGCCCCGTCTGCCCTCAGCAGGTGGACGTAAAAGATCCCATGGCATTTTTCAAAGAAGAGCAAGGGGCGTTCTCCCCTGTGTCCTGGCCAATATTCAGCACTCAACCAATATCAGTAAATGTGAGAAGTCGCACAACACCAGGTTATAGTCCAACAGCTTTATTTAAAATCACAAGCTTTCGGAGCGCTGCTCCTTCGTCAGGTGAAGTGAAGAGAGACAGATTATCTGGTCAGTTATCTTATTATTATTTATGGAACATTGCCGTGTGCAAATTAGCTGGCGCACTTCCCTATATTACAACACTTCACAAGTAGTTCATTGGCTGTGAAGCGCTTTGGCACGCCCTGTATAAATACGTTCTCTTTTCTGTTCCTGGTTTTCAGGTTTAACTATTAAAATCTCACCCAGTGTAAAATTTTGACGCCAATGTTTCTTTTGATAATGGCAATAACACGACAAGAATTACCAGAAAGAAAATAACAACTTATTCTCACATTTCCAGAGTCGTAATTTTCCGACTTGCTGCCCCGGCGGGCGGCCTTGCCTGTCACCAGCGCACAATATTCTGAGCATTCATTTCAATGGTTGGTAAATCACGGGATCTCCGACGTCTGCTTCAGTGGGTAAGGCTTCCCACCGGGAGCAGGAGGTCAGAAAATCAACCCCCATAAATCCACCAATCTTGAGTTTAAATATACTAAACTAAACCCTGCCTGTATGCTGGCACCACCATCAGGCTCATGCTTGTCAGCTGTGGCTCTGGGTAGCACTCCTCGCCTCTGAATCAACAGGTTGTGGGTTCAAGTCCCACTCCAAAGACTTGAGCACAAAAATCAAGGCTGACACTCCCAGTGCCGCACTGTCGGAGGTGCCATCTTTGGGATGAGACGTTAAACCGAGGCCCCGTCTGCCCTCTCAGGTGGACGTAAAAGATCCCGGGACACTATTTCGAAGAAGAGCAGGGGAGTTATCCCTGCCAATATTTATCCCACAACTCAACAGATTAGAAACAGAAAATGCTGGAAATACTCAGCAGGTCAGGCAGCATCTGTGGCGAGAGAAACAGAGTCAACGGGCTGGATTTTATCAGCCCCGAGGAGGCGGGCATGGAGCCGGGACTGCCGGTACAGTAGCAGAAAGTGGGGGCGGATGACAAACCCGCCTCCGTGCCCTTTTGCCAGGAGGTGGGAAGATGTGCAGCTTCGGGTCCCGTCTCCTGGAGGTAGTTAACAGGCAGAAAAAAGGATTAGTCCCATTTCACCTTCACAGGTGAAGGCTTCCCGACCTCAGAGAACCCCACCGGGTTGGAGGAGTCGAGTAGGAGGTCTGCGGGGGTCGGAGGCACCTGGAAGTAAGATATAGAGGTGAGTGATGGGTGCAAGTGTGGAGTGGTAAGTATGGAAGGTGAGTGATAAGTGTTAAAAAATGTTCACTTACCTTGTTTTCTTCCTACAGCCTTCATCCACCCTGGATCGGGAGACCCGACATCCACCTTGTCGATTTCACAGACTGGCTGTTGGATCCTCCGACTCAACAGCCATCTGAAATCTACAAAGTAGAAAGGTTTGATGAGTCCTGAACACAAGGGCTCATCAAACTACAGAGAATGTCAGTGTTTGACAGCTTCACAGAGCTTCACAGAGCTGTCAAATGCTGACATTTCTTCTTTCAAGAAGTCTTGACAGATAGCACGTCAGACGTTGACATGCTTTGTCAGTGACTTCCTCTTAATTGGCCTGCTGAGCCCGCAGGGCGGGCTTAACAAGGTCAATCAGGGGAAAATTCCTCTGGTTGGTCAGATGATGATGGAGGCGGGACATTGACACGACAAGCAGCAGTCCCGCCTCCAACTCGTCTCCATTGAGAAAATCCAGCCCAACGTTTCAGGTCGATGACCTTTTGTCAGAACTGGTCAAAGTTGGAGATGTAACAGATTTTAAGCAGGTGCAGAGGCAGGGAAAGGGGGGAGGGTAGGAAGGAACAAAAGGGAAGGTCTGTGATAGGATGGAAGGCAGGAGAGATTAAATGACCAAAGGTATGATGGTACAAAGCAAAAGGAGATGGTAATGGGACAAGTGAAGAAACAAAAGATGGGTCTAGAAGAGGTGTAAATGGGAATAGCAGAATAATCAACAGCTGCCATCTGATAAAATAACGGCAGAGGTTATGGTCTGAAATTGTTGAACTCGATGTTGAGTCCAGAAGGCTGTAAAGTGCCTAATCGAAAGATGGGTGCTGTTCCTCGAGCTTCCGTTGAGCTTCGTTGGAACAGTGTAAGAGGCCGAGGACGGAGAGGTCAGAGTGGGAACGGAGCGGAGAATTAAAGTGACAGGCGACCGGAAGCTCGGGGTCCCCCTTACGGACTGAACGGAGGTGTTCCGCAAAGCGGTCACCCAATCTGCGTTTGGTCTCCCCAATGTAGAGGAGATCGCGTCGTGAGCAGCGAATACAGTATACTAGATTGCAAGCAGTACAAGTAAATCGCTGTTTCACCTGGAAGAGGTGTATTTTTTCACCTAAAACAGATGGTCTGCTCATTATCACACTGCTGTTTGTGGGAGCTTGCTGTGCGCAAATTGGCTGCCGCGCTTCCCACATTACAACAGTGACTACACTTCAAAAAGTACTTCATTGGCTGTAAAGCGCTGTGGGGCGTTCTGAGGTTGTGAAAGGCGCTATAGAAATGCAAGTCTTTCTTTCTTTCTTCTTATCCGGTGACGGGGCAGATCTGTGGAGTCTGAGAGTGGAGAGGTTTCAGTTTGGGGGGTGACCGGGACCAGATCTGTGGAGTCTGAGAGTGGAGAGGTTTCAGTTTGGGGGGTGACCGGGAGCAGATCTGTGGAGTCTGAGAATGGAGAGGTTTCAGTTTGGGGGGTGACGGGGCAGATCTGTGGAGTCTGAGAATGGAGAGGTTTCAGTTTGGGGGGTGACCGGGAGCAGATCTGTGGAGTCTGAGAGTGGAGAGGTTTCAGTTTGGGGGGTGACCGGGACCAGATCTGTGGAGTCTGAGAGTGGAGAGGTTTCAGTTTGGGGGGTGACCGGGAGCAGATCTGTGGAGTCTGAGAATGGAGAGGTTTCAGTTTGGGGGGTGACGGGGCAGATCTGTGGAGTCTGAGAATGGAGAGGTTTCAGTTTGGGGGGTGACCGGGAGCAGATCTGTGGAGTCTGAGAGTGGAGAGGTTTCAGTTTAGGGGGTGACCGGGACCAGATCCATGCTGATTTTGAAACACAGAAACAACAGCACGGACAGCGACAGGGAAAATTATAACCTAACTCCCCGGGCGGCAATCCCACCGGATCGGCTTCACATCCCGCCCGACATTACTCTCAGTTGCCTTCAGTGGAGAGTAAAATTAGGTTCAGTGTATAACCGGCATTGCGCCCGTTCTTGTCAGTTTCCCAATGGACGGGTTAGGTTAAAATTGCCCCCGGAGTCCCAAACATTGAATAAAGGAAAAAAGAAAAAGGACAGACTTACATTTCTATAGCGCCTTTCACGACCTCTGGTCATCCAAAAATGTGTGGGTTAGGTTGATTTGGCTATGATAAATTGACCCTTAGTGTTAGGGGGGATTAAATATGTGGGGTTATGGGGATAGGATGGGATATGTTAGGGGGAATTAAATACGTGGGGTTACGGGGGTAGGGTGGGATATGTGTACTGTGGGGATTAAAGCAGGGACAGGGTACTGGATTTGGATGATCAGCCATGATCGTATTGAATGGCGGAGCAGGCTCGACGGGCCGAATGGCCTACTCCTGCTCCTAGATTCTATGTTTCTATGTTTCTATGTTTCTATCTCAAAGCGCTTTACAGCCAATGAAGTACTTTTTGAAGTGTGGTCACTGTTGTAATGTAGGAAACGCAACAGCCAAATTGTGCACAGCAAGATCCCACAAACAGCAATGTGATAATGACCAGATAATCTGTTTTTGTGATGTTGATTAGGGATAAGTATTGGCCCCAGGACACTGGGGATAACTCCCCTGCTCTTCAAAATAGTGCCATGTGAATCATTTTACATCCACCTGAGAGAGAAGACAGGGCCTCAGTTTAACATCTCATCCAAAAGACAGCACTCTCTCAGTACTGCATTGGGGTATATGCCTCAATTTTTGTGTTCAAGTCTCTGGAGTGGGACTTGAACCCACAACCTTCATGACTCATAAGGTAAGAGTGCTACCCACTGAGCCACAGCTGACACTGTGAGTGCCCTCGTAGAATGAGGCTGGTTGGCATGTACGTAAAGATTAGTCTCAACTCTACCCTACTGTGCTCATCAAAAAGTGTTGACAAATCTTTTTTCTTTGCATGTGGAGAGAGGAGTGCGGGTGCCATTTTTGCCCCATGCTGTTGCACATGACTAGCACGGTGAAGTGCTTCGACAAGATTTATGCCTTGCGTCATGTACTGTTTGAGAGAAACCAGCCCCTTTCCACACAGCTCTATTGCTTTCCTTAGACGGGCAGGCTGCCAGATACCTTTCAGTGTGGGGGGAGGATGGGGCAATAGGAGGTTGCAACAGAGACATTTTCCTTGTTTCAACAAGGTATCTCTGCACTGCTTTAGTGCTTTTAGGTGGCAGTGGCCATGTTATTGGTTGAAACATTGGCAGGACCTCAGAGTCCCTCGTTAGCGCAAAAGAAACCAAACAGTCGGGCTGCAGACTTGTTGGCACCTGCTGAGAGGAATATCCGACCCAGGTTATGTTGGGTGAAACAGTTATGCTTATGACGGTTAAATCTGCTGTTGTTCTTGGCCCTGCCCGTTAGAACCGGTTATTCTTGTCACGCAAGCTGAGGACTGGCATCTAAAATACTATAGTAAACGAAACCTTATCGTTCCCACACCAAAGCTAGAGACAAAATTTGAGATTCAGTGAGGATAGCGCTTGGTTCAAATAACAGAGCAACCTTCATGACAACACCAAGGTGAAACGTAACGCAAACTATCACAGTCACCATCCAGGCGAGAGAGAGAACCAAAACACGAGAGCTGAAATCCTGTGCTAGTTGTATAACGACTCAATCATAGAATCTTACAGCACAGAAGGAGGCCATTCGGCCCATCGTGCCTGTGCCGGCTCTTTGAAAGAGCTCTCCAATTAGTCCCACTCCCCCCTGCTCTCTCCCCATAGCCCTGCAAATTTCTCCTTTTCGAGTATTTATCCAATTTCCTTTTGAAAGCTACTGTTGAATCTGCTTCTACCGTTCTTTCAGGCAGCGCGTTCCAGATCATAACAACTCGCTGTGTAAAAAAAATCCTCCTCAACTCCCCCCTGGCTTTTTTGCCAATTATCTTAAATCTTTGTCCTCTGATTACTGACCCTCCTGCCAGTGGAAACTGCTTCTCCCTATCTACTCTATCAAACTCTTCCTAATTTTGAACACCTCTATTAGATCACTCCTTCACCTTCTTTGCTCTAAGGAGAACAATTCAGATCCTTGTTATTTTTCCCCGTTAAAACAGGTTTACTCTTGGCGTCAGCTTGGCTCAATTGACTGCACTCTCACCTCTGAGTCCGCAACCTATGGGTTCAAGCCCCACTGCAGGACTTGAGCCGACATATATATATATATACATAGAATCTACAGCACAGCAAGAGGCCATTCGCCCCAACCGGTGTTTGTACTCCACACGAGACTCCTCCCACTCTAGTTACCTCTTCCCACCCTGCCTCCCATTATATTCCTCTGTTCATTTCTCCCTCGTGTATGTATCAAGCCTCCTTGTCAAAGCTATCCGCTTCGAACTTTGATTCTCATTGGCCGAAGGGAGGGGAACATCAGCCGGGCTCCGATTCCTGACCCTGATCTCTGCTCGAAGTCTGTGGATTCCAGGTGTGGACAAGACCCCGCTCAAGAGAGGAAGGGGGTATAAAGAAAAATAAGAAACACATAAATTGATACCGTAGTTTGAGAATTTGGGTTTCTGCCATTTCTGCACTGTAACCACCAGACCAGGGAAAGGAAGGAAATAATTAAAATATTTCGATACTTGGCAAAATAATTAAAATGCAACAGCTTAGGTTTCCAATCGTAATGCTGGTGATAGCTGATTCATTTTAAGTGGGTTACGGTCAATGTTACAATTGGAAATCTAGGCACATGTCCACCTGGTTCAGACAGATGTGCACCTCCTTCACCCACAGATGTTACTTCCACATCCACATGCATTGCAAATTGCTACTTTGATCATGCCTGATTGTGTCCCAGGGGATATATATGTACATATCCTCCTGGTCTGTCACTAAAACAGATTACCTGGCCATTATCACATTGCTGTTTGTGGGAGCTTGCTGTGCGCAAATTGGCTGCCGCGTTTTCCTACATTACAACAGTGACTCCACTTCAAAAAGTACTTCATTGGCTGTAAAGCGCTTTGGGATGTCTGGAGGTCTTGAATGGCACTATATAAATGCAAAACTTTCTTTCATTCTTTAACAGTTTGTAACATTCCTCAACCAACATCACTAAAAACAGATGATCTGGTCATGATCACATTGCTGTTTGTGGGAGAACATAAGAAATAGGAGCAGGAGTATGTTGGCCTTTATTACAAGAGGATTTGAGTATAAGAGTAAAGACGTCTTACTGCAATTATATAGGGCCCTGGTGAGACCACACCTGGAGTATTGTGTACAGTTTTGGTCTCCTTACCTAGGGAAGGATATACTTGCTATAGAGGGAGTGCAACGAAGGTTCACCAGACTGGTTCCTGAGATGGGGGGATTGTCCTATGAGGACAGATTGAGTAGACGAGGCCTATATTCTCTGGAGTTTAGAAGAATGAGAGGTGATCTCATTGAAACATACAAAATTCTTACAGGGCTCGACAGGGAAGATGCAGGGAGGATGTTTCCCCTGGCTGGGGAGTCTAGAACCAGGGGTCACAGTCTCAGAATAAGGGGTCGGCCATTTAGGACTGAGATGAGGAGAAATGTCTTCACTCAGAGGGTGGTGAATCTTTGGAATTCTCTACCCCAGAGGGCTGTGGAGGCTCAGTCGTTGACAGAGATCGATAGATTTTTGGATATTAAGGAATCAAGGGATATGGAGATTGGGTGGGAAAGTGGAGTTGAGTTAGAAGATCAGCCATGATCTTATTAAATGGCAGAGCAGGCTCGAGGGGCCGAATGTCCTACTCCTGCTCTTATTTCTTATGTTCTTATGTAGGCAGTTCGACCCATTGAACCTGCTCCGCTTGCTGTGTGCAGTTTGGCTGCCGCGTTTCCTACATTACAACAGTGACTACACATCAAAAAGTACTTAATTGGCTGTAAAGCACTTTGGGAGGTCTGGAGGTCGTGAAAGGTGCTATAGAAATGCAAGTTCTTTCTTTATTTCACTTTTCAAATGACTGTAGCCTGTTTATAGGGCAACAGCACACATCTTTCCCCGAGTTTCTCATTAGGATATCTGTGTTTCAGGTGTATCTGCCCTGGATGCTCTGTCACACACCCTGTGTTGTCTCAGTTTTGAATTCATGCTCCTGGTGCAGAGCATTGTCCATCGGGAGTGTACATTAGGAACTTGGGCCCACACCCCCAGTGGTTCAGTAGGGATGGAAATCCATGGGGCTGGCGGGGGGCTGGGGGGGCTTGCGATACTCACTCCTGGTGGGTGAAGCTCTGGGTGAGAGCTCAAATTCTCACCTCTGAGTCAGAAGGTTATGGGTTGAAGCCCCACTCCAGGGACTTGAGCGCACAAGGTCGACTGACACTCCCAGTGTAACACTGAAGGAGCGCTGCACTGTTACCACATGGAGTAGTTGAGGCGAATAGCAGAGATGCATTTAAGGGAAAGCTAGGCATGTACATGAGGGAGAAGGGAATAGAAGAATGTGCTGATAGGGTGAGATGAAGAAGGGTGGGAGAAAGCTCGTGTGGAGCATAAGCACCGGCATGGACCAGTTAAAGAAAGAAAGACTTGCATTTATATCGCGCCTTTCACGAATATTGGACGTCCCAAAGCGCTTTAATTGCTTGAATATGGATACCTTTACACAGGGTGATGAGTTTGTGCGTCTGTCGAACACCCAGCTGACCGGAGGGGAAGACAAGGAGGGCCATTAGAAAGAAAGAAAGACTTGCATTTCTATAGCGCCTTTCACGACCACCGGACATCCCAAAGCGCTTTACAGCCAATGAAGTACTTTTTGAAGTGTAGTCGCTGCTGTAATGTGGGAAACGCAGCAGCCAATTTGCGCACAGCAAGCTCCCACAAACAGCAATGTGATAATGACCAGATAATCTGTTTTTTAGTGATGTTGGTTGAGGAATAAATATTGGCCAGGACACCGGGGATAACTCCCCTACTCTTCTTCGAAAGAGTGCCTTAGGATCTTTTACGTCCACCTGAGAGAGGGTAGACGGGGCCTCGGTTTAACGTCTCATCCGAAAGACGGGCCGAATGGTCTGTTTCTGTACTGCAAACTCTGTGTAATTCTCTCTCTTTTTCTTGCCCGTTTTGCCCACTCCCTTCTTCTCCAGAAAGTGTTGACTCCTTGCTGGAGCCTTATCCTGCCCTCATCCAAAGTCCATACACAAATGCACTACTAGGGGAGGAGTCACTGGATAACAATCAGGAGTAGGAGACGGGACTGATTTACCCTGTCCTAACTCCGGGGAACTGAGGCTAGTTGTAATGGCCCCAGCTCCAACCCAGCTGCCAGCAGTCTAACTCGGGACTTGAGGCGGGGGGAATGATCTGGGAATTTTGCTGGTCCAGTCCTTGCTGGCTAAACTCACGAACCCATTGGGAGAGATCAGTATAAGTTCTCCATTGGCTCCTGGCTTATTAGTGTCATCAGCTGGTAGCAGTCATCTCTGAGTCAGAAGGCTAGGGGCTCAAGCCCACTGCAAAAGCTTGAGACCATAATCTAAGCTGATATTTCAGTGCAGTACTGAGGAAGTGCAATAAGTGAGGTGGATGTTCAACCAAGGACGTGACGAATGTAAAAGAACACAGAGTTCTCCCAGTGTCCTGGCAAACACTTATCCCTCACCACACGCCACCAAAACAGAATATCTGATCATTCATCGAGTTTTATTGTTTATGGGACTTGGCTGTGTGCGAACTGGCCGCTCTGTTTCCAATACTTAATGCAGTTCAAAAGTAATTCGTTGGTTCTGAAGTGCTTTGGGGCATCGTAAGGATATGATGAGGTGCCATATAAATGGAATTCTTCTATTTTTATTAGTGGGACACAGTGAGGGTGAAATTGCTATCGTCCCGTTTCGGGACCTGAAATGTGCTCACGCGCGCCCCAACCAGGAGTCCTGAGGTTGGCCAGAAATTGGCCGAGGTCAGCTAACCTGGTAAAATAGAATCATAGAAATTTACAGCACAGAAGGTGGCCATTCGGCCCATCTTGTCCATGCCGGCCGACAAAGAGCTCTCCAGCCTAATCCCACTTTCCAGCTCTTGGTCCGTAGCCCTGTAGGTTACGGCACTTCAAGTGCATATCCAAGTACTTTTTAAATTCGATGAGGGTTTCTGCCTCTACCACCCTTTCAGGCAGTGAGTTCCAGACCCCCACCACCCTCTGGGTGAAAAAATTTCTCTTCAAATCTCCTCTAAACTTCCGACCAATTACTTTAAATCTATGCCCTCTGGTTATTGACCCTTCTGCTAAGGGAAATAGGTCCTTCCTATCCACTCTATCTAGGCCCCTCATAATTTTATACACCTCAATTAGGTCTCCCTTCAGCCTCCTCTGTTCCAAAGAAAACAACCCCAGCCTATCCAATCTTTCCTCATAGCTAAAATTGCCCAGCCCAGGCAACATCCTTGTAAATCTCCTCTGTACCCTCTCTAGTGCAATCACATCCTTTCTGTAATGTGGTGACCAGAACTGCACGCAGTATTCTAGCTGCGGCCTAATAGTGTTTTATACAGTTCAAGCATAACCTCCCTGCTCTTATGCTCTATGCCTCGGCTAATAAAGGCAAGTATCCCGTATGCCTTCTTAACCACCTTATCTACCTGTCCTGCTACCTTCAGGGATCTGTGGACATGCACTCCAAGGTCCCTCTGATCCTCTGCACTTCTCAGTGTCCTACCATTTACTGTGTATTCCCTTGCCTTGTTAGCCCTCCCCAAATGCATTACCTCACACTTCTCCGGATTGAATTCCATTTGCCACTGTTCTGCCCACCTGATCTCTCCATTGATATCTTCCTGCAGTCTACAGCTTTCTTCTTCATTATCAACCACACGGCCAATTTTTATATCATCTGCAAACTTCTTAATCGTACTTCCTACAGGTCTGGAATTAAGTATACGATTTCTCGGGCAGAGGTTTCTAATCCACTCCGCTGCTTGCTTTGGCTGCTGATCAGAAATTTGCAGGTGCACTGCCCGCCCATTAATGCCAATGGATGGAAAATCGCAGTGCTCCCGCAATGTTCTGATACGCCACCCGCTGTGTGCCAGTGGCCTGAGGGGGGTCTCGAAAAATTCCGCCCCATGCCTGGGCGATGCCGAGCAGTGCTTTCATCTACTGGACTGTTGGAAGAGCTTCCCATTCCACCTGTCTCTGGAGTGGAACTTGGGCCCACAACCTTCTGACTCGGGGGGCGGGAATGCTGCCCACTGAGCCACGGGTGACGCCCATTGCGAGTCTGGCAGATAACGAGAGCCCCGTTGCAGTGGTGAAATGGCCAGATGATTTTGAATTTCGCAATTTTGTCTCACAGTCTTAAGCAACCTTCTCACATTACAAGTGAATGAAGGATATATTGCAATATTAATCCACCCCACAGCAACTGGAGCTTTACGTTGAAAAGATCAAGTCATCACTGCATGGATGGCTCACTCAATGCGATACTGAGGCGCACAGAGCAGGAAAGTCCTCGGTCTTTGCCAAGATAGCTGATCTGTGCTGGATTGAGGGTGGGGACACTACAGTTGGCCTCGGTGCTTCTAGGTGTCAGCCTTGGCTCGGTGGTAGCACTCTTGCCTTTGAGTCAGAAGGATGTGGGTTTGGCCCCGCTCCAGAGACTTGAGCACAAGGGCTGGCATTTCAGCGCCGTACTGAGGGGGTGCCGCATTGCCGGAGGTGCTATCCTGAATGAGACGTTAAAAGTGAGGCCCAGTCTTCCTGTGTTTCAAGTGGATATTAAAGATCCCATGGCGCGCGAAGAAGGAAATGCTGTCCTTCAGATGAGACGTTACACAGAGGCCCTGTCCTCTTAGGTGAATGTAGAAGATCCTTTTGGCACTTTTGAAGGAAAGCTGTGAATTTCTCCTGGTGCCTTGGCCAACATTTATCCCTCGTCTCGCACCACTAAAAGCGGATTGTCTGGTCTTTTATCTCATTGATGTTCGCAGGGCCTTGCTGTGCTTAACTTGGCAGTTATGTTTGCCTACATACCAACAGTGACTTCACTTCAAAAGTACTTCATTGGCTGTGAAGCGTTTTGGGAACGTCCTGAGGATGTGAAAGGCGCTATACAAATGCAAGTTCTTCATTTCGTCCCTCCCTCCATCCCTTGGCCAGGCCAGGGAAAGCTCAAATAGAACTATACAATACAGAAGGAGGCCATTCGGCCCATCGTGCCTGTGCAGGCCCTTTGGTAGAGCTCTCCAATTAGTCCCACTCCCCCTGCTCTGTCCCCATAGCCCTGCACATTTTTTCCTTCAAGTATTTATCCAATTCCCCTTTTGAAAGTTACTATTGAATCTGCTTCCACCGCCCTTTCAGGCAGCGCATTCCAGATCATCATAACTCGCTGCGTAATAAAAGTTCTCCTCATCTCGCCCCTGAGAACGGAAAAGTTCTTTTGACAATTACCTTAAATAGGGTTCTCATTCCTGCTCGCTATCCAATGACTCTTGCTGGGAAAGTATGTCAGTTGAAAACATGATCGGGCTTGTCTGTGATGCCCCCTAGCACAAGTCAAGGCTCAAGCAAAAAGAACAGCCATTTGGGTGTGGGAGTGGATAGCTGTCTACACCTATAAAACCATAATCCAGGATGAGTCTCGTCATCGAGAGAGAAGGGAGAGGCAAGAAATTTGGGGGATGGAATCACTATAAGGTGGTTCTAAGAGGAGTGGCACATGCTGAGGTTGTACTTGAGGCTTCTTCATCAATCCTGCAAAGTCAGCCATCAGCGGACTCAATGGAGCTCTGAGCAGTGCGATCCCTCAACTACACGGAGAGTGTCAGGTTCCAGACAAGGGTAGTTATCAGGTTGATATATAAAATGCAAATTGAAAACTTGTAGAGAACCTTGGTTAGACCACACTTGGAGTACTGTGAACAGTTCTGGTCGCCATATTATAAAAAGGATATAGAGTCACCGGAGAAGGTGCAAGAAAGATTTACTCGAATGATACCAGAACTGAGTGGGCAACACGGTGGCATAGTGGTTAGCACTGGTGCCTCACAGCGCCAGAGACCCGGGTTCGAATCTGACCTCGGGTGACTGTCTGTGTGGAGTTTGCACATTCTCCCCGTGTCTGCGTGGGTTTCCTCCGGGTGCTCCGGTTTCCTCCCACAGTCCAAAAATGTGTGGGTTAGGTTGATTTGGCTATGATAAATTGACCCTTAGTGTTAGGGGGGATTAAATATGTGGGGTTATGGGGATAGGATGGGATATGTTAGGGGGAATTAAATGCGTGGGGTTACGGGGGTAGGGTGGGATATGTAAACTGTGGGGATTAAAGCAGGGACAGGGTACTGGATTTGGATGATCAGCCATGATCGTATTGAATGGCGGAGCAGGCTCGATGGGCCGAATGGCCTACTCCTGCTCCTAGATTCTATGTTTCTATGAGAGGTTATACCTATCAGGAAAGATTGAACAGGCTGGGGCTCTTTTCTCTAGAAAAGAGAAGACTGAGGGGTGACCTGATGGAGGTCTTCAAGATTATGAAAGGATTTGATCAGGTAGACGTAGAGAAGATGTTTCCACTTGTGGGCGAGACCAGAACCAGGGGCCATAAATATAAGATAGTCACTAATAAATCCAATCGGGAATTCAGGAGAAACTCAGAGAGTGGTTAGAGTGTGGAACTCGCTACCACAGGGAGTGGTCGAGGCGAATAGCATCGATATATTTAAGGGGAAGCTGGATAAACACATGAGGGAGAAAGGAATAGAGGTTATGTTGATGGGATGAGATGAAGTCAGGTGGCAGGAGGCTCGAGTGGAGCATAAAGACCGGCACGGACCAGTTGGGCCGAATGGCCTCTTTCTGTGCTGTAAATACGATGTATGTAAACATTGAAAACAATAATACAAAGCTTTTATCCATTATAAGAACATCTCTGCCCATGGAACTACATTTGTTCCCATTTGAAATGGCCCCTCAGGGAAAAAGGAGCAAAGCTGACACAGGTACTGCCTATTGGTGCTATGTGCTCTTTTAAAGTATTTTTGTGTGAAATCTGAAGTTTGCTTATGACTCGATGAATGAGCCCTCGGCATCAGAGCTCTTTCCCATCACATCATACTGCTGTGAGCACTAAAGAGAAAAGAAAAGAAGGACTTGGATTGTTATAGCGCCTTTCACAACCTTAGGACATCCCAAAGCGCTTTACACCCAATGAAGTACTTTTGAAGTGTATTCGCTGTTGTAATGTAGGAAACATGGCAGCCAATTTTTTCTTTTTTTAAATTCATTTCTGGGATGTGGGCGTCGCTGGCAAGGCCAGCATTTATTGCCCATCCCTAGCTGCCCTTGAGAAGGTGGTGGTGAGCCGCCTTCTTGAACCGCTGCAGTCCGTGTGGTGAAGGTGCTCCCACAGCGCTGTTAGGGAGGGAATTCCAGGATTTTGACCCAGTGACAATGAAGGATCAGCGATATACTTCTAAGTCAGGATGGTGTGTGACTTGGAGGGGAACTTGGAGGTGGTGGTGTTCCCATGCGCCTGCTGCCCTTGTCCTTCTAGGTGGAAGAGGTCACGGGTTTGGGAGGTGCTGCCAAAGAAGCCTTGGCGAGTTGCTGCAGTACATCTTGTAGATGGTACACACTGCAGCCACGGTACGCCGGTGGTGGAGGGAGTGAATGTTTAAGGTGGTGGATGGGGTGCCGATCAAGCGGGCTGCTTTGTCCTGGATGGTGTCGAGCTTCTTGAGTGTTGTTGGAGCTGCACTCATCCAGGCAAGTGGAGAGTATTCCAGCACACTCCTGACTTGTGCCTTGTAGATGGTGGGAAGGCTTTGGGGAGTCAGGAGGTGAGACACTCGCCGCAGAATACCTAGCCTCTGACCTGCTCTTGTTGCCACAGTATTTATGTGGCTGGTCCAGTTAAGTTTCTGGTCAATGGTGACCCCCAGGATGTGCGGGCATGGACTGCTTCATTATCTGAGGAGTTGTGAATGGCACTGAACACTGTGCAGTCATCAGTGAACATCCCCATTTCTGACCTTATGTTGGAGTGATGGTCATTGATGAAGCAGCTGAAGATGGTTGTGCCTAGGACACTGCCCTGAGGAACTCCTCAGCGATGTCCTGGGGCTGTGATGATTGACTTTCAACCATCACAACCATCTTCCTTTGTGCTAGGTATGACTCCAGCCAGTGGAGAGTTTTCCCCCTGATTCCCATTGACTTCAGTTTTACTAGCGTTCCTTGATGACACACTCGGTCAAATGCTGCCTTGATGTCAAGGGCAGTCACTCTCACCTCACCTCTGGAATTCAGCTCCTTTGTCCATGTTTGGACCAAGGCTATAATGAGGTCGGGAGCCGTGTGGTCTTGGCGGAACCCAAACTGGGCATCAGTGAGCAGGTTATTGGTGAGTAAGTGCCGCTTGATAGCACTGTCGACAACACCTTCCATCACTTTGCAGCTGATTGAGAGTAGACTGATGGGGCACTAATTGGCCGGATTGGATTTGTCCTGCGTTCTGTGGACAGGACATACTTGGGCAGTTTTCCACATTGTTGGATAGATGCCAGTGTTGTAGCTGTACTGGAACAGCTTGGCTAGAGGCACGGCTAGTTCTGGAGCACAAGTCTTCAGCATGATAGCCAGGATGTTGTCGGGGCCCATAGCCTTTGCCGTTTCTTGATATCACGTGGAGTGAATCGAATTGGCTGAAGACTGGCTTCTGTGATGGTGGGGACCTCAGAGTAGGCCGATATGGATCATCCACTCGGCACTTCTGGCTGAAGATGGTTGCAAACGCTTCAGCCTTGTCTTTTGCACTCACGTGCTGGGCTCCACCATCATTGAGGATGGGGATATTCATGGTGCCTCCTCCTCCCGTTAGTTGTTTAATGGTCCACCACCATTCACGACTGGGTGTGGCAGGACTGCAGAGCTTTGATCTGATCCGTTGATTGTGGGATCGCTTAGCCCTGTCTATAGCATGCTGCTTCCGTGTTTTAGTCCTGTGTTGCAGCTTCCCCAGGTTGGCACCTCATTTTTAGGTACGCCTGCTGCTGCTCCTGGCATACTCTTCTACACTTCTTATTGAACCAGGGTTGGTCCCCTGGCTTGATGGTAATGGTAGAGTGAGGGATATGCCAGGGCCGTGAGGTCACAGATTGTGGTGGAATACAATTCTGCTGCTGCTGATGGCCCACAGCGCCTCATGGATGCCCAGTTTTGAGCTGCTGGATCTGTTCTGAATCTATCCCATTTAGCACGGTGGTAGTGCCACACAACACGATGGAGGGTGTCCTCAGTGTGAAGACGGGACTTCGTCTCCACGATGGTGGTGACTGCTACCAATACTGTCATGGACAGATGCATCTGCAACAGGTAGATTGGTGAGGACGAGGTCAAGTAGGTTTTTCCCTTGTGTTGGTTCTCTCACCACCTGTCGCAAGCCCAGACTGGCAGCTATGTCCTTCAGGACTCGGCCAGCTCGGTCAGTAGTGGTGCTACCGAGCCACTCTTGGTGATGGACATTGAAGTCCCCCACCCAGAGTACATTCTGTGGCCTTGCTACTCTCAGTGGGGTTCAGCATGGAGGAGTACTGATTCATCAGCTGAGGGAGGGCGGTAGGTGGTAATCAGCAGGAGGTTTCCTTGCCCATGCTTGACCTGAATCCATGTGCACAGCAAGCTCCCACAGAAGGCCTCAAGCTTCTGCCTCAGATAATGGGAGCTAGCACCCATCATTATTGGAGCACAAGAGTAACAGTATTGTCCCCTCTGCCTCTCTTAGTCTCAAAGTGTGGAATGGAGTTGAGGAGAACTCTCCTAGCCCCTGTGGCTGCCATGTCCCTCCACGTACAGTGGGTGTTACCAGCACCTTGTGAGGTGGTTCAGTGGAGGACCTTGCAGCTTGGCTCACATTCTCCTGCGCATCTTTTGTCCTGGCTGTGTAACGGCTTCCGTATGTTGGGTGCCCACTATTGGTCATAGAGTCATACAGCACAGAAAGAGGCCCTTCGGCCCATCGTGTCCGTGCCGGCCATCAAGCCCTGTCTATTCTAATCCCATTTTCCAGCACTTGTTCCGTAGCCTTGTATGCTATGGCGTTTCAAGTGCTCATCCAAATGCTTCTTGAATGTTGTGAGGGCTCCTGCCTCTACCACCCTTTCAGGCAGTGAGTTCCAGATTCCAATTTTTCCTCAAATCCCCTCTAAACCTCCTGCCCCTTACCTTGAAACTATGCCCCCTTGTTATTGACCCCTCTACTAAGGGGAAAAGTTCCTTTCTATCTACCCTATCTATGCCCCTCATAATTTTGTACACCTCAATCAGGTCCCCCCTCAGCCTTCTCTGCTGTAAGGAAAACAACCCCAGCCTGTCCAGTCTCTCTTCATAGCTGAAACGCTCCAGCCCAGGTAACATCCTGGTGAATGGTGCTTGATGTCTACCTCCTCCGCTCGCTCCGCTTTTTCTCCTATTGTGTCTGCCTCCTCAGACGCAACGGCGATGGCTTCTTCAGATAAACCGGTCCTTTCACCCCCACTCGAGAGGAGCAAGGGTTCAAAGAAAGGCTAAACTACTCCGGTGCCCATTCTCGGTAAATGCCCCTGTGGAGTGAGGCCCCGTATCGAGAGCGCAGGTTCACTGAATTTACTCTTGTGTGGATGGGGAAGGGTGTTTTATGTGTATATACTTTGGACTTTGCTTTATCGGAGCATTTTTAAAAAAGGAATCACGCCTAAGATAATGTAGCGTGCTGCACGAGTTTATGAAACGCAAATAAAAGTGGACAATGGACATTGTGTCGACTCGAACATCTGCTAAGAGCCGAGAAGGTTAAGAGGAGATTTGATAGAGGTGTTCAAAATCATGAAGGGTTTTGATAGAGTAGATAGAGAGAAACTGTTTCCAGTGGCAGGAGGGTCGGTAACCAGGGGGACATGGATGTAAGGTGATTGGCAAAAGAACCAGGGGCGACACGAGGAAACATTCTTTTTTACGCAGCGAGTTGTTGTGATCTGGAACGCGCTGCCTGAAAGGGCGGTGGAAGCAGATTCAACAGTGACATTCAAAAGGGAATTGGATAAGTACTTGAAAAGGAAAAAAAAATGATATGGCTATGGGGAAAGAGCAGGGGGGAGTGGGATTAATTTGGATATCTCTACCAAAGAGCCGGCGCAGGCACGATGGGCTGAATGGCCTCCTTCTGTGCTGCATCATTCTGTAGTCTGCTACTGTAGTCTTTGGCAGCACCCTGTCTGGTTTTTAAAACATTTTTTGGGGCCGATAGTGTTATTTTATGTGAGTGATTAAGCTTCTTGAGCTTTTAAAAAATATATATATATATATATATTGGACTTGGAAGTGAAATTGTTTTTGGGCAGTAGCCCTGTGTTGTGTATCTAGTTCATGTCGATACCTGCAGCCTCATTGAGAGGCCTCACTTGTTGTATACCAGCACCTGCAAGGTGTGGCCTGTTTGTTATTATAGTTATGCACAGCCAAGTCAACGCACACTTATCAGCTTGTCATCTGTTGATTCTTCGTGTCAGATTTGCTGAAACAACTTTTCCAAATCTCACTGGCTCAGATTTCTTTCCTAGAAATTACTTTAGTTGCTCCCCTAGCCAGATGGCAATTTGCAAATCTGTTAGTTTTTGGGTTTGCTGGGCTGGGGTTACCGTCCTGGGCGAAAGCAGGAAGCCAGCGGAAGATGAAAGCGAAAGCAGAATGACTGCGGACGCTGGAAATCTGAAATAAAAACAGAAAATGCTGCTGGAAACACTCAGCCGCAGTGTTCCCCGTCAGCTGCCCTTATGCTCTGCGCGGCCTGGTTCTTTTAGCGCGCGGTCCCTTTAAATTTCCGCGCATGCGGGGATATTTACCACGGAGAAGCCGGTGAGCGGCCCGCGCGGGATCTTTCCCATTACTGCGCAGCCGCACCGCGCCGCTTAGAGGGAACATCGCTCAGCAGGTCCGGCAGTATCGGTGGCGATAGAAACCGAGCTAACAGAGAAACACAGGCGAGTGAATCTTTCATCAGATTAAAGCTCAGCGTAAGCTCGAGGAACAGTACCTCACCTTTCGATTAGGCCCTTTACAGCCTTCTGGACTCAACATCGAGTTCAACAATTTCAGACCATAACCTCTGCCCCCATTTTTTTTTCTCCCTCTCTCACATGGCAGCTGTCTTCATTCAGCCATTGCAATTTACACTTCATCCAGAGCCATCTTTTGTTTCTTAACTTTACCATCTCCTTTAGCCTCGCACCATCATCCCTTTTGTCTCTTAATCTCTCCTGCCTTCCACCCTATCACAGACCTTCCCTTTTGTTCTTTCCTCCCTCCCCTCTTTCCCTGCCCCTGCACTTGTTTATAAACCTTTTACATCTCCAACTTTTTCCAGTTCTGACAAAGGGTCATCGACCTGAAACGTTAACTCTGTTTCTCTCTTCACGGATGCTGCCTGACCTGCTGAGTGTTTCCAGCATTTTCTGTTTTTATTTCAGATTTCCAGCATCCGCAGTATTTTGCTTTTGTATCAGATTAAAGCAGTTGGGCCTCGGTTGCATCGAGATACTTCACTCAGTGTCTTAATGGGCTGATAAGTGGCAGGTAACGTTCGCGCCACACAAGTGCCAGGCAATGACTATCTCCAACAGGCGAGAGTCTAACCACCGCCCCTTGACATTCAACGGCATTACCATCGCCGAATCCCCCACCATCAACATCCTGGGGGTCACCATTGACCAGAAACTTAACTGGACCAGCCACATAAATACTGTGGCAACAAGAGCAGGTCAGAGGCTAGGTATTCTGCGGCGAGTGTCTCACCTCCTGACTCCCAAAGCCTTTCCACCATCTACAAGGCACAAGTCAGGAGTGTGATGGAATACTCTCCACTTGCCTGGATGAGTGCAGCTCCAACAACACTCAAGAAGCTCGACATCATCCAGGACAAGGCAGCCCGCTTGATTGGCACCCCATCCACCATCTGAAACATTCACTCCCTCCACCACCGGCGTACCGTGGCTGCAGTGTGTACCATCTACAAGGTGCACTGCAGCAACTCGCCAAGGCTTCTTCGGCAGCACCTCCCAAACCCGTGACCTTTTCCACCTAGAAGGACAAGGGCAGCAGGTGCAGGGGAACACCACCACCTCCAAGTTCCCCTTCAAGTCACACACCATCCTGACTTGGAAATATATCGGCCGATCCTTCATCGTCGCTGGGTCAAAATCCTGGAACTCCCTCCCTAACAGCACTGTGGGAGCACCTTCACCACACGGACTGCAGCGGTTCAAGAAGGTGGTTTACCACCACCTTCTCAAGGGCAATTAGGGATGGGCAATAAATGCTGGCCTTGCCAGCGACGCCCACATCCCATGAACGAATAATAAAAAAACAGCATTTTCAATATCCAGCCCTGGTATAATGAGACACATTCAGGTAGAAAGTTTACACAACATGCAACCATTAATATCAACCCATTTTTCTTTCCAGCCTGTGAATGAATTAAGGAGAGAGCGGGGCAGAAACTCTGTGCATTTCGTGGCAGAATTACCAGGAACTTGCCCTGGATCGGGATATTCTCGGCCTTGCTTGGGGCAGAACCTTCATCAGCTCCAAACAAGGTCACCTGAAATGTGGCGGGGGGGTGGGGAGGGGGCGGGGGGGGGGGGGGGGGGGGGGGGCGGGGGGGGCGGGGAGGCCATGGGAGGGGATTCCAAGACTGGGGAGTTTCATTGACCCCAGCCTGACAGAACAGTAGGGCCCGGTACGCTCAGTGAAAGGAGGCATACTTAGTCTCTGCAAGAGGTGAAAATGGAAACTGCCCTGGTGGGTGGGGGGGGGAGGGGTGCGGGGCGGGGGGGCGGAACGGGATCTAGGCCTGTCCTCCCAAAGAAATTTTGCTGTTGGCGTCGGTGACCTAGGGAGGTGGGCAAAATAAGACTTCCGAATATATATCACCTTTCATGACCTCCCAAAGCGCTTTACAGCCAATGAAGCATTTTTGAAGTGTAGTCACTGTTGTAATGTAGGAAAAGCAGCAGCCAATTGTGCACAGCAAGCTCCCACAAACAGCAATGTGATAGTGACCAGATAATCTGTTTTTGTTATGTTGATTGAGGAATAAATATTGGCCCGGACACCGGGGAGAACTCCCCTGCTCTTCTTCAAAATAGTGCCACGGGATCTTTCACATCCACCTGAGAGAGCAGACGGGGCCTCGGTTTGACGTCTCATCTGAAAGACGGCACCTCCGACAGTGCAGCGCTCCCTCAGCACTTAACTGGGAGTGTCAGCTAAGATTTTTGTGCTCAAGTCCCTGGCGTGGGACTGTGAGCCCACAACCCTTCTGACTCAGAGGCGAGAGTGCTACCCACTGAGCCACGGCTGACATGGCCCCAAAGAAACGATTTGCCCATGGAGGCGTCATCGCACACACGTGCAGCAGCCTTGTGCTGCAATTAGTCCCCCGTCCCCACCCTCAGTGGCAGGGGCCTCAGGTGGGTCGCCAATATGGTGGACAGATGACCTCCTCCCCCTGACCTTGCATACTCTGGCAGGGTCAGGAACGGAGGTCACTGACCGGAAGGGTGGGCACATGCTGATGCACTTGTGCAAGGACTGTTGGCCTTGTGGATTTTTGGCCCGTGTAATAGAGTGTTGGTAGGGCAAAACGGCAATAAAAACAAATGCTTTTGTGATGTTTATTTAACTAAAGTGTTATAAAAATATGCTGACATCACTCTTAAGCTGACTTTAAAGGGGCAGTATCACTGTGTTGGAGGATTCTGGACAGGCCCGTTTCTTAGGGAGTCCTGGCCTAGACCGCTAGGCAGGCTCCACTTCCACCTCTGCAGTGGCCACGATGCCTTCTTTCACTGGCTGGCTCCTTCCTTGGCCAGCCATTATTAAATTGCTCCAACATCCCCGTTGAAGAGCTGACACATTGACACTGTTGCAGACAGTGTATTTCACTGTGGGCGGAATATCATCATATTTTTGAAAGCTAATATAAGAGTATTAAGCTTTCTGCCGAGGAAATTCAGAAACCGATGCATCAGGCAGGCAAATACGAACACCGAGACCGAACTGATTCTGAGTCTGTTCTCAATATAAACCTTGAAGGACTGGATTCAGTCCAGGTCACCCTGACTCAAACTGCAGGAGGTCACGGCGGTTTGTGAGCACAAGCAGGAACAAACTAGACGAGCCTCACCAGCCAGAGTCGGATCCGACGTAATCTGCCGCTGTTTAGTCTCCTACAGGGAGAAAAGTTTGGGTATCAAATTACCGCACATCAATCCAAGCTATTCAGAAACATGAACTTTGAAGGCAAAAGCCGGGAGAGGGCGAATTTTGAATGAGCTTTTCCGCAAACACAGAATCCCCTGGATGTAGAGAAGGAATGAACTTGCATTACTGTAGCGCCTTTCACGACCTCAGGACGTCCCAAAGCGCTTTACAGCCAATGAAGCACTTTTGAAGTGGAGTCACTGTTGAATGTGGGAAGCGAGGCAGCCAGTATGCGCACAGCAAGCTCCCACAAACACCAGTGAGATAATGGCCGGATAATCTTTTTTTAGTGACGTTGGTTGGGGGATAAATATTGGCCAGGACACCGGGGAGAACCCCCCTGCTCTTCTATGAAATAGTGCCGTGGGATCTTTTACGAGAGAGGGATAACTGCACTGAGGTTCCCGCGTCAAGTCACCATGCAGCCTGCCTGCTTGAAAGTGTTCATATGTGGGCATAGGTTGAGGAGAGCATGGATTTGCCTGTGGTGCCCCACATGGTCCAACAGACGGCTGACACTGTTGAGGGCTCCCTCATGAACAGTGGCCACTTAGGTGAGATGGTGTCGGTACCTCTGAAACTGTAACCCAGAAAGAGTCGATGCCTTCGGTAGATTAAGGGAGTTCATACGGTGTCCTGGCCAACAGCCATCCCTCAAACAAGCCCTAAAATCAGATGATCAGGTCATTTATTTAATTGCCGTTTGTGAGAGCTTGCTGTGCGCAAATTGGCTGCCGCGTTTCCTACATTACAACAGTGACTACACTTTTAAAAGTACTTCATTGGCTGTAAAGACCCGTGGGATGCCCTGAAGTCGTACAAGGCATTATATCAATGCAAATTCTTTCTTTCCTTTCGTGCCTGTGCCTCAACGCCATGTGAAATAAACCATTCCAGGAACTGCCCCACCCTGCGAGGAAAGAAACATCAGTACTTTGTTAATCCCCGCCTGCTCCTACACCGCGGCCTTAGCAGCTAGTTCAAAGCGCGTAGACAAAGGCCAGGGAGCCGGGCGATAACGGGTGGTGTGGGGAGATCTACATGGAAGAGAAGTTACAAAAGGCAAAATACTGCTGATGCTGGAAATCTGAAATAAAAACAGAAAATGCTGGAAACACTCAGCAGGTCAGGCAGCATCTGTGGAGAGAGAAACAGAGTTAACGTTTCAGGTCAATGACCCTTCGTCAGAACTGGAAAAAGCTGGAGATGTAGCAGGTTTTTAAGCAAGTGCGGGGGCAGGGAAAGAGGGGGAGGGGAGGAAAGAACAAAAGGGAAGGTCTGTGATAGGGTGGAAGGCAGGAGAGATTAAGAGACAAAAGGGGTGATGGTGCAAGGCAAAAGGAGATGGTAAAGGGACAAGTTAAGAAACAAAAGATGGCTCTAGATGAAGTGTAAATGGCAATGACAGAATGAAATAGGTCTGCCATGTGGGAGAGAGGAAAAAATGAAAAAAAAGATAGGGGTAGAGGTTATGGTCTGAAATTGTTGAACTCGATGGTTGAGTCCAGAAGGCTGTAAAGTGCCTAATCGAAAGATGAGGTGCTGTTCCTCGAGCTTACGTTGAGCTTCATTGGAACAGTGTAAGAGGCCAAGGAGGGAGAGGTCAGAGTGGGAGTGGAGCAGAGAATTAAAGTGACAGGCGACCGGAAGCTCGGGGTCCCCGTTACGGACTGAACGGAGGAGTTCCGCAAAGCGGTCGCCCAATCTGCGTTTGGTCTCTCCAATGTAGAAGAGACTGCATCGTGAGCAGCGAATACAGTATACTAAATTGCAAGAAGTACAAGTAAATCGCTGTTTCACCTGGAAGGGGGTGTTTGGGGCCCTGGACAGTGGGAAGGGAGGAGGTAAAAGGTAAAAGAGAAGTTAGTCTGTTCTCATTAGGATAAACATTCAGATTCCCGCAGTGGGAATAGTGCAGAGTGAGATGTCCACCTAACTCGTCACGTTGCCACCTGAGTGTCTGCTTTTGCCGCTGATTCCCGCGTGCCTGCCCAGCTCCCCCTGTGCCAGCAGGCTGCCCGGGGAAGCTCACCTGTGTACAGGGGGAATTTCCTGGCTCTTTAAAAGGCTTCAGTACCAAAGCTAAAATGGAAATTTCAGCGAGCAGTCCACAAAATAGGACGGCACATGAGGCGGGTGAGAGTCTACCGAGTCTTAAAAAAAAAGTTGCCGTTCTACTTTCCTATGACGCGCAGGAGAGAAAACGCAGAAGACAAAACGGTTCCCAAAGCTCCCCGCCACCGGGGGTTTTCCTCGTCTCGTGCCTGAGTCTGTTGTAGACTAATCGAGAGAGATTGATCGCTGTGTGATTCGTCAACAGCTCCATTATCGTGGTATCATGGTGGGAGGCGAGCTAGATGGACCGTGGGTCTTTTTCCCTCGAGCAATTCCTGTATTCCTAAAACAAAAAACAGAAGCAATCGCTAAAAGGCAAAGAAAAAACAAGAGAAAAGACTGAATCCACAATTAAAATTAGCCAGAAGGACAATGGCACAGATTTTCCTATGTTTAAATGCACTTATTTCTTGGGGGCAAAGGATAAAAAAGGGGATGGAGATCAGTGTCTGTGCTGCCCTTGCACTTCATGCCCACGCATATTCTGGGGTTTCCCCCCGAGGGAGGGGAATTGCTTGCACCTGGAGCAGGCACAAGCATGTAGCTGGAATGGTAGTGAGGCGGGACTGACATCACCATGCCACCTGCCTCATTTTCCTGGGTCTCCGTTTGTCAGAAGCTGAAAAGTAGCGCGCCCGCTGCTAGTGGGCCTCGGTCCTTGTACCCAGCCCCCACAGATCAGAGGACCTTCGACAGCACCTCCCAAACCCGCGGCCTCCACCACTTAGGAGGACAAGGGCAGCAGGCGCATGTGAACACCATCACCTCCAAGCTCTCCTCCGAGTCACACACCACCCTTACTTGGACGCAGGGCAATGAGGAAAGAGCGGGGGAGTGGGACTAATTGGATCGCTCTTTCAAAGAGCCGGCACGGGCATGATGGGCCGAATGGCCTCCTTCTGTGCTGTATGATTCTAGCTTAATTTAGCAAGTCCCAGGTTATTCGGAGATCAGTTAATGCCGTTTCAGTTGTCAAAATCCTGGAACTCACTCCCTAACAGCACTGTGGGAGTACCTTCACCACACGGACTGCAGCGGTTCGAGAAGAAGGCCCACCACCACCTTCTCAAGGGCAACTAGGGGTGGGCAATAAATGCTGACCTTGCCAGCGACGCCCAGATCCCGAGAATGAGTAAAAGAAAGGAAGGGTCAGGCAGCAGAACTCCTGGAAGCACTAAAAAGGTACGTTGTTATTTTTACACCAGGCCAGCAAGACTAGCACCAGGGCTGTTTTTAGACAGAAAGAAAGAATGTTTTGCATTTATATCGCACCTTTCACGAGCACCGGACGTCCCAAAGCGCTTTACAGCCAATGAAGTACTTTTTGAAGCGTAGTCACTGTTGTAATGTGGGAAACGCGGCAGCCTATTTGCGCACAGCAAGCTCCCACAAACAGCAATAAGATAATGACCAGATAATCTGTTTTAGGGATGTTGATTGAGGGATAAATATTGGCCTGGACACCAGGGATAACTCCCCTGCTCTTCTTCAAAATAGTGCCGTGGGATCTTTTACGTCCACCTGAGAGAGCAGACGGGGCCTCGGTTTAACGTCTCATCCAAAAGACGGCACCTCCGACAGTGCAGCACTCCCTCAGCACTGCACTGGAGAGTCAGCCTAGGTTTTAGTAGCTAGAAAACTCCAAAGACAACCGCCATTGCCACTACTGCAGCCCCTTTCAAAGGGTATTCCTGCACCAGGGTAGCGTCAGGGCTACTGAAATGAGTTGAGGCCCGATATTAAGGATGGTTTAAGTCCCGTCAGGCAAATTGCACTTCAGATGTGTTCCACCCAACTTGCGTTTAGGCGGGGGTGGTTTTGGAGGGGGGCGCGGGGAATGATGAGGCACCGAAAATTGTCCTTGCAATCTTTTACAAGTTTAAGAAAGGTAAAGTAAGCATTTCAACGTAATAGTTTGGTCTTTTAATAGTTTGAACATCACTTTGAGTAGGGGAGAGTGAGTTGAGCAAGCAATCACTCTTGGGGCTGGACAATGAAACCCAAGAAGGGTCAAAAGTGTTTGCAAATATGGGAATGATTATCGTTCGTAGAAGCAGCCTCCAGCTAGGTACGTTTTCTCTTGATTGCGGGTCAAAGACATTCTCACAAAGGGTTTACATTCATAGTCCAGTGAAATGTTCTTTTTTTAATTAACCTTTCTGGTCACGCAGTTTGCTTTTCGAGACTGACCTACTGATTTATAAAGGAGGGCAGTGTTATCTGTTGACTTCTGTTTATCTGTAAACCTTTCAAAAGGCCTGTCTGTGCCTCCCTCCCAGCATGCTCATGTGATAGGATCGGAGCTTACCTTACACTCCTCAGCCTTGTTGAGAATGTATATAAGTACAGAAAGTGTGCCCAGTGAGACGGACGTTCTAAAAGTGTTCGAGAGCCAAATGCCGAAGGTGTACCTGAAATTCTTGAGATTTATGGGGTAATTTTACGCTTCTTCCCCGGGAGATTTGGGTTGTCACAAATCTTTTAAATGCTGAATAGGAGGGAGCCATGGTTTGAACTATGGGGGCATATACCTTATTCGGCAGCACCTCCCAAACCCGTGACATCTAGCACCTAGAAGGACGAGCACAGCAGACGCATGGGAACAACACCACCTCCAAGTTCCCCTCCAAGTCACACACCATCCTGACTTGGAAATATATCGGCTGATCCTTCATCGTCGCTGGGTCAAAATCCTGGATACTCCCTCCCTAACAGCACTGTGGGAGCACCTTCACCACACGGACTGCAGCGGTTCAAGAAGGCGGCTCACCACCTCCTTCTCAAGGGCAACTAGGGATGGACAATAAATGCTGGCCTTGCCAGCGACGCCCACATCCCATGAACGGATTAAAAAAAATAATAATTTGGCCGAATGGCCTGTTTCTCTGCTGTAAATTCTATGTTATTCTATGTACGCCGGAGGTGACCATGTGGTTAAGGGAGGAGGATCCATTTGAGACGATATAATGTCTATGATATGACAGGAGAGGAACAAGGAGAAAGCAGTGCCGCAGAGTGGACTGGGGAAGAGAGATGTTTGAGGAGGATGGAATGGTCCGCAATGCCAACTGCAGAGAGGCTGAAGAAGGAAAGTGAGCCACAGTCACAGAGGACAAAGACAAGAAAGGCTTGCATTTATACAGCATCCTCAGGACATCCCAAAGCGCTTGACAGCCAATGAAGTCCATTTTTATCTAAAGTGTAGTCACTTTTGTAATGTGGCAAACGCAACAGCTAAATTTCGCACAGCAAGATCCCACATTGGTGACTACAACAACTTGCATTTATATAGCGCCTTTAACCTAGTAAGACGTCCCAAGGCGCTGCACAGGAGCGCTATCAAATAAAATTTGACACCGAGCTACATAAGGAGATATTAGGGCAGGTGACTAAAAGCTTGGTCAAAGAGGTAGGCTTTAAGGAGCGTCTTAAGGGAGGAAGAGAGGTAGAGAGGTGGAGAGGTTTAGGCAGGGAATTCCAGAGCTTAGGACCTAGGCAGCTGAAAGCACGGCCGCCAATGGTGGAGCGATTAAAATCGGGGATGCGCAAGAGGCCAGAATTGGAGGAGAGCTGATATCTCGGAGGGTTGTGGGGGCTGGAGGAGATTACAGAGATAGGGAGGGGCGAGGCCATTGGAAGGATTTGAAAACAAGGATGAGAATTTTAAAATCGAGGCTTTGCTTAACCGGGAGCCAATGTAGGTCAGCGAGCACAGGGGGTGATGGGCGAATGGGACTTGGTGCGAGTTAGGACACGGGCAGCAGAGTTTCGGATGATCTTAAGACTACAAGGTCAGGATGCATTTCCAGCACTTTAGAAAGGAAGGAAGGAAAGGACGGGGATGGGGTTGTAGTTGGAAAGGTTGGAAGGTGTTGAAAGTAGGGTTTTGTTGAGGAGGATGATAGCAGTTGTGAAGGTTGCAGAGACTGATCTGGAGGCGAGCCAATCAATGTACCATTGTTTACATTTCAGTGCAGCACTGTTTTACTTTCAGTCTGAGTGAAAACTAGTTGCAGGAGGATTTTGCTGCCAGAACATCAGATGATTTATATACAGAGTTGCTGCCAACAGCACTGAAGGCTACCCTGTAACTTCAAACCAAACTAAACCGGCTTTTATATTGTACAAGTGTCAGCGCTCCTGAACACCAAGTTAAACTTAATACAAAAGCAAAACACTGCGGATTGTTGGAAATCTGAAATAAAAACAGAAAATGCTGGAAACACTCAGCAGGTCAGGCAGCATCTGTGGAGAGAGAAACAGAGTTAACGTTTCAGGTCGGTGACCCTTCGTCAGAACTGGAAAAAGCTGGAGATGTAACAGGTTTTTAAGCAAGTGCAGGGGCAGGGAAAGGGGGGAGGGGAGGAAAGAACAAACAGGATGGACTGTGATAGGGTGGAGGGCAGGAGAGATTGAATGACAAATCATTAAATAAGTCATTTAATCTCTCCTGCCTTCCACCCTATCACAGATCTTCCCTTCTCCCCGCCCCCCCCCTTTCCCTGCCCCTGCACTCGCTTAAAATCTTTTTACAGCTCTAACTTTTTCCAGTTCTGACGAAAGGTCTTCGACCTGAAACGTTAACTCTGTTTCTCTCTCCACAGATGCTGCCTGACCCTCGCTGAGTTTCTCCAGCATTTTCTGTTTTTAAGCCGAGTTAAACTTGTCCGATTTGTTGAACCCGCTCGCTGGGATAACCAGTAAAATAATAGTTAGTGACACCATAATAATAAAAAAATAGTTTAATCTGCATCTAGTTAACCAGATTCTGTAACCTTGTGACGAGATCCTTTTCTCCCTGAGATTAAGTATCATTAGTGTCATTGTGCCTCACTGCAGTTTATACAATCCCCACTTTTTTTTAATTTTTGCTTCACAATGGACACATACTTAAAAGAAGTTACAGGTCAATTTCACACCCTGGTCAACTAATTCAGTCCTGCTGTTCGGAGCTGGATGAATGACTTTGGGCATTGTAAGATTTACAGGAAGTGTGACTGTTCGCTAATTGCAGCAACTGAAGGGGGTTGGACAGAGATGACTTCACCTCTCGCTCGCTGTGGGTGTGAGCTGCAGAATAGCTGCATCTGATTTGCCAGCAGGTTACTGAACCGCTCTGGAATAAGAAAATAGTTAACTTGCTGCCACTCAGCTAGGTTCCTCTCTCTCTGTGCTGTACAAAGTGAGAAGTCTTTTTCGGGGGGAGGCAGTGGATTGCGTGGAGTGAGGTTCACAGCCAAGTATCTGGAGAGAAGTACAGACAGAGAGAGAGAGAGAGAGAGAAGTATAGGGGAGGGGCGTCATGTGCAATGTCAACACTTAAGTTGAAAGTCGGGCAAAAAAAAACCCCCAGTCCCTCTTGATCTGAAAGCAGCTGAGAGCAGGTCCGGCCTCTGAGGTCCAGCTACAGTTTAGCGGGGAAACTGCATGAGGAATTGCCTTGAACCTTTCTCAGTCCCGAATACTGTACATTTTTGGGGGGGACTGCTGCTTTTGTGTGTGTGTGTGTGTGTGTGTGTGCTGGAGACCCGAGCCTTCTCTAGATGACGTGGAACAGCACTATGAGCAGCGGTTACAGCAGCCTGGAAGAGGACTCGGAGGAGTTCTTCTTCACCGCAAGAACTTCCTTCTTCAAGAAACCTCAAGCTAAACCTAAACCCGATCGAGTAAGTTCAGTTTTTTTTTTCTTTGGTCACAACATTTTTGAAAGCAATTGTTCGTCGCTAGAATGGAAACCAAAACAAAAACGTGGGCTGCAGATATTATATTAAAAAAAAATACAATAGACAAAATATCCAATTTCTTTAAAAAGCCACCACTGCAAGACTCGGTAACAATGCACAGTAACTGTTTTTTAGGTGTGTAAAGCTTTTGAAATGTGCAGCTCCTCCCAGCCGACCGGCTTTTGTGCTTTTCTGGCATCTGTCCATATTTTTTCCCCCCCCCACAAATGATTTTTTTTCTCTGGCATAACCTTTTGATAATTTTTTGTTGTAGTAAGCGAGGTAAATGTGCAAAGGAGGCAGCAGGGTTGATGTCCACACACAAGTTTATTGCCTTGGTGAATGTGACAATTGTGTACAATTACAGGCACCCAGTGTGTATAGTCACTGTCAGATAATGTAGGTGTACTGCAATAAATGACTAATTGTGATATTTATTTATAGCCCGTATAGTCACCAGTTGAGGTTAAACAGAACATACCTTGTATCTTTATTATGTGTATTCAATGGCGAAGTGTAAGGTTAATACACTGTCCTCTTATCCCCGGTGTCCTGGCCAATATTTATCCCTCAACCAACATAACAAAAACCAGATTATCTGGTCATTACCACATTGCTGTTTGTGGGAGCTTGCTGTGCACATATTGGCTACCGCGTTTCCCACATTACGACAGTGACTACACTCCAAAAGTGCTTCATTGTCTGTAAAGCGCTTTGGGACGTCCGGTGGTCGTGAAAGGCGCTATAGAAATGCAAGTCTTTTTTCTTTAAATTCACATGAGTTGCAGGCACCAGGGGATAATGGGCTCTACTTTATTAAAACTTTAACAGTAGTGGGAGGCCCAAGTTAAACCGGCACCGCTTTTTTTTTCTTGCCGTTTCTTGGATGAGGAGGAGGTTTCTGTTCTTTTCTTTCTCTGCCCTTCCCTCCTGGCTTCTTCTTGTGGGGTAGTTCCACTGGCGGCCCCGTATGTCGTTCTTGGGATGTGGGCGTCGCTGGCAAGGCCAGCATTTATTGCCCATCCCTAATTGCCCTTGAGAAGTTGGTGGTGAGCCACTTAAGTGGCCACAGACAGTCAGCAGGCTGGCTGACTGACTGGGGTAGGAGGAGGTATCACCTATTCAGCCCCTCGAACCTGTTCCACCATTCGTTTCGATGGTAGTGTGTCAGCCATGGCTCAGTGGGTAGCACACTCGCCTCTGATGGCATGAAGGTTGTGGGTTCAAGTCCCACTCCAGAGACTTGAGCACAAAAATCTAGGTTGACACTCCAGTGCAGTGCTGAGGGAGTGTTGCACTGTCGGAGGTGCCGTCTCTCGGATGAGACGTTAAACTGAGGACCCGTCTGCTCTCTCAGGTGGATGTAAAAGATCCCATGGCACTATTTCGAAGAAGAGCAGGGGTGTTATCCTTGGTGTCCTGGCCAATATTTATCACTAAAACAGATTATCTGGTCATTGTCACATTGCTGGCTGTGGGCAAATTGGCTGCCATGTTTCCTACATTACAGCAGTGACTACACTTCAAAAGTACTTCATTGGCTGTAAAGCGCTTTGAGGTGGACATGAAAGGCGCTATAGAAATGCAAGTCTTTCTTTCTAGTCTTGAAGGACAGTTCATTTAAAAGACACAATGTACCTTCAGATCTCATTATCATGGGATGCAACTCTTTTTAAAATTTGCTTTTGGGATGCAGGCCACACTGACAAAACAGTATTCATTGCCCATCCCTACATGACTTGAGGAGATTAGAGTTGAATGTATGTCCCAACCTGATGGCCCTTGCTTCTAGCAGTGGTTGCTAACATAATGAACAGCAATCCTGGGCCATTTTTACCCTTACCTTAAGCCTTGTGGGGTACAGTAGCATAGTGGTTATGTTACTGGACTAGTCAGAGGCCTGGACTAATGATCTGGAGGCCGCTGGGGAATTAAAAAAAAATCCAATTAATTAAATAAATCTGGAATAAAAAGCTAGTAATGGTGACCATGAAATGACCAGATTGTCATAAAAACCCATCTGGTTCACTAATGTCCCTTTAGGGAAGGAAATCTGCCGTCCTTACCTGGTCTGGCCTATATGACTCCAGACTCTCAGCAATGAGGTTGACCCTTAACTGCCCTGTGCCACTCAGTTGTATTCAAGAAGGCAGCTCACCACCAACTTCCCAAGGGCAATTAGGGCTGGGCAATAAATGTTGGCCTTGCCAGCGACACCCACATTCCGTGAATGAATAAATAAAAAGCCACGGGTGCTGAAGCCAGTTGTGATACTGAACCAGCAAGGTGCCAGGTTCCATTCCTGCCTCTGGCCCAGGTCTAGGATGGGTTTCCATTCCCAATTGCAATCCTGCTGGAAAATGTGTGGATGGGTTGGTGGTAGATAGGATGGACGTCAGAAAGTGGCTGAATAGCTCCCACCATCTAGACTGGCAAATGAAGAATGGCCCCTTTGGGAGAGGAGGTACCTGCAGGCTGCCAGTGCCTGTTAAAATTGAGTACCTTCATGAAAAGAAGGGGCAAAATTGGGGGATGGGCCTGGTTTCATTCCCCTCCCCGTGTAAAATGTGCTTTGTGTCAGAACGAATTCTAATCGAATTGGGCCGGTCATTTAGGAGTGAGATGAGGAGAAATTTCTTCTCTCAAAGTGTTGTGAATCTTTGGAATTCTCTACCCCAGGGGGCTGTGGATGCTCAGTTGTTGAATATATTCAATGATGCGGAGATGCCGGTGTTGGACGGGGTGGACAAAAATTAGAAGTCGCACAACACCAGGTTATAGTCCAACAGTTTTATTTGAAATTACGAGCTTTCGGGATCTCGGTTTCATGTCACGCTACAGGACGTGACTAGAGTCCAGACTAGAGTCGTCGTTGTCTTGTTCACAGATGTGATTTCCAGTTTAAAAAAAAGTAAAAAGCTTAACTGCAGACTGCAGCATTTGACACGTTGGACCCCCTGTGACCCCACCTCATTGTCTTAGCTGTATTCTGCTGTGTCTTTGATGTAATGCCTCCCTGACGGATTGTATCTCTGCAGACACATTGTTCTCTGTCTATATATACTTTGTAACTGATCTGTATTCCCTCACTTTACCTGACGAAGGAGCAGCCGCTCCAAAAGCTCGTAATTTCAAATAAAACTGTTGGACTACAACCTGGTGTTGTGCGACTTTGAATATATTCAAGACAGGGATTGATAGATTTTTGGACACCAAGGGAATCAGGGTATATGGGGATAGTTCGGGAAGATGGAGTTAAGGTAGAAGATCAGCCATGATCTTGTTGAATGGTGGAGCAGGCTTGGTGGGCCGAAAGGCCTACTCCTGCTCCTAATTCTTAAGTCCTTATGTTCAATAACCTATTGGCCTAAATTTAAAGTACCAGATATCAAATTTCCACACTAGTACTGACCTTGTATTTAGCCTTGTCAGAAAGGTCACGCATTTCAGTAAACTTTAAGGTACAAGAGATAGATTTCATCAGGGCCCCAAACAGATTTAAACTGCATCATTGATTGCATCACCATTTTAGACAAGACCAATAGTAAGGACATTAAGGGCGTTGAACTTTTAGATAAGAGATGTGCCGTGGCTTCATTTGAACCGCAGGTTACATTGCCCCTTGTGTAGCTCAAGTTTTCAGTGCCTATTGTCTACAGTTTGTGATCCTTTAGAAAAGGAGTAGTTCAGATATTGTGGCACTGTAGTGTACAGGGAATAGAGCGAGTGTTCGCATACCACAGTACTCTATTTCCTGAGCTGTGACTTTTCATCCTCCCCAAAAATAAGGGGGTCTTGCATTGGATGTGGAAGAAAGAAAAGATGTAGCACTTAATTACATCTCTCAGAAATGACCCAAAGTGCTTCACATAGGGTAAAATACTGAGTGGCATTCTGCGCACAGCAAGATCCCCGAAAGAGCACTGAGATGAATGACCAGTCATTTGTTTTAGTAGTGTTAGTTGAGGGAGGAATGTTGTCCAAGAAACTGAGAGGTCTTTCCAGTACCATGGGTTCTTTAATATCTACGTGAAACACCGGAACAGGAAGATAGGGCCTCACTTTAACATCCCAGTCAGGATAGCACCTCTGACAAGGCAGCACTCCCCTCAGTGCCCGTCTAGATTATGTGATCTAATCTGGTGGGGCTCCAATTTACAACCTTTTCATGCTGTGCTCGCTGACCTACATTGGCTTCCGGTTATGCAACACCTCGATTTATAAAATTCTCATCCTTGTTTTCAGTTCCCTCCATGGCCTCGCCCCTCCTTATCTCTGTAACCTCCTCTAGCCCTACAACCCTCTGATATCTGCGCTCCTCCAATTCTGGCCTCTTGAGCATCCTAATTTTAATCACTCCACCATTGGCAGCCATGCCTTCAGCTGCCTGGGCCCCAAGCCCTGGAATTCCCTCTCTAAACCTCTCCACCTCTCCTCCTTTAAGATGCTCCTTAAAACCTACTCCTTTGACCAAGCTTTTGGTCATCTGGCCTAATATCTCCTTATGTGGCTCGGTGTCAAATTTTGTTTGATTATCGCTCCTGTGAAGCACCTTGGGATGTTTTACTACTTTAAAGGCGCTATATAAATACAAGTTGCTGTTGTTTAAATCTGTTTGACTTGGAGGTGAGTGCTACCATCAGAGCCACTCTGATACTCAAGAGCCTGGTCATGTTCAAGAATGAAGACCGTCTAAACACACATTAACTGCAAAACAAAATCATTTACCGATTTCAGTTCCCAGTTTCACTTGTAGAAGTAAACACTACTTACAGGGCGAGTTTGCTATCACCCTTGAGAATGACTTCATACCCTTATTGTTCATGAGTTCTGATGATGTGATTGGTTGATTTTCAGTCTGTTGTGAGAGCATTCTACGGAAATTTCCATACATTCAACTCTAATCTCCTCAAGCCATCTAGGGATGGGCAGTGACTGCTGCTTTGTCAGTGTGGCCTGCATCCCAAAAACAAATTTAAAAAAAGCATTGCATCCCATGGTGATGAGATGTGGAGGTGCATTGTTCCTTCTAAAATGAACTGTCCTTCAAGACTACGATCTAATTGAATGGCGGAGCAGGCTCGAGGGGCTGAATGGCCTACACCCGTTCCTAAGACTAGCAGAACCCCTTGTGGCAAGCTATGCAAGCTCACACAGTGTTCGTGAGCTGACCCCAGGACCTGTCTCAAAGCTCCCCCAAACTCTGGGACCTCTTTTCCCAGCTCTTTGCAACCAGTGAAGGTTTTCCCCCCAAATGAGATCCCACTCAATTACTTTGGTTGATCAGGGCTGAATGTGATTGCAGATTTGACACTTCCTTCTGACCTGCCTGATTTATACAAGGGCTGATTCCACGACCAGTGCCCTCTGCAAGCATCGCTCCACGCTGGGAGCGCCCGAACAGGAAATGAGCTGTATAAACTTTGGATGCAGTGTGGCTGGGGACTCTAATCGGACTTCACCAGTGGGCTAGCACTTTTAGGCAAGAAGGAGGAGACCTATTTAGAAACCGGTTTTAATCCAAGCTCCTGATAATTCTGGGTGCAGTGTTGGGCATCTAACAATAATTAAACAGCAACATTACCGGTGTGAATCATTAATGGTATCCCTTCTGAAAGCTGTAACCTTCCAACCCAGATGTAAATCACTCAGCTCTGTGTTAGCTTCCTCTTTAATTAAACATTTATTTTGTGTTTTTGGTGGAAAAGCTACTGTTGTCTGAGCTTTCTGGAGTCTCTTATGCACCCAGATGGTGCACAGCACACCTGATTACAGGGAAGATGAAGATGAAGCTGAAATGGAACGACTTGGCACAGGGCTATGTAATTAGCTTAGCTGGAAGCCCATTTACCAGTCATGTTGCTAAGCCTGGGGTTGAGGTCCCAAGTGGGAGAAATGGCCCTTCCCGTCACATGCGAGGTATCAGACGTTGGGTGTCAGACACTCACTCCGTACTTGCCCCTCGTCGCCAGTTAAAATCGGGGCGATAGTGTTCACGTGCTTTTTCCCCATCTGCAGTTGTTTGTCACTGAGTTTCCCCATCCGGCCGCTAAGACTGGAACGCTTCCCCCTCTCTCTCTCTCCTCCCTTTTAAGATAGATGCTCCTTAAAACCTACTTCTTTTGACCAAGCCTTTGGTCACCTGTCCTAATGTCTCCTTCTTTGGCTCGGTGTCAGTTTTTGTCTGATTGGGCCTTGGGATGGTTTACTGTGTTAAAGGCGCTGTATAAATGCACGTTGTTGTTTTGTTGTTGTTGTTGTTGTACAGACCTGGCAAAATAGCAGGCACGCCAGTTGAGCAGCACAGCGACGAGTCTTGAATCGGCACCACAGGAAAGTGGTGAAGCCTGAGAAAGCTACGGTGCTCCCCTGCTGTTCCCTGTCTGACCATGCTAGGTCCCAGCTCAAGCTGCAGTTCCAGCTCTCTCCCGGCTTCCTGTATGTTTCCCACATCACAACAGTGACTACACTTCAAAAAGTTCTTCATTGGCTGTAAAGCACTTTGGGACGTCCGGTGGTCGTGAAAGGCGCTATATAAATACAAGTCTTTCTTTTCTTTCTTTAGCTACAACGCTGCTCTCCGCCACGCTGCTTCCCAGCTGTTGTTTGTCCCGTTGGGCTCAAGTGTCGCTCTGTCTTCCCGCCTTCCGTGGCCTAAAGTTATTCTGGCGCTCAACCAATCTCCTGGTCCAGATGTGAAGGTCCCGCTGTCTGCCATTTGAGTGGAAAAGAAATAACTTGCATTAATCTAGCACCTTGCAACCCCAGGACATCTCAAAGCGCATCACATCGACCCGACCCAATTGTTATGTAGGCAAATCTTGTACATCCACCTAAACGGGCAGGTGGGGCTTCAGTTTAATGTTTCATCCAAAAGACAAGACCTCTAACAATATAGCATTCCTTCAGTACTGCACTGAAGTGTCAATGGAAGTCCCGGGCGGGGGAGTCCCGGGTGTGGGGAGGGGAGTTCGGGTGTGGGCGGGGGAGTCCGGGCGTGGGCGGTGGAGTCCGGGCGAGGGAAGGGGAGTTCCGGGCGTGGGAAGGGGAGTTCCGGGCGTGGGAAGGGGAGTTCCGGGCGTGGGAAGGGGAGTCCCGGGCGTGGGAGGGGGAGTCCCGGGCGTGGGGCGGGGGAGTCCGGGCGAGGGAAGGGGCGTCTCGGGCGTGGGCGGGGGAGTCCCGGGCGTGGGCGGGGAGTCCCGGGCGTGGGCGGGGGAGTCCGGGCGTGGGCGGGGGAGTCCGGGCGTGGGCGGGGGGAGTCCGGGCGTGGGCAGGGGAGTCCGGGCGTGGGCGGTGGAGTCCGGGCGAGGGAAGGGGAGTTCCGGGCGTGGGAAGGGGAGTCCCGGGCGTGGGAAGGGGAGTCCCGGGCGTGGGAAGGGGAGTCCCGGGCGTGGGAAGGGGAGTCCCGGGCGTGGGAAGGGGAGTCCCGGGCGTGGGAAGGGGAGTCCCGGGCGTGGGAAGGGGAGTCCCGGGCGTGGGAAGGGGAGTCCCGGGCGTGGGAAGGGGAGTCCCGGGCGTGGGAGGGGGAGTCCCGGGCGTGGGCGGGGGAGTCCGGGCGAGGGAAGGGGAGTCCGGGCGTGGGAAGGGGAGTTCCGGGTGTGGGAAGGGAAGTCCCGGGTGTGGGAAGGGGAGTTCGGGAGTGGGAAGGAGAGTCCCGGGCGTGGGAGGGGGAGTCCCGGGCGTGGGAGGGGGAGTCCCGGGCGTGGGAAGGGGAGTCCCGGGCGTGGGAGGGGGAGTCCCGGGCGTGGGCGGGGGAGTCGTGGGCGGGGGAGTCCCGGGCGTGGGCGGGGGAGTCCGGGCGTGGGAGGGGGGAGTCCCGGGCGTGGGAAGGGGAGTCCCGGGCGTGGGGGGGGGAGTCCCGGGCGTGGGGGGGGGAGTCCCGGGCGTGGGAGGGGGAGTCCCGGGCGTGGGCGGGGGAGTCGTGGGCGGGGGAGTCCCGGGCGTGGGCGGGGGAGTCCGGGCGAGGGAAGGGGAGTCCGGGCGAGGGAATGGGAGTCCCGGGCGTGGGAAGGGGAGTCCCGGGCGTGGGAAGGGGAGTCCCGGGCGTGGGAAGGGGAGTCCCGGGCGTGGGAAGGAGAGTCCCGGGCGTGGGAAGGGGAGTCCCGGGCGTGGGAAGGGGAGTCCCGGGCGTGGGAAGGGGAGTCCCGGGCGTGGGAAGGGGAGTCCCGGGCGTGGGAAGGGGAGTCCCGGGCGTGGGAAGGGGAGTCCCGGGCGTGGGAAGGGGAGTCCCCGGGCGCGGGAAGGGGAGTCCCGGGCGCGGGAAGGGGAGTCCCGGGCGCGGGAAGGGGAGTCCCGGGCGCGGGAGGGGGAGTCCCGGGCGCGGGAGGGGGAGTCCGGGCGCGGGAGGGGGAGTCCCGGGCGCGGGGAGGGGGAGTCCCGGGCGCGGGAGGGGGAGTCCCGGGCGAGGGATGGGGGAGTCCCGGGCGAGGGATGGGGGAGTCCCGGGCGAGGGATGGGGGAGTCCCGGGCGAGGGATGGGGGAGTCCCGGGCGAGGGATGGGGGAGTCCCGGGCGAGGGATGGGGGAGTCCCGGGCGAGGGATGGGGCGTCCCGGGCGTGGGTGGGGGAGTCCGGGCGCGGACGGGGGAGTCCGGGCGGGGGAGTCCCAGGCGCGGGCGGGGGAGTCCGAGCGTGGGCATGGGCGCGGCAGTCCGGGGTGGGCGGGGGAGTCCCGGGCTTGGGCGGGGTAGTCCGGGCAAGGGAAGGGGAGTCTGGGCGGGGTAGTCCCGGGCGTGGGCGGGGGAGTCCCGGGCGTGGGCGGGGGAGTCCGGGCGAGGGAAGGGGCGTCCCGGGCGCGGGTGGGGGAGTCCGGGCGCGGACGGGGGAGTCCGGGCCGGGGAGTCCGGGCGCGGGCGGGGGAATCTTAGCGTGAGCGTGGGCGCGGGAGTCCGGGGTGGGCAGGGGAGTCCCGGGCGTGGGCGGGGGAGTCCCGGCGTGGGAGGGGGAGTCCGGGCGTGGGAGGGGGAGTCCGGGCATGGGCGGGGGAGTCCCGGGCGTGGGAGGGGGAGTCCGGGCGTGGGAGGGGGAGTCCGGGCGTGGGAGGGGGAGTCCGGGCGTGGGAGGGGGAGTCCGGGCGTGGGCGGGGGAGTCCGGGAGGGGGAGTCCCGGGCGTGGGCGGGGGAGTCCCGGGGTGGGAGGGGGAGTCCGGGCGTGGGAGGGGGAGTCCCGGGCGTGGGAGGGGGAGTCCGGGCGTGGGAGGGGGAGTCCGGGCGTGGGAGGGGGAGTCCGGGCGTGGGAGGGGGAGTCCCGGGCGTGGGCGGGGGAGTCCCGGGGTGGGCGGGGGAGTCCGGGCGCGGGCGGGGGAGTCCCGGGCGTGGGAAGTAGAGTCCCGGGCGTGGACAGGGGAGTCCGAGCGTGGGCGTGGGCACGGGAGTCCGGGGTGGGCGGGGGAGTCCGGGCGAGGGAAGGGGTGTCTGGGCGGGGGCGTCCGGGTGTGGGAGTCCCGGGCGTGGGCGGGGGAGTCCCGGGCGTGGGAGTCCGAGCGTGGGCGTGGGCGCGGGAGTCCGGGGTGGGTGGGGGAGTCCCGGGCGTGGGCGGGGGAGTCTGGGCGGGGGAGTCCCGGGTGTGGGCGGGGGAGTCCGGGTGTGGGAGTCCCGGGCGGGGGAGTCCCGGGCGTGGGCGGGGGAGTCCGGGGCGTGGGCGGGGGAGTCCGGGCGTGGGTGGGGGAGTCCGGGTGTGGGAAGGGGAGTCTGGGCGTCCCTAGTTGGCCTCGAGAAGGTCGCGGTGGGCCGCTGCCGCCTTCAACCGCTGCAGTTAGTGCGGTGAAGGCACTCCCTCAGTGCTGGTCGGTAGGGCAGTCCAGGACTTTTGACCCGGCGACGATGAAGGAACGGCCGGTTTATGGCCAAGTCGGGACGGCGTGTGACTTGCAGCTGAATGAACCGCAGCTGGTTTTACAAAACTGACGCCGTTTTCTACAGTGTTGGGATTTGAGCCGGTGATCGAGATGCACTTTTTGGCTGTTGTCCCGAGTCAAATGAAGTAGGAATTTTATTCTGGTATTTTCAGAGCAGAGTGGAGTTTCTTCTCAGGCCGAGTTGTAAAGGCCTGCAGCAATTGCAGGGCAAAGTCTTCTGACTGTCCTGGGGTGGGGGAGGGGGATGGGCGTCTGGCATTTATTTCAATACCAAAGTAGTTTGAAGAAGCCTTGAGGGTAAACGTTATCGAGCAGGGAGAAGAAAACTCATATTGAACTCTGACTATTTTTAGTCATGTGCCTCATGCAGAGTCAAATGAGCCTCTCGCTCGTGGCACTGGTCATTTGCATTGATTTTCATTTCAACGTACACCGGGGCATACTTTATAGTTCAGTGGCTTCTGCAAATCCTGCAATGGTGGTGCTTCCTTTGTCAAAGAGAACAAAAGGAAAAGACTTGCATTTATATAGCGCCTTTCACGACCACCGGATGTCCCAGAGCGCTTTGCAGCCAATGAAGTACTTTTTGAAATACAGTCACTGTTGTAACGTAGGAAACGCGGCAGCTAATTTGCACACAGCAAGCTCCCACAAACAGCAATGTGATCATGACCAGATAATCTGTTTTTAGTGATGTTGATTGCGGAATAACTCCTCTGCTCTTCAAAATAGTCATGATGCGGAGATGCCGGTGTTGGACTGGGGTGGACAAAATTGAGAGGTCGCACAACACCAGGTTATAGTCCAACAGTTTTATTTGAAATCACAAGCTTTCGGAGCTATCGATCGCCCCTTCCTCAGGTGAAGTAGTAAAGAAAAAAAACAAAAAAAAACTTCACCTGAGGAAGGGGCGATCGATAGCTCCGAAAGCTTGTGATTTCAAATAAAACTGTTGGACTATAACCTGGTGTTGTGCGACTTCAAAATAGTGCCATGGGATCTTTTACATCCACCTGAAAGGGCAGCCGGGGCCTTGGTTTAATGTCTCCTCTGAAAGGCGGCACCTCCGACAGTGCAGCGCTCCCTCAGTACTGCACTGGAGTGTCAGCCTAGATATTTGTGCTTAAGTCTCCTGGAGTGGGACTTTGAACCCACAACCTTCAGACTCGGAGGCAAAGGTGCTACCCACTGAGCCACTTGTGCTTGCCATGATTTATAGCAGCACAATGTTTATCCAAAAATGTGTGACTACCATACAGAAATAAAGCTTGCCAAGCACTTGAACACATGAGTATAATTTATGTTGTTGGGTTTCATTCCAGCACTCCATGCATGTGACCAGCACATCCTGCTGGAAATGATGTTTAGTGGTCCCACCCCAGATAGAAAGATAAGAACATAAGAAACAGGAGCAGGAGTAGGCCAATCGGCTCCTCGAGCCTGCTCCGCCATTCAATAAGATCATGGCTGATCTGATCTTGGCCTCGACTCCACTTTCCCGCCCACTCCCCATAACCCTTGACTCCCTTGTAGTTCAAATGTCTGTCAATCTCCGCCTTGAATATATTCAATGACTCCGCCTCCACAGCTCTCTGGGGTAGAGAAAACCAAAGATTCACGACCCTCTGAGAGAAGAAATTCCTCCTCATCTCCGTCCTAAATGGGCGAGCCCTTATCGTGAAACTGTGCCCCCTGTGGTGGCTCTTTAAAGGTACAGGTCATTTTTCCTGGTAAGAATGCTAACGGCTCCCAGTTGTGGGGACAAGTTTTAGTTTGCCTCCCATCTTCTTAGTAGGAGTTGATTTTTATGTTGTAGCTCACGCTGTTGACTCCTGACGTGTGGGTCTCAAGTGGCCAGCTTCACTCAGCTGGGCCATTGAGAGCCTGGCAATAGCACTGGAATAACGCCAGTACCCTTCAACATTGGCAACCGCGTTCCCTGATGCCACTGTGACCTGTGCCCCAAGAGGCATTCATGCTCTGTTTCTAAAATGTAGCGCCTCATGTCCAGTCCAAGTTTGAGCAGTGATCAAACGGAGGAGATTAAATCAGTGCAAACATCAATTGGAAACATCTGCTTGGAGACGGATTCATTAAAAATCTTCCAAAAACGCAGATTTAAGATAATTGGCAAAAGAACCAGCGGGGATACGGAGAGAATATTTTTTTTACGCAGCGAGTTGTTGTGATCTGGAATGCGCTGCCTGAAAGGGCGGAGGAAGCAGATTCAATAGTAACTTTCAAAAGGAAATTGGATAAATACTTGAAAAGGAGAAATTTGGAGGGCTATGGGGAAAGAGCAGGGGAGTAGGACTAATTGGAGAGCTCTTTCAAAGAATCGAAATAGGCACGATGGGCCGAATGGCCTCCCTCTGTGCTGTACTATGATTTTGCGCAGGCACGATGGGCTGAATGGTCCCCCCTCTGTGCGGCATGATTCTATGAAGCCTTGTTAAAAAGATGTAGTGGATTTGCAGAGTGCCATTGTGGCCATGGGCACTTTGTCAGTTTATCTGGAGGGGAATCTGTTTTGAATGGAAAAAAAACTCTGCAATGCATGTTAATGATCGTACCTGCTGCATTATTTAGCTCCAGGTAACGTCAATCTGCTTTGTTGTGTTCTAACTTACCAACAGCCTTTGTACAATTTGGAAAATGGAAAAATGCTTTTGCGATCTGAAGGGACATAGAAACATAGAATCTAGGAGCAGGAGTAGGCCATTCGGCCCGTCGAGCCTGCTCCACCATTCAATACGATCATGGCTGATCATCCAAATCCAGTACCCTGTCCCTGCTTTAATCCCCACAGTACACATATCCCACCCTACCCCTGTAACCCCACGTATTTAATTCCCCCTAACATATCCCATCCCCCCACATATTTAATCCCCCCCTAACACTAAGGGTCAATTTATCATAGCCAAATCAACCTAACCCGCACATTTTTGGACATTTTTGGACTGTGGGAGGAAACCGGAGCACCCGGAGAAAACCCACGCAGACACGAGGAGAATGTGCAAACTCCACACAGACAGTCACCCGAGGCCAGATTCGAACCCGGGTCTCTGGCGCTGTGAGGCACCAGTGCTAACCACTATGCCACCGTGTTGACTAATGAGTCGATTCTTTGAGAAAAGGATTTCCAGCTTTTCTTCCTCCTTTCCCCTCCCCACACACCACCATTATTCTTATCAGGAGTCACACACCGGCATGAAACCAGCGTCATGTTGAGTTCTGTTGGCAGACTGAACGTTTCATGTTGCAACAGCTTTATGTAATGTTTCATAAGATCTGATTTTTAAAGAATGACTTGCATTTCTATAGCGCCTTTCACGACCTCAGGTAGTCCCAAAGCGTTTTACAGCCAATGAAGTACTTTTTTTGAAGTGTAGTCACTGTTGTAATGTAGGAAACGCGGCAGCCATATTGTGCACAGCAAGCTCCCACAAACAGCAATTTGATAATGATTGGATAATCTGTTCTTTAGTGATGTTGATTGAGGGATAAATATTGGCCCAGGACACCGGGGATAACTCCCCCTGCTCTTCTTCGAAATAGTGCCATGGGATCTTTTCCGTCCACCTGAGAGAGCAGACGGGGCCTCAGTTTAACGTCTCATCCGAAAGACGGCACCTCTGACAGTGCAGCACTCGCTCAGCACTGCACTGGGAGTGTCAGCCTAGCTTTATGTGCTCAAGTCTCTGGAGTGGGACTTGAACCCACAACCCTTCTGACTCAGAGGTGAGAGTGCTACCCCACTGAGCCACGGCTGACACTAATTAAAAAAAAAAAATTCTGGCAGTAGATGAGAAACACAAATGTCAGGCACGTTCTGAAGGCTGCACATGCCTCAAGGAAATGTTTTCTGGTTTTGCATCACATAATCTTTTTAAATTGGTTCGGTGCTCCATAACATAGAATTTACAGCACAGAAACAGGCCATTCGGCCCAACAGGTGTTTAAGCTCCGCATGCGTTTCCTCCCACCCTTTTTCATCCAACCCCATCAACGTATCCTCCTATTCCTTTCTCCCTCATGTGTTTATCTAGCTTCCTGTTTAAATGCATCTGTGCTCATCGCTGTGGAAATTTGTGTGAAATAGGGCTCGACTTTCCACACATTGTACCCTTCTGCCCCTACCTCAACCCCATCGCTGCTGAAACCCTGTCTCCAGATTTGACTCTTCCAATGCTCTCCTTGCTGGCTTTAAGGAATGCCGTGGGATCTTTTCATATCCACCTGAACAGGCAGACAAAGCCTTGGTTTAACGTTTCATTCAGAAGACATATATTTTAATTTGACGCTCGTTGGCGACAGCACGTTTGTGTTTTCTGAGCGGGTCAGGGGCTAGGTATTCTGCGGCGAGTGTCTCACCTCCTGACTCCCCAAAGCCTTTCCACCATCTACAAGGCACAAGTCAGGAGTGTGATGGAATACTCTCCACTTGCCTGGATGAGTGCAGCTCCAACAACACTCTAGAAGCTCGACATCATCCAGGACAAAGCAGCCTGCTTGATTGGCACCCCATCCACCACCTTAAACATTCACCCTCTCCACCACCGGCGTACCGTGGCTGCAGTGTGTACCATCTACAAGATGCATTGCAGCAACTCGCCAAGGCTTCTTCGGCAGCACCTCCCAAACCCGCAACTCTTCCACCTAGAAGGACAAGGGCAGCAGGCGCATGGGAACACCACCACCTCCAAGTTCCCCTCCAAGTCACACACACCATCCTGAGGGGCATAGATAGGGTAGATAGAAAGGAACTTTTCCCCTTAGTAGAGGGGTCAATAACCAGGGGGCATAGTTTCAAGATAAGGGGCAGGAAGTTTAGAGGGGATTTGAGGAAAAACTTTTTCACCCAGAGGATGGTTGGAATCTGGAACTCACTGCCTGAAAGGGTGGTAGAGGCAGGAACCCTCACAACATTCAAGAAGCATTTAGATGAGCACTTGAAACGCCATAGCATACAAGGCTATGGACCAAGTGCTGGAAAATGGGATTAGACAGGGCTTGATGGCCGGCGTGGACACGATGGGCCGAAGGGCCTCTTTCTGTGCCATATAACTCTATGACTCTATGACTTAGAAATATATCGCCACTCCTTCATCGTCGCTGGGTCAAAATCCTGGAACTCCCTCCCTAACAGCACTGTGGGAGCACCTTCACCACACGGACTGCAGCGGTTCAAGAAGGCGGCTCACCACCACCTTCTCGAGGGCAATTAGGGATGGGCAATAAATGCTGGCCTTGCCAGCGACGCCCACATCGCATAAACGAATAAAAAATAAAATAAAATTTGTAACTCGGTGAAAAACTTGAATAAGTCCACGCAAGACAAAGTCCTGTAGGAACCTTTGTTAGTGGCACTGGAATGCCAAGCTCAATGAAAGTTAATAAATGACTAATGTTTGGTATTGTGAACTGTACCAATGGTGACTTTGGTAGTTGGGCAGTATACACCTAGGATTGGTGGGGTTGGTTTCCACTGCCTTCGCCTGCCATTAACGGCCTCAAACATGGCGTCAGGGTCGTGATGCCCCTTTAACACTGGCGAAGGGGGCCTACCACCAGCTGTCCAAAGCTCCTGCCTGATACAGACAACAGTTAATATGGAAATCGGGGTCCTAGGACGTCAATAGGTGGCCAAATGAGCATTGTTGCCATTTTAGGTCGGAACTGGTCGGGGGCCTGCGCTGTGCCCAGGCTCCTCCAGGGCCCACAAATATAATCTGGGCCGCTGCCACACCGTGACCACCTCTCTCTGCGATCGGCCCCCCACCTCCATGTCCCCCCGCCCCCCGGTAATTCGCCCCAGCCTGATCTTGAGGCCTCGATCGAGATCGTCCGATTGGCGCCCTGCAGCTCGCCTGCCAAATTTAAATGAGGGCTGGGGCCTCAAAATGGCAGGGGTGTCCTCTTTGTTGCTGGACCAGGCGGCTAACCAGCGGCCGAATGCCAAGATCGACCCCAGTGACATTTCCTTTTGGTGTTGCCTTTTAAAAACCGTTAAATACTATGTTGTTGCATCCCTGATTTTGATGCGACGTTTTGCCATCCAACACACCACCTGCAACTCCCACCAATAACTCCTCCTGACAGCAGCGTCAGCTGTTTTTATATCACCGCCCAGGGAGCGTGAGCTAAGTGTGCTGCTCCCCCGCAGTCACATCTCCGTAGTGCAGTTGGCCCTCTCTCTAAAACCAGCTGCGGGATAAATAGATCCCGTCCTTTTGTGCATGTGCGGACTGGCTGTGTCACTCTGGACCGTGTGCGCGCGCATACGAGATGACCAGCATGGTGGTGACGCCAGTGACAAGTGACGCCATGACTGTGCTACAGGGATCATTGCTGGAACGAGTTTCTGGCCCCAAGCAGCAGCTGGGAAAACTTAGGGCTCGGGGGATGGGGGAGGGGGGGGTGGCGGGGGCGGCAAAGGGTCTCCTGAGCTACTGGTCTTAAAAATAAACACCGTGGGGGCGAAATTCGGTTGATTTGCCCTAAGAGGGGGCTAACGGGGCGCAAATCAACTAGCGTCTGGGCACGGCGCCGCTAACGCCTCCTGCGAAATTCAGCGTGAGGTTAGCGGCGGCGCTATACCACCGGCAATCACGTCATCGCCGTGCGCAATGCCCCGCTCGCGCCCCGGCTGTAATATTGGGTGGCGCCCCCGCTATGTGCGCCGGGGTCGGGGGGGGGGTGGTGTCCTACCTGCGGCCGGGGCGGCGCTAGTTAAAGGGGAGGTGGCAGGCGGCCATTTTTGTTGCTGGCCGCCTGCCAGCACCTACCCCCGTTGCTGTCCTCAGCCCCCCCGTGAAGCCCCCCCCCCCCCCCACCCGCAGGGTGCCGGCTGCTCTCCGTGAGCCCGGCACTCCTCTTGAGTGCCGGGCTCGTTTGCCGGCACTCCCGATCCCTGGTGGCCCAGCTGGGTGCCGGGATGCGCTCCTCTTTAATAAGGGGAGGAAGGCCTGCAGTACCGCGGCGCGACGTGCTGCAGCGCCGCAATATTGGCTCGCAGCGCCCCCAAGAGAGACGCGGGACGCTTCCAGTAGCGCCCCTCCTCCCTCTCGGGGCGCTACCTGGGAAAATCGGCCATGGGGGTGCTAACTTTTTCGGGGCGCTAAAATTAGCCCCCTGGCGAAGGTAGTGCCGGGGCGCTACTCAATTTTTACCCCTGTGTCTTTAGCATTTTGATTACCACTGTCTGTGCAAGACCCATATGTTAGGAGTCAGTAGAGTACAAAGAATAGACGGCTGTGGATCACCGGGCAGCACTCTCACTGCAGAGTCAGAAGGTTGTGGGTTCATAGTCCCACTGCAAGAGACTTGAGTTGACATTTCCAGTGCAGTACTGAGGGAGTGCTGCACTGTCGGAGGGTGGCGTCTTTCAGATGAGATGTTAAACCGAGGCCCCGTCTGGCCTTTCAAGTTGATGTAAAAGATCCCATGGCGCTATTTTGAAGAAGAGCAGGGGAGTTATCCCTGGTGTCCTGGCCAATATTTATCCCTCAATCAACATTACTTTAAAAAAAAAATCAGATTATCCGTTCATTATCACACTGCTGTTTGTGGGAGCTTGCTGTGCGCAAATTGGCTGCCGCGTTTCCTACATTACAACAGTGACTCCACTTCAAAAAGTACTTCATTGGCTGTAAAACACTTTGGGACATCCTGAAGCTGTGACGGGCGCTATATAAATGCAAGTTCTTTCTTATTAAAGCACACGGACTGCAGCGGTTCAAGAAGGCGGCTCACCACCAACTTCTCAAGGGCAATTATAGGGATGGGCAATAAATGCTGACCTTGACAGCGACGCCCACATCCCATAAACGAATTTTTAAAAAAAATCAATAAATATGTCACCGGAAACAGATGTGAGAAGCTGCACAACACCAGGTTATAGTCCAACAGTTTTATTTGAAATCACAAGCTTTCAGAGCGCTGCTCCTTCGTCAGGACTTCACCCGACGAAGGAGCAGCCGCTCCGAAAGCTTGTGATTTCAAATAAAGCTGTTGGACTATAACCTGGTGTTGTGCGACTTCTCACATTTGTCCACCCCAGTCCAACACCGGCATCTCCGCATCATGACCAGAAACAGAGGCAGTGACGGCCTTGTTTATTGGCTACAATGAGCTGAGTAGCTGATCTGCTCCTGACTGTCTAAAAGCAGACAGTCAAATGGTGCTGCTCCCCAGATATTGAGGAATATAGTGGCAGTAAGCCATGAACTGCAACTAAACGTTTGGATCAGCTGCATTGGCACAGTTGTTTAAATGTGGCTCCGTTCCTGTAAAGTTCTTCCCCAGCTCCCCGCAACCACATACCTTAGCGTCGGGGACCCCTCCTTCAGACCCCCGGCAGTTGCTTCCTGCCGACTGAAATCCTCTTCCCACCTGTCTGGCTTCCTGCTGGTTTCGGGTAGGAAACCCGACAGCTAACAGGCAGATCACGAGGCCCAGGTATTAAAATCCCCACCGGGCTCCATGCTGCCGCCCGCCTCGGCCCCATCCCGCGTGATTCCTCGCTGGGAGGTAAAATCTAGGCTAGTGGGTGACTTGAATCAAACACAAACGGAAGTTGACCAGTTTAATCCCCAATCTGCTGTGTTAAATTGTCTGTTAGGATCCCCGCTCCTGATCTCGAGTGACTGCCATGGCAAGAGTGTATGTCCGGCGAGGGGGACAGTGCTGGCTGATGCCCGCCAATACTCGCTGCCTAAGTTTACACGTGATTGGGAATTTCATAGACTCATGGAATAGTGCAGCACAGAAGGGGACCATTCGGCCCATCGAGTCTGTGCCAGCTCTTTCGAAGAACAATCCAGTTAGTCCCACTCCCCTGCTCTTTCCCCATATCCCTGCAATTTTTTCTCCTTCAAGTATTTATCCAATTCCCTTTTGAAGGCTACTATTGAATCTGTATCCCCCACCCTATCAGGCAGTGCCTTCCAAATCCGAACCACTCGTTGTGTAAAAAGGTTTTCCCTCATGTCGCCTCTGGTTCTTTTGCCAATCACCTTAAATCTGTGCCCTCTGGTTATCGACCCTTCAGCCATTGGAAACAGTTTCTCTTTATCTACCCTATCTAAACACTTGATGATTTTGAACACCTCTATCAAATCTCCTCTTAGCCTTCTCTGTTCTAAGGAGAACAGCCCCAGCTTCTCCAGTCTATCCACGTAACTGTAATCCCTGGAACTATTCTAGTAAATCTCTTCTGCACCCTCTCCAATTTGGGTGAGGCACCACATGACAGCTGGCACAGGTCGAGCCTCGCCCGACCATGAATTAACGTCTTAAAGAAATAAGGGGGACAGAGCGAAAAGGAAGTGTTTCATCCAAGTCTTGGTAATGTTTTAGCCTGGATTCTCTTGTTGCTGGTTTGAATTTGTGCCTTCGGGGCACAGACATTCCTACTCTATTGCGCCAGGCTCCAGTGTAACTGCTCTGAAACCTCCAGCCCAGAAATAGTCAAAGGAGCAGTGAATCTGGAGCTTGACTATGCTGCTCCAATGCTGAGGATTCCTTGGATTTTTCTCAGTAAGAAGTTTTAGAGGAAACAAGGTGTTTCCTGTGAAACACAAGAAGCCGATAAATGCCAACCTTGCAGATCTGTCCGTTTGGCGGGGAGAGGCGGGGGGGGGGGGGGGAGGGGGCTAAAGTAGCTTTGTGGTACATGAAGTGTTCTCGGTCTATCGTTCCACTGTTTTAAACTTGTCTCATTATTTGATGTACTTGCAAAGTTAAACTTGGCTTTCAAATACTAGTTACAGTCAGGAAGCGCCATATGAGTAGAATGATACAGCACAGAAGGAGGCCATTCGGCCCGTTGCGCCTGTGCTGACTCTTTGAAAGAGCCGTCCAATCAATCCTGCTTCCTCGCTCTGTCCCCATAGCCCTGCAAATTTTTTCTCCTTCAAGTGTTTATCCAATTCTCTTTTGAAAGTTACAATTGAATCTGCTTCCACCGCCCTTTCAGGCAGCGCGTTCCAGATCACAACAACTCGCTGTGTAAATGTTTTTTTCCTCATCTCCCCTCTGGTTCTTTTGCCAATCACCTTAGAACATGGGGCAGATTTAGCCGTCTTTTGTGCTGCCGGTGGGAGCGCGCATCGGAAATTCAGGCCTGCGCTGTACTCGATTTTCCGCTGGCCGTGGGATGGCGGGATTCGAACTCTCAACTTCATGGCTTCTGAGCTGGCAGGAATCGTGGGCCGGAGGATCTGGGCTACAATATTGTTGGCTTATACCTGACCCAGGCTCCCTGCAGGATCAATAGCTCATCTGCTGCTGAAACACTCATTCATGCCTTTGTTACCTCTAGACTTGACTGCTCCAACGCTCCTCTGGCCGGCCTCCCGCATTCCACCCTACATAAACTTGAGCTCATCCAAAACTCGGCTGCCCGTGTCCTAACTCGCACCAAGTCCCGTTCGCCCATCACCCCCTGTGCTCGCTGACCTACATTGGCTCCCAGTTAAGCAACGCCTCGATTTTAAAATTCTCATCCTTGTTTTCAAATCCCTCCAGGGCCTCGCCCCTCCCTATCTCTGTAACCTCCTCCAGCCCTACAACGCTCCGAGATATCTGCGCTCCTCCAATTCTGGCCTCTTGTGCATCCCCGATTTTAATCGCCCCACCAGTTCAGCTGTCTAGGCCCCAAGCTCTGGAATTCCTCCCTAAACCTCTCTACACACCTCTCTCCTCCTTTTAAGATGCTCCTTAAAACCTACCTCTTTGACCAAGTTTTTGCTCATCTGTCCTAATATCTCCTTATGTGGCTCAGTGTCAAATTTTGGTTGATTACGCTCCTGTGAATCGCCTTGGGATATGAAAGGCGCTATATAAATGCAAGTTGTTGTTGTTGAATTGCCTCTACTATCCAGACTTGGACACGATGAACGCCCGGTTGGGTGAGGAACTGGAGGGTTGCCCGGTAACCGTGCAGTCCTATCTCGGCAAGGAGTCGACGCCTTCTAAATAACACTGACCCAATGAGAGAACTTGGGAGCTCCCAACTGTGAGCCAGTTTTCAAGGCGGGGGGATGTTCTCAAGTATAACGGTGTTAAAATCACTTGAGGGAGAAATGTAACTAAAAGGAAAGATTTCCTCAAAAGATTATAAAGGTAAAGTAAATGTGAAGGGCGCGGTTTAATTAAGGCAGGAATATGTTGGCTTTAAACAAGCTGTTAAAAGCCTCTAATCACTTGTTTTGTGTCATCTCGGTTGGAGACAATTACGGTGCCAGTAAGTGCTCGAAGATACAACAGAAAACGCTGGAAAAACTCAGCAGGCCAGGCAGCATCCGTGGAGAGAGAAAGAGAGTTAACGTTTCAGGTCGATGACCTTTCATCAGAACTGGGAAGAGCCGGAAATCAAATAGATTTAAGGCCAGGGTAAAGCTGGGAAAAGGGGGAGGGGATAAAGGAACAAAGGGGGAGATGGAGAGACATTAAGAGACATTAAGAGATATGCAAGGCTAGAGGTGGTGTTAATGTGACAGATTAAGGCTGAATGAAGTGTGAAATCCACTGGCAGAATGAAGGACAGCTGCCAGCTTCTAGGAGGAAAAAAAAAGGTGGGGGGGGACAAATAAAAGGGTGGATAAAATAAAATATAAATGTGATTGGAGCTGAGGTTATGATCTAAAATTGTTGAACTCGATATTGAGTCCAGAGGGCTGTAGCGTGCCTAAACGAAAGATGAGGTGCTGTTCCTCGAGCTTACGCTGCGCTTCCGTGGAACAGTGTAATAGGCCGAGGACGGTGAGGTCAGAGTGGGAGTGAAGCGGTGAATTAAAGTGACAGGCCACCGGGAGCTCGGGGTCCCCCTTACGGACTGAACGGAGGTGTTCCGCAAAGCGGTCACCCAATCTGCGTTTGGTCTCCCCAATGTAGAGGAGTGCTCGAAGATGCTGTGCACATCTCTCCTGCTCCCAAGTGTTAAGTTTGCTCAGTGGTAGCACTCTTTCCTCTTGAGTCAAAAGGTTGTGGGTTCAAACTCTACTTCCAGGAGCATGAGCATATAACCTAGACTGATACTTTGGTGCAGTTCCGAGGGAGTGCTACGCTGTCGGAAACCGTCATAAAACCTCTCTCGATGGGTGTAAAAGATCCCAGGCACAATTCGAAGAAAAGCAGTGGAATTCTCCTCGATCAACACTGCCAAAAACAGATTCATTGGTTATTTTTCTTTTTGCTGTTTGTGGGACCTTGATGTGCACAAACTGGTTGCATTTATCTCATAATGTATCAAAGTAATTCACTGTACATGAAGCAGTTTGGGAGATCTGAGAGTCATGATCAGACTGCACTCCTGGAATGCAATATGCTTGTCTTTTTGTACGCATGAAGGAATATCAAAACCTCCATCACCCAAGGTGTGATCTGGTTTGGAAAGCCCTCCTTGCACTGGTTTCAAATCCCGTCATGGCCTCGCCCCCTCCCTGTCTCTGTAACCTCCTCCTGCTCTACAACCCTCCGAGATCTCTGCCCTCCTCCAATTCTGGCGACTCGCGCATCCTCGATTTTAATCAGCCCACGATTGGCGGCCGTGCTTTCAGCTACCTAGGCCCTAAGCCCTGGAATTCCCTCCCTAAACCTCTCCACTTCTCTACCCCTCTCTCCCTCCTTTTAAGCTGCTCCTTAAAACCTACCCCTTTGACCCACCTGTCCTAACATCTCCTTGTGTGGATCGTTCCTGTGAAGCGCTTTGGGACGTTTTACTACGTTAAAGGCACTATATAAATGCATGTTGTTGTTGCACAGACTTCAAGTGATCTCCGCACATTAAACACCGTGTTGATACAGTCACCAGGAGCTGCTCTGTGGGCAGTGATGGTGCCCTGTACAGTTCGGGGAATCAGTCAGTTTACATAGTGTGCGATTAGTGAAAAATCTCTAATCTCGCTTCAAAGAGATGAACATCACCTGATAATCGTTACACGCAGAACTTCTCTTTTGTCTTTGGGGTGGGGCAGACATGAAGCAGCAGTGGTGCCAGGGTCATTGACTGGCAACGCAATAGCGGCTTTAAATATTCTCCTCCTCCATCAAAGTTCATGCTCCCCACAGTGCAGATTGTAATCTTTCAGACTGCTCTGTTCTTCTGCACTAAAAAGGACTTTTGCTCAATGTTATGCCAGCGACCGGTTTTGATGGTAATCTTTTTCGCAACAACAACTTGTATTTATATAGCGCCTTTAAAGTAGTAAAACGTCCCAAGGCGCTGCACAGGAGTGTTATAAGACAAAAAAAATTGATGCCCAGCCACATGAGGAGAAATTAGGGCAGGTGACCAAAAGCTTGGTCAAAGAGGTAGGTTTTAAGGAGCGTCTTAAAGGAGGAAAGAGAGGTAGCGAGGCGGAGAGGTTTAGGCAGGGAATTCCAGAGCTTAGTCCCTAGGCTGCTGAAGGCACGGCCGCCAATGGTTGAGCGATTATAATCAGGGATGCTCAAGAGGGCAGAATTAGAGGAGCGCAGATATCTCGGGCGGTGGTTGTGGGTCTGAAGGAGATTACAGAGATAGGAAGGGGCGAGGCCATGGAGGGATTTGAAAACAAGGATGAGAATTTTGAAATTGAGGCGCTGCTTAACCGGGAGCCAATGTAGGTCAGCGAGCACAGGGGTGAATCGCAAATAGATTACTTGATAGAAACAGACCAATATGGTACAGAAAGAAAGAAAGACTTGCATTTCTACAGCACCTTTCACGACCTCAGGATGTCCCAAAGCGCTTTACAGCCAATTAAGTACCTTTTTGTTTGAAGTGCAGTCACTGTTGTAATGTAGGAAATACGGCAGCCAATTTGCGCACAGCAAGCTCCCACAAACAGCAATGTGTTAATGACCAGATAATCTGTTTTTAGTGATGTTGATTGAGGGCTAAATATTGGACTAGGACACCGGGGATAACTCCCCTGCTCTTAGTGCTATGGGATCTTTTATATCCACTTGGGAGCAGACAGGGCCTTGGTTTAACATCTCATCCAAAAGCTGCACCTCTCACTGTGCAGCACTCCCTCAGTACTGCACTGGAGTGTCAGCTTAGATTTTTGTGCTCAAGTCTCTGGAGTGGGACTTGAACCCACAACCTTCTGACTCCGAGGCAAGAGTGCTACCCACTGAGTCACGGCTGTCACAGATCTTGCTGCAGGTGAGGGAGCCCTTGGTTACTTTAGTGCCTGGTTTCAGCAAGGCCTCAATCATGTGAAACATCACACCCATCCTCTACAACAACAACTTTCATTTATATAGCACCCTTAACGTAGTAAAACATCCCAAGGCGCTTTACGGGAGTGTAATCAGACAGATGTTGATACCGAGCCAGAGATGGAGACATTAGGACAGATGTCCAAAAGCTTGGTCGAAGAGGTAGGTTTTATGGAGCAGGAGAGATGTGCACAGCATCTTCGAGCACTTACTGGCACCGTAATTGTCTCCAACCGAGATGAGACAAAACAAGTGATTAGAGGCTTTTAACAGCTTGTTTAAAGCCAACATATCCCTGCCTTAATTAAACCGTGTCCTTCACATTTACTTTACCTTTATGATCTTTTGAGGAAATCGTTCCTTTTAGTTACATTTCTCCCTCAAGTGATTTTAACACCGTTATACCTTAGAACTCCCCCGCCTTGAAAACTGGCTCAGTCGGAGCTGATTACGAGGGGGCCTGAATCTCATAGCTCCTTAAAAACCTACCTCTTTGACCAAGCTTTTGGTCACCTGCCCTAATTTATCCTTATGTGGCTCGGTGTCAAATTTTTTGTCTTAAAATACTCCTGTGCAGCGCCTTGGGATGTTTTACTACTTTATCTTTAAAGGAGGAGAGTGAGGTTTAGGTAGGGAATTTCAGAGTTTAGGGCCTAGACAGCTGCAGACACAGCCTCCAGTGTTGGAGCAATTAAAATCGATGATGGGCAATAGGCCAGAATTGGAGGAGCGCAGAGATCTCTGGGGGTGGGGGGGGGGTTGTGGGGCTGCAGGAGGTTACAGAGACAGGGAGTGGCGAGGCCATGGAGGGATTTGAAAACCAGGATGCTAAGTTTAAAATCGAGGTGTTGCCGGACCAGGAGCCAAAGTAGGTCAGTGAGCACAGGGGTGAGAGTTCTCCACTCTACAGCGTGTGTGTATGGGCCTTTAATGTTCATGGTAATGGGGAAGATATCTCTCCTCAGTCCTTCAATGTGAATGTTACCGCTCATTGTACAGAGTAAGTAGGCCCGCAGTACCGGGGACACAAATGAACCCAAAATGGCCCTTCAAACGCACAGTCTATAATTCATGGACTGGAATGACTTCAAGGCAGTAATCTAATCTTGGGGTTTGGTGCCAGTTATCTAATCTCTCTCTCTCTCTCTCGCTCTTTGATGTGAGCAGAGAATGTCATGCTGCTCAATTGAGTTAAAACTCACAAGTCAGAAATAAAATGGGCTGTTTGTTTGAAAGGCCCTCACTCAGTTGCTGGCACTCGCTGAGACTCCAGACATTGTTCGCTCCCACGGAAGGTAGAGTGGATTTAAATTAGCGCTGCAAAGCTGGGAAATGGTGCAGTTTAATCCCAACACCCGAGCACCGCCTGCTCTGGGAGTGTGAATACATGTCCAGGGAGAATGTATGTGACGTATATAATTCTCATCCTTGTTTTCAAATCCCTCCATGGCCTCGCCCCTCCCTATCTCTGTAATCTCCTCCAGCCCCACAACCCCCCGAGATATCTGCGCCCCTCTAATTCTGCCCTCTTGAGCATCCCTGATTTTAATCGCTCCACCATTGGTGGCCGTGCCTTCAGCTGCCGAGGCCCTAAGCTCTGGAATTCCCTCCCTAAACCTCTCTGCCTCTCTTTCCTCCTTTTAAGACGCTCCTTAAAACCTACCTCTTTGACCAAGCTTTTGGTCACCTGCCCTAATTTCTCCTTATGTGGATCGGAGTCAATTTCTTTGTCTTAAAACACTCCTGTGCAGCGCCTTGGGACGTTTTACTACTTTAAAGGCGCTATATAAATACAAGTTGTTGTTGTTGTTGTTGGACTTTGGCGTAGGTTTGTAGGTCGCTTAACTTATTGGCCCAATGAATTCTGCCTTTGAAACTTCGGGATTTGGTGCAGGCGCATGTGGAAATCCTGAATTTGCGGTCTGTCATTCACTGCTCCTCCACAGGCTGCGTGTGCCAGAATAGAGTTAGATGAGGAAAGACGGGAGGCGGCTTACATAGAATATACAGCACAACCAGTCCATGCCGGCCTTTATGCTCCACTCCAGCCTCCTCCCGCCTTTCCTCATCTAAATCTATCAGCGTAACCCTCTATTCCCTTCTCCCTCATATGCTTGTCTAGCCTCCCCTTAAATGCATCTATACTATTCACTTCAACCACTCCCTGTGGTAGCGAGTTCCACATTCTCACCACTCTCTGGGTAAAGAGGCTCGAGTGGAGCATAAACGCCGGCACGGACTGGTTGGGCCGAATGGCCTGTTTCTGTGCCGTATATCCTGTGTAAATCCAATTAGAATGTAGCAGTTTCTTAGTTTGCACTGGTTGTGAACACAGGGCTGTTTGACGATACTGCTTGTTGAAGGTCTGTTCAGCACGAACCTTCTCCTGAATTGGCTACAGGTCTGGGGGATTTTTTTTTGTTGCTTCTCTCGGACGACGGGGGAGGGGAGGGATGGTTGACGTACAGACATGAAATCAGCTGAAGCGGCGGTGATCACTGACAGCCCATCCTGGAGACATAAACATAAACCTGAGGTAACCCGACCCAATCTGAGCGCAGCTGCAGTTTCCTGCTTTGATATTTTACCTTCTCCCTCCACAGTTATGACCTTGATTGGGCAAAAATAGAATGCGCGACGAGCCGGTATCTCGTGCAAATAAACCCCACGACTCCGCTTGAGCTAGCTGCCTATTTTCTTTTCAGACGGACGTTAGCAGCTCTTGCAAAGAAAACATTGGTCTGACAATTGGATTTCCCTCTCCCACCGCCCCTTCTCCTGTATCTGATAACTATGCAGTGTCGCTGTGATTAGTGAAACAGTAATGAAGGCAAAGTAGATGTTTAACAGCCCAGATCCTGGCTGATTGATTAACCGTGTCCATGGATTAACAAATGGGCTGCTGCGTGTTGTACGGCGGTTGAGGGGAGGGTATCAGATGACATTCCTTTTCGCTTTTTAAAGTCTTTTTGTAGGCCAGTTTTTTTCTTTACAGCCCTCACCTCACTCCTCCTCGTTCTCCTGGAGCCTCAGTGCTGGCTGAAGGGGGTGGGGTTGCACGGGCGCAGTTCACCCTCCCTCAGCTCCATCTAAATGGCCGCTGTTCGTGTCTGAGCCTTGCCAGTTAGTGTTGGCAGGCTATTTACCCATGGGGGCATCATAGCCTAGCCTGATCCCATCCTCGCCCAAGGTATACGGATATGGGAGTCACCGTATAGGAATCAGGATGTGGAACCATAGCAGATGTCCGATCTCTACCTTCCCCCCACCCCCACCCTTAAGTTAAGGGTGCTGAGACCAGTTGTAGTTCCTTTTCCACTGCCCTAACTGAGATCAGTTAAAGAAAAAGACTTTCATTTCTATAGCGCCTTTCACAACCACCAGACATCCCAAAGCGCATTACAGCCAGTGAGGTTTTTTGAAGTGCAGTCATTGTTGTAATGTAGGAAACACAGCAGCCAGTTTGCGCACAGCAAGCTCCCACAAACAGCAATGTGATAATGACCAGATAATCTGTTTTAGTTCTGACGAAGGTTCCCCATCTCGAAACGTTGATTCTCTGTTTCTCTCTTCTCGATGCTGCCTGACCTGCTGAGTGTTTCCAGCATTTTCTGTTGTTATTTTTAATCTGTTTTAGTGATAAATATTGGCCCAGGACACCGGGGAGAACTCCTCTGCTCTTCGAAATAGTGGCCGTGGGATCTTTTACGTCCACCTGAAAGAGCAGACGGGGCCTCGGTTTAACGTCTCATCCGAAAGACGGCACCTCCGACGGTGCGGCACTCCCTCAGCGCTGCACTGGGAGTGTCAGCCTGGATTTTTGTGCTCCAGTCCCTGGAGTGGGACTTGAACCCACAACCTTCTGACTCAGAGGCGAGGGTGCTACCCACTGAGCCACGGCTGACTTGCATTTCTAAAGCACCTTTCACAACCCCGGGACGTCCCAAAGTGCTTTACAGCTAATGACGTACCTTTTGAAGTCTAGTCACTGCTGTAATATAGGAAACGCGGCCCAGACTTGTGATTGTTCCTGAGGCTTCCTATGGGTTAGTTGGTGACTAGATAAACTTCATGACCATCAGGGGAACTCCTCAACATCTTCAACCACAAAAACATATGCCATGTTCTATGATTCCCTCCCTTGAGCCCATGAGTCGCAGGTAACCGTCCTTCAACAGGTTTTGATTTCGTACAGTGGCAGGAACATAGAAACATAGAAAAATAGGAGCAGGAGTCGGCCATTCGGCCCTTCGAGCCTGCTCCGCCATTCAATACGATCATGGCTGATCCTCTATCTCAATACCATATTCCCGCTCTCTCCCCATACACCTTGATGCCTTTTGTGTCTAGAAATCTATTTATCTCCTTCTTAAATATATTCAGTGACTTGGCCTCCACAGCCTTCTGTGGTAGAGAATTCCACAGGTTCACCACCCTCTGAGTGAAGAAATTTCTCCTCATCTCAGTCCTAAATGTCCTACCCCGTATCCTGAGATTGTTACCCCTCGTTCTAGACCCCCCAGCCAGGGGAAACATCCTCCCTGCATCCAGTCTGTCTAGCCCTGTCTGAATTTTATACGTTTCAATGAGATCCCCTCTCATTCTTCTAAACTCGAGTGAACACAGGCCTAGTCGACCCAATCTCTCCTCCTACGACAGTCCTGCCATCCCAGGAATCAGTCTGGTGAACCTTCGCTGCACTCCCTCTATGGCAAGTAGATCCTTTCTTAGGTAAGGAGACCAAAACTGCACACTAAGGGGGATTTTAACCCTACCCGCTGTCTGAAAACCAGGCAGTTAAAGTCACCCAGGTTACTTGACCGCCCCGAAGATGCTGGCTGGCGATGGTCAATGTTCCCTTTAAGCTGCGCGGCCCCTTTAATGGGCCCCCCCAAAAAAATTAACCGGGGAGCATCAGTGATCATTCCCCAATTTTAACCTGCCCAATCGAGCAGGCGGCAAAGTCTCCCACCTAAAGCCGGCGGGGTCCTGTTTACACATGTGTTGCGTCCGATGTTCCTTGCAATTTGTTTTGTTAATAGGGCCGCGCGGGCCATTCAGTATTCCGCGCCCGCTGTGGCTTTTCTATTTAAAAGCCGGCTCCCCGGCCGCACGGGTTCCTCTAGAGCGCTGCGTGGCCGCGCAGCTCCAAGAGAACGTTGGTTTGCATCCCGCTGATATCATCAAGACCGGGCTGCAGTTTTAACATTGTGGCCCGAGCCGGGAGCCCCAGTGAGCTTCCCACCGGGCTGACCCAGCGGGGAAGAGGATCGGGGCCGCAAGAGGCCCAAAAAGGTGGGTTTACTTTCCTTCCGTGAGGGTCAGGAGTGCTCCTCCGGGCCCCACAAGGATTAGCATTGGCCTGCTGCGGATTCGACCCACTCCTCACCCCCCCCTCCCCCCCCCCCCCCCCCCCCCCCCCCCCCCCCCGCCTCCCTCCTTCCTCCCGACCGCGAGCCCCCACAGGGCAGCCCCTCCAGCCGAGCCCGCCCCCTGACTGGTCTTGCCGCGTCTCCGCGATTTCCCCCGCGGGCTTCCCGCCCGGAACGTGCAGGGAGTCGGCCGACAGTAAAAAATTGAAAGGGTTAAAATGCCCCGGTCCTCATTTCTGGAACGAGTGAGTTTCTAACCCACTCGCCCACCCAAAAGTGGCTGAGAGTTAAAATCGGGCTGTGAGTATGGAGCGGCATCGCCCAGAGAGGGTGGGTGTTCAAATGAGTGCTGCATGCACCCCGACTATTTTTATCTAAGTTTATTATATGTTAATAGAGACGGCAACAAGTGAATTTTGTTCAAATCTTCCCTTGCAAAGTGGCTCCTGCATCATTGACTCCTACAAGCAGAGACTAGCTTTCACAATGGGCGTCTATCACTTGGGCTCTGTACAGAACCTCACTGTTAAACCATTCTGGGAACATCTGCTGTCACAGTTCACTGTGAAGCTTGAAAATGTAGGAAGGCTACTGTTTATATAACTGCAGCAGCCTTACATAAACAGCTTTATTTTTCAAGAGGGGCCCAGACAGATGAACATTAAAATCTCTTTAATGTTCACGGTTCCAGACTCAGCAATTCGAATGAGAATAGATAACCATTTTGTTTGATTTAAATCTGGAGACTTTTTGCCTCTCTGGTTGAGCTTACACTGGTACAGTCTCTCATGACTATCGACGGGCTCTTGTTTACATTCTGCTGTGAGCCACATCAGACAGACCAGTCGCTGGTAGCTTGCTCGATGTAAACCAAAAAACTAGAAAAATGCTGGAAACCCCCAGCAGGTCAGTCAGAACAGGCAAGTTAACCTTTTGTTGGCGAAGACCCTTTCAGGTGCTTAAGTGGATAACAAGGGATGGTTGAATGGCTGAAGTGATATTTACCAAGAGGCAATAATAACAACACAATCTTGGATTTATATAGTGGTGAAACGTCCCAAGCCACTTCACAGGAGCGATTATCAAACAAAATTTGACACCGAGCCACATATTAGGACAGATGACCAAAAGCTTGGTCAAAGAGGTAGGTTTGGTTTAATGAGAGAAATTAAAGACATTTACGAGATACAGAGAACATGAATAGCGGGGGTGTGGGGATGGTATGGGGAGGAGGTGAGGCAGATAGAAATGGAAGCAAGTAAAGCTTGCATAAACGGAGCATGATCCAGAGGCCCAGAAGAAAAAAATAGCAGGTCAACGCCAAGGATGCACCGTGTCCCACCAGCGCCGTGTCCCACCAGCACCGTGTCCCAACAGGTGATCCCCACCCTAAGTGCCAGCTCTTCTGTTACCCTCTGTCACTTTCAACAAACTCTGACTTTCTGGCCCTAACCATCTCCTTTTTTTAACTAAAGATGTACAGTCCCTTTATACCTTTCTCCTTCAGCAGGATGTCTTGCTGGCACTCCCTGCTTCTTCCTAGCACCATGGTCCAACCGTTCCTCCATCCACCACCATCCTCCACCACCTGGCTGAACTAGCCCTCCCTTTGAACAACTTCTCCTTTAACTCCACTCACTTCCTCCAGGTAACAGGTGTCACTATGGGTCCTAGCTATGCCTATCCTTTTGTAGAGTATGTTGAACACTCCTTGTTCCAGTCCTGCTCATGTCCCCTCCCTGACCTCTTGTTCCATTACACTGATTGTGTTGGTGCTGCTTCCTGATGTAGAGAACTTCATTAGCTATGCTTCACATTTCCACCCCTTCCTTACCTTTATGTGGTTCATCTCTGATTCTTCCCTTCCCTTCCTGGACTTCGCTCTCTCTCTCTCTCTCTCTCTCTCTCTCTCTCTCTATCGCCATCTTTGAGGATGGGCTTTCTACTGACATCTATTACAAGCCCCCTAATCCACAAATACCTGGATTATACGTCTCCCCACCCAGTCTCCATAGGACGCTCTATTCCTTTCTACTGCTGTCTCCATCTCTGTCACATTTGCTCCGATGATGCCAGCTTCCACACCAGAGCTTCTGAAATGTCCTCCTCTTCCGTCAGCGGAGGATTCCCCTTCGCCGAGGATTCCTCTCGCCTGTGATAGACGGGACCCTCTGCCAGGTCTGTTCTGTTTCCTGTGCTTCCCTCCTCGACCCCTTCCGCCCCCGCAATTATGATAGGGTCCCTCGCGTCCTCACCTTCCAGCCCACCAGCCTCGGCATCGGTCACCTTATGGGAACGGTAGCATAGTGGTAATGTTACTGGGCTAGTAATCCAACAGGCCTGGACTAATGATCCATGAGAGACGTGAGTTCAAACTGCACCACGGCAGCTGGGGAATTTAAATTCAGTTAATTAAATAAATCTGGAATTATAATAAAAAGCTAGTGTCAGTAATGGTGACCGTGAAACTATCGGATTGTCGTAAAAACCCATCTGGTTCACTGATGTCATTTAGGGAAGGAAATCATCTGGCCTTTATGTGACTCCAGACCCACAGCAATGTGGTTGACTCTTAACTGTCCTCTGAAATGGTCTAGCAAGCCACTCAGTTGTAACAAACTGCTACAAAACACAATAATAAGAATAAAACTGGACGGACTACCCGGCTATGGACACGGCAACGGCACACCCAGCCCAGTCGACCCTGCAAAGTCCTGCCTCACCAACATCTGGGGACTTGTGCCAAAATTGGGAGAGCTGTCCCACAGACTAGAAAAATAGGAGCAGGAGTCGGCCATTCGGCCCTTCGAGCCTGCTCCGCCATTCAATATGATCATGGCTGATCCTCTATCTCAATACCATATTCCCGCTCTCCCCATACCCCTTGATGCCTTTTGTGTCTAGAAATCTATCTATCTCCTTCTTAAAAATGAGAAGTCGCACAACATCAGGTACCTGACGAAGGAGCAGCGCTCCGAAAGCTCGTGATTTCAAATAAAACTGTTGGACTATAACCTGGTGTTGTGCGACTTCTCATTTTTGTCCACCCCAGTCCAACACCGGCATCTCCACATCATGGCTTCTTAAATATATTCAGTGACTTGGCCTCCACAGCCTTCTGTGGTAGAGAATTCCACAGGTTCACCAGCCTCTGAGTGAAGAAATTTCTCCTCATCTCAGTCCTAAATGTCCTACCCCCGTATCCTGAGACTGTGACCCCTCGTTCTAGACCCCCCAGCCAGGGGAAACATCCTCCCTGCATCCAGTCTGTCTAGCCCTGTCAGAATTTTATACGTTTCAATGAGATCCCCTCTCATTCTTCTAAACTCGAGTGAATACAGGCCTAGTCGACCCAATCTCTCCTCATACGACAGTCCTGCCATCCCAGGAATCAGTCTGGTGAACCTTCGCTGCACTCCCTCCATGGCAAGTATATCCTTTCTTAGGTAAAGAGACCAAAACTGCACACAGTACTCCAGGTGTGGTCTCACCAAGGCCATGTATAACTGTAGTAAGACATCCTTGCTCCTGTACTCAAATCCTCTTGCAATGAAAGCCAACATACCATTTGCCTTCCTAACTGCTTGCTGCACCTGCATGTTTGCTTTCAGTGACTGGTATACAAGGACACCCAGGTCCCTCTGTACATCAACATTTCCCAATCTATCACCATTTAAATAATACTCTGCCTTTCTGTTTTTCCTACCGAAGTGGGTAACTTCACATTTATCCACGTTATACTGCATCGGCCATGCATTTGCCCACTCACCCAACTTGTCTAAATCGCCTTGAAGCCTCTTTGCATCCTCCTCACAACTCACAATTCAAGCAACAGCCTGACATAGTCATACTCACAGAATCATACCTTTCAGCCAATGTCCTAAACTCCTCCATCACCATCCCTGGGTATGTCCTGTCTCACTGGCAGGACAGACCCATCAGGGGTGACGGCACAGTGGTATACAGTAGGGAAGGAGGGTCCCTGGGAGTCCTCAACATTGACTCAGGACCCCATGAAGTGTCATGGCTGCAGGTCAAGCATGGGCAAGGAAACCTCCTGCTGATTACCACCTCCCGCCCTCCCTCAGCTGATGAATCAGTACTCCTCCATGTTGAACACCACTTGGAAGAAGCACTGAGGGTAGCAAGGGCACAGAAAGTACTCTGGGTGGGGGACTTCAATGTCCATCACCAGGAGTGGCTCGTTAGCACCATTACTGGCCGAGCTGGCCGAGTCCTGAAGGACATAGCTGCCACTCTGGTCCTGTGACAGGTGGTGAGAGAACCAACACAAGGGGAAAAACCTACTTGACCTCTTCCTCACCAATCTACCTGTTGCAGATGCATCTGTCCATGACAGCATTGGTAGCAGTGATCACCGCACAGTCATTGTGGAGAGGAAGTCCCGTCTTCACACTGACGACACCCTCCATTGTGTTGCGTGGCACTACCACCGTGCTAAATGGGACAGATTCAGAACAGATCTAGCAGCTCAAAACTGGGCATCCATGATGCGCTGTGGGCCATCAGCAGCAGCAGAATTGTATTCCACCACAACCTGTAACCTCATGGCCTGGCATATCTATCACTCTACCATTACCATCAAGCCAGGGGACCAACCCTGGTTCAATAAGAAGTATAAAAGAGCATGCCAGGAGCACCTTCGCCAAATCCCCCACCATCAACATCCTGGGGGTCACCATGGACCAGAAACTTAACTGGACCAGCCACATAAATACTGTGGCAACAAGAGTAGGTCAGAGTCTAGGTATTCTGCGGCGAGTGTCTCACCTCCTGACTCCCCAAAGCCTTTCCACCATCTACAAGGCACAAGTCAGGAGTGTGATGGAATACTCTCCTCTTGCCTGGATGAGTGCAGCTCCAACAACACTCAAGAAGCTCAACACCATCCAGGACAAAGCAGCCCGTTTGATTGGCACCCCATCCATCACATTAAACATTCACTCCCTTCACCACCGGCGTACCGTGGCTGCAGTGTGTACCATCTACAAGATGCATTGCAGCAACTCGCCAAGGCTTCTTCGGCAGCACCTTCCAAACCCGCGACCTCTTCCACCTAGAAGGACAAGGGCAGTAGGCACATGGGAAGCACCACCACCTCCAAGTTCTCCTCCAAGTCACACACATAAGAACATAAGAACATAAGAAACAGGAGCAGGAGTAGGCCAATCGGCCCTCGAGCCTGCTCCGCCATTCAATAATATCATGGCTGATCCAATCTTGGCCTCAACACCACTTTCCCGCTCTCTCCCCATACCCCTTGACTCCTTTGTAGTTCAAATGTCTGTCAATCTCCACCTTCGAACGATATCGTCGATCCTTCATCGTCGCTGAGTCAAAATCCTGGAACTCCCTACCTAACAGCACTGTGGGAGCACCTTCACCACACGGACTGCAGCGGTTCAAGAAGGTGGCTCACCACCACCTTCTCAAGGGCAATTAGGGATGGGCAATAAATGCTGGCCTTGCCAGCGATGCCCACATTCCATAAACGAATAAAAAAAAAAAAAATCTTCCACCGTTTTTATCACCTCCACATGATCCCATCACCAAGCACATCTCTTCCACTCCCCCTTTCCCTCTCCAGTTTCTGAAGAGACCATTCCCTCCCTGAAACCCTGTTGAAATGTACTGAAAGAGATCTCGGGATGGAATTACAGGATCAGTTTCCACAATGCTGGGATCAGATACCCTCTCATTCAATGTTTAACTGTTAATGGTTATAATGTTGCTGGTGAGTGAGAAGATTATTGTAACAGGGATGGGTGTTCATAGCCAAAGGCCTCCGGTCCCGTGATCTACACCAAGCCTTTTGTCTTCGTGGGCCACTTGGGAGGTGTATCCTGGAGCCTCGGAGGCTGCCTATAAAAAGAGAGACTTGCATTTATATAGCGTCTTTCACAACCTCAGGATGTTCCAAAATGCCTTACAGCCAATGAATTACTTTGGAAATGAAGTACTGTTGTAATGTAGGAAGTGCGACAGCCAATTTGCGCTCAGCAAGCTCATACAAACAGCAATGTGATAATGACCAGATAATCTGTTTTAGTGATGTTGATTGAGAGATAAATATTGGCCAGGACTTCTTCAAAGTAGTACCATGGGATCTTTTACGTCCACCTGAGAGGGCAGACGGGGCCTCGGTTTAACGTCTCATCTGAAAGACGGCACCTCTGACAGTGCAGCGCTCCCTCAGCACTGCACTGGAGTGTCAGCCTAGAGTTTTGTGGTCAAGTCTCTGGAGTGGGACTTTGAACCCACAACCTTCTGACTCAGAGGCAAGAGTGCGACCCACTGAGCCACAGCGGACACTTTAAAGCTTAAAGCCGCATTCCCATTAATTTGCATATATCTCAAGTTGTGGATGCCGACACATCTTCAGTGTTCTTATTTAGCAGTTATCCACCAATGAGGCAACAGCGCTTTAAGATCCACCCTTATCAAACCTCCGGGCTCACAAAAGTCAAATAAGGAAAATATAGGAGCAGAAACGGAGCCAAGTTCCCTGGGACTTGTGGCTGAGTGGCCCAGCCTGTAGTTTCTATACCCACCGATCTACCAAAGTTGCAGTAAAGAAGCAACTAAAAACAGTCAGCTTTTGAATCGTGACAACAATCACGAGTTTATCTTCACTGAGGGTCGATCTTCTGACTGGGCGCGACCAGCTGGGCACAGAGAGTCGGAGGTTGTGGATGTACTGCCTGCCACACCAACACCCCCCCGGGTTCTTCCACCGTTTACGGATAAACTGTGTGCCTGGTGGTCGAGTTATTTGTCGCTCTGTCCATTCAGAATGTTGCCATCAAATCTAGAAGTGGCTTTTCCACTTGGCCGTGTGTAGCGTTTTGTGTTTCTTGATAGGGTGTGGGGTATAAAGTCATCTTGGACAGGCAATAGCGAATCAGAAGCTTGTTTTGCACTCTGCCCGAAAGGGCCATAGCAAATAGGAAGCCTGTTTTGCACTCCGCCCGAATGGGCAATGGCGAATCGGTTCTGTCTTTGGTTCTGTCTTTACAAAGGAGGACACAAATAACCTCCCAGAGATGTCGGGGAACATAGGGTCTAATGAGAGGGAGGAACTGAATGAAATCAGTATTTGTAGGGAAATGGTGTTCGGGAAATTGACGGGATTGAAGGCCGATAAATCCCCAGGGCCTGATAATCTACATTCTAAGGTACTTAAGGAAGTGGCCCTAGAAATAGTAGATGCATTGCTGGTCATCTTCCAAAATTCTATAGGCTCTGGCACAGTTCCCATGGATTGGAGGGTAGCTAATGTAACCCCACTATTTAAAAAAGGTAGGAGAGAGAAAATGGGGAATTATAGACTGGTAAGCCTGACATCAGTAGTGGGGAAAATGCTAGAGTCCATGATAAAAGATGTAATAGCAGAGCACTTGGAAAACAGTAACAGGATCGGACAAAGTCAACATGGATTTACAAAAGGCAAATCGTGCTTGACTAATCTACTGGAATTTTTTGAGGATCTAACTGGTAGAATAGATAAGGGAGAACCAGTGGATGTGGTGTATTTGGACTTTCAGAAGGCTTTCGATAAGGTCCCGCATAAGAGATTAGCGTGTAAAGTTAAAGCACATAGGATTGGGGGTAAGGTACTGACTTGGATAGAGAACTGGTTGGCAGACAGGAAGCAAAGAGTTGGAATAAACGGGTCTTTTTCCGAGTGGCAGGCAGTGACTAGTGGGGTACCGCAGGGATCGGTGCTAGGACCCCAGCTATTCACAATATATATTAATGATCTAGACGAGGGAACTAGATGTAATATCTCCAAGTTTGCAGACGACACAAAGCTGGGTGGGCTGTGAGGAGGATGCAGAGAAACTCCAGTATGATTTGGACAGGTTGGGTGATTGGGCAGATGCATGGCAGATGCAGTATAATGTGGATAAATGCGAGGTTATCCACTTTGGTGGCAAAAACAGGAAGGCAGATTATTATCTGAACGGCAATAGATTGGGAGAAGGGGAAGTGCAACGAGACCTGGGTGTCCTTGTGCACCAGTCACTGAAGGTAAGCATGCAGGTGCAGCAGGCGGTGAAGAAGGCAAATGGTATGTTGGCCTTCATAGCGAGAGGATTCGAGTACAGGAACAAGGATGTCTTGCTGCAGTTGTACAGGGCCTTGGTGAGACCACACCTTGAGTATTGTGTGCAGTTTTGGTCGCCTTATCTGAGGAAGGATGTTCTTGCCATAGAGGGAGTGCAGCGAATATTCACCAGACTGATACCTGGGATGGCAGGAATGACGTATGAGGAGAGATTGGGTCGATTGGGCTTATATTCGCTGGAGTTTAGAAGAATGAGAGGGGATCTCATTGAAACTTATAAAATTCTAACAGGACTAGAGAGACTAGATGCAGGAAGGATGTTCCCGATGGCGGGGGAGTCCAGAACCAGGGGTCACAGTCTAAGGATAAGGGGTAAGCCATTTAGGACAGAGATGAGGAGGAATTTCTTCACCCAGAGAGTGGTGAACCTGTGGAATTCTCTACCACAAAAGGCAGTTGAGGCCAATTCATTAAATATATTCAAGAAGGAGTTAGATATATTTCTTAAGGCTAAAGGGATCAAGGGATATAGGGAGAAAGCAGGGACAGGTTACTGAATTTGGATGATCAGCCATGATCTCATTAAATGCCGGAGCAGGCTCGAGGGACCAAATGGCCTACTCCTGCTCCTATTTTCTATGGAAGCCTGTTTTGCACTCCGCCCGATTTTTTTAATTTTCTATTGAAGTCGATGGAAAAAAATCGGGCGCCCGAGAGGAATTTATGCCCCAATGTGTTCAGAGAGCAGTTGAGCGAATCAGGGTCATGTGCAGAGGGAGATTACAACGAGCAAGTGCACACCAGGTAAAAACAATGATGCACTGACCTTCTTACACTGGTTGGATAGAACCCAAGTCTTCGAATATTTTTGGATTAACATGAAGCCGTTTGAAAATTTTTCAGAGTTGCGATTTTCAGGGTTTCTTTATGTTGGCAGGAGTTCAGTTTATGTCGTGCAACAGTAGAGATTTTGGATACATTCGTTAACGCCCATTGTTTCTGTTTAACTGCGACATGTGTTCGTTTGATGACCTCTGCTGATTTTCAGTGTGGTGTGATTTTAGGTAACTAGCCTGCAATTTCCTGTAATTGGTAATAACAGAATATTTATCATTAAACCTGGGAACTAACGAATCGTGCCGCAGCAATTTGCCTTCTTAATGTAATGACTTGATCGGATTCAGAGTTCTTGGCCTAGAAACTACTGTCACTGTAAAAGATTATGCTGGCGGTAATTGGAGCAGAAAGTGCAGCAAGATTGGGAGTGCTGGTTAGTGCACCGTTTCTGATTACAGAATGCTGATTCCATATTGCTGGCAGCAGGAGCTGGATTCTGTTCGTAAAGGCACACATTCTGAACACAAGACCAATTAAGGAGATTCAGACTGGCGTGATTGTTGCTAAAAGGTGTCAGCTGTGGCTCGGTGGGTAGTACTCTCGCCTCTTGAGTCACGAAGGCTGTGGGTTCAAGTCCCGGTCCAGGGACTTATGAGCACATAAATCTAGGCTGAGACTCCAGTGCAGTACAGAGGGAGTGCTGCTCTGTCGGAGGTGCTGTATTTTGGATGAGATGCCCTGTCTGCCCCCTCGGGTGGACATAAAAGGTCCCCTGGCTCTACTTCGATAGAAGAGCAAGGGAGTTCTTCTCGGTGTCCTGGCCTTATACCTGGCCAACATCACAAACAGATGAGCTGCTCGTGATCACATTGCTGTTTGTGGGACCTTGCTGTGCGCAAATTGGCTGCAGCGTTTCCTACATTACAAACACTTTAGATAGTACTTCATCAGCTGCCACGCTCTGAGGTGTCTTGAGGTTGTGAAAGGTGCTTTATAAGTTTGTTCTTTAACTCTATGGGAGGGAATCTGCAGACTGAATACAACAACATTGTGGGCAAAGCATCAGAAGTATGTTCTCCGATAAACACTTGTTAGCCCAGAGTCTCCGAGCAGGCTATTGAGCCAGTCTGCCCCCCAGTACGGCTCTGACTCACAGAATCACAGAATCCCCACAGTGCAGATAGAGGCCATTTCGGCCCATCGAGCCTGCACCGACACATATCCCACCCTATCCCCGTAACCCCACGTATTTAACCCCCCTAACACTAAGGGTCAATTTATCATAGCCAAATCAACCTAACCCACACATCTTTGGACTGTGGGAGGAAACCGGAGCACCCGGAGGAAACCCACGCAGACATGGGGAGAATGTGCAAACTCCACACAGACAGTCACCCGAGGCCGGATTCGACCCGGGTCCCTGGCGCTGTGAGGTAACAGTGCTAACCACTATGCCACCGTGTTCCTTCCAGTTTGTTTGAACTTTAATATAAATTTCAGATTTACCAAACTGCTGGATTGCTTTTGGCAGGTGGCAGAAGCACATTAATTTATTGCCGGTTAAACCAGCGGTTTGTAGAATTGGACTGGTTTGAAAGACTTGTGACCGCTTGAGGTTAACATTGATATGGCAGATGCAATTTAGTTCTCTGTAGTAAAAGGATGTTTCCCCTCGTGGGGGAATCTAGAACTCGGGGGCATAGTTTCAGAATAAGGCGTCGCCCATTTAAGATGGAGATGAGGAGGAATTTCTTCTCTCAGAGGGTCGTGAATCTTTGGAATTCTCTACCCCAGAGAGTTGTGGAGGCGGAGTCATTGAATATATTCAAGGCGGAGATTGACAGACATTTGAACTACAGGGAAGTCAAGGGGTATGGGGAGAGAGCAGGAAAGTGGTGATGAGGCCAAGATTGGATCAGCCATGATCTTATTGAATGGCGGAGCAGGCTCGAGGGGCCGATTGGCCGACTCCTGCTCCTGTTTCTTATGTTCTTAAAAGTGTAACCTATGGAATTGTTCAACTGAGCGTGGGCCAGAAGAGGCTATAACGCGATAGCTTGGGTTTTCGCCATTATAATTAGTGACGATTTGCTAATCCAGTGGGTACGGTGCTAAAGTACCAATTCCGAGGTCACGAGTTCAAATCCCACCGCAGCCAATTGTGAAGTTACATTCAATAAATCTGGTCATCTGTGGACTGGCACAAAGAAAAATGATCAATGAGATAAAACAACAACAACTTGTATTTATACAGCGCCTTTAACATAGTAAAACATCCCAACGCGTTTCACAGGAGCAATTATCAAACAAAATTTGACACCGAGCCACATGAGATATTAGGACAGGTGAGCAAAAGCTTGGTCGAAGAGGGAGGTTTTAAGGAGCAACTTAAAGGAGGGGAGAGAGGCGGAGAGGTTTAGGGAGGGAATTCCAGAGCTTAGGGCCTAGGCAGCTGAAGGCACGGCCGCCAATGGTGGAGCGATTGAAATCAGGGATGCTCAAGAGGCCAGAATTGGAGGAGAGCAGATATTGGTCTTCCCAATATTTAATTGGAGGAAATTTCTGCTCATCAAATACCGGGTGTTGGACAAGCAGCATGACAAATCAGAGGCAGTGGAGGGGTCGAGAGAGGTGGCGGTGAGGTAGAGCTGGGTGTCGTCAGTGTATATGAGGAACCTGACGCTGTGTTTTCGGATGATGTCGCTGAGGGGCAGCATATAGATGAGAAGTAGGAAGGGGCCAAGGGTAGATCCTTGGGGGACTCTAGCGGTAACAGTGCGGGAGTGGGAAGAGAAGGCATTGCAGGTGATTCTCTGGCTATGACTGGATAGATAGGAATGGAATCCGGCGGGGGCAGTCCCACTCAGCTGGACAGCAGAGGAGAGGCGTTGGAGGAGGATGGTGTGGTCAACCGTGTCAAAGGGCTGCAGACAGATCGGGAAGGATGAAGAGGGATAGTTTACCACGGTCACAGTCACATAGGATGTAATTTGTTACTTTGATAAGGGCCCTTTCCGTAGTGTGGCAGGGGCGGAAACCTGATTGGAGGGGTTCAAACCTGGAGATACGGGAAAGATGGACACGGATTTGGGAGGCAACAACACATTCAAGGACTTTGGAGAGAAAAGGGAGGTTGGAGATGGGGCGGTAGTTTGCAAGGATAGAGGGATTGTGGGCGGGTTTTTTGATGACTATCGTAATAAAAGCCATGTGACGTATGTGCCAAGGCCACAGTACCTAAACTACATGCTTTGTTGTCTCCTTCTCTCTGCCAAAAGACGAACAAATATCTGGTAGTAAGTTTAGGGCAGTAATTCAGTCGCTGGGTCACCACTAAATGGTCACTGATGTGTGATTCTGGTTGGTGTCTGGTAGTTAAAATCATTGCCCCACTTTGATTAAAGTACTGGGACCTCCCCAACCTTCACTTGCGCCACTGATTGCAGTTATGAAATGTTTTGACTCCTGGTGTTGCTTGGAGAAGATTCAATGGGTGTTGAGGCAGACGGAAGTTTACATCGATTTCCTCAGACCTTTGTCAAAGCAAAGCCATTGTGTAGCATTCCCCTGGCGTGGAATAATATTTCTCAGAATCTGATACAAGATATGTCAAGAGGACCTTAAAGCCTCTCTTCTTTCTGTGCTCATTTCAATTGCTCCTTGGCCTGACACAATGGAAGTACAGGTTTGTGTGTGTGTGTGCATTTGTTCCAGTTTTCCATCACCCTTAAATGGCCTAATTTGCCACTGTTAAATGTATCGGCAGTGTAGTATGTTGATACGAGCCTCTTGTGCCCTATTTTTGTATCTACAGTACTTTTTCTCCTTCTTGCAGATTGTATTGGTTGTGTCAAAATAAATGAGATTCTCCTGTTAAGGAAATGGAAAGGTCGTGTATTTATAAAGCGCATTTCACTACCTCAGGACGTCCCAAATCGGCTTACAGACAACAAAGTGTCTTTTGAAGCATTGTCACTGTAGTGATGTAGGGAAACGCAGCAGCCAAGTTGCGCACAGCAAGCTCCCACAAACAGCAATGGGATAAATGACCAGATCATCTGTTTTAGTGATGTTGGTTGAGGGATAAATGTTCTCCTGGGACACCTTCCCTGCTCTTCTTCAAACAGTGCCATGGGATCCTTGACATCCACCTGAGAGGGCAGACGTGCCTCGGTTTAATGTCTCATTCAAAAGACAGTGCCAATTTGCACACAGCAAGGTCCCACTAACAGCAATGAGATACACGAGCAGATAATCTGTTTGTGATATTGGATGAGGGATAAATATTGGCCAGGATACCGGGAGAACTCCCCAGCTCTCCTTGGAATAGCGCCATGAGATTTTTTACGTACACTTGAGGGAGCAGGCGTCTCAAAGACGACACCTCCGACAGTCCAGCACTCCCTCACTGAAGTGTCAGCCATGGATTAAGTGCTCAAGTCTCTGGAGTGGGACTTTATCCCACAACCTTCTGACTCTGGCAAAGGTGCTACCCACTGAGCCAAGGCTGACTCAGTTAACATGTCCCCCTCCTTCCGCTCCACAATCAGTAGCAGAGCTTTCAGCCATCTCAGCCGCACTCTCCAAAAATTGATTTATAAGGGAATTAGAGGAAAAATATTATAGTGTACAAGGACGGAGCAGTGAAATGGGATTAGGCTAGCTAGCTCCAGTGTGGTGTAACCACAGGACGGGCTGGATCTCTTTGATTCGGGAGAAATGTTCGGGATACAAGTTGCTTTTTGATTAAAATGCTGAATCATTACATGTGACCTGCTGTTTGACTGTGTCTCCGCACTGGGGTGAATCTGCATTTTGTGCAAACTCCAAATACCAGTCTGCCTCATTCATTCGTTCTACCCACACAGTTCAATATTCTTAAAGTCTGTGGTTCCTAACGCTCTATACATTTCAGCCCTCCGAGGGCTGAGTGCCAGCCATGTGATGCATCCCCTCGTGGCTCACTTGTTGCCATCGGCACATAACTCAGCCAAACAGACCAGGAGGTCCCCCCCCAGGTTCATCTCTGGCATGGGCTGAATTTGCTGAGCTAACCCTGGGCGGCAGTGTGGGGACGAGGACCCTGAGCGAGGGAGGAGCAAACCGGCCAGGATTCCCAGTCAACGGTCGCAGTTTGGTGATCTCTGCCGGAGGTTCGCGTGCGTCAGCATCCGGGGAGGTCGGGAACGGGCTCGGTTGTGATGCACCGCACGGTCGAAAAGTGTGCCCATGGCTCACCGCTGAGACTCGTGCTTGGGTGAGATACGCGGGTACCCAGGAACTATGGCATCAAGGCATTTGAGAGAGGTTGAAGGGATAATTACTAGTCCTAGCCCCTTTAGGGCTATCCCGGATCAGGCGTATTCCCCAGACGTTCACTTTCAACTAAAGTTTGAGGTAGCCGAATCCTAAAGACGCTTAATTGGATCTAAAGGTCCAGACTATCTCTCCCTAAAGGAAAGGAACAACCTGAAGATGTTACCGTCCTCTAGATAGCACTTTTAATAAGTTTAGCTAGACTGTAACGTTCTGGATATTATGAGGGTCCGGAAAACTCCCTCAGAATTCTGCAACTCCTCACCAAGGAGCGTACAGAGATTGAGTTTGCGAGTTTGATACAGAAGTATTATGTGAGACAATTCTAAAAATATATAGATTTATTAAAGAACCGACATGTAATTACAGTAGGTGTTTCAATCGCAACATTAACAGTTCCAAAAACAGAAAGCTTACAATTCTTATTATCAGATTTTAACTTCGCTACATTTTTACAGTTCTTAGTCTTATTCAGAGTATCCACCAAAATCAAACACTCTACCGTTGATCCCCGAGACACAGAGTTGTAGACTTAGAGCCTGCCTCTGAAGCCTGAGAATCGCTTTGCCCCTTTACAGCGAATCTATCATCCCATTTGAAAGTTCCTTTTTCAGTGGTATGTCCTTTGAAGTTTTCTGCTGATGTAAGCTAATTATCTCTAGTCATTTTTCTGCTGACCCCTGCTATTCTTACAGTCAGATCAGCTGGTAGCATTAAGAATTATATCTCTACCCTAGGTGTTTGAAGCTCACCATAAAAACGATGTAACAGCGGGTGCATCTATTTGATGTCATTTTTACCAAGGTCTTCTGTTTGTGTCTTTTTACGACGTGTAAATTACGACGTGTAAATTAAAACACCTCAACTAGGGTGATCTATGCAATTCTTAGTTATCTCAGCTGGTTGTAACACAGAATCGTGTCTCCTGTGTTTCATTTGATGTCATTTTTACGAAGGCATATGTTTCTTAATTTTCTGTGTTTCTTTCCAAAGTGTAATTTAGGACACCTTAACAGGTGTTCTTTCCAAAGCTTTAGACTATCAGGAACCTCCAACCTCCTGTTTCAATAAGGTTATTGATTCAGTGTCAACAACAGTCTCAATAGCCTGAATGCTGCTACAGCTTCTCCATTCTTAGGCCTTCAGATTCCCAAACCCAGTATGTCATGTTTTAATAAGGCTAGAATTCTTTCATAGAATGGTGTATTTTTCTGAATATGGCTTATTCCTTCACAAGGTGAAGGGCAAATAACTGCCAGAAAAACCATCTGGGATGATTTCCTTTTTTGAGTGTGTTTAGTGATTTACTCGACAGCTGTGTGTCAGCTGTGGCTCAGTGGGCCGCATCCTCACCTCTGAGTCAGAAGGTTGTGGGTTCAAAGTCCCACTCCATGAGACTTGAGCACAAAAATCTAGGCTGACACTCCAGTGCAGTTCTGAGGGAGTGCTGTACGGTCGGAGGTGCTGTCTTTTGTGATGAGACGTTAAGCCCGTAAAAGATCCCACGGCACTATTTCGAAGAAGAGCAGGGGAGTTCTCCACGGTGTCCTGGCCAATATTTATCCCTCAACCAACATCACTAAAAACAGATTATCTGGTCATTATCACATTGCTGTCTGTGGGAACTTGCTGTGCGCAAAACTGGCTGCCGTGTTTTCTACATTACAACAGCGACTACACTTCAAAAGGTACTTCATTGGCTGTAAAGCGCTTTGGGAAGTCCTGTGGTCGTGAAAGGCGCTATACAAATGCAGGTCTTTCTTTACACTCCTGTGTCTATAAATCTGATTGCACCTCACTAAAGCTCCCGTTTAGCGTTGTCTTATCTGTACTTTCCTTTAGTCCTCGGTAGAGTGGAGGTATGTATCTGGTGTAGCAAGCGGCAATCCCACGGTAAACTTGCCGCAGTCACTTAAGGCCGGAAAGCCTGGTTCTCCACCAGTCCTCCTGACGGGCGGCTTTGGCGAATCCAGCAAGTTTACCTTGGGGCTGCTGGCCGGCCGAGACCCATACGCCAGACCAGGTGGCTCAATTACGCAACTAACCCAATATGAAAGCAGCTTTAATTAGGCTGTGAGACTTATGGGCAGAGCGTTCTCGAGCCCCGCGCCACTAGCAAGGCCTGGGACTCAGCGGGAGGCTAATTGGGAAATCGTGGGGGCACCGCAACACGGTGGCATAGTGGTTAGCACTGTTGCCTCACAGCGCCAGGGACCCGGGTTCGAATCCGGCCTCGGGTGACTGTCTGTGTGGAGTTTGCACATTCTCCCCGTGTCTGCGTGGGTTTCCTCCGGGTGCTCCGGTTTCCTCCCACAGTTCAAAGATGTGCGGGTTAGGTTGATTTTGGCTATGATAAATTGACCCTTAGTGTTAGGGGGATTAAATACGTGGGGTTACGGGGATAGGGTGGGATATGTGTCGGTGCAGGCTCGATGGGCCGAAATGGCCTCTATCTGCACTGTGGGGATTCTGTGATTTTCCTTCCATTAATCTCATTAACGGCCAGAAAGAAAGAACGAACTTGCGTTTAGAAAGACGGCACCTCCGACGGTGCAGCACTCCCTCAGCGACTGCACAGAAGCCAGCCGAGATTATGTGTTCAATTCTCAGGAGTGGGGCTTGAACCCAGAACCGAGGCACGAGTGCGACCATGGCTGACACCAGAGGGTGCCTCTGATCTTCTGATCAGTCGCCTGTTGAGTCTGAGGCCCCCACTAGTGATGCAAGACTTCCAATAGTTCCACCCTATGACTGTGTCAGTGATACGTGGCTATTGAAACCATCTGTGCAAGAGGCATTATGACAGTAACCTTTTGATAGGCAAGTTGAGCTCTTTTAACAAAGTATTTGGGCATTAAAGACCTGAGCGATCTTTAGGTCACATGGATAGACTAGAGAAGCTGGGGTCGTTCTCCTTGGAGCAGAGATGGCTAAGAGAAGAGGTCTTTAAAATCATGAAGGGTTTGGATAGAGTCAATAAAGAGAAACTGTTTCCAATGGTTGAAGGGTCGATAACCAGAGGCCACAGATTTGAGGTGATTGGCAAAAGAACCAGAGGTGACATGAGGAAAAACCTTTTTACGCAACGAGTGGTTAGGATTTGGAAGGCGCTGCCTGATAGGGCGGTGGATACAGATCCAATGGTAGCCTTCAAAAGGGAATTGGATAAATACTTGAAGGAGAAAAAATTGCAGGAATATGGAGAACGAGCAGGGGAGTGGGACTAACTGGATTGCTCTTCGAAAGAGCCGGTACAGACTCGATGGGCCGAATGGCCTCCTTCTGTGCTGTACTATTCTATGATTCTATGATCAATCAATGCGGTGACTGGCCCACATCTTTGTTTATACTCCATTATTCCATTGACGTGCGAAATTCCCCGAGCTTCTCTCCTCACCTGGGCAGGACTGTGCATGCTCAACGAGTTTGACCTGTTTGGATTAATAATGAACGAAGGACATCATCCTTAATTTTTGTTTTCTCCCAGTGAACTAATGCAGGATGCATGTTGCAGAACCAGTTGCCACCCTTGTTGCTGTAGAAACCACCCTGTGTATATTATGGGATAGGTTTTTTTTTTACACAGAATCCAAATCTCAGGGCCACTTTTGGTTGAATCCTGCTCTATTGGTGGTGCCCGCTGCCTTTGGAGGCATGAGCACCATGCTGCTTCCTTTCCAGATTAGGAGTTCGAGCTGCCCTTCCCAGTAAACTGTGACTGAGCTATCAGTCCTCAAAGCCTCCTTGAAAAAGTGTAACATCCCCACCGACACCTGGGAATCCCTGGCCCAAGACCGCACAAAGTGGAGGAAGGCGCCGAACACCTCGAGTCTCTTCGCCGGGAGCAAGCGGAAGCCAAGCGCAAACAGCGGAAGGAGCGCACGTCAACCCAAGCACCCCACCCACCCGCCCCTTCAACCACCGTCTGCCCCACCTGTGACAGAGACTGTAGGTCCCGCATTGGACTCATCAGTCACCTGAGAACTTATTTTTAATGTGGAAGCAAGTCATCCTCGGTTCCGAGGGACTGCCTAAGAGAGAGAGTCCTATGGTTCAAAAGCAGACTCTTGTTGGTCATGTGGGGGCTGGGAGATATTTCTCAGGTGGCGAGATGACTGGCAGTGTTTAGATCTCCAGGTTCCAGCTCACTGGGGAATAATAATAGACAGCGGAACTGACTCGTTACCTTTTTCTCCATCTCTTTCTCTTGCTTGTTCCGATTGTGTACAGGTTCCCTCCCACACCCGCCTGCTCCATTTGCCTCTCTCAAACAACACTGTTCCGCTCTGGCCTTGCATTGAGACTCAGGGCAAAGCTAAGATATCCCAACCCCCTCATCGTGCTCTAGAACTGGTCTGTCGTTATGGCAGCACCTAGTCTAATCTCAGGACATGAAGCAAGTTGGTGGAATGACCTTTCAAATGGCAAATGGAGCAGGTGTTGGAAGCTTGGGAGACGTTTTGAGGAATAAGTGGCAAGTCGGCTTGCATTGGGGAGTAGGGGCGAAGGACACTGGCTGCCAGACACTTGGCTCTAGTGCTTCATATGCGTGCTAACACCATATGATGCGGAGCCTCACTGTACCTGACGAAGGAGCAGAGCTCCGAAAGCTCGTAATTTCAAATAAAACTGTTGGACTATAACCTGGTGTTGTGCGACTTCTCATTTTTGAACACCATATGAGGTAGGGAGTAGCAGCCAATAGATGAAAGATCTTGGTTCAGTTGGTAGCACTCCTTCCTCTCGCGTCAGAAGGTTGTGGGTTCAAGTCCCACTCCAGAGACTTGAACGCAAAAATCTCGGTTGGCACTCCCAGTGCAGTGCTGAGGGAGTGCTGCACTGCAGGAGGTGCCATCTTTTGGATGAGACGTTAAACCGAGGTCTGCTCTCAGGTGGATGTAAAAGATCCCATGGCGCTATTTCGAAGAAGAACAGGGGGGTTCTCCCCGGTGTCCTGGCCAATATTTATCCCTCGATCAACATCACTTTAAAAAAAAAAACCCAGATTATCTGGTCATTATCACATTGCTGTTTGTGGGAGCTTGCTGTGTGCAGATTGGCTGCCACGTTTCCTACATTACAATAGTGACAACACTTCAGAAGTATTTGATTGGGTGTAAAGCGCTTTGGGATGTCCTGAGGACATGAAAGGCGCTATAGAAATGCAAATCTTTCTTTATCTGTTGGTGAGTTTGATGAGCCTCACCTGTACACAAAATAAGCCCCATGACAACGCTGCCCACACCTAGGATTGCAGTGATGCGAAGTGACTGCGCTTCACTGACAGACTGTCGATTGTTTAGAAAAGAAAAACAAATTTAAAATACTGCTCGGTCACCAGGATTTGGTTTTTAGTTTACCCAGAAAAGCAGGAACGATCCAATGTACACAATCTGTGGCCCTGAACTACTGATAAGGCACCTTACAGCCCGAGTGCCTGTATTGTTCTGTGACATGGGGAGAGGAAAATGAATATTGCTAAGAAACCACTCAATTGGCTTCCGGTATTCCGTGTGAGGCACAAACCTTGTAGCAATCAGCATGAGGAAAAGGTGTGGCGAATGTTTCTTACTAACCTTGTTTCCTGTGAGGCACAATAGGCCTCTGAAATATCCAAGACATTGCTTAACTGCTAAATTCCTTCGAAACCCATTGGACTGGTTTGCCATCTGTTTTAATGATGCGACATTTATCTGTTGCAATCTCACTCTCGCACAAGTTGAATGAACAGGAAAATGTACCAGTGCCTTGTCTTTGACTTTATCTTCTGTCCTGTTCTTTATTAACTGTCAAGTGTTGAGTTAGCTGACCTCAGCCCAGTGTAATGGTAAAGACACTGCAGTTAACTTGGGAACAGGATTTGGCCATTCAGCTCCTGGAGCCTGTTCCGCCATTCAATGAGATCACGGCTGACCTGTGGCCTAACTCCATATACCCGAGTTAACCACAGCATCTCTGGATTAGGGATGGGAAAACGAGCCAAGATTTTCATTCTTCGCCCCCTTCAGGAACGTGTGGACGGAGTCATGGTTGGCTGACAACTCCCTGCCGCTGAACAGCTTGCTGACACCCAGAGCGGGAACCTTTCACACATGGGTCAGCCGGAGATGTGATGGGGACGGAGTCTCTATGTGGACAGTTTAAAACGTCGCTGTACGGTTTGGTGAGTCAGGTTACGGCAGATAGCAGAGGGCGGCTCCGGCCATTGAACCGTGCGTGCCCCAGCGAGAGTCGCCACCTTGAGGAGAGGAGTGGGGGGGGGGGAAATTGGCAGAAAACTAGGGAGAAACTCTGCGAAATTGCCTCTGACACTCAAAATAGTTCAGGATGAAGTAAGTTGAAAGAGATCTGGGGGACTTCATTTTCCAATCAATGCACAGCAGCGATGAATAAAGCAAATAGAATGCTGAACTGTACAATTAAAACAGCAGAGTGCAAGTCCGAGGAAGTCATGCTGGAACTTTGTGTTTAGTGCTCTGCTCAGACCACACCTTTTGTGACTTTGGGCGATGATGTGAAACGGGCGCTATCGATTCAGCCGCCCATTGGCGGCCGTGCCTTCAGCTGCCCAGGGCCCTAAGCTCTGGAATTCCCTCCCTAAACCTCTCCCCCTCTCTACACCTCTCTCTCCTCCTTCTAAGTCGCCCCTTGTAAAATCTACCGCTTTGACCAAGTTTTTGGTCACCTGCCCTAATATCTCTTGTGACTCGGTGTCAAATTTTTGTCGGATAATCACTCCTGCGAAGCGCGCTGGGACGTTTTTACTGCGTGAAGGCGCTATATAAACGCGCGTTGTCGAACGATCAAAGGATCTTTTCACAAGTGTTTGAAACGTTGCACTATGACCTGCAGCAGACCCTTTGTTTCTCTGTGTTCAGTTGACCTCATTGCTGTAACATTCATTGCTCCTTTCAAAACTGGAGTCAGCACGATGAGCCTGACCTCGCCGAGAGAACAGGGGAAAAAAAATCCTGTTGGACTATTACAAACAATTTATGCATTTGAGTCTTTTTGTCTCTGTTTTTTTTTAAAAAACGGATTGTTGCAAATGTAAATAAATGGACTTGTTAGAATATATAATCTCGAAACATATATTACTACAGTATGCCGAGACTTAATGTTGCAATTGGCCAAGATGCCTGTCCAGAATAAGCTGCGACTTAAATATAACTTGTTTAGAATCTTGGCAGTAGCTTCAAGAGACAAGTTGACCATATATGGTGCGAGAGTAGATGCAGCCGACAGTGTTGATGCTATGATGTAATCAATCATTCTTTTAAATGAATATTATTGTAGCTGAAGTCGTCTTCTGACTTTCAGGCCAGCAGTTTTTTAAAGAGAGAAAAGAGGTATTCATGTAAAAAAAAATTCTGATGCCTGAAATGGGTGCTGTTGGAATAATACCAATGGGCCTGTTCCTTAGCACGGTCTACCTGTGGTCCAGTCGCACATTTAACACAGCACTGTTTTTCTTTTCTTGCGCTGTTTTTGAATTTGTCCTACATTTCATATTGTCCTACACTTTGCTCCTAAGTGGCTCATGCCGATGAACTGCTAGAGAAACCCTATCCACCACCGTAAACATTCACTCCCGTGGCTGCAGTGTGCACCATCTACAAGAGGCACTGCAGCAACTCGCCAAGGCTTCTTCGGCAGCACCTCCCAAACCCGCGACCTCTACCACCTAGAAGGACAAGGGCAGCAGGCGCACGGGAACGCCACCACCTCCAAGTTCCCCTTCAAGTCACACACCTTCCTGACTTGGAAATATATCGGCCGTTCCTTCGTCGTCGCTGGGTCAAAATCCTGGAACTCCCTCCCTAACAGCACTGTGGGAGCACCTTCCCCACACGGACTGCAGCGGTTCAAGAAGGTGGCTCACCTCCACCTTCTCGAGGGCAACTAGGGATGGGCAATAAACGCTGATCTTGACAGCGACGCCCACATCCCATGAACAAATATAAAAATAAACTGGGGGCTGATTCTTGCCAGTCTCCTGGAATCCGAGCTAAACGAGCATCAGTCTAAGCACGCCTTGGTCGATGGCACAAACTGTTGCCACTTGCATCCTGCTCTCAAAACTGATCTACAACAAGTCTACCAGACTTCCGTGGAAAGTATCAAATGCTAATTTGCCCTTTAATTGCGTTTGTGCCGTAAGGGATGAGTCAAAAGCTAATAAGAGGTGTGTACATAGATCAGTGAGAGGTGGTGATTCCTACCGCAGACAGTGTGACGGTTCGTACTTCACCACCTCCTGAGGGGCAAAGCACAGACGGTGTAATACAACCCTCGATCTGCTTTACAATCTGGTAATGCTATATTGTGACACGTAGACCATGCTCCTTCAGTTTGTGTGTCATTATTGTAGCCCTTTGACCTGTATCATTCCCTTCCTAACTAGTTATGCAGCATCCATGCCAAATCTCATAAAAATTATTTTATAGAACAGTGAAACTAAATTGTGTAATACCAAGAATAGTGCACCATCTGGCAGTGCGTTTAAAACAGTAATTTAATTCCTTCCGACTTCACCCGAAGCATTGGATTAAATTGCCTTGTCAGTGGGAGTCTGCATTTTCCTACGCAACTCGCGACTGTGGCCACGATTATACTACACCTGCTATGGACTGTTAATTTTTATTGAAGGAAGTGTTGCCAGCTTTAGGGCCATGCATGGAGATCTCGGTGAGCAGAATTCCAGACGAAAGGTGTTTTGTTTCCTCCGCAGCCTTGGTCAAGGCAGTGGGTTGGCTGGCCTGCGGAAGTCACTTGATGGTTGGTTTGTGACGGTAGCCTGCAGGGACTGCGTGCTTCTGATTGCGCGTGAACACGGGTGTGTGTGTGTGCGCATGCGTGTGCGCGTATGTGTGTGTGTGCGCGTGCGTATGTGCGTGCGTGTGAGCGCGTGCGTGTGTGAGCGCGTGCGTGTGTGAGCGCGTGCGTGTGTGAGTGCGTGTGTGAGTGCGTGTGTGTGTGAGTGCGTGCGTGTGTGAGTGAGCGCGTGCGTGTGTGTGCGCGTGCGTGTGGAGTTGCGGAGTGGTTTGGTCTTCAGTAGTTTTTCCCCTGACGAGAAGGGAGATCCCACTTGATGGTCTCACTACGGCAGCACAACTGAGATTGGGAACTCTGCAGTTGAGCGTGTAGGTGCCCCAGTTCGGTCTGCCCAGTGGTTCTGCTCCATCAAGTTAGGTTCCTAATGTTGGTTGCAGTTTGTAAAAGATGGAATTACAATGTCTGTATGTGTGGTTGGGCGGGGACTGTGGACGCTGGTCAAAATCGAAAATACTACAATTGTACAGCAGGTCATTCAGCATCTGACAGACGATAGGATCCGGGTGTGGACATTGATCCGGATAGGATCCGGGTGTGGACATTGATCCGGATAGGATCCGGGGGTGGTCATTGATCCGGATAGGATCCGGGTGTGGACATTGATCCGGATAGGATCCGGGTGTGGACATTGATCCGGATAGGATCCGGGTGTGGACATTGATCCGGATAGGATCCGGGTGTGGACATTGATCCGGATAGGATCCGGGTGTGGACATTGATCCGGATAGGATCCGGGTGTGGACATTGATCCGGATAGGATCCGGGTGTGGACATTGATCCGGATAGGATCCGGGGGCGGTCATTGATCCGGATAGGATCCGGGGGCGGGCATTGATCCGGATAGGATCCGGGGGCGGCCATTGATCCGGATAGGATCCGGGGGCGGCCATTGATCCGGATAGGATCCGGGGGTGGTCATTGATCCGGATAGGATCCGGGTGTGGGCATTGATCCGGATAGGATCCGGGTCTGGGCATTGATCCGGATAGGATCCGGGTCTGGCCATTGATCCGGATAGGATCCGGGGGTGGTCATTGATCCGGATAGGATCCGGGTGTGGCCATTGATCCGGATAGGATCCGGGTGTGGATATTGATCCAGATAGGATCCGGGTGTGGGCATTGATCCGGATAGAATCCAGGGGTGGTCATTGATCCGGATAGGATCCGGGTGTGGCCATTGATCCGGATAGGATCCGGGTGTGGATATTGATCCAGATAGGATCCGGGTGTGGGCATTGATCCGGATAGAATCCAGGGGTGGTCATTGATCCGGCTATACGGCACTCGGAGGTCAACCGCTGTGAATGGGCTCCTGAAGTTTGCACAGGTAAAGCTGGCGGGAGTGGACGGCAATCCCCCGGGAGCGAGAGTCTGAGGCCCAGCAGATTTTAACCGCCGGGCCTCATTTGAATGAAGGCCAAACCAGTCTGGTGTTTGGCCTTTTCCGGGAGGGGAGGGAATGGTTGGGCGGCTCTGAGGTCATAAGGAGAAAGCTGCCGACTGGGATAATTCCGGGGGGTGGGGGGGATGCTGAGGGTTGCAGTGTTGCGAGGGTCTCACAGTCACCTGGAGGGCCATCAGCGGTGGGCGCCCCTGCTCGGGAGAGGGTTAAAATTCCATTGGGTTCCATTCCCCTGTATGGCATGGACCCCCCCCCCCCCTCGCCCCCCCATCTACATTTACTAGTGGGAGTCCCGCAGGTGCCAAACCCACTGTTGATTGGCAGGAATGGAGCGGGAAATGGAGCCGCTCCATTTTAACCGCTCCCCTGCCCATTGGGGAAGAGTTACAATCGCCCCTAATGGACTCGGTTTCTCATGGGTCTAGGATTGCGCTGCTGAGTTAGGTGAGCCAGATCGAGTGGGAAAAGTTGGGAGTTGACTCTTGCCAGTCTCCTGGAATCCGAGCTAAACGAGCATCAGCAGAAACACGGCTTGGGAGAATCAAACCCTGGAGCGGCGGGACACGGTGCGGCCTGAGGCCGAGGTCTGGCCGGCCCGCTGCCAACCGGCTCGAGGCTGAAGCAGCCGCTCCTTCACAGTGACGGCTTTTTACATTCCACGCAGAAATCCTGAGCTAGTGCGCCGTGTTTTGATAGAGTAGACAAAGAGAATGTGTTTCCACTCGTGGGGAAGAGCAAAGCTAGAGGCCATCAATATAAGATCGTCACCAAGAAATCCGATAGGGAATTCAACTGAAACTTCTTTACCCAGAGAGTGGTGAGAATGCGGAACTCGCTACCACAGGGAGTGGTTGGGCCGAATGGCCTGTTTCCGTGCCGTATATCCTTTGTAATCCTGTGATGGCACAAGCTGTTGGCGAGGGTGACGCCCACATCCTGTTCTCTGATACGGACCTAAAACAAGTCTGACCAGACTTCCATGGAAAGTATCAAATGCAAATGCCCACATTTTATTTGCATATCCCCCGTTTTAATTGCCTGTTGCTGTTCAGTTAAAGATATCCCTTTGTGACCGGCTCGTGTTTCGAAGTTGCCGTATAATCTAATGTGCTTCCGGGGGAAAAAAAAATGCTCGTCGCGCTTTTTCCTAGTTGGGCCCGATTTTTTTCTAAAGTTAATTCCAGGCCACTTTGAAGGCTTAATAAATATCCCATGCACTCCACAAACGAGGCTTTCCCCCCCCCCCCCTCCACCTCAACGGTTCTCGACGTACTGCAAAAATTTAGAACATTGCTGTTCTTGTCCCAGTTGGTAAATGGCTGCGATGAAAGCCAGCAACTTATTGAATAATCATCTGGAATGCTGTGCGAAGGAAGAACAAGTCTGGGAACTTGTAGAAAGCACCATTCTCAGGAATCAAGAGCAAGAACATGTTGAGCGCTGCTGGTCTCTCAGCTGCTCTCCTTCCACCCATTAGCCTATTCTAAGGGCTGGATTTTCATAGACCCGTGGAGGCGGGTTTGGAGGCATGTGGGGGGTTAAAATTGCGAAAAGTGGCGGGCGGACCCGATCCCGCCTCCATTCTGCCTCCACGCAATTTTGATAAAATCGTGTGCGGTGTTCCCGACTCTGTCCCGCCTCCAAGAGGCGGGAGAGGCCATTAAAGCAATTTAACAAGCCCTAAATTGGCTCTGTAATGCCATTTTGAAACGTTTTAGCTAGTTTAACCCTTTTCCCACGTGAAGCATGCCTGATGTGAAACACGCCAGTGAAACCTGGCGGGAGCACAAGTGGATAGCTGACTATCAGCTGCAGGTCCACTATTACAACGGAGATGTGATGAAGGTAGTAGTAGTATTAGGTCTGAAAGTCGCCTCTGATGCTGCTGCATTGAATGTCTTCAGAGACTGCCTGGCCTTTGCTGTGAGAGGACCTGGATGCAAAAAAAATTCTCATTCTCGCTCTCGCTCTCTCGCTCTCTCTCCTTTAGAGCTGCATCCAGGTCCTCTCACAGCAAAAGCCAGGCAGTCTCTGACCTGACCTGCAATGCAGCAGCAATGATGACATCATCAGAGGCGACTTTCAGACTGAAAGCACTAATTAGTTCATGGGTTCCCACACGCTGGAACTCAATTGCCCAATTAAGTGAAAATTGCATCAATCTCCCACATCCAAATGCAGTCGGGTGGATAACACGAAATGCGGATGACACAACCCCAGCCCGCCCCAGTATGAAAATCCAGCCCTTAGTGTCTCTGTTTTTTAAATTTGTTTATGGGATGTGGGCGTCGCTGGCAAGGCCAGCATTTATTGCCCATCCCTAATTGCCCTCGAGAAGGTGGTGGTGAGCCGCCTTCTTGAACCGCTGCAGTCCATGTGGTGAAGGTGCTCCCACAGTGCTGTTAGGGTGGGAGTTCCAGGATTTTAACCCAGCGACGATGAAGGATCGGCCGATATATTTCCAAGTCAGGATGGTGTGTTGACTTGGAGGGTGAACTTGGAGGTGGTGGTGTTGCCATGCGCCTGCTGCCCTTGTCCTTCTAGGTGGAAGAGGTCGCGGGCTTGGGAGGTGCTGCCGAAGAAGCCTTGGTGAGTTGCTGCAGTGCATCTTGTAGATGGTGCACACTGCAGCCATGGTACGCCGGTGGTGGAGGGAGTGAAAATCAAGCGGACTGCTTTGTCCTGGATGGTGTCGAGCTTCTTGAGTGCTGTTGGCACTGCACTCATCCAGTTCCACGAGACGTCAAGGAATTGTGTCTATTAGTGGACTATTAACTGCCCCCTTGAAACGTTCTTTACCGCATTTAACCAACACTGTGACTATTGACGATACTAAATCACGTGTGCGTAACACCGCGTTGCATCAAGCTCACCCGTGTGCAGTTCAGCCACTATCAGACCCGCTACAAGTCGGCAACTCCTGAACAGTGGACTCCTTTTAGAAAAAGGCATGCCCCTAACCTTCCATGTGTTTAGGCAGCATATCTGTGGGGGATGAGGTGCCACCTCAATAACTTTACCTGACCTCTAGTTACTTCTGAAGATGTTCAGCCGCCTGACGATTATCGGGTGCCCAAACCCAGGCTGCTTATTTTTTTTTATCTCTCTATAATATATAATGAAACATGACACCTACCCCCGCACTTCAAATTAACTGGACTCCAACTTCACAAAGGAGGACACAAATAAACTCCCAGAGACGTCGGGGAACATAGGGTCTAATGAGAGGGAGGAACTGAATGAAATCAGTATTTGTAGGGAAATGGTGTTGGGGAAATTGACGGGATTGAAGGCCGATAAATCCCCAGGGCCTGATCATCTACATCCTAGGGTACTTAAGGAAGTGGCCCTAGAAATAGTAGATGCATTGCTGGTCATCTTCCAACATTCTATAGACTCTGGAACAGTTCCCATGGATTGGAGGGTAGCTAATGTAACCCCACTATTTAAAAAATGTGGTAGAGAGAAAACGGGGAATTATAGACCGGTAAGCCTGACATCGGTAGTGGGGAAAATGCTAGAGTCCATTATAAAAGATGAAATAGCAGAGGACTTGGAAAACAGTGACAGGATCGGACAAAGTCAACATGGATTTACAAAAGGTAAATCATGCTTGACTAATCTACTGGAATTTTTTGAGGATGTAACTGGTAGAATAGATAAGGGAGAACCAGTGGATGTGGTGATTTTGGACTTTCAGAAGGCTTTCGATAAGGTCCCGCATAAGAGATTAGCGTGCAAAGTTAAAGCACATAGGATTGGGGGTAAGGTACTGACTTGGATAGAAAACTGGTTGGCAGACAGGAAACGAAGAGTTGGAATAAACGGGTCTTTTTCCGAGTGGCAGGCAGTGACTAGTGGGGTACCGCAGGGATCGGTGCTAGGACCCCAGTTATTCACAATATATATTAATGATCTAGACGAGGGAACCAGATGTAATATCTCCAAGTTTGCAGACAACACAAAGCTGGGTGGGCGTGTGTGCTGTGAGGAGGATGCAGAGAAACTCCAGTATGATTTGGACAGGTTGGGTGATTGGGCAGATGCATGGCAGATGCAGTATAATGTGGATAAATGCGAGGTTATCCACTTTGGTGGCAAAAACCGGAAGGCAGATTATTATCTGAACGGCAATAGATTGGGAAAAGGGGAAGTGCAACGAGACCTGGGTGTCCTTGTGCACCAGTCGCTGAAGGTAAGCATGCAGGTGCAGCAGGCAGTTAAGAAGGCAAATGGTATGTTGGCCTTCATAGTGAGAGGATTCGAGTACAGGAGCAAGGGTGTCTTGCTGCAGTTGTACAGGGCCTTGGTGAGACCACACCTTGAGTATTGTGTGCAGTTTTGGTCGCCTTATCTGAGGAAGGATGTTCTTGCCATGGAGGGCGTGCAGCGAAGATTCACCAGACTGATACCTGGGATGGCAGGAATGACGTATGAAGAGAGATTAGGTCGATTAGGCTTATATTCGCTAGAGTTTAGAAGAATGAGAGGGGATCTCATTGAAACGTATAAAATTCTAACAGGACTAGACAGACTAGATGCAGGAAGGCTGTGCCCGATGGCGGGGGAGTCCAGAACCAGGGGTCACAGTCTAAGGATAAGGGGTAAGCCATTTAGGACTGAGATGAGGAGGAATTTCTTCACCCAGAGAGTGGTGAACCTATGGAATTCTCTACCACAGAAGGCAGTTGAGGCCAATTCATTAAATATATTCAAGAAGGAGTTAGATATATTTCTTAAGGCTACGGGGATCAAGGGATATGTGAAGAAAGCAGGGACAGGGTACTGAGTTTGGATAATCAGCCTCGAGGGGCCGAATGGCCTACTCCTGCTCCTATCTTCTATGTTTCTATGTACATTGGCAACGAGTTAAAATTGAAAATATGACACACATTTTCCATGGTCAGTTGATGAATACAATTTTTTTTAATACATATAAAACTTGGCGATGGAGTTGAGAGAGATTTCAGAAACCTGCTCCACAGGCGCCTAGTAGCCAGAGACTACAGTTTCACATGACAGTTGACCCAGCAACATTGAATGGAAAATGCAGACATAGCAATTTACGATGTGCCTCCAAATCGGGACGGCGGGAAGTGTGCGCTCTATGTGCAATTTGTAATAAATACATTGGACCATTGGACAGGTACTTGAGGATGAGGAACCTGCAGGGTACGGACAAAAAGTGGGGGTGTGGGACTGAGCACGACTGCTCTTTTCAAAGAGCCAGCACAGGCTCGATGGGCCGAATGGCCTCCATTGGTGCTGTAAGTTTCTATGATCTGTTTCGATTTAGCAAAACTTTGAGGTGTCTAACGTTATGTACAGCATTTCTGTAGATGGCCTCAATAACCCAATGTCATCACACATTAACTGTTGTTCAATGGCTCAGGTGGTTTGCACAGTGAGTGGCTGAGCCGTACGGAGCAGAAATCCCTGTGTTCCATTTCTGGTCTGTGTTGAGATCTCAGCCCTGGTGGTGTTGTAGCTGCGCTGTAAATTACAGTTGGCCTCGGCATCTTCTGCTTAGGGTGGAGAAAAAGGGTTCCCATTCCTTATCCAGTGCCCCCTGCTGGAAGTTGTGTGGGTATGGCGGTCCGGTGAGTGTGGGCCACGATGCTTTCTGCTATCGAGTTACCTGGAAACACTGCTGAGACTCTCTCATTGTGAAGATGATCCTTTAGGACAAGGTGCGAGAGGACACCTGAGCTGCCCAGCAGGAAGGAGTTAATTTTGCAGAAGGTGAGGAGAGACAAGAGGGTACGGTAGCCTAGTGGTTATGGCACTGGACCGGCAATCCAGAGGTCACGTAGTTCAAATCCCACATTATCAAATGGTTTGATAGGGTAAGTGCAGAGAAGATGTTTCCACTTATGGGGGGGAGACCAAAACTAGGGGGCCATGACTATATAGATGGTCACTAATGAATCCAATGGGGGAAATTCAGGAGAAGCTTCTTTACTCAGAGTGGTGAGAATGTGGAACTCACTACCACAAGGAAGTAGTTGAGGCGAATAGCTTCGATATATTTAAGGGGAAGCTAGATAAACACATGAGGGAGAAAGGAATTTACTGATGGTGTTAGATGAAGAGGGGTGGGAGGAGGCTGAGGTGGAGTATGGACCAGTTGGGTTGAATGGGCTGTTTCTGTGCTGTACATTCCATGTCAGTTGGGGAATTGAATTCAGTAAATCTGGCAATTTGTGGGTTGTCACCAGATAAAATAACCATGCCTGCTGCTAGATTGTTGTAAAAATCTAACAGGTTCACTAATGTCCTTCAGGGAGGGGAGCCTGCCTTCTCTTACCTGGTCTGGAATACACGTGACTCCGGTCTCACACTACATGCTTGACTCTTAATGCCCTGAGGGGATGGGCAACCAATGTGCGTCCTTCCCCAAGAGTTCGGGCTGAATTTCCTGCTCCTTCTACGACAAGGCCTCAAACCGTTGTTTTAACACTTCTCCCCTTTTGTTACAGGATGTTGAAAAGGAAAGGGAGCCACAGAAAATACTTACAAAAGAAGAGATCAAACAAAAAATCGAAACCTATAACTCAACGGTAACGGACAGGTTAAAAATGACCGTGGTAAGTGAAAATCTGATTTTTTTAATGTCGATCTTGATTTCCCCCCTATCTGCCACTTTCCAAGAACTCCCTTTAGCCTCAACTAGCAGAGGTCCAAGTGAAAGTGATGGCCTATTACAACAACAATTTACATTTATACAGGGCCTTTAACATAGTAAAATGTCCCAAGGTGCTTCATAGGACTTGGAAGTATATCGCCGATCCTTCATCGTCACTGGGTCAAAGTCCTGCAACTCCCTCCCTACCAGCACTGTGGGAGCACCTTCACCACACTGACTGCAGCGGTTCAAGAAGGCGGCTCACCACCACCTTCTCAAGGGCAACTAGGGATGGGCAATAAATGCTGGCCTTGCCAGCGACGCCCACATCCCATGAATGAATTAAAAAAAAAGTAATGTTATCAGACAAAAGTTGACATCAAGCCAGAGATGGAGACATTAGGACAGGTGACCAAAAGCTTGGTTGAAGAGGTAGGTTTTATGCAGCATCTCAAAAGAGAGAGAGAGGTTTAGAGAGGGAATTTCAGAGCTTAGGGCCTAGACGGCTGAAGGCACAGCCGCCTGAGTAGGTCATCGGTACTCCTACCTGGGAGCTGAACATCTCTCCCATGGTGGGGTAAGATCTGTTCTGTCATCTGCTTGGCCCTTATCAAGCCCGCTCTCCCCCTTTCACAAGATCTAGGAGCAGCTCCATAGCACTGGTCATAGTAAAGAAGTCTTACTCCAATTATATAGGGCCTTGGTGAGACCACACCTGGAGTACTGTGTACAATTTTGGTCTCCTTACCGAAGGAAGGATATACTTGCCATAGAGGGAGTGCAACGAAGGTTCACGAGATTGATTCCTGGGATGGTAGGACTGTCGTATGAGAAGAGATTGAGTAAACTAGGCCTGTATTCTCTTGAATTAAGAAGAATGAGAGGGGATCTCATTGAAGCATGCAAAATTATTACAGGGCTTGATAGGATAGATGCTGGGAGAATGTTTCCCTTAGCTGGGGAGTTTAGAACCAGGGGCCACAGCCTCAAGATAAAGGGTAGGCCATTCAGGACTGAGATGAGGAGAAATTTCTTCACACACAGGGTCGTGAATCTTTGGAATTCTCTACCCCAGAGGGCTGTGGAGGCTCAGTCATTGGGTATATTCAAAACAGAAGTCGATAGATTTCTGACTAGTAACGGCATCAAGGGATATGGCGATAAGGCCGGTGAATGGAGTTGAGGCAGAAGATCAGCCATGATCTCATTGAATGGCGGAGCAGGCTCGAAGGGCCGAATGGCCTACTCCTGCTCCTATTTCTTATGTTCTTATGCTCAGAAAAAAGGGGACAAGCAAATGTTTGGCTATTTTCCCCCTTTAATTGCTCGGATTTTGCGGTCCGCAGCAAAGAAACGGCACTTGCTGTTCACCTCGCTGACATCTGCCCACAGAGTTTCCGTGGGCTTTTGAGCGGAGACTTGCTCTCGTCAGGCATCTGATCCAGCGTGGCGCCCTCTACAGGAGATCTGTGGCATGTGTGAGCAGGTCAAGCAACAGTATGGCTCTTGAACCAAACAGACTGAAGCATCCTCACTGAGTCACGAAGTGTAAAGCAGGAAGTATAAATTAGATTTAAATCATGTACAGAAAGTAAAATAAAGAAAGATAGGATTAAGAGAGAAAGATAGAAGAGACAGAAAGAAAAAGTAAAAATTTAAAATCTCCAACACTAATTAAATTCTGAAGGAATGAGACTCCACACTTGTAAAATTAAATTTTCAGAGCCAGAGAGGTTGTTTGGCAGTAATTAAGACTTATCACGCTGTTAAAAATTCACTTGCACCTGAATGCACCAGTCCTAACTTTTTCTGCCGTGTTTAGTGGGTAACTACTGGGTAAGTACAGCAACTTCACGCCCTTACATTGATTTCAATGCCGAGTCTCTCTGCGAGGTTGTTAAAGCGCAGCCTGTGGAGGAGCAAGGTAAGTCAGACCGCAACTTCTGGGTTTCCGCGTTTAATTGCGCACATGCTCCAGAGGTTGCTGTCTGATTTACTCCATAATTATGGTGAGCACCGTTAGCGAAGGCATACAGTGTTGCCAAGATTGGTGGGAGACCAGAGGATTGGGAAATTTTTAAAAACCAGCAAAGGATGTCTAAAAAAAATAATAGTGAGAAGATGAATTATGAGAGAAAATTGGCAAGAAATATTAAAACAGATAATAAGAGCTGCTATAGGTATATAAAAAGGAAGAGAGTAGCTAAAGTAAACGTTGGTCCCTTAGAGGATGAGACTGGGGAATTAATAATGGGGAGCGGGGAAATGGCAGAGACTCTGAACAAATATTTTGTATCTGTCTTCACGGTAGAAGACACTAACAACATCCCAATAATGGATAATCAAGGGGCCACAGGGAGGGGGGAACTAAAGACAATCACTATCACTAAGGAAATAGTACTTGGTAAAATAATGAGACTAAAAGACGACAAGTCCCCTGGACCAGATGGTCTGCATCCCAGGGTCTTAAAAGAAGTGGCTGCAGAGATAGTGCATTGGTTGCAATATACCAAAATTCCCTGGACTCTGGAGAGGTCCCAGCGGATTGGAAAACTGCAAATGTAACACCCCTATTTAAGAAAGGAGGGAGACAGAAAGCAGGAAACTATAGACCAGTTAGCCTAACATCTGTCATTGGGAAAATGCTGGAGTCCTTCATTAAGGAAGCAGTAGCAGGGCATTTGGAAAATCATAATGCAGTCAAGCAGAGTCAGCATGGTTTTATGAAAGGGAAATCACGTTTAACAAATTTGCTGGAGTTCTTTGAAGTTGTAACGAACAGGGTGGACAAAGGTGAGCCAGTGGATGTGGTGTATTTGGATTTCCAGAAGGCATTCGATAAGGTGCCACATAAAAGATTACTGCATAAGATAAGAGCTCACGGAGTTGGGGGTAATATATTGGCATGGATAGAGAATTGGCTAACTAACAGAAAGCAGAGAGTCGGGATAAATGGGTCATTTTCCGGTTGGCAAACGGTAACTAGTGGGGTGCCACAGGGATCGGTGCTGGGGCCTCAACTATTTACAATCTACATTAATGACTTGGATGAAGGGACCGAGTGTAATGTAGCCAAGTTTGCGGATGATACAAAGATGGGTGGGAAAGCAAGTTGTGCAGAGGACTCAAAGAATCTGCAAAGGGATATAGACAGACTAAGTGAGTGGGCAAACATTTGGCAGATGGAGTATAATGTGGGAAAGTGCGAGGTTATCCACTTTGGCAGGAAAAATAAAAAAGCAAATTATTATTTAAATGGAGAGAGATTACAAAATTCTACAGTTCAGAGGGACCTGGGGGTCCTTGTGCATGAACCACAAAAAGTTAGCATGCAGGTACAGCAAGTAATCAAAAAGGCAAATGGAATGTTGGCCTTTATTTCAAGGGGGTTGGAGTATAAAAGCAGGGAAGTCCTGCTACAACTGTACAAGGTATTGGTGAGACCACACCTTGAGTACTGCGTACAGTTTTGGTCTCCTTATTTAAGGAAGGATATACTTGCATTGGAGGCAGTTCAGAGATGATTCACTAGGTTAATTCCAGAGATGAGGAGGTTGACTTATGAGGAAAGGTTGAGCAGATTGGGCCTATACTCATTGGAATTTAGAAGAATGAGAGGTGATCTTATTGAAACATATAAGATACTGAGGGGGCTCGACAGGGTAGATGCAGAGAGGATGTTTCCCCTCGTGGGGAAATCTAGAACTCGGGGGCATAGTCTCAGAATAAAGGGTCGCCCTTTTAGAACTGAGATGAGGAGGAATTTCTTCTCTGAGGGTCGTAAATCTGTGGAATTCTCTGCCCCAGAGAGCTGTGGAGGCTGGGTCATTAAATACATTTAACGTGGAGATAGACAGATTTTTGCAAGATAAGGGAGTGAAGGGTTATGGGGAGCGAGCGGGGAAGTGACTTTGAGCCCAAGATCAGCCATGATCTTATTGAATGGCGGAGCAGGCTCGAGGGGCTAAGTGGCCCATTCCTGCTCCTATTTCTTATGTTCTTATGTTATTCTTGACACAAAAATCCAGGCCAATATATTTAGAGTTGTAGATGAAGGAGCAAGTTCCAAAGTGCAGCAACTAGCCTGAGGTAAAGATGAAGTGGTGATTGGGATTGCAGGAGGGAGGGAAGACTGAGGGGTGCCAAGGAATGGCACAATTTTGGGATTTGTGGAAAAGAAGGAGTGAAGAGTGACAGACTGTGCATAATGAATCTTGGTTTTAGAAAATGAGGACTGCAGGGGGTAGAAAGAGCGGGTATGTCCAGGATAGTGTATTTGGAGCTCAGAAGGAACCAGAAAGTTCAGAGGAATAATGGTCACAGTGTTAGAGAGAGAGAAAGGATTGATGGAAGGAGCAACAGAGAGGGTGAGAACAACCAAGAGGTTGGAGGCTATTGGCTAGGTGGGCGAGTGGGGGGAGAAGGCAGGCATTGTATTTAACATTCAACAAAATATTTCAACACTGGCAACATTAAATTCCTTCTCCCGCTCAGAATGGCTGCAAAATGCAAGCAGGCAGCTCCCCAGAGTGTACATAAGAAATAGGAGCAGGAGTAGACCACACGGCCCCTCGAGCCTGCTCCGCCATTCAATAAGATCATGGCTGATCATTGACCTCAACTCCACTTTCCCGCCCGATCTCCATATCCCTTGATTCCCCTCGAGTCCAAAAGTCTATCTATCTCTGAAGAGTGAAAGCCTCCCACAGTTACATAAGTACAGTATCGCAGCTATGCAGCAAATTGGGCTGTAGACCTTGTAAAAGTAAGTCCTTTGTCACTTGTGGTTAAAATTAGACCATTTATTTGTATTTGGCATTAGCAGTAATGTGAGGCTGCACTGGGTTTTAGTCTGTTCTTTTTTTAGTATTTATTCCTGGGATCTGGGCGTCACTGACAAGGCCAGCATTTATTGCCCAACCCTCGTTGCCCCTGAGAAGGTGGTGGTGAGCCGCCTCCTTGAACCGCTGCAGTCCGTGTGGTGAAGGTACTCCCACAGTGCTGTTAGGGAGGGAGTTCCAGGATTTTGACCCAGCGACGATGAAGGAACGGCCGATGTACTTCCAAGTCAGGATGTTGTGTGACTTGGAGGTGGTGACGTTCCCATGCGCCTGCTGCCCTTGTCCTTCTGGCTGGTAGTGGGAGATTCTAGAAACTGAGGAGTTGAAAATTCCTCAGTGGGTTAAACTGTTAGTTAACAAGTGACCCCAGATGTTAAACAAATGAAATGCTTTCTGCCCTATCAGCACACATGCCTGCCAACACTGGGAATCTAATTCAATTGCATCAGCTCGGTTGGACTGATCCACAAGCAAACTTAGTTCAAGGCCAGATAAATCCTGTTTTGTTTTTTCCCCTGTCTCGCTCATAAGTTAAGAGCTGTTTTTCGCTCAGGAATGAATACTGCATTGAAATGATCAGATTGGGCTTTGCTTCAGTCATGTAGGAACAGACTGGTGCTGGTATTAAACACTCCCGGGCAATCGGGAAGTTATCATTTTTGAATGGGGTATTTGTTTAAATACTTGGAGGAACCGTATCAAAACGGAACACTGTCTAACCACATTTAGCTGCTGGTTCTAGTTCTGGGCTTTAATGAAATTAAAAGCCCGGGTAAATTGGAGTCAAAGACTTGGCAGGCAAAAATGTAATCGAGCAATGGATAGCCTGTGAAGTGGAGATGGTCCGGGTACAGTCTAGGTACATTCCCACAAGGAGGAAAGGGAGGGCAACTGAAGCCCGAGCTCCCTGGATAACAAAGGAGTTGGAGAGTAGGATGAAGCAGAAAAGGGGGGCGTATGACAGATGTCAGCGTGATAACACAAGGGAGAATCAGGCTGAATATAAAAAGTACAGAGGAGAAGTGAAAAAGGAAATAAGAGGGACAAGGAGAGAGTACGAGAATAGATTTGCAGCTAACATAAAGAGGAATCCAAAGGTCATCTATAGGCATATTAACAGTAAAAGGGTTGTCAGAGGAGTGATGGGGCTGTTTAGGGACCATAATGGAGATCTATTGATGGAGGCAGAAGGCATGGCCGAGGTACTAAATGAGTGCTTTGTATCGGTGTTTACCAAGGAAGAGGACTTTGCCAAAGCTACAGTAACTGAGGAGGTTGTCAGGATGCTGGATGAGATAAAAATAGATAAAGAGGAGGTACTAGACAGACTGGCGGTAATTAAAGTGGCTGTGTCAGCCGTGGCTCAGTGGGCAGCACTCTGCCTCGGAGTCAGAATGGTTGTGGGTTCAAGTCCCACTCCAAGGACTTGAGCACATAAAGCTAGGCTGACACTCCCAGTGCAGTGCTGAGGGAGTGCTGCACTGTCGGTAGGTGCTGTCTTTCAGATGAGACATTAAACTGAGGCCCTGTCTGCTCTCAGGTGGACATAAAAGATCCCGTGGCAATATTTTGAAGAAGAGCAGGGGGAGTTCTCCCTGGTGTCCTGGGGCCAATATTTATCCCTCAATCAACATCACCAAAAACAGATTATCTGGTCAATATCACATTGCTGTTTGTGGGACCTTGCTGTGCGCAAATTGGCTGCCGCGTTTCCCACATTGCAACAGTGACTACACTTCAAAATGTACTTCATTGGCTGTAATGTGCTTTGAGACACCCGGTTGTGAAAGGCGCTATATAAATGCAAGTCTTTCTTTTTAAGTCACCTGGTCCGGATGAGATGCATCCTCGGTTACTGAGGGAAGTGAGGGTGGAAATTGCGGAGGTGCTGGCCACAATCTTTCATCCTCCTTAGATACAGGGGTGGTGCCAGAGGACTGGAGGATTGTAAATGTTACACCCTTGTTCAAAAAAGGGGAGAAGGATAAACAGGCTGGTTAGTTTTAATGTCGGTGGTGGGGAAGCTTTGAGGAAACCATAATCCGGGAGAAAATTAACAACGACTTGGACAAGCATGGGCTAATAAAGGAGAGCCAGCACGCATTTGTTACGGGCAAATCATGTTTGACTAACTTGATTGAATTTTCTGATGAGGTAATAGAGCTGCTGGATGAGGGCAGTGGAGGTGATGTTGTGTATACGGTCTAAGTGCTACATACTGGGCTAGTTAGCAAAATTGATGCCCACGGAATAAAAGGGGCAGTAGCAACACTGATACAAAATTGGCTAAGGGATAGAAAACAAAGTTGTGGTGAATGGCTGTTTTTCAGACTGGAGGGAGGTACACAGTGGCGTTCCCCAACGTTCATTACTTGGACCACTGTTGTTTTTGATATACATTAATGACTTGAACTTGAGGGTACAGGGCACAATTTCGAAATTTGCAGATGACACGAAACTTGGAAGTGTAGTAGACAGTGAGGAAGATAGTAATAGGCTTCAAGAGGACACAGGCAGGCTGGTGGAATGGGCGGACACATGGCAGATGAAATTCAACGCAGAGAAGTGTGAGATGATACATTTTGGTAGGAAGAATGAGGAGAGACTGTACACACTAAATGATACAATTTTAAAGGGGGTGCAAGAACAGAGAGACCTGGGGGTGCTTGTGCACAAATCTTTGAAGGTGGCAGGACGGGCTAACAGAGCAGTTAATGAAGCACATGGGATCCTGGGCTTTATAAATAGAGGCACAGAGTGCAAAAGCCAGGAAGTTATGCTAAACCCATATAAAACACTAGTTAGGCCCCAGCTGGAGTATTGTGTCCAATTCTGGGCACCGCACTTCAGGAAGGACGTGAAGGCTTTGGAGAGGGTACAGAAGCGATTTACTAGAATGGTTCCAGGGATGAGGGATTGTAGTTACGTGGATAGACTGGAGAAGCTGGGGTTGTTCTCCTTGGAGCAGAGAAGGCTAAGAGGAGATTTGATAGAGGTGTTTAAAATCATGAAGGATTTAGATAGGGTAAATAAAGAGAAACTGCTTCCAATAACCAGAGGGCACAGATTTAAGGTGATTGGCAAAAGAACCAGAGGCGACATGAGGAAAAACTTTTTTACGCAACGAGTGGTTAGGATTTGGAATGCGCTGCCTGATCGGGTGATGGATACAGATTCAATAGTAGCCTTCAAAGGGGAATTGGATAAATACTTGAAGGAGAAAAAATTGCAGGGATATGGGGAAGGAGTGGGACTAACTGGATTGCACTTCGATGGGCCGAATGGCCTCCTTCTGTGCTGTACTATTCTATGATTCTAGGATCTTTACCCAGAGAGTGGTTAGAATGTGGAACTCGCCACCACAGGGAGTAGATGAGGCGAATAGCACAGATGCCTTTTGTAAGGGTTTTGCGTGTGTGACACCGCCTGTGGCTCTGTGCTCAGCCTGGGTGTTAGTGCGAGGTTAGGCCTTGTTGCCTGTTCTGGTCTCCAGCCAGTCTGGGAGCACTAGACACCTGTGAGTGGTTCGACCCACTCGCCCTTACGGTTCTGACACTGGACTTAGATGCGAGAGCAATAATGGAGAGAAAACTCAGGTAGACCCGGTTGAATGGTACGAAATGGAAAATCTTTATTGCATATTATTCAAGATTACGAAATACATGTCATAAGCACAGATTAATGACAGTACAATCTTACACGCAGTTATGTAACTAATTTTAGGGAAACGAGGAACGAACGACACATCGTAAATGGGGGCACACATTACAGTTATCCTTAAAACTTAAACCCTCCCCTATCAATACCTGCTCTAAACTAGATTTGTAGGATCGAGACTCATGCTCACCACTCGTGATAACTCGGAGAATTCCGAAAACTCTGCTCGGATGTTTTTACCGCAGCACCTGATCACCCACGTGTTGATCAAGGGTCTCTGTACCCCACTTGTTTATTCGTTTCTGCTCCGGCTAGCAGGCTGGACCGTCTGCTGTCATGAAGATCTGTGTTGTCCTCGGAGTTCCGACACTACTCAAAAAAGAGTCTTCCTGTGCCCTCGCCCTGATGCGATAAAATTCGAAGAATAGTCTTCCGATGCCAGTTCTGTAAAACTCAAAAGATAGTCTTCCTGGGCAAGGAAAGTGTCTATTCGACCTACAGGCGCGGTCGGGGCTTACTGACCGTGGCGATACGTATGGTCGTCTTCTTCTCTTCTCATCTCATCTCATCTCATCTCATCTCATCTCGGGCCTTCGGTTCCAACACCGTTTACCGACTTCTCGGGATGGTGTGCCCGTTTCAAGGCTTCACAGCCCAGTTCCACACAGATCTTCGCGGCAAGCCACGAGGCTGATCCTGGCGGATCAGAAAGTTCGATAGTCGAGCAGCAAGAGGCAGATGCAAGAGCAAGGCGGCAAGAGGATAAGAGAGAGATGGACGGTTGGAGCTTACAGTTATAGTGCTGAAATTCCTCTTTTCCCGCCCAATCTTAATGTCTTTTCTTTTTGTCAGAGTTTTGGCGCTCAAACTCCTTGTATAGGGTGATCTCCGTTTAATGGGTTTCGGTGATACTTGTAACTGCCTGAGTACCTGTTAATACTTTTCCCAATGTGTAACCGGTCAGTATTCTCCCTGGAGGGGTTTTGGGGCTTCCAAATGTTTTCTGTAACTACCCGCAAACGGCTCTCTCATCGTAGAGTCGTGGGGATTTTGCATATTAATGTCTTTGGATGGGTTCTTGATCGCTTGGTACAATAGCCCTTATTCGCACCTGGGAGACCGATTTCAGTATTTATGTGTATACTGCAAACCCATAATGTCTTGTGTATTATCTCAAATGTGCTGAGTCTTGATCGATCTCGCACAAATGTTTATTGGAACGCCATCTTGTCTGCTTATCGAAAAAGTCTAGAATGTTCTGCCACGAGGCGTGGCGGCCATTTTACAGGCTGCTTGTGTCCACTTTGAAAACCTGACAGCATTCTGCTGAAATAAAGCTGTTTGAACGAAACTATGTGTTTTCTCCTTATTTATAAAATCGCGATTATATTGCGAATTCTACACTTTAAGGGGAAGCTAGATAAACACATGAGGAAGAAAGGAATAGAAGGATATGTTGATAGCGTGAGATGAAATAGGGTGGGAGGAGGCTCGTGTGGAGCATAAACACCAGCATAGACCAGTTGGGCCGAATGGCCTGTTTCTGTGCTGTAATTTCTATGTAATATCACCAGATAACACTTCTTGATGGTAATTCCACCCCACCTAAAGAGATTCTACCCTCTGTCTCAGTTCTAATGCTGTGCTGTGTGTATAGAACCACGGAAACACACTTTATTTTCTGATTTCTATATTGTGTTCCTCTCCAGAATTCAAATGAAGTATACACTGGTTTTATCAAAGTTCAGATGGACTTGCGCAGGCCAATCACCATACGGTCCATAGCAACTCAAGGGAGCCGTACGTATAATAACAACAATGAGACTGCCTTCTACCTGCCCAAGGATACTACGAACACTCTCCACATCAGCAGCAGCAACACAGTGAAGGAAGTTATCGAGGCCTTGCTGAAGAAGTTCACGGTTGCTGATAACCCTGCCAAGTTTGCTCTCTTCAAGCAGTCTCGCAAGGAAGAGCAAGGTAAGGCGTACTGCTATGAAGCGTAAGTTGCTGTAACGAGGTGGCAAACTCATACTAACTTAAAAAATGGCAATCAAAGAAAGAAAGAACTTGCATTTCTATAGCGCCTTTCACGACCTCCAGACGTTCCAAAGCGCTTTACAGCCAATGAAGTACTTTTGAAGTGTGGTCACTGTTGTAATGTGGGAAACACGGCAGCCAGTTTGCGCACAGCAAGCTCCCACAAACACCAATGAGATAATGGCCAGATAATCTGTTTTTTAGTGATGTTGATTTAAGGGATAAATATTGGCCCAGGACACCAGGGGATAACTCCCCTGCTCTTCTTCGAAATAGTTCCACGGGATCCTTAACGTCCACCTGAGAGAGCAGACGTGGTTTCAGTTTAACGTCTCATCCGAAAGACGCCACCTCCGACAGTGCGGCATTCCCTTAGCGCTGCACTGGGAGCGTCAGCCTAGATTTTTCCTTACAATCCAAGTAACTGATTGCGGTAGTAAATGTTCAATTCCACCGGCTTGCTTCCTTTCTCCACCACCTCCCACACAAAGAAATAGATGCCAGAAAGAAAGAAAAAAAATCAGAATTCTTGAAAATTTGATTGCAGCAAATTGACTGAAGTATTCATTCTGTACACTTGAACCGTTAGTATATAAAGGAATGCCTGATTCCTGCAGTTTGTCAGGGGCACAGCCTCTTGGAACTTCACAGTTAGTGCTAAAGTGCAGTGAATGACGCACGACTGATTCTTACATTTAAAATAAGCCTACAGGTACCAAATCTGGTGAATAAAAGGACCATTCAGGCCCAGATTACATAAGCTTTATTCCTTTGAATGAAAACATTGAATACTAGGCATAGTGACATTTACATCCAAACCAGTGGTGTTATTGTTCTCTTTATGAAAAAAAAAATGCTCCCTCTGGGCTGTGAAAAAGGCAGACTTGTTTTATAAATTGTTCTCTTTTAAACAGTTGGAGGCTGTGATGGGGGGGGGGTGGGGGTTGTTGCTGCAGGGTCTTTCTCTTAGATGAATTAATGTGGACCTCCAATGTCCGCCGTGGCTCAGTGGGAAGCACCCTCGCCTCTCAGTCTAGAAGGGTTGTGGGTTCAATTCCCACTCCAGAGACTTGAACACACAAATCTAGGCTGACACTCCAGTGCGGTGCTGAGGGAGTGCTGCACTGTCGGAGGTGCCATCTATCGGATGAGACGTTAAACTGAGGCCCCGTCTGCTCTCTCAGGTGGACAGAAAAGATCCCAAGGCACTATTTCGAAGAAGAGCAGGGGAGTTATCCCCCGGCGTCCTGGGCCAATATTTATCCCTCAATCAACATAACAAAAACGGATTATCTGGTCATTATCGCATTGCTGTTTGTGGGAGCTTGCTGTGCACAAATTGACTGCTGCGTTTCCCACATTACAACAGTGACTCCACTTCAAAAAGTACTTCATTGGCTGTAAAGCGCTTTGGGACATCCGGTGGTCGTGAAAGGCGCTATATAAATGCAAGTCTGTCTTTCTTTCTTTCTTTCTTTCTAATGGCCCTCCTTGTCTTCCCCTCCGGTCAGCTGGGTGTTCGACAAGCTCATCACCCTGTGTAAAGGTATCCATACTCAAGCTCCTGGGAAACCTGCACCCGCCTGTAAGGTTTCTGGTTTGCTTCTCTCTCCCCCCCCGCCCCCACCTATAGGGACACATCCCGCTTAACTAAACCCAGGGAACCTAGGCACAGATTGGCAAAAAGCAAGATTTGGGGGGTTCTCCAGGTATGCTGGAGGTTAACCAGCTTAAACCACATGGCTAACAGCGGCACGCCAGCTTGGACCGCCCTACCTGTCTGGGTATTGGCTTACAGGGAAGACATTCCAGCTCCCAGTGATGGGCCTACTCCTCCAGGTCCTTTCATGTGCCAGAGTGGCTAGTCGATGATCTGCTGCCCGTATCCTAACCCGCGCCTCGTGCTGTTGACCCATCAGCCCCTGTGCTCGCTAACCTACATGGCTTAAAAGAAAGACTTGCATTTCTATAGCGCCTTTCACGTCCATCAGACGCCTCAACGCGCTTTACAGTCAATGAAGTACTTTTTGAAGTGGAGTCACTGTTGTAATGTGGGAAACGTGGCAGCCAATTTGCGCACAGCAAGGTCCCACAAACAGCAATGTGATAATGACCAGATAATCTGGTTTTTTTGTTATGTTGGTTGAGGGATAAATATTGGGCAGGACACCGGGGAGAACTCCTCTGCTCTTCTTCGAAATAGTGGCCATGGGATCTTTTACGTCCAACTCAGAGAGCAGACGGGGCCTCAGTTTAACGTCTCATCCGAAAGACGGCACCTCCGACAGTGCAGCACTCCCTCAGCACTGCACTGGAGTGTCAGCCGAGCTTTGTGTGCTCAAGTCTCTGGAGTGGGACTTTGAACCCACAACCTTCTGACTCTGAGGCGAGTGTGCTACCCACTGAGCCACAGCTGGCACACATTAGGTCTACATAAGAATCAAGGAGCTCCCTACGTGGTTAGTTACTATATCGCCTCGTGTGAATATAGGACAACAAGGTCTCCAGTTCAACTTGTGTTAGCTGCTCTTAATGGGTGGAATTGTATCAGTTGTACATGAATCAGCTGATGAAGCGGGTATTATTATACGCCCAAGAATAGTTACAACCTGGTAGTTCCGTGGTGATATTACTCTCCGAGCGGCAGTAACTCTGGGGGGTGGGGGGGAATGTTCCACTGCACGTGCGCCAGCAGAGTGTAACCCCAGGAATTTCAGTGTCTTTATGACACCAAACGCTCATCCAACAAACTCATCTGGTTTCTCTCTTCCGGTTGCAGTGCACATGAGCAAACTGTTGGATGCCGAACACCCTCTTTACCTGCGACTGTTTGCAGGACCCAGCTCCGACGCTCTGAGTTTTGTCCTACGCGAGCACGAGACTGGGGAAGTACTGGTAAGTGATCTATTTTCCGTCTCTTGTGGTCTTAAATTTTTTCAATAGCAAAGAATTTTTTTTTTTTTTAAAGTTGCGTCTTAATACCTGACCACTCAAAAGCAATCGGGCATTTGTTTTAATCAGAAAAAGCACAGCAGGTTGATGAGAAGGTAGACGTTTCAAGTGTAATCCTTCATTAAATCACGGCCAAAACAATAACCTTATCTTTCTGTTTCACAAAATTCCCGATGAGCGAGGCTGTCTGGCCCATCTTGCCTCTTCCTTTCCCAGTCTCTCTCAGTTTCCTGAAATAGTTACCAACTGTGCCCCGAGATTTGTTTGTTTTTTTGAGTTCTTCAAGCCTGTCCAGATCCTCCACATTGATCTTGAAGCCTGTAGAGTAATCTTGGTTTATCTCTGTGGATGGTGTATGAAGATATTCATCAATCTGCTCTACATTTCTGCTTTTATTTCTGATTTTGAGTTCAGTTCTGTCTTTTTTTTTTGTGCAGTTGGTTAAGTCGCGCCTTTAACCAAATGATTTGTTCTTCAGTGGGAAGCCTTCAGTCTCCCGGAGCTGCAGAACTTCTTGCGTATGTTGGCTAAAGAGGAAGACGATCAATTTAGGCACTTGAAGAGGCGCTATGTAAACTACAGAGCCAAGCTAGAAGAGGCTCTGAGTGCAACTGGAAAACCGGGTTAAGCTGGTCGAGGGGAAACGGCGAGCGAGGCACGCTCACAATAAGGAGGGCATGCTTCAAACAGGGACTATGTGCAAGTATAACCAACAGGAGTTGCCTTCAAATCTGAAGACTTCTGTTTTGGCACTAGGGTAAGCTACCTGTGTGTGCCTAGAACATTGGATCCATTGGCCCAAGAACCAGGCCTTGCCTGCGTCACGTAACTTCGCTTGCACAAATGACATGTTTACTGGACAATCGGAAGATTATTTATAAATTGGCTGATTGCCTCTCGGTGATTGGACGACTCCTGCAAGAAGTACTGTATTGGTGATGAGATGTCCTCGTGTATAAATATTTGTAATGGTGGTTTTAGCGCGCCGGTGTTCACGAGGCGACGCCTTATAGAAGCCCTGGTCTGTGACTTTGTTGCCCTGCTCGTGCTGATACTAAATAGGCAGGAGGTGACCACGGTGAAAACTATACAATGTTCCTTTCAAACTGCTCTCATTTCCGGGCATTGCGAAGGGTTACCTTAGTGAGCCATCAGTAAATGTTCTCCGACGCTGACCAAATATACAGAGCAGAATGATTTTTTTTTTGCAATATTCTATATTATATTTTAATGATCTGATTTTACGTGTGGACCATTGCGCCTAGGTAAAAATCGGTATTTAAGTAAGAGCTTTTTAGACATGGATTGAAAGAAGTGGAATGACCGAGCGATCAAGTGGTAAGAAGCCGATGATCTAGCATGTGGGAGAAGGACTAAGGGAAGTAGTGATGGTGAGCGATTGACAATGATTGTGGATGGGATAGATAGAGTGTAAAGAAAGTGGTCTGGAGGCAAGGATGTGCTGTACTAAGGAATGAGGAATTAGAGTTGCACAGAGGTGGATATGGATTTGTTAAGTAGATGTACAAGAACCAAGAAGGGAACAAGCTTGGGTTTAAAGAAAGTAGCTCTTTATATGTGATACGGCAGGTTAATAATGATCTTGAAACGCTTCATTTGTGTATCAACCTGGAACAGATTTTTGCCATGGTAATCCAGAGGTGCATTGATTACATCTGTACAGTGCCCTCGGGGTTCCAGCAGCGCACACCCTTAGCATGTGAATCAGCTGATATTGGTATAGAAGCAGCAGCAACAGAGCCACTTTTAGCATGGCCAGTCTGGGCACTTGATGGATGCCTCCTCCAGGACAGCGCTCTGGGGAGTTGCTATTTTCACCCCTCGCACTCATGGCTTCAGGTTCCCTTTTCGCAGATGTGCCTCACCACGGGACCAAGAGAATGGAAGTGTGTGTGTGCGTTGGTTAAAGCCGCGTCGACATTTGGGGAATAATTGACGGTTGAGCCCAGCCCAGCACAGCTGATCATAAACAAAAGGACGACCTGCATTTATATAGCGCCTTTAATGTAGGAAAAGGTCCCGAGGCGCCTCACAGGAGCGTCATCGGAACAAAAGTTTGACTGAGCCAAAGCAGGAGACATTAGGACGGGTGACCAAAAGCTTGGTCAGAGAGGTAGGCTTTAAGGAGGGTATTCAAGGAGGAGAGCGGTGGAGAGGTTTAGGGAGGGAATTCCGGAGCTTGGGGCCTCGATGGCTGAAGGCACGGCCGCCAGGGGCAGGGTGAAGGGAATAGACAAGAGGCCAGGGTTGGAGGAACGCAGAGCTTGGGAGAGTTGTAGAGCTGGAGGAGGTTACAGAGATACGCAGTTATGTTGGCCAGGTCTTAAAGCAATTTGTCGCAAATTAGGAATTTAGTCATTTCCACCCTCCTGTCATTATGTGTGGATTTTTTAAGCACAAAAGCTACCAAAATAATATGCCACTTGGCTGACCTCCCGAGTTATCAAAATGTCTGCACTAGGCCATTGAGAAGAGGCTCACTGTTCTGGTCATGAACTACAAGCAGTCTCTTTGTAGCATTGTCCCTTGTCATGTGATTCCATAACATCAGGTTACTTTCCTTAAAGGCTGATTGCTATCCTGTCGCCCATTGTGCTTCAGCACATTTTAGGACCAATATGCTCCGCAGTAGGTTCACGATATCTACCTGAACTGACGGCACAGGCAAAAGGAAACAGACTTCATAAGCGACAAGTCTAAGAATCGAAAGCTTACTGCTGTCCAGCTGAGAAGACTCGTTGCAGGTTATAGGAACATCGGAACTGCTAGCTTGAAAAAAGTCCGAGGTCCCTCTAGTTCGCCACCTACCATCCAGGCAGTCGCACGACACGACGATAATGGAGTTGTCGACTAACCAGGGCAAGCAATCTCTTACCAATTAGTCTAAAAAGAGACCCAGAATTCCAGAGCTTGGGGCCTCGATGGCTGAAGGCACGGCCGCCAGGGGCGGGCTGAAGGGAATAGACAAGAGGCCAGAGTTGGAGGATCGCAGAGCTTTGCGAGAGTTGTAGAGGTGGAGGAGGTTACAGAGATATGCAGTTATGTTGGCCAGGTCTTAAAGCAATTTGTCAAAAATTAGGAAAAGTGAGGGAAGCCCTCAGTGCTGGAGAGCTTTGGGAACCATAGGTCCAAAGTCATCTTTTTCCTCGCTTATCACATGGTCACGTCTCAAATTACTCCCACACTGGTCCCAAAATCTATCTGCTTGCATTTGGATGAATCAATACTAACTGTCTCCCTAGGTAGGGAGCCTATTCCATAGATTGACCACTCGCTGACTGAAATATCGTTTCCGCAGATTAGCGTCCTCCGGTTCGACTGTTCCGGACAAGGTGAGACAGCTGGTCACGGTTATCAGTGCACCCAGTCCTGGCAGTGAATTCTGAGTCTGTGCACTAACTTGACACTCAGCTTTACAGATACTATTAAACCATTGCTTAGAAGTAAATTGCCGTCAACAATTGGGTTAAATTCGAACGTGGCGGTGGTGGACGGCACTCGCTGGGCCTTGCTACATTTCAGAGTAATTCTAATTTGAGAGTAGATTGTTGAAAGCCCCAGGTGCGGCGATCTGGTTAATGAAACGCTGGAACAAAATCCATAATGCTGTGAGAGCTGGTTGGTTGCTGATTGTTCCTTCAATCCTTCAATCCTTCCTGCAACTCGTAAAGCGGTTGCACTGTGAGTGAGACTGTGTTGGACCTGTGAGTGGTATATTGTGCGGCGTTGCTGTGTCGAGGGGCGTTACTGTACCGTGAGGTGTTGCTGCGCCGTGAGGCAGCGTAGGTGGCGTCAGTGATCTTACTTCTCAGATTAAGGCAAAGGTCCAAGCGAAGCTTTATTGCATTTCTAGCAGCGCGGTTCATTCTATGGGGAAAAATGTGTGTTTTACTGGTCTGTAATCAGCCATATAGTGTTACCAGCCAAGGAGAAGGCAAATGTGCAATATAGATTGATGCAATGTGCGTTTGTTAAAATTACTGAAAGGCGAATTTACCAGGACAGTTTATGCTGGGTCTTCATAAAACCAAACAAGTGTCCTAACCTGCTTAATTAGGAACACAGAAACAGGAGGAGGCCATTCAGCCCCTCTAGCCTGTTCTACCATTCAATTAGATCATGTATTTTAACTCCCATCTACCCTCCTTGGTTCCGTGACCTTTGCCTAAACGCCTCCTAAACTATATGCAGGTGCAGGTACTGCTATAATCCACCCTCTTTACTGTCTGCGTGAGGATTAAAACTTGCGATGTGCTTCACATCTGGCTCTAGCCCCGCGCGTGGGCAACGGTCGACGGCAGTGCGTATGAGTTGCTGACACCGCACTGAACCAGCCTTAAGCATTCTGCACCCGTTCACCACCCGCTTACACCTTCACCCGGAGAATCCAACGCATAGCTTCTCCTCCTCCTCCTCCCCGCAACCCCCAACCTCAGTGTAGCGAAATCATGTATGTGTGTTTTTAAACGGGTTTTACAATTTCTCTACACCTAACTCACAGAGCAAATCTCTGGCGGTGAGATTCTGTCGTGTTCAGTACATTGCAACAGTGACTACGCTTCCAAAGTACTTCATTGGCTGTAACGCTCTTCGGGACGTCCTGGGGTTGTGAAAGGCGCTATAGAAATGCAAGTTCATTCTTTTCTTTATTTCCAAGTGAAGGGGCAGCCTGTGATCTAATTCCCATCGCATGCTTTTTTTTTGGGGGGGGGGGTGGGGGGCGTTTTGGACCAAAGTTATTAGCACCGCGCCCACACTGCTGATCAATTAATGTGTTACTACTGTATTCATCACTGTGGATCATTTCCAACCAATAGAATTGTACGATGAGATATTTGGGATGTGGCGGTGATTGAACTTGTTATAAAATTGGGTGAGATTCGGGAACACGGTTACAAGTGTGACTTCTGTAAATCTGGTTGAACGGGGAAGTGGGGGGGGGGGTGTGGTTTGTGGACGGTGCTGGTGAGGCCGCCTTTACGGCCCAGCCCCTGCTCGCCACAGCCCCCTGAGAAAGGTGGCAGCCGGCTGTCTCCTTGAACCGCTGCAGTCCGTGAGTCGGTGCCTCCGCAGTTGGGCTCGGCAGCGAATCCCAGCGTATCAACCCCCCCACCCCGACGGCAAAAGAATGGCGGAAGGCTGTTCCGGCTGTCACTGTGGAGCAGGGAAGTGTCGACTGGCGTCCTTAGAAATTCAGTACGCCGTTTCCACTCCACAACACCGATTTGACCAGCAGTGGATTCTTGAACTGCAGCCCTGGGGCAGTGGCAAAAGGACCGCTAGTGGATTTTTTTGTTGTTGTTGTCCTCACAGCTTCTTTTAGTTTTTAAAAGTTATTTTTTTCTCTTGAGAAAATTTGGGGGGGAGGGAGGTAAACTCAACGCGGTCAAGCGATCCCAATTCAGGGTTAGGGATCTGTAGTAAGCTGCATTTGAACTACGAAGCAAGCGTGAGGACCCCAATGCGGACTATCAAACATTGTGTGACTACTGATCGTGGAGTGACGAGGAGGCAGAATACTGTTGCTCATTGGGTTTCATTTTTTTTTGTTGCAACAGCAAGATACCAAAGTAGAAACTAAGGGCACTTTAGCACATCAGGGATTTGCTTGCAGAATCTTGCTAACCCAGAGAAACTTGACGTTTAATTTTAGTCCTCTGCTTTTACTGTTTATCACCATTTCGTATGTTTTTTTAAAAAAAATCAAAAGCTGTACCAAAGTTTCGTACCGTGCTCACTTCACGTTGCAAAAAATTGTGGTTTTTTTTGGGGGAGCTCGACACTGTACAAAAGTCTTATTTTTTTTGCAGGACCTCCGCACTCTTGCTGTGAACTGAATGATGGGGCAGGAGAGCAGAGGTGCCTTTGTATTGTTTTACTGTGAATGTTTTTTTTAACCCTTACTTGAATGAATTGCAAACCACTGTGTAGCCACTGCCAAAAACAAAATATTCGACAACCGTGGCGCCGCACTTCCGATTGGTTGGGTTATTAAAGGGGAAAAGGGGTGGGGGGGGGAGGGGGTTGTAGTGGTAAATGTTTATTTTTTGATTTTTATTGTAATTCGCAGCACTAGTGAAGGCTGTGGCTGATGCTCCTCCTCCTGTAATCAAACACTGACCGCGTACTGCTGATCCATCCGACAAAAGACCCGAACTGTGTGTGTGTGTTGTGTATCGCATAATCATTAACGAAAACGCAAATCACTGACTGCATTTTGAACTACTCTGTTGAAATATGTAAGGGTACAAAAAAAAACGGACATTGAACGTTTTAAATCGTGGATATGCATGTGGCGAAGCACAAATTGTAAGCAATGTATAGGACAGAAAGTTTTTTGTTAATGTATTTATACTGATGCAACTGCAAATTTATTTTTTTAGGGCGGAATTATTCTGTTTCCTTTTTAAGATATTGAATTTCCAAAAAATGGCTTTTGTAAACTGTCGTTGCGTATTTTAATAAAGATGTGATTGACAGAGTGCCTGCAATTATATACTTTCTCACTCCGGACTGTTCCGCTGCCCCGTTAGTATTTTGAAGATTTACAATCGGTGATCGCTCCCCCCACCCAGTGTACGCCTTCCCCTTCCCCTCAGTGAGGCACGGAATCGTGCTGTGGAACAAGAGGGTTAATCCCCGCGATGGTGCGCTCCCAGTGGGCAGTGTGGAGAATTGGCGTTCCAGCATTGCATCCCATCTGTGAAACATAGAAGATAGGAGCAGGAGTAGGCCATTCGGTCCCTCGAGCCTGCTCCGCCATTCGATGAGATCATGGCTGATCATCCAAACTCAGTACCCTGTACCTGCCTTCTCCCCATATCCCTTGATACCTTTAGCTTGAAGAAATATATCTAACTCATTCTTGAATATATTTAATGACTTGGCCTCAACTACCTTCTGTGGTAGAGAATTCCACAGGTTCACCACTCTCTGGGTGAAGAAATTCTTCCTCATTTCTGTCCTAAATGGCTTACCCCTTATCCTTAGATTATGACCCCTGGTTCTGGACTCTCCGACCACCGGGAACATTTTTCCTTCATCTAGTTTGTCCAGACCTGTCAGAATTTTATATGTTTCGATGAGATTCCCCTCTCATTCTTCTATACTCCAGCGAGTATAAGCCCAATCGACCCAATCTCTCCTCATATGTCATTCCTGCCATCCCAGGTATCAGCCTTGTGAATCTTCGCTGAACTCCCTCCATGGCAAGAACATCCTTCCTCAGATAAGGCAGCCAAAACTGTACATTCGATGAATTGCGCTCCCTTCTGAGCACAGCCTCCTCGCTGGGAGCGTGGGACCGTGGAATTAACTCTTTGGTTACCAGCTCGCAAAGTACTTATGTTTTTTTTTTAAAACCAGTTGTGAGGCCGACACACCGTCGGCGAGCATTCAGCTCCAGTCAGGGCCAGCCATATGATGTTAACCCAGATGTCAACACCACCAATGTCCCCTCTGATTTTTTTTTCCCCCCCGTACGCGGTCCCATTAATTGGCTGAGCGTCCCATTCAAATTTTCGTGCGTGCGCGGTTTCTTCCATGTAAAAGCCGGTGGGCAGCCTGCGCGGGACAGCTTAGCGGGAACGTTGGTCAACACGCCTTCATCTTTCAGCGGAGTCACTGGCCAGCAATCGGGTCCAGTAACCCAGGCTGACTTATGTCCTCCCGTACAGCTCTCCATAGCCAAGGACACTGGCTCCAGCTCTGTCCCGATTGAGATCAGTAAGCATGACACTGGCCGGGATATTACTGTATGTTGAATTACATCGAATGTACAGCACAGCAACAGGCCATTCGGCCCAACTGGTCCATGCCGGCGTTTATGCTCCACCTGAGCCTCCTCCCACCCTACTTCATCTCACCCTATCAACATATCCTTCTATTCCTTTCTCCCTCATGTGCTTATCCAGCTTCTCCTTCAATGTATCCATGCTATTTGCCTCAACCACTCCCTGTGGGAGCGAGTTCCACATTCTAACCACATGACTTTGGAGTCTGTATGGGTCGGTTCCACACCACAAGGAGCATTTATCCATTATGCCCATGGAGAGCCCCAGAATATGTTAACACGGCTATGAAGTTTTGATCAGTGCCATTCTACCTTTCTTTATCCTTGATGAACTCCATGATGGGGCTCAATAGGGCTCCTCATTCATCAGGGGAAATGATCAGGTTAGTGCTCTTCCAAGGGTTGAATGCCGAGTTGAAGGTGTAGCCCCAGATTGCTAACTGGCGCTAAGCATTTAAGATTCTCTCTTCTATTTGTTTATGTTACCAGGCTGGAGGGAGACAAAGATTGCTGCAACAGTGACCTGCTAGAGGACTTTAAGATTATGAAAGGGTTGATAGGGTCGACGTAGAGAAGATATTTCCACTTGTGGGGAAGACCAGAACTAGGGGCCATAAATATAAGATCGTCACTAATAAATCCAATAGGGAATTCAGGAGAAACTTTTACCCAGAGAGTGGTGAGAATGTGGAACTCGCTACCACAAGGAGTAGTTGAGGTGAATGGTGTAGATGGTAGATAAACACATGCGGGAGAAAGAAATAGAAGGATATGTTAATAGGGTTAGATGGAGAAGGGTGGGAGGAGGCTCATGTGGAGCATAAACACTTGTCTGGATGAGTGCAGCTCCAACAACACTCAAGAAGCTCGACACCATCCAGGACAAAGCAGCCCGTTTGATTGGCACCCCATCCACCACCTTAAACATTCACTCCCTCCACCACCGGCGCACCGTGGCTGCAGTGTGTACCATCTACAAGATGCACTGCAGCAACTCGCCAAGGCTTCTTCAGCAGCACCTCCCTAACCTGTGACCTCTTCCACCTAGAAGGACAAGGGCAGCAGGTGCATGGGAACAGCACCACCTCCAAGTTCCCCTCCAAGTCACACACCATCCTGACTTGGAAATATATCGCCGTTCATCGTTGCTGGGTCAAAATCCTGGAACTCCCTACCTAACAGCACTGTGGGAGCACCTTCACCACATGGACTGCAGCGGTTCAAGAAGGCGGATCACCACCACCTTCTCAAGGGCAACTAGGGATGGACAATAAATGCTGGCATTACCAGCGACGCCCACATTTCTTTTTTTATTCGTTTTTATGGGATGTCCCGACTGTAAATTAAGTTTTCATGGGACCTAACTGGGCCTTGATCTTATTTGCATTAAAAAAATGCACCTCTTAAAAAATGTAGATTGATTTTTTTTATATCGCCTGTGCCAATATTCAGCAACTTGGCACCTGCATCATTTTTTTGAAACATTTTTTTTGTCGGGTATTTTTCACGCCTGTTCAGATTTGAACCCCACTCTCATTTGGCATAATAATGGGACTTCTACAATTGGTTTCTTTCAGTGATTTTTGGACTAGGCAGGTCCAGACTGGCCAGGGAACCTGCTCCTGGTCAGTCATGACCCTTTCTAGAAGAACTTTGGGACTGGATTTTGCCGGGGGGGGGTCAGCGGGCGCGATCGGTGGTGGGTCGGGTGGGAAAGTGTTTTTTTTCCCGAGCAGGTCGGGACCCTGCTGTGAACCCGCCGCCACGTGCCTTTCCCCGATGTCGGGTCTGTCGGCGCTGAGCAGACCCGACACGCAGCGGTGGTGGGTTCATAGCAGGGGGGCCCAATTCAGGTAATTAGTGGCTTGTTTAGAGCCACTTAAGATTGAATTTTAGCTCATCTTCTGCTTTTGGCAGCTCGCCCATGGGGTCCACGCTGGTCGTGGACCACGTCTGTTAAGCTGAGGCGGGAGTTCAGTGGCCATTGAATCAGCTGTTGAGTTGACAGCTTCAAATGTACAGCAAAAGCTCCCACCTTACAGAGATATCTTCCCTCGGCCACAAACACTTCCTCACTGCATTTCCACTACAAATTCACCATGCTGCCAATCTTTACACAAGTCTCCATCCAGTCTGACCTCATTACCGCTCTCGCCATCGACAGATTGCTTCTGTCATCTCTACTTCATCTGCCATCTATTCCAGCAGCATGGGTGCCCTTTATACTCTCTCACCTTGGTCCTCAGAATCCCACCACGATCAGCCTCAACACCAGCAGCACCAGGCACACCAGCAGCTCACAACAACAACATCACCAACCTTCTCCATAATCACCTGATGCTGCACAGGACAGAGGGCATCAGCACCCAACCGCATTGCTGCCTGGGCGGCCAGGGATGGCCTCACCATGACCAGATTTACTTCACTTGACGCTGTACACCCTGGCTGTCACATGATGTGCGAAGTTGGCACCACCCCACACCAACATCATAAAGTATCCCTACAATGCCCAAGCCATTCCTTTCACACTCATCACCATTGCCGGGGGTATCGTTATGTCTCACCATTCACTGCAACTCACTAAGCCACTTCCAAAGGTGCACACAAATCTGTCCAAGAACACAAAGTGTTGGAAACAAAAGGTTTCAATGTTTGACACCACATTAACAGAAACTTTACATGAACATTGCATAAAACACCAAGTGCCTACCCTTGTGTGTTGTTAGTTGGTATGATTGCACTAGGATGAGGGTGAATGTGAGGGGCGGCTAGTGAGATGGGGATGTGATAATGTAGATAGAGAGGGATGGGTGGAGGTGCAAGGTGTGAGTAAGGATGTGCAGGAGTAGGGTAGGGAAGGCAGAGTGATGGGGATGTGATGAGAGGCACAGCAGGATGAGGTTGAGTGTGGCTTTGTACTAACGTTTCGTGATCTACTGAGATCATTGAAACGTTTGCGGCACTGCATCCAGGTCCTCCTGGCCACATCCCTGCTTGTGTCCTCCTCTGCAACGTGCAACCAGGCTGTGTTGATCTCCTGGGGAGGTCTCTTCCACCCATCGGAAGGGAAGAGATTCTCCCTGTGTGCTGTGACTTCCTCCATAAGCATATGGAGGGAGTCATGGAAGAGCCTGGGTGCAGCCCTGCATCTCTGTGCAGTGATTGTCAGTGTTGCAGCAACTCAATGCTGTAGAACACTGACAGCACAAATGTCAAAAGAAAGTTGGACATGGTCCCTTTAAGGAAACCGGCTGATGATGCGTCATCAAATGACATCACCAGACCCGCTTCCTATAATTGGCTGGGAAACGTGCTGGGCGGGCTTAACAAGACCAATCAACGGAAATTCATTTCACAGAGCGGGATGGAGACAGCAGCGGGGTCAGGACCCGCCATCGACGTCACCCGCCACGGACCCGCCGAGGTTAGTAAAATCGCGGCCTTAGTGTGTGTGGATGTTGGCGTGAGAACAGTATCAAGCTGGGCTGTGACACACCCCATGCTTGAATAGTCCCCGGTCACTCGGCCTCGGGTCACCTGAATGAGATTCCAAATGCCTGTCAGTGCCTGCGGAATTGGACCCCACCACGAAGGGTAGAAAATGGAAGGAAAAATAAGGAGTTGTTAATCATAGAATCATAGAAAGTTACAGCACGGAAGGAGGCCATTTTGGCCCATCGTGTCCGCGCCGGCCAACAAAGAGCTATCCAGCCTAATCCCACTTCCCAGCTCTTGGTCCGTAGCCCTGCAGGTTACAGCATCCCAAGTGCACATCCAAGTACTTTTTAAATGTGGTTAGGGTTCCTGCGTCTACCACCCTTTCAGGCAGTGAGTTCCAGACCCCCACAACCCCCTGGGTGAAGAAATTTCCCCTCAAATCCCCTCTAAACCTTCCACCAATTACTTTAAATCTGTGCCCCCTGGTTTTTGACCCCTCTGCTAAGGGAAATAGGTCCTTTCTATCCACTTTATCTATGCCCCTCATAATTTTATACACCTCAATAAGGTTTCCCCTCAGCCTCCTCTGTTCCAAGGAAAACAGACCCAGCCTATCCAGTCTTTCCTCATAGCTAAGATTTTCTACTCCTGGCAACATCCTTGTAAATCTCCTCTGTACCCTCTCTAGTTCTGTAATGTGGTGACCAGAACTGCACGCAGTACTCTAGCTGAGGCCTAACTAGTGTTTTATACAGTTGAAGCATAACCCCCCTGCTCTTGTATTCTATGCCACGGCTAATAAAGGCAAGCATTCCGTATGCCTTCTTAACCACCTTATCTACCTGGCCTGCTACCTTCAGGGATCTGTGGACATGCACTCCAAGGTCCCTTTGTTCCTCTACACTACTCAGTGTCCTACCATTTAATGTGTATTCCCTTTCCTTGTTAGCCCTCCCCAAATGCATTACCTCACACTTCTCCGGATTGAATTCCATTTGCCACTGTTCTGCCCACCTGACCAATTTATTGATATCTTCCTGCAGTCTACAGCTTCCTTCTTCAGTATCAACCACACAGCCGATTTTAGTATCATCTGCAAACTTCTTAATCATACCCCCTATATTCAAGTCTAGATCATTGATATATACCACAAAAAGCAAGGGACCTAGTACTGAGCCCTGCGGAACCCCACTGGAAACAGCCTTCCAGTCACAAAAACACCCATCAACCATTGCCCTCTGCTTCCTGTCTCCGAACCAGTTTTGAATCCAACTTTACACTTTGCCCTGGATCCCATGGGCTTTTAACTTTGTGACCAGTCTGCCGTGTGGAACCTTATCAAAAGCCTTGCTAAAGTCCATATACACTACATCAAACGCACTACCCTCATCTACCCTCCTTGTTACCTCCTCAAAAAATTCAATCAAGTTTGTCAGACACGACCTTCCCTTAACAAATCCATGCTGACTGTCCTTGATTAATACGTGTCTTTCTAAATGACGATTTATCCTGTCCTTCAGAATTCGTTCCAATAATTTTCCCACCACCGAGGTTAGGCTGACTGGCCTGTAATTAATCAGCCTATCCTTTTCTCCCTTTTGTAAACAAGGGTACCACATTAGCAGTCCTCCAGTCCTCCGGCACCACACCTGAAGCCAGAGAGGATTGAAAAATGGTCAGGGCCTCTGCTATTTCCTCTTTTGCTTCGCTTAACAGCCTGGGATACATTTCAACCGGGCCTGGGGATTTATCCACTTTTAAAGCTGCTAAACCGCTTAATACTTCCTCTCACACTATGTTTATTTCATCTAATATTTCACACTCCTCCCCCTGATAGCAATGTCTGCTTCGCCCCTCTCCTTTGTGAAAACAGAAGCAAATTATTCATTAAGAACCCTACCGACATCTCCCGCCTCCACACACAGATTACCCTCATGATCTCTAATAGGCCCTACCCTTTCTTTAATTATCCTCTTACTCTTAATATATTTATAAAACATCTTTGGGTTTTCCTTGATTTTACTTGCCAAGAATTTTTCATGCTCTCTCTTTGCTTTCCTAATATCCTTTTTAATTGCACCCCTGCACTTTCTGTACTCCTCTAAAGATTCTGGAGTATTTAGATTCTCAGTATCTGTCATACGCCTCCCTTTTTTTCTTTATCCTACCCTGTATGTCACTAGACATCCAGGGGGCTCTAGATTTGTTAGTCCCACCTTTTTTCTTTAAGGGCACATATTTGGCGTGAACCCTTCGGATCTCCTCCTTGAATGCCTCCCACTGCTCTGACACCGATTTACCTTCAAGTAGCTGTTTCCAGTCCACTATGGCTAAATCCCCTCTGAGCTTAGCAAAATTAGCTTTTCCCCAATTTAGAATTTTTATTCCTGGTCTATCGTAGTAGATAAGAATATGTATCTACCACAAATGCAATAAAGTTGTCAGCAAACGGTATTTGCAGTTAAAAAGGGAGGAAGAAAGTGGTTTCCTTTCCAGTTTTTGTTTGTGTTTAGTCAATTTCTGAAGTATGTACTTAGTGCAAGTTGGTATGTTGACTAAAGAGCTGGCACAGGCACGGCGGGCTGAATGGCCTCCTGTGCTGTAGGATTCTATGACCTTTCTACCACTAATGCTTTGTGATGGGACTTATTTATTAAGGCTAGTACTTTGCACATACAGCAATGACTTATATTTATATCGCACCTTTCCTATAGAAAAACATCCCAAGGTGCTTCACAGAAGCACAATCAGATAAAAGTGGAAGCTGAGCCAGAGGAGGAGATATTAGGAAATGTGACCAAATGTTTGGTCAAAGGTTTAATGAGTGTCTGAAAGGAGGAGGGAGAGGTAGAGCGGTGCAGAGAGGGAATTCCAGAGCGTGGGGCCTGATCGGCTGATGGCATGGCCGCCCATGGTGGGGTGACGGGAGCGGGTGGCACGAGAGCAGTGGCAGAGGAATGGGAGGGGGGGGGGTGGAAGAGTTTAGGGTTGAGGAGGCGAGGGGGTGGATGAGGGCACGAAGGGATTCAAAGACGTGAATGAGAATTTTAAATTGGATGAGTTGGGGTACTGGGAGCCAGTGGAACTCAGCAAGGACACAGGCGATGGGTGAGCAGGACTTGGTGCGGGATCGGGTACGGGCGGCAGCAGATTTTTCGGATGAGCTGAAGTTTTGGGAAGGGTGGAGGACGGGAGGAGCCGGGGAGGAGAGCGTTGCAATAGTGGAGTGTGGATGTGATGAAGGCACGAATGAGGGCTTCAGCAGCAGGTGGGCTAAGGCAAGGGCAGGGGCAGGGGCAGGTGATATTACGGAGGTGGAAGTAGGGAGTTGTTGTGATAGAGAGGACATGGGTTCAGGAGCCAGGGAGGGGGGGTGGCAAGGGTACAGAGTTTGTGGCGGGGAGCGAAGGCGATGACTCTGGCCTTCCCAATGTCTAACTAGAGGAAATTGCCTTACATTTACTACATCAAAGGGCTATGTAAATGCTAATTTGTCGGTGATTTGTATAGGATTTAATCAGACACAGAAGCTGACGATGCTTGAGCTCTTTTCTGAAATTGATGGATGGAAACTCACAGTCTGGGGTGTGGAATTTCCTGACATGTTGGAGTCTAGGTGGAATATTTCTTCTTAAATGTCTTTCTCACGTATCGTTCCTTTAAATTGAAGCTACGGTTACCCATCTGATTACTTGCTTATTCATGGAAAGTCTTTCAGCAGGTCTGTCACCAGCCGCCAGTGCCTGCTGTTAGTTATTGGGCCACTAGAGGGCGAGAGGTCCACAGTGGTTCGACATCAGAACTCTGTAATCAGGGACATGGGTAAAAAATATTTTTTAAACAGTGGACCTCTGGGACAGGCTGCCGTCTCGCGTGTGGTGGACGCTGATTCGCTGAATTCCTTCAAGCGAGAGCTGGACCTGTTTCTGGCTGGGGTGGAGATCACCTCTTACAGAAGGTGGGTACTGCAGGGAATTCAGGGCCTGTGTGACCTCCTGGGCTAGTTTCGATCGCTTAGATGGGTGGGAGAGGAATTTGCAGATTTTTTTCCCTCAGATTAGCCTGGGTTTTTTATCTGTTTTTTTGCCTCTCCCAGGAGATCCCATGGTTTGGGGTGGGGTGGGGTGGGGTGGGGAGTGTATATATGGTGATACACAAGGTATCGCAATTGTGTGGGACAGGCTGGATGGACCAGAGGGTCTTTACCTGTCCGTCAATGATCGTATGTTCCTAAATGTATCTTTCAGGAATTACCTGCCTGCCCAGAAAGTGAAGGGTTTATGGATTTAACTTCCTGCATTCTCATCCTTTCTTCCTTGGAGAGAACAGGTGCCAATTTCAGCTGTGGATCACGGGGGGGGGAGATGGAAGGGGGGATGCTCGTAACATCAGGCAGTATCTAGAAACACAGGAACAGGAGGAGGCCATTCAGCCCCTCGAGCCCATTCCGCCATTCAATGAGATCATGGCTGACCTGTGACCTAACTCCATATACCCGCTTTTGCCCCATATCCCTAATACAAGGGTACAATCCTAAAGGGGGCTGCATGAACAGAAAGACCTGGGGGTATATGTGCACAAATCATTGAAGGTCGCAGGGCAGGTTGAGAAAACGGTTACAAAAGCTTACGGAATCCGGGGCTTCATAAATAGAGACGTAGAGTACAAAAGCAAGGAAGTTATGATGAAACTTTATAAAACACTGGTTCGGCCTCAACTGGAGTATTGTGTCCAATTCTGGGCATCGCACTTTAGGAAGGATGTGAAGGCCTTAGAGAGGGTGCAGAAAAGATTTACAAGAATGGTTCCAGGGATGAGGGACTTCGGTTACATGGATAGACTGGAGAAGCCAGGGTTGTTCTCCTTGGAGCAGAGAAAGTTGAGAGGAGATTTGATAGAGGTGTTCAAAATCATGAGGGGTCTGGACAGAGTAGATCGAGGGAAACTGTTCCCATTGGCGGAAGGGTCGAGAACCAGAGGACACAGATTTAAGGTGATTGGCAGAACAACCAAAGGCGACATGAGGAAAAACTTTTTTACGCAGCGAGTGGTTAGGATCTGGAATGCGCTGCCTGAAAGGGTGGTGGAGGCAGATTCAATTGTGGCTTTCAAAAGGGAGTTGGATAAGTACCTGAAGGAGAAAGATTTGCAGGGCTACGGGGAAAGGGCGGGGGAGTGGGACTAGCTGAAGTGCTTTTGCAGAGACCGGCACGGGCTCGACAGGCCGAATGGCCTCCTTCCATGCTGATTCTATAATACCTCTGGTTAACAGAAATCTATCAATCTCAGATTTAAAATGAACAATTGACCCAGCATCAATTGCCGTTTGCGGAAGAGAGTTTCAAACTTCTACCACCCTTTGTGTGTAGAAGTGTTTCCTAACTTCACTCCTGAAAGGCCTGGCTCTAATTTTTAGGCTCTGTCCCCTAGACTTCCCAACCAGCGGAAATAGTTTCTCTCTATCTACCCTATCAGCTCCCCTTAACATCAAATCACCCCCTTAACCTTCTAAATTCCAGGGAATACAACCCTAGTTTGTGTGTATCAGCTGCAAATTCTGCCTTGAAGTAGCTTAATCTTGGTCAAGGGATCAGGGAAAAGGAAGATATTATATTATGGTCTTTCCCTAGTCCTTAGTTTTTTTTGGGATGTTTCATATCACAGTTTTATCCTGCTTTTATCAGTTCCATCTGGGAGCTGGAAATTTATTTTGCACCTTGGTACGTTAACTTCTATTTTGCAAGGCGGGCGGGTCGGTAACCAGAGGACGCAGACTTAGGATAATTGTCTAAAGAACCAGAAGGGGAGATGAGGAGAATTTATTTTTACGCAGCGAGTTGTTGTGACCTGGATTGCGCTGCCTGAAAGGGCGGTGGAAGCAGATTCAATAGTAACTTTCAAAAGGGAAATTGGATAAATACTCGAAAAAGAAAATTCTGCAGGGCCATGGGGAACGAGCAGGGGGGAGCGGGACTAATTGGATCGCTCTTTTCAAAGAGCCGGCACAGGCACGATGGGCCGAATGGTCTTCTATGCTGTGTGATTCTACAAGGTCACCTCTCCGAACGGTAAGAGCTTTAATTAGCCGCGAGCTGTCTGGATCAGAAGGTTTTGGGTTCGAGCCCTACACCAGGGTTTGAGTATCTAACCGTAGTACTGAGGGAGCGCTGCAGTGTTGGAGATGAACCGAGGCGCAAAACCGCTTGAACAAGTTGCCAAAATAATTATAAGTCCAATGCAGACTTTTTCCCCGATTTTCACACTCTGTAAACCTTATTGGGTTCGTGCTGATGCCGAGGAGCGTCACCCAGCTGCCGCGCATATCGGGGAAACTGCAGGCACAGTGCCCGCGATTCACCATCCATTGAGCGCAGTGTGCCTGCGATTTCCCGAGCTTTCCGTCCAACAGGCCAGGCTCCCGGGGCGGGGGGGCAGTGGGAACTCGGATAATCGTCCCTCCAAGCCCATTCGCCTGGCTTTATTATTATTACTTTTCTCTCGAAAAGGGAAGTCTGAGGGGTTGAGCTGATAGAGGACTTTAAGATTATGAAAGGGTTCGATAAGGTAGACGTAGAGAAGATGTTTCCACTTGCGGGGGAAGACCAGAACTAGGGGCCATCAATATAAGATAGTCACTAATAAATCCAATATAAAAACCAGGAGAAACCTCTTTACCCAGAGAGTGGTTAGAATGTGGAACTCGCTACCACAGGGAGTAGTTGAGGCATTAAGGGGAAGCTAGATAAGTACATGAGGGAGAAAGGAATAGAAGGATATGCTGATAGGGTGAGATGCAGTAGGGGTGGGAGGAGGCTCGTGTGGAGCATAAACACCAGCACGGACCTGTTGGGCAGAATGGCCTGTTTCTGTGCTGTATAGTCTATGTAATTCTATGTAAAATGGTAGACCTCACACAATCCCATCCAAATTTACTCAGTGGGGATTTAAGTGAATGAACGCTCCCAGCGGACCCTCCCCTGCTGGAAGCCCATGTAAGGAATGTCCATCAAAAGGAGAAAATCATCGGGAGTGGCCCACGATTTCCCGGCCCGTGCTCCTGACAGGTGAGGCTCCTCGCTGGGGGCTCGCATTCGGGTTTGCAAATAATTTTGCTTTCTCAAAAAACAAAACACACTGGGTGTAATTTTAACCTAAGGTTGGTTAAATTTGCTCCAGTCTTTCATCGTTATACATACTATTCATAACATAAGAACATAAGAAATAGGAGCAGGAGTAGGCCATTCAGTAAGATCATGGCTGATCTTCTACCTCATCTCCACTTTACTGCACTATCCCCATATCCCTTGATTCCCTTAATTTTCAAAAATCTATCGATCTCTGTCTTGAATATACTCAACGACTGAGCATCCACAGCCCTCTGGGGTAGAGAATTCCAAAGATTCACCACCCTCTGAGTGAAGAAATTTCTCCTCATCTCAGTCCTAAATGGCCGACCCCTTATCCTGAGACTGTGACCCCTGGTTCTAGACTCCCCAGCCAGGGGAAACATCCTCCCTGCATCTACCCTGTCATGGGACACTGGCATCAGTACTGGGGAAAGAGGGAGCTGTTCCATTGGGGCCGTCTCCACTTAAACTGGGCTGGGACCAGTGTCCTGGTGAATCAAGTAACTGGGGCGGTAGACAGTGAAGTGGGGGTGGGAGAATTCAGGAAATGGTAAATTCAAAAGCAGTAAGAGAAATGTCAAGGCTGTAAAGCAGAGTAGTGATCTGGGTAAAGGTAAGCAGAGTGGATCAGGAAGGGACAGAGAGATTAGTAAAGGTAATAGGGCACCAGTGACTAAAGTGACATCAGGGAAAAATAGAAAAATGTTAAAGATAAAGGCACTATATCTGAATGCACAAACCAGTCGCAACAAAATAGATGAATTAATAGCACAGATAGAAATAAATGGGTTTGATTTAATAGCTATTACAGAGACGTGGTTGCAGAGTGCCCAAGGTTAGGAACTAAATATTCCAGGATATTTGACTTTTAGAAGAGACAGGCAGAATGGAAAAGGAGGGGGAGGGGGTAGTCCTGATAATAAAGGAGGGGATAAAGACAGTAGAGAGAAAGGATCTTGGCTCAGAAAAACAAAATGTCGAATCAGTTTGGGTGGAGCTAAGAAACAACAAGGGGCAGAAAACACTAGTGGGAGTTTATAGGCCCCCTAACAGTAGTTGTAGTGTCGGGCAGAGTATAAATCAGGAAATTAGAGATGCATGTAACAAGGGTAATACAGTAATCATGGGGGACTTTAACTTTCATATAGACTGGGCAAACCAAATTTGCAGTAATAGTGCAGAGGAAGAGTTCATGGAATGCATTCAAGATAATAGAACCTAGTAGGGAATTGGTTATTTTAGATCTAGTATTGTGCAATGAGACAGGGTTAATTAATAATCATGCAGTAAAGGAGCCATAGAAACAAGGAGCAGGAGTAGGCCATTCGGCCCGTCGAGCCTGCTCCACCATTCAATACGATCATGGCTGATCATCCAAATCCAGTACCCTGTCCCTGCTTTAATCCCCACAGTACACATATCCCACCCTACCCCCGTAACCCCACGTATTTAATTCCCCCTAACATATCCCATCCTATCCCCATAACCCCATATATTTAATCCCCCCCTAACACTAAGGGTCAATTTATCATAGCCAAATCAACCTAACCCGCACATTTTTTTTTTGGACTGTGGGAGGAAACCGGAGCACCCGGAGGAAACCCACGCAGACATGGGGAGAATGTGCAAACTCCACACAGACAGTCACCCGAGGTCAGATTCGAACCCGGGTCCCTGGCGCTGTGAGGAGCCTCTGGGGAGCAGTGATCATAATATGATAGAATGTTACGTTGCGTTTGAGAGTGATTTAGTTCAGTCTGAAACTATGGTCCTAAATCTGAACAAAGCAAACTACGTAGGTATGAGGGGCGAGTTGGCTAAGGTAGGTTGGGAAACTAGATTAAAAGATATGACAGTAGAAAAGCAATGGCAAACATTTAAAGAAATAATTCATAATTCGTAACGAATATGCATTCCCTTAAGGAATAAAAACACCACGGGAAAAATGATCCACCCGTGGCTAACAAGAGAAATTAAAGATAGTATTAGATTAAAGGAAGAGGCCTGTAATGTTGTCAAAAAGAATAGTAAGCCTGAGGATTGGGAGGATTTTAGAATTCAGCAAAGGAAGACCAAAAAATTGATAAAGAAACGGAAAATAGAATATGAGAGCAAACTAGCGAGAGACATAAAAACAGACTGTAAAAGCTTCTATAGGTATGTAAAATGGAAAAGATTAGTGAAAGTAAACGTGGGTCCCTTACAGGCTGAGACAGGAGAAATTATAATGGGGAATAATGAAATGGCAGCGAAATTAAACAAATACTTTGCGTCTGTCTTCACGGAAGAAGACGCAAAAAAATTCCAGAATTAGCGGAGAACCAAGGGTCTAGAGAGAATGAGGAACTGAACGAAATTAGTATTAGTAAGGAAATAGTACTGGAGAAATTAATGGGACTGAAAGCCAATAAATCCCCTGGACCCGATGGCCTACATCCTAGGCTTTTGAAAGAGGTGGCTATAGAGATAGTGGATGCATTGGTTGTCATCTTCCAAAATTTAATAGACTCTGGAACGGTTCTCGTGGATTGGAAGGTAGCAAATGTAACCCCACTATTTAAGAAAGGAGGGAGAGAGAAAACGGGGAACTACAGACCAGTTAGCCTGACATCAGTAGTAGGGAAAATGCTAGAATCTATTATTAAGGACATGGTAACAGGGCACTTAGAAAGTAATAATAGGATTGGACAGAGTCAACACGGATTTATGAAAGGGAAATCGTGTTTGACAAATCTGTTAGAGTTTTTTGAAGGTGTAACTAGCAGGATAGATAAGGGGGAACCAGTGGATGTAGTTTATTTGGATTTTCAGAAGGCATTCGATAAGGTGCCGCACAAAAGGTTATTAAACAAAATTAGGGCTCATGGGATTGGTGGTAATATACTAGCATGGATTGAGGATTGGTTAACGGACAGAAAACAGAGAGTAGGAATAAACGGGTCATTTTCGGGTTGGCAGGCTGTAACTAGTGGGGTACCACAAGGATCAGTGCTTGGGCCTCAGCTATTTACAATCTATATCAATGATTTGGATGAGGGAACCAAATGTAATCTATCCAAGTTTGCTGATGATACAAAGCTGGATGGGAATGTAAGGTTGTGAGGAGGATGCAAGAAGGCTGCAAGGGGATATAGACAGGCTAAGTGAGTGGGCAAGAACATGGCAAATGGAATATAATGTGGAGAAATGTGAAGTTATCCACTTTGGTAGGAAAAATAGAAAATCAGAGTATTTTTTAAATGGTGAGAGATAAGGAAATGTTGGTGTTCAGAGGGACCTGGGTGTCCTTGTACACGAATCGCTGGAAGTTAATATGCAGGTACAGCAAGCAATTAAGAAAGCAAATGGTATGTTGGCCTTAATTACAAGAGGATTTGAGTATAAGAGTAAAGACGTCTTAATGCAATTATATAGGGCCCTGGTGAGACCACACCTGGGGTATTGTGTACAGTTTTGGTCTCCTTACCTAAGGAAGGATATACTTGCCATAGCGGGAGTACAACGAAGGTTCGCCAGACTGATTCCTGGGATGGGGGGGGGGGGGGCGCAAATGTCCTATGACGACAGATTGAGTAGACTAGGCCTATATTCTCTGGAGTTTAGAAGAATGAGGGGTGATCTCATTGAAACATACAACATTCTTACAGGGCTTGACAGGGTAGATGCAGGGAGGATGTTTCCCCTGGCTGGGGAGTCTAGAGCCAGGGGTCACAGTCTCAGAATAAGGGGTCGGCCATTTAGGACTGAGATGAGGAGAAATTTCTTCACTCAGAGGGTGGTAAATCTTTGGAATTCTCTACCTCAGAGGGCTGTGGAGGCTCAGTCGTTGAGTATTTTCAAGGCTGAGATCGATAGATTTTTGGATATTAAGGGAATCAAAGGATATGGGGATAGTGCAGGAAAGTGGAGATGAGGTAGAAGATCAGCCATGATCTCATTGAATGGCGGAGCAGGCTCGAGGGGCCGAATGGCTTACTCCTGCTCCTATTTCTTATGTTCTTATGTTCTTATACCATCTTGATAGGTCATTTCTCTTTCACTAGACCTACCAAATAATTCATGCAAGGAGGGGAATTCTGTCACTGCGTGTTCGGTGGGATCTCCCTCCCTCCTCCTTTCAGTCTGAGTCTGATTAACTGATGATGCATGGTCGTTGTTAAAGGAGCTGATTTGGAAATATAGATATAGTAACAGTCATGTCGGTCTCCTGTAACCTTTGCAAGAACAGTGCCTTGAATTAGTTTCAAATGCCTGTTTACACCATGTCCCTCTGACACTAATGTGAAGTCGCACAACACCAGGTTATAGTCCAACAGTTTTATTTGAAATCACGAGCTTTTGGAGCGCTGCTCCTTCGTCAGGTAAAGTGAGGTAATACAAATCAGCCAAGCATATATAGACAGAGAACAATGTGTTTCTGACTGCCCTCCATCACACCACCTCGGCAGAGATACAATCAGTCAGGAAGGCATTACATTAAAGACACAGCAAAATACAGCTCAGACAATGAGGTGGGGTCACAGGGAGTCCAACGTGTCAAATGCTGCAGTCTGCAGTTAAGCTTTTAACTTTTTTTTTAAACTGGAAATCACATCTGTGAACAAGACAACGACGACTCGAGTCTGGATGACTCTACATCATGTAGCGTGACATGAAACCAAGATCCCGGTTGTTCTCTGTCTATATGTGCTTTGCTGATTTGTATTCCCTCACTTTACCTGACGAAGGAGCAGCGCTCCGAAAGCTCGTGATTTCAAATAAAACTGTTGGACTATAACCTGGTGTTGTGCGACTTCTCATTTTTGTCCACCCCAGTCCAACACCGGCATCTCTGCATCATGACACTAATGTGACAGTGATTAAAATCCGCCTTATCCTGCAGCATGTTTAGCAGGTTACTACTGCTAAACTAATAGCCATGCTTTCATTTAAATTAATTTCCAGCTGGGTTTCCCAAAGATACAACAACAACAACTTGCATTTATATAGCGCCTTTAACATAGTGAAACGTCCCAAGGCGCTTCACAGGAGTGCTAACAAAATTTGACACCGAGCCACATAAGGACAGGTGACCAAAAGCTTGTTCAAAGAGGTAGTTTATAAGGAGCATCGTAAATGGAGGCGTGAGAGATAGAGAGGCGACAAGGTTTAGTGGGAATTCCAGAGCTCAGGGCCCTGGGCAGCTGAAGGCACGGCCGCCAATGGTGGAGTGATTAAAATCGGGAATGCGCAAGAGGCCTGAATTGGAGGAGTGCAGAGATCTCGGGGGGTTGTGGGGGCTGGAGGAGGTTACAGAGATAGGGAGGGGGGGGGAGGACATGGAGGGATTTGAAAACACGGATGAGAATTTTAAATTCGAACCGTTGGTGGATCAGATGTAGGGTTCCTAACCCTCCCGGAATGACCGGGGTTTCCCGGAATCGGGGGTTTCCTCCCTGAGTGCGGTCTCCAGCAGCCCGGGAGATTCACTGATTTAAAACCGCGTCGTGACCTCACCGGCTGCTGTTAGAGAAGCCTCCCGGTCGGTGACATCACCCACAGAGAGCCGCCACTGCGCGGAGGAGCCTGGAGAGTCGGGAATCGGGAGAGTCGGGAATCGCAGGTTTCAGCATTCGGGAGGGATCTCATCAATCGGGGATTCTCAGGATTCGGGGAGTCTCTGAAAAGGGGGGCGGAGGGGTCCCTCGGTCTCTTCCCCGCCCTCGGTTTCCCTCTTCGCCTGCTCACGAGAGGCCTCCTTGTTCTTGGAACTTGTCGCACAACAGCTGCTGGTGGGAAACCACAAGCAAAAATACTCAGCTACAGGGAACCCAATAAGGTAAATCTATGCCCCCCTCTACTAAGGGGAATAGGTCCTTCCTATCCACTCTATCTAGGCCCCTCAGAATTTTATACAACTTAGATTATTTGGTCGATCCTACCTCATTCATCGAGGGAGAACCCACAGACCTAAATGGTTCTAACGATGTAGCCTCCACCACCCTACCCAGAAGTTCATTCCATGTGTCAATCATTCTTTGCGCGAAGAAGAATGCATCACAGGACGAGCCTAAAATGTAAATATTGGAAATGTTTTAGAGAACTCACAACCCCTTCCATGTTCACCTCAGTGACTTCGTTCTCCACCACTGGGTATTTCCTCATCTCATGTCTAGGTCTGTTGTAGACTCATTGATAGAGATTGATCGCTGTGATTGGTCAACAACTCCATTATCGTCGTGTCACGGGACTGCCAGGATGGTAGAAGGCGGATTAGATGGACCTCGGTCTTTCTCCGTCCAGCAATTCCTATGTCCTTAAGCTTACGGTGAATCCGCACTCACTTCCCGTGCTGATGACTTGTTCTTGAAGTTGACGATTGCACGAAAAGAGTTTCTTGGCATCTAACCAAACTATGAGGCAGGTAAAATAAAAAGAGAAGTATGGAGGAAAGGGTCTGGGTGGCGATTGCCTGAAGCCTGGATATTCTTGAGCTTTACGGGGCAAAGACCAAGAGAAGGTGGGGGGGGGGGGGAGTGCAGGGGGGTGGAGGAGGAGGAGGATAAGGGGTCAAGATTGACCCAGGGCTGGAAACTAGTGGGGAGGAGGCACTGAGTAATGGAACAGGAACTGGCCACTTATGGAAAGGATTCAGACTTGAGGAGTGCCAGAAGGGACTGGGTTGAAGTTAGCTGTAGGCGATGGGATGAGTAAGACTGTTCCGACAGGTGGCGGAGGTGTGTTGTGGAGGTTCAGGTGGACAGGAGGAGGTCGCTGGGCGGGTGGGAGTGGGGGGGAGCTGGCCGCCCGTTCGGAGCTCAGCATGGTGCAGGGTGAAAACCCCTGCCGATGTGCGGGTTGCACCTCCTGGGGCCACCGACCGCATTTCAGCAAATGGGCCGGGACACCCAACTCAAACCCCCTCCTCCCCACCGCATCGCACCAGGGGCATTACCAATCAAAGGGCTCGTAGATACAGTCATGAAAACGCTGATTGTACTAGCACTGACCACTAAGGCAACGAGTCTCCCGCTGAGAATGGTGCCTTACATAGAATGGTGTAGTATGTACAGCACAGAAACCGGCCATTCGGCCCAGCAGGTCTATGCCGGTGTTTATACTGCACTCGAGTCTCCTTCCACCCTACTTCATCGAACCCAATCAGTATATTATTCTCTTCCTTTCTCACACATGTGCTTATCATAGTGCCAGCCGTGGCTCAGTGGGCAGCACACTCGTCTCTGATGTCAGACAGGGTGTGGGTTCAAGTCCCACTCCAGCGCCTTGAGCACAAAAATCTAGACTGACACTCCAGTGCAGTGCTGAGGGAGTGCGCACTGTCGGAGGTGCCGTCTTTTGGATGAGACGTTAAACCAAGGCCCCGTCTGCTCTCTCAGGTGGATGTAAAAGATCCCAGGACACTATTTCGAAGAAGAGCAGGGGGAGTTCTCCCCGGTGTCCTGGCCAATATTTATCCCTCAATCAACATAACAAAAACAGATTATCCGGTCATTATCACATTGTTGTTTGTGGGAGCTTGCTGTGCGCAAATCGGCTGCCACGTTTCATACATTACAACAGTAACTACACTTCAAAAGTACTTCATTGGCTGTAAAGAGCTTTGGGACGTCTGGTGGTCGTGAAAGGCGCTATATAAATGCAAGTCTTTCTTTTCCCCTTAAAGGAATCGATGCTATTCGCCTCAACCACTCCCTGTGGTAGCGAGTTCCACATTCTCACCACTCTCTGAGTGAAGAGGTTTCTCCTGAATTCCCGATTGGATTTATTCGTGACTATCTTATATTAAAAGTGCCTTGTTGGAGCAGGACAGTCCGGCCAGTGATAGTGATAACACCAAGAACAAGAAGCAGAAATTCCCAATGGAGTCTGTATGGACTATTGGATTTCCTGTTCCCATTTTTCAGGATTGGGTACTGTCACAGATGGTGTAGGTCATGATATTGTGCAGGCTGGTGTCTGTTTTCTAAAGTTACGTTTTCCATAATTAAGTTATGAGTACTGCTGCCAAGGCCCTAAGCTCTGGAATTCCCTCCCTAAACCTCTCCACCTCTCTCTCCTTCTTTAGGCTGCTTAAAACCAACCTCTTTGACCAAGCTGTTGGCCACCTGTCCTAATACCTCCTTAGGTGGCTCAATGTCAAATGCTGTTTGATAATCGCTCCTGTGAAGCACCGTGGCAATTTCTACTAAATCAAAGGCGCTATATAAATGCAAACTGTTGATGTGCTAAAAGAGCCCTGGCTCAGTTGGCCGCACTCTCTTGCCTCTGAGTCAGAAGGTTGTGGGTTCAAGTCTCACTCCAGAGACTCAAGCATAAAAATCCAGGCTGACACTCCAGTGCAGTGCTGAGGGAGTGCTGCACCGTCAGAGGTGCCGTCTTTCGGATGAGACGTTAAACCGAGGCCCCGTCTGCTCTCTAAGGTGGGCGTAAAATATTCCATAGCACTATATCGAAGAAGAGCAGGGGAGTTAACCCTAGTGTCCTGGGGCCAATATTTATCCCTCAACCGACATCACTAAAAACAGATTATCTGGTCATTATCACATTACTGTTTGTGGGAGCTTGCTGTGCGCAAATTGGCTGCCGCATTTCCTCCCATTACAACAGTAACTCCACTTCATTGGGACATTGTGAAAGGCGCTATATAAATGCAAGTCTTTCTTTCTTACGTTACATTAAAATAAACATAGATTACAGCTATGATGCCAAACTCTGGGAGTTAAATGCACAAGTGCGTAAACGTCACCTTTTTTAATGCCAGCCATCTCTGAAATCCTGCGTTGATACCTAAACCGGCACCGTAAATAGGACGAAGATCCATCATTCGACAACTAAACATGGTATTCATTCTGTGCAAGTAGTTTTTTGAAAATGCTCCTACTGTTGCCAGTATTTTAGGTCAACTAACTTGACGGGAATCAGGGATGAAAGCTCGGGTTTTCTCAGATTACATGGGCAGATATCGCCCCCATCGTGCAATTCCACACAAAGCCATTTGGGAAGTCCATTAATTTTAATGTGATGATATTATCACGGATGCCAGTCATCACTGGCTATTGTAGGGTTAGTGTGCAATTTATCAGGCTATTTCGTGCCGAAGCACTATTCACTTTATCACTGAGTTACATGTTTAATTCTGTGACTCCATACAAAGAGAGAAAATCAATTTTTGCTGCTTCAGGCTGTATATGTGACCATAAACCATCTGGATAAAGCATATTTACAATCACAGTGGGGCAGGGAGCAGCAATTCCTCTGTGTGATATATGTGGTATCCCGCTTGATTGGTTTTATCTTGCAGAAGTGAAAAAAACTGTTGTGTCAATACTTTCTTTTAATAAATTGTAACTTTAAGGACAATGCTATTCCCATTTACACCTCCTCTAGACCCATCTTTTGTTTCTTTACTTGTCCCATTACCGCCCCCTTTTCCACCATCATCCCTTCTGTCATTTAATCTCTCCTGCCTTTCGCCCTATCACAGGCCTTCCCTATTATTCTTTCCTCCCCTACCCCCCTTTCCCTGCCTCTGTACTTGCTTAAAACCTGTTACATCTCTAACTTTTTCCGGTTCTGACGAAGGGTCACAGACCTGAAACGTTAACTCTGTTTCTCGCTCCACAGATGCTGCCTGACCCGCTGAGTATTTCCAGCATATTCTGTTTTTATTTTATAAATGAATTAGTGGATACTGCTTGTATTATAAAGTTTCTTTATGTTTACAGAACAATGGAAGTGAAATTCAAAGCATCGAAGGAGGCGCAAAACAAGCGGTAGTGGATTGGCCGCCCGTTTTCAACCCCGCCCAATTTTCTTTTCCGTTGCCTGACCTCCTCTGCCCCCAACCAACCAATCAACCTACCTTAAAAGCAAAGGCTTTTCATTTATATAGCGCCTTTCACGACCTCAGGACATCCCAAAGCACTTTACAGTCAACAAAGTACTTTTGAAGTGTACTCCCTGTTGTAATGTAGGAAATGCAGCAGACAATTTGCGCACAGCAAGCTCCCATAAACAGCAATGTGATAATGACCAGATAACCTGTTTTTTTAGTGATGTCGGTTGAGGGATAAATATTGGCCCAGGACACCGGGGGAGAGCTCCCCTGCTCTTCTTCGAATACCGTGGGATCTTTAACGTCCACCCGAGATGGCAGACGGGGGCTCGGATGAAGTCAAATAAACTTGCGCATTTGACTGTACATATTCCTTATAAATATGATGAATCATGAGATGCAAAGACTCTTCATAAGCCTTGATGACATTTGGCCTTTGGCAGAGCTATTAAAGCTGGATTGCATTTTTAGCTTGGTTGGGTTTCTGGAAATGAAAACATTATGCAACATCACTTAACCTCCAAAAGCCAGCAGCAGTGTTTGTCGGGGTATTAAATTCATGCTTATGCATCACGCTAAGGGATAACAGCTTAAAAACGCATCCAAAAGGAACCACAGAGCACTTGCCTTAATTTGTTAATATGTTGCCCAACGTTTTGTAAACTTCATTCAAGGAGCAGCTCTGGTGATTTCTCTGTTGTTGCACTGATCTTTACAGCTGAGCAGTGCCTGTACCATTCCTCACAGTTACTTAATTTTGCAACCGCAAAACCAAAAATCAGTAAGAAACAGCCAGAATTAATCAAGAAAAAGAATAATCAGACTATTATAACGTGTGCTTAGATGTTTAGAGCTTCCTAGCTCGAATCATCTTCGCCAGGACCTTCCTAAGAGATCCTCCTGACCGACCGAGGCTCTACTTGTAATGATTATATTCTCCACCTTGGGGCTGCTTCCTCAAGTTAAAGTAGAGTACCTTCCTTGGCGAGCGTTCATCCTGGTGACATGCTTGACCTATCGGAGTTGGGGACTTGATCTCCATGGTCTCAACACTGGCGAGGCAAGTACGCTTGATATATTTCTTAAGGCTAAAGGAATCAAGGGATATGGGGAAAAGGCAGAGACAGGGTACTGAGTTTGAATGATCAGCCATGATCTCATTGAATGGCGGAGCAGGCTCGAGGGGCCGAATGGCCTACTCCTGCTCCTATCTTCTATGTTTCTATGTTTCTATGATTACCTCGACGTTGGAAAAACTCTTCCTATCTGATGTTCACGATGAAACTTCTCCAGCTCTCTACTATGGCACCAGTAGATTGTCCAAGATTTTGCGTGTATAGAGAGAAGGGCACAATAGACTTTTACTCTGCTTGGATAAAGTCCTTGCTGGCCAAAAAAATACTTCTTGTAAGGTGCACGTGGCTTTCCTGAGGCATTTTGTGATTTCCTCATCAACCGTGGTGTTTCTTGAGAGCCAGTTCAATGAAAATATGGTAGTCAGGAGTATCTCATGGTTTGATTAAGCGCCTTGGGACGTTTTCCTACGTTGAAGGCGCTATATAAATGCAAGTTGTTGTTGTTGGTTGATCTTACCAGGAATGTTGGCAGGCTCTGGTGCCTTGCCTTGATCTGTTGATTGATCTTTGATTTTCATGCCAGTTGGGTGGTAGAGCAAAGTGGTCTTGCTTTGGAAACTGTGAGACACCATCTTGCTGCCACTGCAGGTGAAGCGTTTTGACATTTTTTATAATAGTTTTCTTGCTGATGGAGATACATGGGCCACAGTAATCTGTGTCCAGCGCTGGATGGCAGAGCCCTGCAGCTTTATAAAGATGGATTGTGAGGCCAAGTCCATCTTCAGTGGCGTGTACATGTTCCTCGGAGTGCACTAGATGTACACAGTCATTGGCAAATAGCAGCTCATGAATAAGATCTTCCCTGGTGTGAGCGTGCATCTGCTGAAGGATGAATAACTAGGCATCCATTTTGAGTTGGATGTACACTCTATAGTCATTGTCATAAGTGGCATCATGCAGCCAATTCGAACCTATACCTATTTTGCCGCATCTCAATATGTACCTTCAGATATACAGACGGTAACGATGGCTGTGTTCCTCAAATCATGTGAGATATCTCCTTCCGTCAAGACATGGTGTCAAATTCTATGAAGTTGCCTGAATAACAAGTGTCTCTTGGTTTGATAGATCTCACCAGGGATGTTGTCAGGCTCCAGTGCCTTGCCTTGCCTTGGTCCTTTGATTGGCCTTTGAATTTCATGAAGATTGGTTGATAGATCAAAATGGTCTTGCTTTGCATACTATGGGAAATCATCAGAAGCATCTTCCTTCACACGGATAGGAACAGTAGTGTCAGCTGTGGCTCAGTGGGTAGCACTCTCGCCTCTGAGTCAGGAGGCTGTGGCTCTATAGTCCCACTCCAGACACATGAGCACAAAAATCTAGGCTGACACTCCCAGTGCAGTACTGAGGGAGTGCTGCACTGTCGGAGATGCCGTCTTTCGGATGAGACGTTAAACCGAGGCCCCGCCTGCTCTCTCAGGTGGACGTAAGAGATCCCGCGGCACTATTTTGAAGAAAAGCAGGGGAGTTATCCCCGGTGTCCTGGCCAATATTTATCCCTCAATCAACAGCACTAAAAAAATAACAGATTATCTGCTCATTATCAGATTGCTGTTTGGGGGAGCTTGCTGTGCGCAAATTGGCTGCTGCGTTTCCTACATTACAACAGTGAGCACACTTCAAAAAAGTACTTCATTGGCTTTGGGACGTCGGGTGGTCGTGAAAGGCGCTATATAAATGCAAGTCTTTCTTTCTAACAACAACAACTTGCATTTATATAGCGCCTTTAATGTAGTAAAACATCTGGTAGACTTAGTAACTCATTGAAGTGTTTTATCCAGTGATTGACTACTCTTTCCTTCTCCATGAAGTGAAGCATACAGTTGGATGATTTTGCCGCTGCTTCTGATGTGGTTGGGCCACAAGAGAATTTCGTATCCTCCTGATCCTCGTGAGCCTGGATCTCACCATCCTCTACCATGTGTCCTTGCGCAGTTTATGCTGCACTCCACTTCACGGGTCAAGGCAACGCCACTGGAGATCACCAATTTCTTCAAGGGAGTTGAGTGTATGGCTGGGAATATAATTACCGACATACATGCTTGCTATATAATTCTGTTTATTCACGTTAAATGGATGAAAGATAATCCCTTGAAAGCTTTTTAAAGTGCTTTCCTTTAAGGTTGAAGTTAAGTCGGTAAAGGACAAAATATCTTTTGGAGATTTGAAGAATTGCTGATGATTGGCAACTTCTGACATATCTGTGACCGGCTGACGTTAAATTTTAAAAATGGAGATTATGTACAGAACCAGCAAATCCCATTTTAATTCTATCTGCTACTGAACAACCACTAATAGGGTGAGACCACACCTGGAGTATTTTGTACAATTTTGGCCTCCTTACCTAAGGAAGGATATACTTGCCATAGAAGGAGTGCAATGAAGGTTCACCAGACTGGTTCCTGGGATGGGCGGATTGTCCTGTGAGGAGAGATTGAGTAGACTAGGCCTATGTTCTCTGGAGTTTAGGAGAATGAGAGGTGATCTCATTGAAACATACAAAATTCATACAGGGCTTGACAGGGTAGATGCTGGGAGGATGTTTCCCCTGGCTGGGGAGTCTAGAACCAGGGGTCACAGTCTCAGAATAAGGGGTCGGCCATTTAGGACTGAGATGAGGAGAAATTTCTTCACTCAGAGGGTGGTGAATCTTTGGAATTCTCTACCCCAGAGGGCTGTGGAGGCTCAGTCATTGAGTATATTCAAGACAGAGATCGATAGATTTTTGAATATTAAGGGAATCAAGGGATCTGGGGATAGTGCAGCAAAGTGGAGACAAGGTAGAAGATCAGCCATGATCTTATTGAATGGTGGAGCAGGCTCGAGGGGCAAAATGGACTTCTCCTGCTCCTATTTCTTATGTTCTTATGACCCAGTGAAGATGAGGGAACGGCAATATATTTCCAAGTCAGGATGGTGTGTGACTTGGACGGGAAACTTGGAGGTGATGGTGTTCCCATGCACCTGCTGCCCTTGTCCCTCTAGGTGGTAGAGCACGTGTGTTTGGGAGGTGCTGTCGAAGAAGCCTTGGCGAGTTGCTGCAGTGCATCTTGTAGATGGTACACACTGCAGCCACGGTACGCCGGTGGCGGAGGGAGTGACTGTTTAAGGTGGTGGATGGGCTGCCGATCAAGCGGGCTGCTTTGTGTTTTACAGACTGGTTTAGGACTGTGGGAGAGGAGGCATAGCACCACTAAACACATACAACTGTAGATGTTTACAGCAGAGAAAGAGACTATTCAGCCCATTGTATCTGTGCTGACTCTTCGCGAGAATTTGCAGCTCATGTCCTTTGGCAGCCAATGACAGTCTGTGCTGTAAAATCTGCTGTGTAAGCTGCACCTTTAAATATGTGTCCTATCTCTTGATAACATCCCAAGGTGTTTCACAAGCGCTGGGAGAGTGTAGGCAAGTGCAACAGTCATTTTGCACATAGCAGATCCCATAGACAGCAATGACATGGATGATCACTTATTCTGTATTTGGTAGGGTAGACTGAGGGAAGATGCCTGGAGAATTCCCTACTCATCTTCCATGGGATCTTTAAAGTCCACCTGAACAGGCAGATAGGGCCTTGGTTTAATGTCTCCTGGGAAGGACCACCAACAACAGGGCAGTCTCTCAAGACGGCACTGTAGTATCAGCCAAGTTCTGTGTTGAAGTCCGCAAGCGATACTTGAACCAACAACCTTGGTTTCAGAGGGAAGCGTGCTAGCACTGGACCTAACATTTTACACTGTTCTGTTAAAAACAGGAGAGTGGCTTACATAGAAATTACCTAGATCTCAAATTCATATTTCTTTCTTTCATTCTCTCTTTTCTCTTTCATACATTCTTCTTCTTTCATATTCTTTCTTCCTCTCACTTTATTTTTCTCTTTCTCTCATTGTTTTCCTTCTCTTTTTTCCCATTTTCTTCTTTTTTCTCATTCACTTCTCCTTCTTTCTCTTTTTGTCTTTCTTTCTCGTTCTTTCTCTTTTTTTCTTTCTCTTGGCAGCATTTCCCCCGCCCTGTGGCCATTTTAACTGCAGGGATTCGGGCAGCGTGGAGGCCGCCTACCACAGGCAGGCGGGGGCCTAATTAAAATGCGAAAGTCACGGCCCGATGACGTCGTTGGTGCTGCGACGCGATTATAACTCGAGATTGTGGGAGGCCCGCACAGCGCAAAAGCCGCCGGGTTAAACCTGATGTGAGGCCGTCAGAGGACGCCAAGGTAAGTGACATTTTTTAATGTCTGGAAGGTTTCTTTGGTGGAGGGCAGGAGGAACAGGCGAGGTCATTCTTGGGCCTCCCCTGCCGCAATCTTACTTCTCCCTCCTCCGCCACCAACGGCATCGGCTCTGCCACCACCACCCCCCAACCCCCCCCCCCCCCCCACCTCTCCCGTGGGTCCCCGGCTCCCACCCCAATTCCTGCTCCCACCCGCCGACCTTGTCGTCATTCCCACCAGCTTCAGGCAGGAGACAGATCTTCGGCATTAAAGTGAGGCCTGGCAGTTAAAATAGCCGACAGGTCTGTGAGTGACTCCTGCCCGCCCCAGCCCCGCCTGCACAGAACCCGGCCCAGGTTAAAATCCTGCCTTCATATTCATAGAACTTAACAGCATCAAGGGACGCCCTGTGCCGATTGTCTGGAAGAGCTATCAGTGTCGGCCCATCCCCTGCCCTGTCCCCATGCCCTTTTAAATGGTTCCTTTTCAAATAGTTACCCACATCTCTTTTAAAAGCTCTTACAGATTCTGCTTCCCACTGATATGTATTGTACTTGCATATTGGTAACTGAACACTAGAGGGCCCCCTGATGGGAGCAAGCGTATTGTAGCAATAACACTCCGGGGTCTTCTCTTATATTGATTGGTTATAACTAGAGAGAGAATGTTCAAGTGTCTGAAATAAAAGCAGCAGCTACATTAGCACACCAACTTGAGTATCTATCGGATTTAACATCCAGCACTATTTCTGGTCCGGCATTCCAAGTCCTAACAACACACTGCGTTTAAAAAAAATTCTCCAAATCTGTTTCATTCCTTTGGTCATAATCTTAAATTTTTCCCTCTTGTTACTGAGTCACTGACCCATAATTTACTTTATCCGAACCTGTCATCATTTTGAAACCGTCTAGCAGATCTCCTCTTAACCTTCATGTAAATAGGTGTGTTTACCCCAGGCTTCTGTTGACATATTGAACTTCCACTTAATAGAAACATGGAAAAATAGGAGCAGGAGTCGGCCATTCGGCCCTTCGAGCCTGCTCCGCCATTCAGTGAGATCATGGCTGATCCTCTATCTCCATACCATATTCCCGCTCTCTCCCCATACCCCTTGATGCCTTTTGCGTCTAGAAATCTATCTCCTTCTTAAATATATTCAGTGACTTGGCCTCCACAGCCTTCTGTGGTAGAGAATTCCACAGGTTCACCACCCTCTGAGTGAAGAAATTTCTCCTCATCTCAGTCCTAAATGTCCTACCCCGTATCCTGAGACTGTGACCCCTCGTTCTAGACCCCCCCAGCCAGGGGAAACATCCTCCCTGCATCCAGTCTGTCTAGCCCTGTCAGAATTTTATACGTTTCGATGAGATCCCCTCTCATTCTTCTAAACTCTAGTGAATACAGGCCTAGTCGACCCAATCTCTCCTCATACGACAGTCCTGCCATCCCAGGAATCAGTCTGGTGAACAATGGCCCGGAATGTGCGGTTGTAATGACGGCGCACCTGTCAGCGCTCACCGTCACTACTGTGTAAAACTGACAGCAACTTCTGACGTTCGCACGTGTGCAGTTAAACGCGGAAATCCAAAAGTTGCTGTCAGTGATACCCAGCTCCTCCACCAGCTGCGCTGTTGCAGGCTTCGCAGATGCAATCAACGCAGAATCAGTGAATTGACGTGAACTTCAACTTTTTACACACTAGTCTCGCTGTAAACATCATTGAAAAAGTTAAGCCTTGTTGAATGAAGTGTAACTGATTTTTAATGGCATACTAAGTCATGGGCAACACGGTGGCATAGTGGTTAGCACTGTTGCCTCACAGAGCCAGGGACCTGGGTTCGAATCCGGCTTCGGATCCGGCTTCGGGTGACTGTCGGTGTGGCGTTTGCACATTCTCCCCGTGTCTGCGTGGGTTTCCTGCGGGTGCTCCGGTTTCCTCCCACAGCCCAAAGATGTGCGGGTTAGGTTGATTTGGCTATGATAAATTGACCCTTAGTGTTAGGGGGATTAAATATGTGGGGTTATGGGGATAGGGTGGGATATGTGTTGGTGCAGGCTTGATGGGCCGAAATGGCCTCTATCTGCACTGTGGGGATTCTGTGATAATTACTGCTGAACAACTTCTCTGGCCCTGAGAAACTAATTTTACAAGTGTGGACTGTCATTCCCTCCATTCCATGATAAAAAATCCATAGATTTTTAAACTAATAAAAATTAATTTTTATTTTATTTTTTAAAGTTTGTTTATGATATTTTAGCTTCTACCTTAATCCTATGTGTATGTCCCAATCTTTATTTTACGTTCTGTAAAATGATTAAAAAGTGAATGGTAATCACTGCTTTTTACTTCCTGGTTTGCTGTCTGTGAGAATTTTTGAATCTGATTGGCTCCCCTATAGATGGTGCCAGATTGAAAGTCAAGTCGGAATAGGGGAAGCCGATGCCACAGATCCCGCTAAATCTTTGTGGGCAGCTTTCTTCGAGGTCAGTGGGGAGCGCTGTCACCTTCGCCGCTGTCCGTAAAATCCGGGCCAATGTGTAACTATGTAATTGTGATCAAACACATTTAGAAATATTACACCAGCATTATGATTGACAGAAACTAACCTTTTGTCTAATCAGCTGTGGGAAAGATGAATATTTCCCGATTTCATTTTGCATCTGATTTTTCTTTAAGTGTCTCAGCTTTAAGTCGCAGTGCAAGGATTCTTGTCTGCTGTGGCTGCAGTTGTGCTCGACTGGAGCCCCTGAGGGCCATCCCCACTTGAACCATGCAGTGCTTTTGTGTTTGAGCAGCGTAGCAACTTGATTTACAGCCACTCTAACACAGGGTAACGTTTGGTTTTAATAAAGAAAAAGAAAGAACTTGCATTTCTATAGCGCCTTTCACAACCTCAGGACGCCCCAAAGCACTTTACAGCCAATGAAATACTTTTTGAAGTGTAGTCACTGCTGTAATGGAGAAAACGCGGCAGCCAATTTGCGCACAGCAAGCTCCCACAAACTGCAATGTGATAATGACCAGATAATCTGTTTGTTGGTTGAGGGATAAATATTGACCAGGACAGCGGGGGGGAGCTCACCTGCTCTTCTTCAAAATAGTGCCATGAGATCTTCTACGTCTACTTGAGAGGGCAGACGGGGCCTCGGTTTAACGTCTTGTGCATAAGACGGGACTTGTGGCCAGTATCTGCTGTATTTAATGGTCCGCAGCAGAATTTTTGATTGGAGGCAGCGAGCGAAGACCCCAGTTCAGGAAGTTGTTGCATCCTTAGATGTATATTACAAAGCCACCTCCAAGCGTGCTGGTGCATTCGGAGACAGTCCTCTGCCATAAATGGGATAGATGTTCAAATCATCTTGTTTCCACTTGTGGGGGAGTCCGGAACTAGGGGCCATAAATATAAGATAGTCACTAATAAATCCAATAAGGAATTCAGGAGAAACTTCTTTACCCAGAGAGTGGTGAGAGTGTGGAACTCGCTACCACAGGGAGTGGTTGAGGCGAATAGCAAAGATGCATTTAAGAGGAAGCTGGATAAACACATGAGGGAGAAAGGAATAGAAGGATATGCTGACAGAGTGAGGTGAATAAGGTGGCAGGAGGCTCGTGTGGAGCATAAACACCGGCAGGGACCAGTTGTGCCGGTTGGCCTGTTTCTGTGCTGTAAATACAATATAATCTTTGGAATTGGTGTTAGCCAGTGGAAGGGAAACTGCATCAGCTCTTGTGCACGTTAAATAATAATTTAAAAGCTCCAGGAATCGACTAATACCCCATGATTCTATTAATTGATACCATCAAAAGGCGAAAAGCACAACAATTAGTGTATAATAATGGCAATGTAAATGGTACACTTTTCACAGTTACAAATCTGCGCTAAATCTCCGTAGCATCATGGTGATTGAATTTAATAAGTGGTTTTACTTTATTGTGTCTCTGTGGAGTAATCATGTTTGGAGTTATTGTTGGACGGAAGAAGACTGGAATTAATCCAGGCAATATTTGCACTCTCATTGCAGGGAGTCCGTTCTCTTTTTCTACGAGCCTGGATTAATCAAAGCCTCTATGTGTGCCTTGGTGAGTAGAAGCTTCATGTTTAGCATAAAATACACTGTTAGAAAGAATGAAAGACTTGCATTTATATAGCGCCTTTCACGACCAATGAAGTACGGCTTACGGCCAATGAAGTAATTTTTGAAGTGTAGTCACTGTTGTAATGTAGGAAATGCGGCAGCCAATTTGCACACAAACAGCAATGTGATAATGACCAGATCATCTGTTTTAGTGACGTTGGCTGAGGCTAGGTTGAGAATCTCAGGGTGTGTCTTTTTGGAGATATGAACAAGATGAACTCTGCTTCTTCCTATACAGTTTGTATAACACACAGTTGAGGTCATAGAGTCATAACGGCACAGAAGGAGGCCATTCGGCTGGCTCTCTGTAGAGCAATCCAGTCAGTCCCATTCCCCCGCTCTATCCCCGTAGCCCTGCAAGTTTATTTCCCTCAAGTGCCTATCCAGTCTCCCCTTGAAAACATTGAGAGTCTTCGCTTCCACCACTTCCGTCGGCAGCGAATTCCAGGTCCTCGCCACTCGCTGCGTAAAAAAGTTTTTCCTCACATCCCCCTGTGTCCAGTCTCCTTCTTGCACTATTCCTTGAATTTTTCACCTAGACTTGATCACCTTCCCTGAGATAAAATCATAGAAGCACAAGATTTGACAGCACAGAAGGAGGCCATTTGACCCATTGTGTCTGTGCTGGCTCTTTGCTCGAACAATCGAAAACAAATCCCACTGCCCCGTTCTCTCGCCATAGCCCTCTATCTTCATCTTACTTCAAATATGTATCCAATTTTTTACTTAAAAAATGGAATGATCTCTGCCTCAACACTGCCTGTGGCAAATCAGTCCATGGTCCAACCCTCGCTAAAACACATTTCCCCTAATCTCCCTCCTCACCCTCTTAGTGACAATTTAAAATTAATTTGCACTCATCACTGACATCCCAACCAGAGGAAGTTGTCTTTCCCTAGTCACTTTATTGAAACCCTTCAGAACTCTAAAAACTTCTACTAAATCTCCTCTTCACCTTCTCTGCTCCAGGGGAAATGGTCCCATTATCTCAAGTCTCTCCTCCTAACTATTGTTTTCCATCCCTGGCACCATCCTGGTGAATCTACACTGTAGGCTCTCTAGGGCCTTGATGTCCTCTCTATAATGGAAACTGCGCACAATACTCTATAACTGTGGCCTAACCCATGTTTCGTGCAAATTGATCATTAGTTCTTTACTGAAATAAAAACAGAAAATGCTGGAAATGCTCAGCAGGTCAGGCAGCATCTGTGGAGTGAGAAACAGAGTTAACGTTTCATCAGAACTCTTTACTCTTGTGCTCTACGCCCCTATTTGTAAAGCCCAAAATGCTGTTGGCTTTTAGTTGTGGCCGTATCTACCTGCAGGCGCACTTTCGGGGAATTATGTATTTGATCTCCTAGGCCTCTCTCTTTCTCCACACCCTTCAGTGTTTTTCCTTTGAGTGTATGCTCCTATTCCTTGTTTTTTTTTTCTCTCCAAATGTATTACCCTCATACCTATCCATTGCATCTGCCACCTGTCTGCTCATTCCCCTAACCTATCTATGTCTTCTTAAAGTCTTCTACAGTCCTCCTTGCTGTTTGCCAAACTCCCTACTTTTTTGTCATCTGCTAATTTCCAGATTATAGCCCCTGTGCTCAAGTCCCAATCATAAGAACATAAGAAATAGGAGCAGCAGTAGGCCATACGGCCCCTTGAGCCTGCTCCGCCATTCAATAAGATCATGGCTGATCATTGACCTCAACTCCACTTTCCCGCCCGATCTCCATATCCCTTGATTCCCCTAGAGTCCAAAAATCTATCGATCTCAGCCTTGAATATACTCAACGACTCAGCATCCACAGCCCTCTGGGGTAGAGAATTCCAAAGATTCACAACCCTCTGAGTGAAGAAATTCCTCCTCATCTCAGTCTTAAATGGCCGACCCCTTATCCTGAGACTATGCCCCCTAGTTCTAGACTCTCCAGCCAGGGGAAACAGCCTCTCAGCATCTACCCTGTCAATCCCCTTCAGAATCTATATATTACCAAGAATGAAAGTGGACCCAGCACTGACCTCTGTGGACTCCACTTCCAGCCCTTATTTAATCTGACCAGCACCCATTTACCCGAACTCTTGGTTTCCTGTCCATGAACCAACTTTATCTTCAAGCTGCTACATTTCCTCTTGTACCACATGCCTGAATTTTTCTAACCAGCCTCTTGTGAGACACTTTATTGAACGTCTTCTGAAAATCCATATAGAATTACTTAGAATGTACCTCACCGAAACAGGCCATTCGGCCCAACTGGTCCATGCCGGCGTTTATGCTCCCACGAGCCTCCTCCCACCTTTCTTCATCTCATCAGCATATCCTTCTATTCCTTTCTCCCTCATGTGTTTATCCAGCTTCCCCCTAATTGCATCTCTGCTATTCGCCTCAACCACTCCTTGTGGTTGTGGCTCCTCACTCAACCCACTCTCTTGGACTCACTGTCAGTCTCTCCTCAGCTATGATCCCAGAACACACCTGGGGTACCAAGTCAGAACAGAATCTCAGCAACCATAAAGGCCATCAACCATTTACATATTTAGTTCAGAAATAGAAAGAAACAGACTGGTTTCTATTTCTGGAAAGAAGTATATAGATGGTATCTAGTGTCAGCCGTGGCTCAGTCTGGCAGCACTCTCACCTCTGAATCAGAAGGTTGTGGGTTCAAGTCCCACTCCAGGGACTTGAGCACAAAAATCTAGGCTGACACTCCAGTGCAGTGCTGAGGGAGTGCCGCACTGTCGGAGGTGCCATCTTCGGATGAAGCGTTAAACCGAGGCCCCGTCTGCTCTCTCAGGTGGATGTAAAGATCCCAAGTCACTATTTCTAAGAAGAGCAGGGAGTTATCCCTGGTGTCCTGGCCAATATTTATCTCTCAATCAACATAACAAAAACAAATTATCACATTGCTGTTTGTGGGAGCTTGCTGTGCGCAAATTGGCTGCCGCGTTTCCTACATTACAACAGTAACTACACTCCAAAAGTACTTCATTGGCTGTAAAGCGCTTTGAGACATCCGGTGGTTGTGAAAGGCGCTATAGAAATGCAAGTCTTTCTTTATGGTTGATGGCCCTCAGTTCTGACTGGGTTCGATTTCTTGTGGGATAATTAATTAGTTGATCAAAACTAATTTCAAGACAGCAAGTAGGATTTTTTTTTAAATGAACTTGCCCACTTGTCGAAAAAAAAAACAGTTTTGCTTAAATGTTGCAAGAAACTGATGGATAAAATCAGCCTTTGATACAAGTGAGTATCTCACCCAAGGAACGGGGAAGGGCTGTGAAGGAGAGAGGAACAGACACAGGAAGAGCTGAGGGAACAGCAAAAAGTGACTGGAGGTGAAAGGAGATACAGCAATGGTACCAGCCAGATGGCGACTTGCTAGGCTGATCAGCTTACCACAGCTGGCCCAAGGCGCATTGACAAGCTTTGCTCTGACTAAACCCAGGGTTGCAAATCCAGCTTGTCAATGAGCCTTGGGCCAGCTGTGGTAAGCAGGTGGGGTTTGTGCAATCAGAAGGATGTCGAACATGCTCATTTTGAATAGCCGGCCCATTCCTTGTCGACACTTTTTCCGATTCACTTATGCCTTCGATAAATAGAATTTAACCTTCTTCCTTCTCTTCAGCTGTGAGAATGACCCAACCGGGATTTGGAATGCACTGCCTGATAGGGTGCTGGACGACGTTCCCCCCTAAGCTGCGCGGGCGAGGTCCCGCACAGGCCGTTCACAAGCTGGAAGAGGTACCGCGCATAGCGGCCGCGCTGCCAATTCAAAGGGACCACCTGCAAAAAGAAAATGAGAGGGAACATTGGTGGTGGATACAGATTCAATAGCAGCCTTCAAAAGGGAATTGGATAAATACTTGAAGGAGAAAAAAATTGCAGGGATATGGGGAAAGAGCGGGGGAGTGGGACTAACTGGATTGCTCTTCAAGAGAGCCGGCGCAGACTCGATGGGCCAAATGGCCTCCTCCTGTGCTGTACTATTCTATGATTCTATGAACCATCAGTTCCTGATTGTGGGTTCAGACATCTCCTCACTGGGGTGTTGGAATGATAGACTGCCAACTAGGTTGTTGCCTGAAGAAGCCATTTTAAAGGAAAAGAAGACAAAGGCTTGCATTTCTGCCATGCCTTAAAGCGTTCCACACAAATTACTTCTAAAAATGTTGGTACGGTGGCCTGGTTCTTACTACAGTTATACAGGGCCTTGGTGAGACCACACCTGGAGTACTGTGTGCAGTTTTGGTCTCCTTACCTAAGAAAGGATATACTTGTTATAGAGGGAGTGCAGCAAAGGTTCACCAGACTGATTCCTGGGATGGCAGGACTGTCGTATGAGGAGAGATTGGGTCGACTAGGCCTGTGTTCACTAGAGTTTAGAAGAATGAGAGGGGATCTCATTGAAACGTATAAAATTCTGACAGGGCTAGACAGACTGGATGCAAGGGAGGATGTTTCCCCTGGCTGGGGGGGTCTAGAACGAGGGGTCACAGTCTCAGGATATGGGTAAGACATTTAGGACTGTGATGAGGAGAAATTTCTTCACTCAGAGGGTGGTGAACCTGTGGAATTCTCTACCACAGAAGGCTGTGGAGGCCAAGTCACTGAATATATTTAAGAAGGAGATAGATAGATTTCTAGACACAAAAGGCATCAAGGGGTATGGGGAGAGAGAGCGGGAATATGGTATTGAGATAGAGGATCAGCCATGATCATATTGAATGGCGGAGCAGGCTCGAAGGGCCGAATGGCCTACTCCTGCTCCTATTTTTCCATGTTTCTATGTGTGTACCTAGGAAGGCCTCATATACAGCAAATGAAGTGAATGATCGGTTCATTTTGGTTTGGTATGGTTAATTGAGGATAGCACATTGACCAGGACAATTCCCTGATCTTCTTGAAAGATTGTCATCTGCGGGCCAGGCCTCAGTTCAACGTCCTGTCTGAAGGGCTGCACCCTCTCAGCGTTGGACTGGCGTCCCCGCACAGAAAATGGTCCTAAAGTCCCGAGGAGGGGCTTCAATCCACAATCTTCTCAACTCAGAGGCAAGAATGCTACCAGCTGAGTCAAACTGGCACAAGCTTAACATTCAGCCTAATGCTGTATGTATATATACGTTTTGATGGTTTCAAACAGTATTAATTCTGGGCAAAAGATAGGCCTTTGTTCTGAAGAGGTTTAAATTGGGTAAAAAATGGATGTTGTATTGCCATGCCAATTAACCGCACTTTTTCTTTGACAAACACCGCGTTGATTGTTTATTCATAATCCCTTCAGTGGCCAAAGCACTGAGACTGCATTTGCAGCGGAATTGTTATTCAACCACAAGAGACAGGCCAGTGAGGCAGAAATAGATATTGTAGGGATGGCTTTGCCTGTGGGGGAAGGGGGGGAAATGGCCACAATCTGCTATTGGTGCGTGGTGACAGTTTCGACTGTTGGTAACGCCTCCATTCAGCCTGTAGTTTCCATGTGTGACATTTCACTAGACTCGAGGGCAGTGTTTACGCAATGCTCTGCACAAGGTATGTCAAATAGCTGAGCACAATTCGGAGGCAATTCTTCAGATCCGAGGGGAGTTCAATAGGCTTGAATTGAAAGAAATGGTATAAGACAGGGACACCAGCAGGGGTTAAGTTAACAGAGGAGGATTCAAGTAATTCTAGGGGACATGCAGAGGCTAAACGGGCCAGGAGGCACGGCTAGCGAGGGTTGCAGAAAACGCTGACCTCGCCTTTTACCCAGGGCATAAACGGGGCAGCATGACTCTTAATTATGCACTGTAAACTGCTGCTTAAGATACAGTAATTGTGTTGATCCTTGCTTGTGCTGAATACATTTTTAACCACCTTCACCAATGTCGAATCGCTTGGAATCAAAGATCTCACAAAGAGATTCTTATATAAGTGGGCGGGGGGCAGGTTTTCATGTGTCTGGGTCTATTGAATCCCCTGGATGGAAAACCGGGTGTGCTCTCTCACTGGCGTATGCTCCCCCCTCCCCTCTCCCACCCCCACCCCCGTCCAATTTTCCTGTATTCATCACTGTGCCCAGGGGATTCAATAGCCCACGGTGCAGCAATAGGAAATTCATTCGGAAGAACTCCCTCATTGCAGAGCTCCCAATCTGGATCAAAACATCCCTGTAAGTTTCCTTACTCGTTGCTTTCCACTGTAAGGTACAGTATTCCCTCCGCAGTCCGTCGAGGATTGAACAATTTAAAAGGCATTTATGGTCCCATTGTGTTCAGTCCCTCGACAATGTTTTACTGCCTCCAAGTTTATATATTCTCCGACTTTTGTATTTAGTCATGCTCCCGAATGAGATTTGTATAAGAGGACAAATTACAGTTACAATTAGAAGACAAACTACAATGTCACTTATTTGGACCGTAAATGCCTTTAAATTGTTCAATCCTCGGAGGGAATACTGCAGTCAATACAATGGAAAGCAACGAGAGGGAAACCTACCGGGATGTTTTGATCCAGATTGAGAGCTCTGCAATGAGGGAGTTCTTCCGAATGAACGGATACATTTACTAATCAAAGTTTAATACTGGGAACAATTCTAACAATAAATTTATCTCTCTGCCTGTCAACTCCTTGAGGAGAAAGATATGGAAGGGCAGAGTCCCCAATTTTTTTATTCGTTCATGGAATGTGGGCGTCGCTGGCAAGGCCAGCATTTAATGCCCATCCCTAATTGCCCTTGAGAAGGTGGTGGTGAGCCGCCTTCTTGAACCGCTGCAGTCCGTGTGGTGAAGGTGCTCCCACAGTGCTGTTAGGGAGGGAGTTCCAGGATTTTGACCCAGCGACGATGAAGGATCGGCAATATATTTCCAAGTCAGGATGATATGTGACTTGGAGGGGAACTTGGAGGTGGTGGTGTTCCCATGCGCCTGCTGCCCTTGTCCTTCTAGGTGGAAGAGGTCGTGGGTTTGGGAGGTGCTGATGAAGAAGCCTTGGAGAGTTGCTGCAGTGCACCTTGTAGATGGTACACACTGCAGCCACGGTACGCCGGTGGTGGAGGGAGTGAATGTTTAAGGTGGTGGATGGGGTGCCAATCAAGCGGGCTGCTTTGTCCTGGATGGTGTCGAGCTTCCTATTACTCCCGATGCCCCGATGTATCTATCTCCCTATCCAAGCAGAATGAAATCAATGCAGTTCCACAGACCCTTCTCTTGGGACCTTGCTGTGCAAAAATTGGCTGCCCTGTTTGCCACATCACAACAGTGACTGCATTTCAAAAGTGCTTCATTGGCTGTAAAGCGCTGTGGGGCGTCCTGAGGTCATGAAAGGCGCTGTAGAAATACAAATCTTTCTTTATTTTCATTCAGGTTAGCAGTGTTTCACATCCCATAAACAGTGCCTCCCTGTCTCTCAATGGGATGAGGGCAGAGTATTGAATACTGGTACTGCCACCCAATCTGGGCAGTCACGTGGAGCAGGAACGGCGGGGAGAAACAAAGAGAGGATGGGGTTGATAAGGAGACGCATTGAGGGGTTTCTGGGGTTTTGTAGGACCTATAACGGATTGAACAAACAAAGTTGGATCTGGTGAAATGGGGTAAATTGGTCGCTGTATAACACAGCACAGAGACAGACCATTTGGCCCACCAAGTCTGTGCTGCAGTTTTCAACACACGAGCCACCTAATCTAATCCAACTTACTCACCATGTCCTTTAGTATTCCTCTTTTACAAGCAACCCTTTCTAATACCCTTTTTAAAGAGTTTATTGACTACTTCAACAATGGCTTTTGGAGAGAATTTCACATTGTAACCAGTTTCTGTAAAGAGATTTTTCAACCTCCCCTTTAATTCCTTTTTAAATGATCTTAATTGTGTTCCTTCTCACTACCACCTGGCTGATCACTGGAAACAATCCATCGCTGTTTATTGTAACCCTTCATGATCTTGAAGGCCTCGATCACCCCTTAAGCTTCTCAGCTTTGGTCACTTTTCATACCTCTGATCCCTTACCCTTGGCAACATCCCACACTGCACTGCTTCCATTGTCAGCCTTGGCTCAGTTCTTGCTCAGGCCAACATCCCCAGCATCGAAGCTTTGACCACGCTCGATCAGCTCCGATGGATGGGCCACATCGTCCGCATGCCTGATATGAGACTCCCAAAGCAAGCGCTCTACTCGGAGCTCCGACACGGCAAGAGAGCCCGAGGTGGGCAGAGGAAACGCTTCAAGGACACCCTCAAAGCCTCCTTGGAAAAAGTGCAACATTCCCCACCGACACCTGGGAATCCCTGGCCCAAGACCGCACAAAGTGGAGGAGAAGCATCCTGGAAGGCGCCGAACACCTTGGGCTGGATTTTGTCAGCCCCGAGGAGGTGGGTATGGAGGCGGGACTGCCGGTAAAGTTGCAGAATTTGGGGGCGTCCTGCCCCGGCCCCGGGTCCCGTCTCCGCGAGGCGGGAAAGGGATTAATGCCTATTAACTGCCTGTTAACAGGTGGTTAACAGGCAGAAAATAGGATTATCCCCATTTTTCGTTTCGATGTGCAGGCTTCCCGACCTCGGGGAACTCCGCCGGGGTGTAGGAGCCGAGTAGGAGGTCTGCGAGGGTCGGAGGGGTCTGAAAGTGCGATGTAGAGGTGAGTGATGGGTGCAAGTGTGGAGTGGTAAGTATGTAAGGTGAGTGTAAAGTGTTAGAAAATGTTCACTTACCTTTGTTTCTGCCTACAGCCTTCAGCCGCTGTGGAGCCGGAGTCCCAACATCTCCATTGTAGATTTCACAGACTGGCTGTTGGATCCTCCGATCTAACAGCCAGGTGATTTCTGCAAAGTTGAAAGGTTTGATGAGTCCTGAACACAAGGACTCATCAAACTACACAGTGTTTGACAGCTTCACAAAGCTGTCAAATGCTGACATTGCTTCTTTCAAAAAATCTTGACAGATGGCACGTCAGACGTTGACGTGCTCTGTCACTGACTTCCCCCTAATTGGCCTGCTGAGCCCGCTGGGCGGGCTTAACAAGGTCAATCAGCGGAAAATCCCGCTAGTTGGCCAGAAGCTGATGGAGGCAGGATTGAAAGCCGGCAAGCAGCAGTCCCGCCTCCAAAAGCTTCCCATTGACAAAATCGAGTCTCTTTGCCGGGAGCAAGCGGAAGCCAAGTGCAAACAGCGGAAGGAGCACACGTCAACCCAAGCACCCCACCCACCCGTCCCTTCAACCACTGTCTGCCCCACCTGTGACAGAGACTGTAGGTCCCACATTGGACTCACCAGTCACCTGAGAACTCATTTTTAGTGTGGAAGCAAGTCATCCTCGGTTCCGAGGGACTGCCTAAGAAGAAGGAGGAGCTTTGGCTCAGTGGGTAGCACTCCTGCCTTTGAGTCAGAAAGCTGTGGGTTTAAGCGCCATCCAGAGACTTGAGCACGTAATCTTCAGGCTTGCACACCCAGTGCAGTACTGAGGGAGTGCTGCACTGTCGGGAGGTGCCATCTTTCGGATGAGATGCTAAACCAAGGCCCCGACTGCCCTCTCGGGTGAGTGTAAAAGATCCCATGGCGCTATTCGAAGAAGAGCAGGGGAGTTCTCCTGGTCAACATTTATCCCTCAACCAACTGATTATTTATCTCACTGCTGTTTGGGGGACCTTGCTGTGCGTAAATTGGCTGCTACATTTCCATACATTATGGCAATGACTGTGCTTCATTGGCTGTGAAGCACTTTGGCTTGTTGTGAAAGGCGCTATATAAATGCAAGCGCCTTCTTTCTTTTATATCCTTCCTGCAATACGGTGCCTAGCACCTTCCCTTCCTGTGGCCAGCCCTGATTTCTCAGAGCGAGTTTATTGATTGTATACAGCGTAGCTGGGTGTACAGCGATGGAACTGATCAGGGAAACGTGAAGCAGAGATGAGTGGGAAAGCCCTGGCTGCAGTTCCGTGACTGGCCAGTGGGGTCACTATGTGCCTGGAGCTGCTGTCGATGATCTGCAATTAAACAAGAGGGAGGGATAAACTTCAGGAAAGAGCAGTGATAAGGAATAATGAGCTGTTCTGTACCGCAGGAATTGAAGCTAGTTAAGTCAGTTGAAGAAGAATAAATTGACTATCCCCCAATCCTCCAGTAAAAAAGAAAGACTCGCATTTATATAGCGCCTTTCACAACCTCCGGGCGTCCCAAAGCACTTTACAGCCAATAAAGTATTTTTAAAGTGTACTCGCTGTTGTAATGTAGGAAATACGGCAGCCAATTTGCGCTCAGCAAGCTCCCACAAACAGCAATGAGATAAATGACCAGATAAGCTGTTTTAGTGATGTTAGTTGAGGGATAAATATTGGCCAGGACACCAGGGAGAACTGCCCTGCTCTTATAATGTAGGGTCTGTTGGAGCTGATTACAACCTTTTTAAAATGTAGATAGTTCAATTGGTAAATCTATCAGCTAGTGCAGTACTAAATCGTGCAGATCAGTAAAGTCTCCAGGTTCAATCCCTGATCTGTGCTGTGTTAGTTGATCTCACTGGGATTTTTTTTTTCATTCACGGGATGTGGGCGTTGCTGGCAAGGCCAGCATTCATTGCCCATCCCTAGTTGCCCTAGAGAAGGTGGTGGTGAGCCGCCTTCTTGAACTGCTGCAGTCTGTGTGGTGAAGGATGGTAATAGGGGCGATAAGCTGCCCTCAGCACCTCCTCTCTTCCTAAATGCCAAGCAGCGACCCCTGTGAGAAGTGCATTTGTGTAGCCATTGCATGAAAACAGGAGGGTGCTCGGTTAGGAAGCCCCCATGATTGAACAGTTCCCAACACATGCTCTAGGTTCAGCTGAAAAATGGTCATTCTGGGTGAAGAAATGGTAAGTTGCCAACATCTATGAAACAGTAAAAAATAACAACAGAAAACGCTGGAAAAACTCAACAGGCCAGGCAGCATCCGTGGAGAGAGAAACAGAGTTAACGTTTCAGGACGAAGACCTTTCGTCAGAACTGGAAAAAGCAGGAAATGAAATAGATTTAAGGCAAGGATAAAGCTGGGAAAAGGGGGAGGGGATGAAAGAACAAAAGGAGAGATTAAGAGACATTGAGAGACATTAAGAGATGATCAAGGCAAGAGAATGCATCTATGAAACAGTACTGGACGCTGCTGCTGAATTTTAGCCATCCTTTGCCCCTCCCTCCCCAAAATCTCCATCCATTTTGGACATCTTTACCCTGCAGTGTCTGAAGTGTCAGCTGTGGCTCAGTGGGCAGCTCTCTCACCTCTGAGTCAGACGGTTGTGGGTTCAAGTCCCACTCCAGTGACTTGAGCACAAAAATCTAGGCTGACACTCCAGTGCAGTACTGAGGGAGTGCAGCACTGTCGGAGGTGCCGTCTTTCGAATGAGACATTAAACCGAGGCACCGTCTGCCCTCTCAGGTGGGCGTAAAAGATCCCATGCCACTATTTCAAAGAAGAGCAGGAGAGCTTGCTGTGTGCAATTGGCTGCCATGTTTCCTACATTACAACAGTGACTACACTTCAAAAAGTACACCATTGGCTGTAAAGTGCTTTGGGAGGTTGTATATCGAGATGCAAGTCTTTCTTTCAACCCTATCAGGCAGTGGTTTTAACCCTTCCACAACTGGGGAGAGAAATTTCAACTAAAAGTAAAACGAACTCAAGTACAATTTTGTCCCTTGATTTTCTGTTCAATTTATTGTTTTCAAACGGTAGAGAAGCAACGGACAAGGCAGATAGCGTAAGAAAGAAAACACTACATGCAATCTGGAATGGGCAGGTATAGTTTCCTGCTCCTGGCTAATGGATCTGCTATGAGCAGAAAAGGGAGCGAGTGCATTTAAACGTTGAGCCTGGATTTGCAATGTTAGGGTACATCCTGAATTGGGCATTGGTAATAAAATACAAAATATAGTTCAAGAACTTTACAACACCAAATTTGTGGAGGTTCTGTCAAGATAACACTCAGCTTTTGTTTCTAGTTTATTAAACCCCTCATTGTCCATGGAAAGCTGTAACTAGATGTCAAAGCTTAAGTTTATTTAGTTGGGTTTTTTCATCCATCTACGAATACAAAATACAGATTGGAACTAGATGCAGAAATGTTGGTATAGGCAAGCTGTTAAATTGCTGGTCTTAAAACGAAACACAATTGCCCTCCTTACTGCCATGTGCGAAAATCTTTCAAAGGCTTCTGTATTCCCGACGTAATTCCAGAGTTTCAACTTTGACCTTGTGGCTCAGCTGTCAGTTTGCTGTCAAGTCATTTTTATGAGCCTGTGGCATTTCAAGTAGGCAGCTTTCCCCTCAGGGTAACAGCGCTATAACATCAGGAATATTAAAACTCGCCACAGCAGTCTTTTGACACGGCTTTGAATGTGATATGCGCAGAGGCTATCATGTTCGAAACATTATAAATCTTATTCCAGTTTAATGCTTGCCGCATCACTAATGAAGAAAAAAACCCATTGTGACTCAATCAAATATTATTGCATTTATTATTCTGTATTGTATTATTTTTGTATTAATTTACTCCCATTTTGGGTGTTCGACCCTGTTTTACTTCATATTACAGCTGTGGGAGGGAGAAGGGAGCAATATTTTCACAATTACACAAAGGGTTTGTGTGATTTAATTTTTTTTTTAATCGCCCTGGTATAAGAGAACTCATTAATCACAAGCAAGTTCTTTCCTTATATGGTATAAAGATCACCGTTGAATAATGTAACCTAATTTGCAGCAGTGTTAACAATGGGAACTGTTCAATGTATTTATGTGGTAGACTCGCAAAAAATTCAAACTCCAATTCAAAAAAAAAATGTACTTAACTTTATGTATGTAATGGTTCCTGTGTGGAAAAACTAAAATGCGTTGGGATTTAAATCCACTTCTGTCTGTCTACAATCCCATGGGTAAGATGTGAGCAATATAGACTGCGGGGTCATTGTCACATTGCTGTTTGTGGGAGCTTGCTGTGCGCAAATTGGCTGCCCCGTTTCCTACATTACAACAGTGACTACACTCCAAAAAGTACTTCATTGGCTGTAAAGCGCTTTGGGACCCGTCCTGTGGTCGTGAAAGGTGCTATAGAAATGCAAGACTTTCATTCTTTTCTTTTAGAGACATGCACCTTCATTAGTATGTGCCTTATATCTGGCCCTAACACCCGTATCGATTGTACTGTCCCTTAAGCATCCAGCTCCAGAACAGTGCTCTGCTCTAGTTGGGAGCCCATCATCATAGCCATGGCCAATAGCAGGTGAGCATTTCAACTACGGGGAACAGGAGAGGTTGTAAAACTGTACTCCATTGTGTCGCGGTTCATGTTTTTTTTTTGGTTACGCGCTGCTCTTTCTGAGGTGGCTCTCGTCTTCCCTCTCTTTGCGCCTCCCCAGCGAATGCACCAACTGACGCCAAGTGGACAATTGACCTGCTCTCAGACCTTGGCCTCGACCACTCTTGTGTCAGCCGCTCGGGGGAGTGTGGGGATGGTTCGGTGTCAACTCTTGGTCACAAGTCGGTAGCCTCAGCTCAGTATCTCCTTGCAGCAAGGTGGGTTGAGATCAGAAACTTAGCAGAACCTGCTGGTGTGAACTCACCTCCCACTGTTGCAGTGTCACCTCCGCAACAGTTCAAGCTTTGTTAGTTTAGAAACATATTGAGATGTGAACGTCACTGACCTTGAAATGTCACATATTCATAGCTCGGAAAGGTGGCATTAAATGTAGCTTTCATTAAGCTTTCTTGTGTTTGGTTAGCACATGCAACGTCAGTCAATCCTTAACTACAACAACTTTTATTTATATAGAGCCTTTAATGTAGTAAAAGGTCCCAAGGCGCTTCACAGGAGAGTTATAAAACAAAAAAAATTGACACCGAGCCACATAAGAAATTAGGGCAGGTGACCAAAAGCTTAGTCAAAGAGGTAGGTTTTAAGGAGCATCTTAAAGGAGGAAAGAGAGGTAGAGAGATGGAGAGGTTTAGGGAGGGAGTTTCAGAGCTTAGGGCCCAGGCAGTTGAAAACATGGTGGAGCGATTATAATCAGGGATCCTCAAGAGGGCAGAATTTGAGGAGCGCAGATATCTCGGGGGGTTGTGGGGCTGAAGGAGATTACAGAGATAGGAAGGGGCGAGGCCATGAAGGGATTTGAAAACAAGGATGAGAATTTTGAAATCGAGGCGTTGCTTAGCCGGGAGCCAATGTAGATCAGCGAGCACAGGGGAGATGGGCGAATGGGACTTGGTGTGGGTTAGGACACGGGCAGCCGAGTTTTGGATGACCTCAAGTTTATGTAGGTTAGAATGTGGGAGGCCAGCCAGGAGTGCGTTGGAATAGTCAAGTCTGGAGGTAACAAAGGCATGGATGAGGGTTTCAGCAGCAGATGAGCTGAGGCAAGGGCGGAGATGGGCGATGTTACGGAGGTGGAAGTAGGCGCTCTAAGTTATGCCACGGATATGTTGTCGGAAGCTCATTTCAGGGTCAAATATGACACCTAGGTTGCGAACTGTCTGGTTCTCAGTTCTTGGGAAGAGGGTCGAGGGAGCAGGAAGTGGGTCTCATGGACAAGATCAGCGTGGAGAGGTCAAGAGGTGAGATTGGAGAGAAACTGGAGAAAGATGCGAGTTCAGGGCTAGGGCAGAGGTGAACCTTAGTGGAAGTTTGGCCCAGTGGGCTAGGGGAAGGAAGGGAAGTGACAGAGGCAGCTGATTGGATGGTCTCAATCTTAGAGACAAAGAAGTCCATGGGCTTCTCGCACTTGTTGTTGGAGGTGAGTGTGGAGGAGACAGGGGAGAGGGGTTTAAGAAGACGGTTAGCAGTAGAGAATAGTAGCCGGGGGTTATCTTTGCATTCCAGAATGATCCTGGAATAGTGAGCAGTTTTAGCAGACAAGAGTAGGACCCGATAATGCTTTATGTGGTCCAGCCAGATCTGGCGGTGATTGGCTAAACCAGTTGTCCGCCATATCCGTTCAAGTCTGCGTCCCTTGGACTTGAGGTAGCGAAGATGTGGGCCATACCAGGGGGAGCGGCCAGGGTGAGAGAGTAATGGCTTTAATAGGGACTAGGGCATCAAAGGTGGTGGTGAGGGTGTGGTTGAGCAGAAATGTCGAGGTGAATGGAGGACCAAAGGCTGGACAGTTGGGATTTCGTAAGTGCAGTTGTAAGAGAATTTGGAGAGAGTTTTTTCCAGGGGCGGACACAGAAGGAAGTAGGGTTGGGTGGGGGAAGGGGGATGTGGGTGGAAAGCGATACAAGGAAGTGGCCTTACCTTCGATTGACACGGTGGGAGTAGCGAGGCCACGAGAGATGGCAAGGTCAAGGGGGTGGCCGTGAATATGGGTGGGGAGTTCACATGGACGACGAGATTAAGGGAGGATAGGAGGCTAGTGAACTCAGAGGAGAGAGAGCATGATGAATTGAGATGGAGGTTGAAATCACCGAGGATGAGAAGTCGCTCGGTGCAGAGGCTGAGAGAAGAAAGCAGTGAGGATATCTCGGTGATAAAATTTTTATCGTACTTGGCTGGGTGGTAAAGAACGATAATTTTAAATAAGAGGTGAGAGGGGTGGAACAAGCGGAGATGCTCAGAGGAGTAGGGGGACAGACCAATGTGTGATTTGGTGATGAGAGCCACACTGCCACCACAGCGGTCTGAGCGGGGCAAGTGGTGGAAGGTATAGCCAGGTGGGGAGGCTTCATTTAAGGGTAAGGTGTCATCACCCCTCAGCCAAGTTTCTGTCAGGGCCGTGATGTTGATGCAGTCATCCACGATAAGCTCATGGATGGCAAGGGCCTTGTTCGCAAGTGAACGGACATTCTGCAGGGAGATGCGGAGAGGGTCGGTGATGGCTGATCCACTGCCAGAGTCCACAGGGTCAGCGCTTGGAGGGGTGAGTTGGACGGGGAAGAGATTGGCAGGATTTGCCCCCCCGCAGGCGCGCTGGACGGGAAGGTCGGCGAGAGAGTAGGATGGGACAGTTGAAGATGCTACTTGTGAGGAGACAGCAATGAGTGCCACGGTGGGCCCTTCGGAGGATGCCAAGAGAGGCACAGAGGGAAGCTGTGGGCTTATCTAAGAGGGAGTCAAGCCTGGGACTGCAGCAGGAGAGTAGGAAGGTCGAAGAGTAATGAAGGGTTGGGGTAGGGATTTGGGAGGGCAGAGTATCTGAGAGAGGAGAGATGAAGGGCGGCATGACGAAAGAAAAGGGGGAAGGAAAAAGTGGAAATAGAAATGAATGGCTCGGGTCCAGAGCGGCAGCCAAAATGAGCACGTGAATGGACACCGGGGAAAAGCTCAAGTTACGGAGGCCTGGTTATGTCGCAATTATAGGGAGGCATATTTCCTAAACTAAAACTCTATTGGGTTTTTAACCTTTAGCAGTGTTAAACAGCACTTTGAAGGTGGCAGGACTTGTCGATAAGGCTGTTTAAAAAAAAAAGTAAACGGGATCATTGGCTTTATAAACAGAATTGAGAGGTCGCACAACACCAGGTTATAGTCCAACAGTTTTATTTTAAATCACAAGCTTTCGGAGTTACAACTCCTTCGTCGGGTGAAGTGAGGAGATACAGAATCGTCAAAGCATATATAGATAGAGAACAATGCATGTGTAACTTACAATTGCAGAGGCATAGAGTACAAATGCAAGGAAGTTATGGTAGGCCTTTATAAATCAGGTTAGGCCTCAGCTGGAGTATTGTGTCCCAATCTGGGCACCGCACTTTAGGAAAAATGTCAAGGCCGTGGAGAAGGTGCAGAAAAGATTTGCTAGAATTATACCAGGGATGAAAGACTTCAGTCATGTGAAGAGACAAGAGAAGCTGGGATTAGAGCAGAGAAGGTTAAGGGGAGATTTAATAGAGGCGCTCAAAATTATGAGGTGTTTTGATAGGGTAGATAGGGAGAAACTATTTCCACTGGCAGTAGGGCCAATAACCAGAGGACACAGATTTAAGATAATTGGCAGAAGAACCGGAGGGGGTATGGGGGAGGTGGTGGAGGAGATGAAGAGAATTTTTTTTGACGCAGCGAGTTGTTGTGATCTGGAATGCGCTGCCTGAAAGGGCGGTGGAAGCAGATTCAATAGTAACTTTCAAAAGGGAATTGGATAAATACTTGAAGGGTAAAGAAGTGCAGGGCTAAGGGGAAAGAGCAGGGGGGAGTGGGAGGAATCGGACAGCTCTTACAAAGAGCCGGCACAGGCACGATGGGCCGAATGGCCTCCTCCTGTGCTGTCTGATTCTATGTTATAAAGCACTGATTATTTTAGTAGGCATATCTGTTTTTGTAGTATCCCGCAAACTCTGGCAGGGTCAGAGCTGGAGTGCCCCAGCGGGTGTGATCCCGATTGTAAATGCCGGGATCGCATCCCAAGGAATTTCGGGGCCAATATGTTTTTTTTTAATAGGCTTTTGTTTTAAAATGAGACTGTGGAGTATCAGTGACTGGAATCAATCGACTTGATGGCATCTTCTTTTTACAGTGGGTGTCAATTATGTGTTTTTTTTTTGTTTCTTTCTGCTGGGAGTTAAGTGTGCCAGGGATTGTTAAAGCCCACTGCCCATCTGTCACTCACAGGCTGCCAGCTCCAACTCCACTGCTGTTAGCGGCTTTTAATAAATAATCATCTTTGCAACACAAAGAAACAGGGCTTCATGTACCTTGCATTGAAAGTGCCAGCTGTGGCTCAGTGGGTAGCGCCCTCGCCTCTGAGTCAGAAGGTTATGGGTGCAAGTCCCCACTCCAGAACACTTTGAGCACAAAAATCTAATGAGGGAGCGCCGCACTGTTGGACTTGCCGTCTTTCGGGTGAGCTGTTAAACCGAGGCCCACGTCTGCTATTGCGAAGAAGAGCAGGGGAGTTCTCCCCGGTGTCCTGGGCCAATATTTATCCCTCAATCAACATCACCAAAACAGATTATCTGGTCATCATCGCATTGCTGTTTGTGGGAGCTTGCTGTGCGCAAATTGGCTGCCGCGTTTCCTACGTTACAACAGTGACTACACTTCAAAAAGTACTTAATTGGCTGTAAAGTGCTTTGGGACGCCCTGGGATTGTGAAAAGATCTATATCAAAGCAACTATGTCCATGCATTCATTAGTTTTCCTTGTGTCTACACCCTGATAAATGCAATATGATAAAAGGGCAGTTAAAAACCAAACGAGATACCTTCACTAGGTACGCACACTGTAAGATACAGAGATCATCACTATCGTAACTAAAAATAAAATGAATGAATCGTGCACTTAATGATTAAACAATCCCGCTTTTAATAATATGAAGCAGGTCACCTATTCTGTAAATGTTTTAGCAGAAATACATTTTAGGAAATGCAAAGGATGTATTGAAACATTTTTTTGGTAAGGCTTAGAGGGCGAGTTTGTCCACCCATTGACTATGAATGAGCAGAAGATCCAGCCCATAATATAGTTATAGTTCTGGGGAAAGATTTTAGACCTGAAAACTCAAAAGTCTCGTGTTTTCTTCACGGATGCTGCCAGACCCACTGGGTATCTCCAGTGTTTTCTTTGTTTCAAATTTCCTGTATCTGTGATATTTTGTTTTTTTCCCCCTAGTCCATAATATGTTTGTTTCACATTTGTATTGTAATAAAAAATTATCACTTTTTACACAAAAATTTTTAAACAAAAAATTTGTTTATGGGACGCGGGCGTCGCTGGCAAGGCCAGCATTTATTGTCCATCCCTAGTTGCCCTTGAGAAGGTGGTGGTGAGCCACCTTCTTGAGCCGCTGCAGTCCGTGTGGTGAAGGTACTCCCACAGTGCTGTTAGGGAGGGAGTTCCAGGATTTTGACCCAGCGACGATGAAGGAATGGGCAATATATTTACAAGAGGATTTGAGTACATAGAAACATAGAAGATAGGAGCAGGAGTAGGCCATTCAGCCCCTCGAGCCTGCTCCGCCATTCAATGAGATCATGGCTGATCATCCAAATTCAGTATCCTGTCCCTGCCTTCTCCCCATATCCCTTGATCCCTTTAGCTTTAAGAAATATATCTAACTCCTTCTTGAATATATTTAATAAATTGGTCTCTACTGCCTTCTGTGGTAGAGAATTCCACAGGTTCACCACTCTCTGGGTGAAGAAATTCCTCCTCATCTCAGTCCTAAATGGCTTACCCCTTATCCTTAGACTGTGACCCCTGGTTCTGGACTCCCCGGCCATCGGGAACATCCTTCCTGCATCTAGTCTGTCTAGTCCTGTTAGAATTTTATAAGTTTCAATGAGATCCCCTCTCATTATTCTAAACTCCAGCGAGTATAAGCCCAATCAACCCAATCTCTCCTCATACGTCATTCCTGCCATCCCAGGTATCAGCCTGGTGAATCTTCGCTGCACTCCCTCCATGGCAAGAACATCCTTCCTCAGATAAGGTGACCAAAACTGCACACAATACTCAAGATGTGGTCTCACCAAGGCCCTGTACAACTGCAGCAAGACACCCTTGTTCCTGTACTCGAACCCTTTCGCTATGAAGGCCAACATACCATTTGCCTTCTTAACCGCCTGCTGCACCTGCATGCTTACCTTCAGCGACTGGTGCACAAGGACACCCAGGTCTCATTGCACTTCCCTTTCTCCCAATTTATTGCCATTCAGATAATAATCTGCCTTCCTGTTTTTGACACCAAAGTGGATAACCTTGCATTTATCCACATTATATTGCATCTGCCATGCTTCTGCCCAATCACCCAACCTGTCCAAATCATACTGGAGTTTCTCGGCATCCTCCTCACAGCACACACTCCCACCCAGCTTTGTGTCGTCTGCAAACTTGGAGATATTACATCCAATTCCCTCGTCTAGATCATTAATATATATTGTGAATAGCTGGGGTCCTCGGACCGATCCCTGCGGTACCCCACTAGTCACTGCCTGCCACTCGGAAAAAGACCCATTTATTCGAACTCTTTTTCTGTCTGCCAACCAGTTCTCTATCCAAGTCAGTACCTTACCCCCAATCCCATGTGCTTTAACTTTGCACGCTAATCTCTTATGCGGGACCTTATCGAAAGCCTTCTGAAAGTCCAAATACACCACATCCACTGGTTCTCCCTTATCTATTTTACCAGTTACATCCTCAAAAAATTCCAGTAGATTAGTCAAGCACGATTTACCTTTTGTAAATCCATTTTGACTTTGTCCGATCCTGTCACTGTTTTCCAAGTGCTCTGCTATTACATCTTTTATAATGGACTCTAGCATTTTCCCCACTACCGATGTCAGGCTTATGTCTCATTATAATTCCCCGTTTTCTCTCTACCACCTTTTTTGAATAGTGGGGTAACATTAGCTACCCTCCAATCCATGGGTACTGTTCCAGAGTCTATCGAATCAGTACAGGAGTAAAGAAGTCTTACTCCAATTATATAGGGCCTTGGTGAGACCACACCTGGAGTACTGTGTACAATTTTGGTCTCCTTACCAAAATTGGATATACTTGCCATAGAGGGAGTGCAACGAAGGTTCACGAGATTGATTCCTGGGATGGCGGGACTGTCGTATGAGAAGAGATTGAGTAAACTAGGCCTGTATTCTCTTGAATTCAGAAGAATGAGAGGGGATCTCATTGAAGCATTAAAAATTATTACAGGGCTTGATAGGGTGGATGCTGGGAGAATGTTTCCCTTGGCTGGGGAGTCTAGAACCAGGGGCCACAGCCTCAGGATAAAGGGTAGGCCATTCAGGACTGAGATGAGAAGAAATTTCTTCACACAGAGGGTGGTGAATCTTTGGAATTCTCTACCCCAGAGGGCTGTGGAGGCTCAGTCATTGGGTATATTCAAAACAGAAGTCGATAGATTTCTGACTAGTAAAGGCATCAAGGGATATGGCGATAGGGCCGGTGAATGGAGTTGAGGCAGAAGATCATCCATGATCTTATTGAATGGCGGAGCAGGCTCGAAGGGCCTACTCCTGCTCCTATTTCTTATGTGTGTGACTTGGAGGGGAACTTGGAGGTGGTGGTGTTCCCATGCGCCTGCTGCCCTTGTCCTTCTAGGTGGAAGAGGTCACTGGTTTGGGAGCCTTGGCGAGTGCTGCAGCGCATCTTAGAAGCACTGTATGAAATAAAGGCAGACGTCTTCCTCATTTGACAAACCACTTACTTCAGTTTGAGTTTGAGTTCAATCACAGCCACGGTGGTTCCAAGGAATTCACTGGGAGATGTTTGTTGGGGCTTGGCATGGATCTGACAAGAGGCTCTGGAGTTGTCTGAAGGGGGAGGGTCAGCAGCCTGGATGGGGGTCATGATGCATTGTTGGGGTGGGGGAGGGCGGGAGGGGAGCTTGCATCCAGATTCCAGCATGTTCAGAGGTCTGGAGGGGGTATTGTGCTGTTTGTGGAACAGATGAAGAAAGTTATTGGAGCCAAGTTTATGTATAGGTTTATTTTTAATGTCATTGTTATGCGATATCAGTTGTAAATGGCGAGTGGTAAGAAATTGCCATGTTGGTTCAGCAATCTCTTCTTCTTGCAAGCGATTGGATAGATTTTTTGGTGGAACGCGCTTGGGGTGAAGAATAAAAGTAGAAAAATAGTCAGTTTGAAAGGAGGTAAACAGATACTTAAACGCTTCAGAGAGTTAGAGTCTCAAATCAACGAGGAAAAGGCAAACTGATCGACTTAACAGTTATGGCACTGAATGATACCGGGGCTTAGAGGGTTAAGTTATGAGGACAGGTTGCATAAACTTGGCTTTTATTCCCTTGAGTGTAGAAAGTTATGGGGTGATCTGATCGAGGTGTTTAAAATGTTAAAAGGATTCGATAGGGTAAATACAGAGAAACGATTTCCTCTGGTGGGAGAATCAAGAACGAGGGGACATAATCTTAAAATTAGAGCCAGGCCGTCAGGAGGGAAATCAGGAAGCACTTTTTCACACAAAGTGTAATAGAGATCTGGAACTCTCTCACCACCCCCCCCCTCCCAAAGGCTGTGGATGCTGGGACAATTGGAGCTTTCAAGACTGGGAACGATAGAGTTTTGTTAGGTAAGGCTATGGAGCTAAGGCTAAGGCAGGTGAAATGGAGTTGAGGTACAGATCAGCCTAGTGGAATGGCGGAGCAGATTTGAGGGGTTGGGTGAATGGTCTACTGCTGTTCCTACGTTTCAATGGCACAGATGGCTGGTTTGACCTTCAGGATGGAGATGACAGTCTCGACATACACAACAGACGTCAGAAGATTTATTATCAATTTTATTGTGAATTTTATTAGCACGTTCTCAATGTTGACAGTTTCGAACTCGTGGATAATAAAGCATATTTAAATGGCCGTCTTAAGAAAGGGAAGTCTGTATGAACAGCTATATAATGCTGTATTCTTCAGGAAAGGATCTTTTACAGTAGAAGAATTAGCCAATGTTCACTCAGGGTGATTTGGCGGTTTGAATACTGAAGTGATAAATGGCGTGTGTGTGTGTGTGTGTGTGTGCATTATGTGTATATAAAGACTGGTACTGTGTTGTTGATTGATTAGATGAATTGGCCACGAGAGGCTGCACACCGAGGTCTAGTTGCCTTTCGTTAGGAAGAGTACTGAGCTCGGGCTGTCTAGCTACTGCAGAGATGGGAGGAAGCCTTTAACAGTGCAGACTTGTTCACCGGGAACTCGACCCTGTTCAAGAAATGATCCATTTCAGTAGTTTCCCACAAGCAGTATCCTCTGTCAAGTGTTCTGAGCTGAGAGCTGCTGTGCTGTTGGAGAAGCCATTGGTTTAGCGTTTTGAGTTATATTTTACCACCTTTCTGCTACCTGCTGTGAATAGACTTCCCCCAAAACACAGTCCACGCTCGGAAATATGCCAAGTGCCAGTTGAAATGTACCATCCCGATCAACGTCTTGTTGCATGTATGTTTCTCTTTTTCAGTTTTCACCTGTTCCAACCCTCTGAGGGCTCATCTTCCAAAGTAATGAATTACATTTCCTTCAGGTTACTCTGTGGACCTTGAGCAGTGTAGGAATAACGACCAGGAAACATATACACTTACCCTAGATCCTAGACCATTAGTTGGTATTCTCTTAGCGTATTCAACAGGCGTGCAGTAGAGTAGTGGCTCTATAACTGGACCAGTAGATCCAGGACAAATAATCTCAGCGAACGTGAGTTCAAATCCCACCATTGCAGCTTGAGAAATAGAATTTCTTTTTAAAAATCTGGAAATATAAAAGCCGGTATGAGTAAAAGTGACTGTGAAGCTGTCGGATTGTCGTATAAAACCCACCTGGTTCACTGATGTCCTTTAAGGGAAGGAAATCTGCCGTCCTTACCCGGTCTGGCCTATATGTGACTCCAGTCCCAGACCAACTTGGTTGGCTCTTAACTGCCCTCTGCAATGGCCGAGCAAAAGCCACTCAGTTGTATCAGAGCAACTAGGGATGGGCAATAAATTCCGGCCATTCCCACATCCCAAGCAGATCTCCCAAAGAGAACCTGTGTCAAGGAAGTGGCGGGGGGCAGGGGGGTGGGTGCTGAGAGGTTTCCTTTGCAATACCTGATAGCGGTGGTGAGGGAGAAGATTGCCTTGTGCACTAGGTGCAACGAGGTTAAAGTGTTTTACAAGGAATGTGATCATTATTTTGCTACAACTAGAGCACAGAGGAAGTCTTCCATAGCTGTTCTCACTCGACCTTGGTTACTATGAAATATCACAACTCATCAACCAACCCACCATCCCTTTGGATAACTGCAGACATTGTATTCAGTGACCTGCAGTCATAACCAGTGAGTTGGCCCTGCGCAAGGCGGTAGGCACATTCCTTGAGTCAAATGTCGCTCTTCTCCACCAGGATAAGCACCAGTGGTGGTTGCCAGCATGAAACTCAAGCAGAGGACAGAGCTTTCAATGGGCCACAGGAGGCTAGCTTCATTATGTGGCTGGGAATCCCCCAGCTTAATCAACGCTCCAGAAATATCAGGACTCGGAATCACACAGCACAGAAGGAGGCCATTCGGCCCATCTTTGAAAGAGCTATCCAATTAGCCCCACTACCCCTGCTCTTTTCCCCCTAGCCCTGCAAATCTTTCCTTTTCGAGTATTATATCCAATTCCCTTTTGAAACTTACCATTGAATCTGCTTCCACCATCCATTCCAGATCGGAACAACTCGCCTGTGTGAAATGTTTTCTCTTGTCTTCCTGCTGGTTCTTTTGCAATTCTGCAAGGTTGTGTTCCTAGAGTGGAGTCTTGCTCGTTGGGCGTTGGAGGCGGAGGTAGGGCCATTTACTCAGCATGCACTCTTATCTAGTGAGGCTCCTTTCTGGCAGTGGTATCTCCTTTGACATTGCCCTATATTATGATGGGTACAGTAGCATAGTGGTAATGTCACTGGGTTAGTAATCCAGAGGCCTGGACTAATGATCCAGATGCGTGAGTTCAAATCCCACCATGGCAGCTGGGAATTTAAATTCAGTTAATTAAATAAATCTAGAATAAAAAAACTAGTATCAGTAATGGTGACCATGAAACTACCGGATTGTTGTAAAAACCCATCTGGCTCACTAATGCCCTTTATGGAAGGAAATCTGCCGTCCTTACCCGGTCTGGCCTATATGTGACTCCAGACCTATAGCAATAGTGGTTGACTCTGAACTGCCATCTGAAATGGCCTAGCCAGCCACTCAGTTGTACACAACCACTACAAAGAAGAATAAAACCAGAAGAACCACCCGGCATTGACCTCGGCTACCAGCTTTGGACACGACAATGGCGCACCCAGCCCAGTCCACCCTGCAAAGTCCTCCTCACTAACATCTGGGGACTTGTGCCAAAATTGGGAGAGCTGTCCCACAGACTAGTCGAGCAACAGCCTGACATAGTCAATCATACCTTTCAGCCAATGCCCTGAACTCCTCCATCACCATCCCTGGGTAAGTCCTGTCCCACCGGCAGGACAGACCCACACCAGAAGTGGTGGCATACAGTTGGGAGGGAGTGGCCCTGGGAGTCCTCAACATTGACTCAGGGTCACATGCTGCAGGCCAAGCATGGGCAAGGAAACCTCCTGCTGATTACCACTCAGCTGATGAATCAGTACTCCTCCATGTTGAACACCACTTGGAAGAAGCAAGGGCACAGAATGCACTTTGGGTGGGGATTTCAATGTCCATCACCAGCAGTGGCTCGGTAGCACCACTGCTGGCTGAGTCCTGAAGGACATAGCTGCCAGACCAGGACTTGTGGCAGGTGGTGAGAGAACCAACATAAGGGGAAAAACCTACTTGACCTCGTCCTCACCAATCTACTTGTCGCAGATGCATCTGTCCATGACAGTATTGGTAGCAGTGACCACTACACAGTCCTTGTGGAGACGAAATCTTGTCTTCACACTGAGGACACCCTCTATCGGGTTGTGTGGCACTATCACCGTGTTAAACGGGATAGATTCAAAACTGGGCATCCATGAGGCGCTGTGGGCTATCAGCAGCAGCAGAATTGTATTCCACCACAATCTGTAACCTCATGGCCTGGCATATGCCTCACTCTACCATTACCATCAAGCCAGGGGACCAACCCTGGTTCAATGAGGAGAGCAGAAGCGCATGCCAGGAGCAGCACCAGGCGTACCTAAAAATGAGGTGCCAACCTGGGGAAGCTGCAACACAGGACTACATGCATGCTATAGACAGAGCTAAGCGATCCCACAATCAACGGATCAGATCAAAGCTCTGCAGTCCTGCCACATCCAGTCATGAATGGTGGTGGACAATTAAACAACTAACGGGAGGAGGAGGCGGCTCCATGATTGTCCCCATCCTCAATGATGGTGGAGGCCAGCACACGAGTACAAAAGACAAGGCTGAAGCATTTGCAGCCAGAAGTGTCGAGTGGATTGATCCATATCGGCCTCCTCCTGAGGTCCCCACCATCACAGAAGCCAGTCTTCAGCCAATTTGATTCACTCCACATGATATCAAGAAACGGCTGAGCGCACTGGATACAGCAAAGGCTATGGGCCCTGACAACATCCCGGCTGTTGTGCTCCAGAACTAGCCGCGCCTCTAGCCAAGTTGTTCCAGTACAGCTACAACACTGGCATCTACCTGACAATGTGGAAAACTGCCCATGTATGTCCTGTCCACAAAAAGCAGGACAAATCCAATCCAGCCAATTACCGCCCCATCAGTCTACTCTCAATCATCAGCAAAGTGATGGAAGGTATCGTCGACAGTGCTATCAAGCGGCACTGACTCACCAATAACCTGCTCAGTTTGGGTTCCGCCAAGACCACGCAGCTCCAGACCTCATTACAGCCTTGGTCCAAACATGGACAAAAGAGCTGAATTCCAGAGGTGAGGTGAGAGTGACTGCCCTTGACATCAAGGCAGCCTTTGACCGAGTGTGGCATCAAGGAACCCTAGTAAAATTGAAATCAGGGGGCAAGCTCTCCACTGGCTGGAGTCATATCCTAGCACAAAGGAAGATGGTTGTAGTTGTTGGAGCCCCAGGACATCGCTGCAGGAGTTCCTCAGGGCAGTGTCCTAGACCCAACCATCTTCAGCTGCTTCATCAATGACCTTCCCTCTATCATAAGGTCAGAGGTGGGGATGTTCGGTGATGATTCCCACATTACAACAGTGACTCCACTTCAAAAAGTACTTCATTGGCTGTAAAGTGCTTTGAGACGTCCGGTGGTCGTAAAAGGCGCTATATAAATACAAGACTTTCTTTCTTTATGATTGCACAGTGTTCAGTTTCATTCACAACTCCTCAGATAATGAAGCAGTCCATGCCCAAATGCAGCAAAACCTGGATGACATTCAGGCTTTGGCTGAAAAGTGGCAGGTAACATTTGCGCCACACAAATGTCAGGCAATGACTATTTCCAACAAGCGAGAGTCTAACCACCACCCCTTGACATTCAACGGCTTTCCCATTGCCGAATCCCCCATCATCAACATCCTGGGGGTCACCATTGACCAGGAACTTAACTGGACCAGCCACATAAATACTGTGGCAACAAGAGCAGGTCAGAGGCTGGGTATTCTGCAGCGAATGTCTCACCTCCTGACTCCCCAAAGCCTTTCCACCATCTACAAGGAACAAGTCAGGAGTGTGATGGAATACTTTCCACCGGGAACGGTAGCATAATGGTTATGTTACTGGATTAGTAATCCAGCGACGTGAGTTCACATTCCATCACGGCAGCTGTGTAATTTAAATTCAGTTAATTAAATAAATCTGGAATTAAAAAGCTAGTACCGGTAATGGATACTACCATGAAAACTACCGAATTGTCGTAAAAACCTGGTTCACTAATGTCCTTTAGGGAAGGAAATCTGCTGTCCTTGCCCGGTCTGGCCTATATGTGACTCCAGACCCACAGCAATGTGGTTAACTCTAACTGTTCTCTGAAATGGCCAAGCAAGCCACTCAGTTGTAACAAACTGCTTCACCACACGGACTGCAGCGCTTCAAGAAGGCGGCTCACCACCACCTTCCCAAGGGCAATTAGGGATGGGCAATAATTGCTGGCCTTGTCCCAGGAACGAATAAAAAAAACTTGCCTGGATGAGTGTAACTCCAACAACACTCAAGAAGCTTGACATCATCCAGGACAAAGCAGCCCGCTTGATTGGCACCCCATCCACCACCTTAAACATTCACTCCCTCCACCACCGGCGTACCGTGGCTGCAGTGTGTACCATCTACAAGATGCACTGCAGCAACTCGCCAAGGCTTCTTTGGCAGCACCTCCGAAATCCGTGACCTCTTCCACCTAGAAGGACAAGGGCAGTAGGCGCATGGGAACACCACCACCTCCAAGTTCCCCTCCAAGTCACACACCATCCTGACTTGGAAGTATATCGGCCGTTCCTTCATCGTCGCTGGGTCAAAATCCTGGAACTCCCTCCCCAACAGCACTGTGGGAGCACCTTCACCACAAGGTTCAAGAAGGCGGCTCACCACCACATTCTCAAGGGCAGTTAGGGATGGGCAATAAATGCCGACCTTGCCAGCGACGCCCACATCCCAGGAACGAATAAAAAAAAAATCACTTACACAGTCTGCAGGTGGTGTAAAGATGCAAAAGCCTTATACTGTGCTCGTACAACAAACAAAAAACAATGAATATGAATGCTCATAACACTGCATATTAATTGACTAGAGATAATTTATTGACGTGCTCGCCAATTATATTTGACACTGTTCTTCCTGGTGGTGATGAGTTGCATCCTTCATGAGTATTAAGTGTTTCTTTGGGAGGTACTGGACTTGAACAGGTGCTAGAGTTTCCGACATTACAACAGTGAACGGAAATTAGAGGCAGCGTACAGCTAAGCCAGTGCAGAATAGTTTGCAACTCTAAACCAAAAGGATACCCTTACCCTTACTTCATGCAAGGATTCCTATCTCAGCTGGACGTGAATGCTCCCACGGCACTATTCGAAGAAGAGCAGGGGGGTAGTTCTCCTCAGTGTCCTGGCCAATATTTAGCCCTTCAACCGACAGATTATCTGGGCATTATCACGTTGCTGTTTGTGGGATCTTGCTGTGCGCAAATTGGCTGCCGCATTTCCTGCCTTATAACATAAGAACATAAGAAATAAGAGCAGGAGTCGGCCACACGGCCCCTCGAGCCTGCTCTGCCATTCAATAAGACCACGGCTGATCATCGACCTCAACTCCACTTTCCCGCCCGATCTCCATATCCCTCGATTCCCCTAGAGTCCAAAAATCTATCGATCTCAGCCTTGAATATACTCAATGACTGAGCATCCACAGCCCTCTGGGGTAGAGAATTCCAAAGATTCACAACCCTCTGAGTGAAGAAATTCCTCCTCATCTCAGTTTAAAATGGCCTACCCCTTATCCTGAGACTGTGCCCCCTGGTTCTAGACACTCCAGCCAGGGGAAACAACCTCTCAGCATCTACCCTGTCAATCCCCTTCAGAATCTTGTATGTTTCAATGAGATCACCTCTCATTCTTCTAAACTCCAGAGAGTATAGGCCCATTCTACACAATCTCTCATCATAGGACAACCCTCTCATCCCAGGAATCAATCTCGTGAACCTTCGTTGCACCGCCTCCAAGGCAAGTATAACCTTCCTTAGATAAGGGGACCAAAAACTGTGCACAGTACTCCAGGTGTGGCCTCACCAAGGCCCTGTACAATTGTAGCAAGACTTCCTTACTCTTACACTACAACCCTCTTGCAATAAAGGCCAACATGCCATTTGCCTTCCTTATTGCTTGCTGTACCTGCATGCTAGCTTTCTGTGTTTCTTGCATGAGGACACTACAAACAGTGCCTCATTGGTTGCAAAGAGCTTTGGGCGTCCTGAGGTTGTGAACGGCACTGTAGAAATGCACGCCTTTATGTCGACCCTGCTTGGAGCAGGTTGCGTCAGCGTCGGAAAAGAGAAAAGGCAGGTTATCATCTTGGAAGCAGACCCAGTGACAGAATGGAGACAGCCTGCAACGGATGCATGGGATTTGAACACATTCAGATTGATGTCTGTGCTGATTATTCATTGTCTGGTTCTGTCTGGATTGTGGCGGACTGATTACTCGAGCAGAACAGCCACCTTGTTTAAAGCGATCTGTTTTTAATGAGGTGGTTTTGAATCTGTACAAAGTGCGGTAATGAACAGAGCCGCAAGGTGATGTAACATTAGTTAACACATACTTAGAAAACAATCTGTCATCCGTTTGAAATAGTCTATACTGAACAACATTATGTGGAAAGTAAGGAGACACTGTCTAGGTGGTAATTCTTCACAGAGTAAAGGTGATGTGATATCAAATTTTGAGCAATATTGTCCAATCCATTTCCTTGGTCCTTGTGTAATAAGCTTGAAACGCATATAATTTAATGATTTGCACCATCATCCCTTTCGTCATTTAATCTCTCCTGCCTTCCACAATCTATATTAATGACCTAGATGAAGGGACCGAGTGTAATGCATCCAAGTTTGCTGATGATACAAAGCTAGGTGGGACAGTAAGCTGTGAGGAGAACACAAAGAGCCTGTAGTTTCCAATAGGAGGCTTCCTGCATGCGGATGCCTCCTATCGGGAAAAAATCTACGCCCTTACCCGAGGGCTCCCGAGGTCCGGACTCTTCTGACCCTGGGCCTCTCCTGGTGCGCGCGCAGAGGCCCAGGTATCCCAGGGGCGCAGGCGGTTCACAAGCGTCGCTGGGATCACGTGGGCCAGGCGAGCCAATGGGAGAAGGGAATCCCCCTTCATACTTTTGAGTGAAGAAAAGCTCAAATGTTAGTTTGTGATTTTCTTTTTGATGCAGAAACACTCGACAAAGCAGATTATTTTCTCCACGTTCAACCATGCTCTGGAATTTCCCTCCCTAAACCTCGCCACCTCTCCACCTCTCCATCTCTCCACCTCTCCACCTCTCCATCTCTCCATCTCTCCATCTCTCCACCTCTCCACCTCTCCATCTCTCCACCTCTCCACCTCTCCACCTCTCCATCTCTCCACCTCTCCACCTCTCCATCTCTCCATCTCTCCACCTCTCCACCTCTCCATCTCTCCATCTCTCCACCTCTCCACCTCTCCACCTCTCCACCTCTCCACCTCTCCACCTCTCCACCTCTCCACCTCTCCATCTCTCCATCTCTCCACCTCTCCATCTCTCCACTTCTCCATCTCTCCACCTCTCCATCTCTCCACCTCTCCACCTCTCCATCTCTCCATCTCTCCATCTCTCCACCTCTCCACCTCTCCACCTCTCCATCTCTCCACCTCTCCACCTCTCCATCTCTCCATCTCTCCATTTCTCCACCTCTCCATCTCTCCACCTCTCCACCTCTCCATCTCTCCATCTCTCCACCTCTCCACCTCTCCATCTCTCCATCTCTCCACCTCTCCACCTCTCCACCTCTCCACCTCTCCATCTCTCCATCTCTCCACCTCTCAACCTCTCCACCTCTCCACCTCTCCATCTCTCCACCTCTCCATCTCTCCATCTCTCCACCTCTCCACCTCTCCATCTCTCCATCTCTCCACCTCTCCACCTCTCCATCTCTCCATCTCTCCATCTCTCCACCTCTCCATCTCTCCACCTCTCCACCTCTCCATCTCTCCACCTCTCCACCTCTCCACCTCTCCATCTCTCCACCTCTCCACCTCTCCATCTCTCCACCTCTCCATCTCTCCACCTCTCCACCTCTCCACCTCTCCATCTCTCCACCTCTCCATCTCTCCACCTCTCCGTCTCTCCACCTCTCCACCTCTCCATCTCTCCATCTCTCCTCCTTTACAACCTCCTTAAAACCCACCTCTTTGACCAAGCTTTTGTTTGCCGCCTCCTGATATCTCCTCCTATGACTCGCCATCCATTTATTTCTGTGAAGGAAAGGATTCAGATGGGTTGATTCTTAAACAGCTTTACTATTGATACCTACATCTGGAGGAATATTCCAGAATGCCATACCCTTGTATAAGAAAGCAGACATTTCCCAAAGCATTTGGGTTTTCATTCCGCTGAACCATCGAGTGAATTAATTGATTGAGAGTTGGACAAAGAGTGATTCAGTCTATAAAGGAAATTAAATCCCATTCGCAATTGCAAATTCATCACTGTAGTAAAATCGCAGGAACTTTTCATGCCTGTTGAAAAAAACTAATTAAAAAAATTCCCTGACAATGCATTGACATCACATGCACTTTGGGAGAAAGTCATATAAAAGAGATAAATATTATCGAAGTTTTAAGGTCTTTTTTTGTGCGTTTTTTTCCACCGTATTACAAGGGCACTGAGGAGAGATTGAGTAGACTAGGCCTATATTCCCTAGAGTTTAGAAGAATGAGAGATGATCTCATTAAAACATACAAAATTCTTAAGGGCTTGATAGGGTTAATGCTGGGAAAACGTTTCCCCTGGCTGGGGAATCTAGAACCAGGGGTCACAGTCTCAGAATAAGGGGTCGGCCATTTAGGACTGAGACAAGGAGAAATTTCTTCCCTCAGAGGGTTGTGAATCTTTGGAATTCTCTGCCCCAGAGGGCTGTGGAGCTCAGCCATTGGGTATATTCAAGATAGAGGTCGATAGATTTTTGGGAACTAAGGGAATTAAGGGATATGGGGATAGGGCAGGAAAGTGGAGATGAGGTAGAAGATCAGCCATGATCTTATTGAATGGCGGAGCAGGCTTAAAAGGCCAAATGGCCTACTCCTGCTCCTATTTCTTATGCTCTTATACTATGAACTAAAGGGTAAAAATTCTGATGTGCCATTCTTGGCACATACCAAGGTTACATTTCACAAAATTGCGAACTGTAAAAGCACAGGCTGACGGTGCGCAATTTTGCGATATGCGTGCCTGGCATGCACCAAGGAATGGCGCATCGGAATTTTCACCCTTAAGTTTTTATCCCCCCTCAGATTCCCTGTGCAAAAAGCTTTCCGTTCAGTAGTTGGCAGTTCCTTCAATAAAAATTATAATTTAACACACTTAATTTTAAATTTTACTTTCTATTGGGTAGAATATTGGGTAGATTGTGCATTGGGAAGATGGCGGCCATTAGTTGCCTCACGCACTCAGTCAGGAGTGACATGGTGCCTGCTACTGCAGTTGGGATCGCTGGGCGACGCGTCCGAGCTCCCCTGACTTCCCCACTGAGCCAAAGTAGTGACTCAAAATGTTACAGAAGTAAACTGCCCAATCAGTGAGGAGTCCCACTCCGCTCTTTGTGGCAGTTCCGACGAAGGGTTTCGACCTGAAACGTTAACTCTCTTTCTCTCTCCACGGATGTTGCCTGGCCTGCTGAGTTTTTCCAGCGTTTTCTGTTGTTATTTCCGCTCTTTTGTCCCCTGCTTGTGAGCCTTTCCTGGACTATTCCTCTCCTGACGAAAGGTCATCGACCTGAAACGTTAACTCTGTTTCTCTCTTGAGAGAAGTCGCACAACACCAGGTTATAGTCCAACAGTTTTATTTGAAATCACAAGCTTTCGGAGCTGCTGCTCCTTCGTCAGGTGAAGTGAAGGAATACGAATCGGCAAAGCATATATAGACAGAGAACAATGCCTGTGTAGCGTACAATGTCAGACGACTACAGTTAATCTTTCTGACTGCCTTTTATCACACCTCGGCAGAGAGACAATCAGGTCAGTTTCTCTCTTCACAGACCTGCTGAGTATCTCCAGCATTTTCTGTTTTTATTCCTCCAGCTAAGTGTTTTAGGTAAGAGGGGAAAAAAAATGTTCTTTGAGTTCCCAGGATGGCAGGAACCTAGCATGAAGTTTCGACTTGTCAGGAAAGGAAAAGCAGAGTGTTTACTGAGCTCTGAACTGCACTTCCAACTCAGTGCCTCTTTACTGAACTTTTAAAGAGGGCAAGTGTTTACGTTGCAGTTTCAAGGGTCGAGACAATGGCCCAAAAATTCGTGAGGAGCCTTCGTGCGAGGGTAAGGCCTTCCCGCGATCTCTCACTGCGCGCCGGCTTTTTCAGTTCCAGCTCGCACGAACTTGATGTTCTGGACAGCTGCTGTGCTGGGCTTCCGTATCCCACAGGCGCAGTTAATTCGTGCGAGCTGTGGGATCACGTGACTCAGTTAGAGCCAATGGCAGCACACCATCTTCCATTCATAACTTTCACAATCAAGTGCTGTGAAAGCTATGAATCTATACCCCCCAAAAGAACAGCTAAACCTCAATTAAATTTAAAAAAAAAACCATCACATTAATAAAATAAGTATAGTTAAATAAATTAACCATTTTAAATAAAAAATTAAATTTTTGAAAAAATTTAAAATCTTTTAAAAAGTTATAAAAATAAACTTACCTGTCTTTAAAGTCTCTAAAAAAGATATACCTGTTAAAAAAAATTCAAAATAATACTTAATTCACTACTTACCTTGTTAAAAGTGGGTCTTACTCCTCCTTTTTTTATGTGTAAAATCTTCCGTACTTACCTGCGCGTTGAAACCACTAAGTGCACAGCGTGCGCGCAGCCTGTAGCGCGCACGCGGTTCAGCTAGGAACCGCCCCCTTTTCCATTCACCAAGTGCCGGTTTTCAGCGCATGCGCAGTGCATGCAGAAAACCGGCAATTGGAGACAGAATACGCGAGCGTACGCAGTGCGTACTCTCGCGTAGCGGCACTAATTTTTGGGTCATTATAACCGTGATGAAGTAATGAAGCATTCAGAACGGGATTATTCGCTTAAAGTTGGGCCCAGATATTGGGGGTTTCCTGAGAATGCTGAGCTAAACAGCGCAGAAGCGCTTTTAACTGCTACGACTTCTACTATTCAAAGGCAGCAATCGCAAAACTGCTTCTCTTCCCCGCCCCCCCCCCCACCTTTTCCTTCTGCTTTCAGATGAATAGACCCAGCTCAGGTTCAACTCATAAATAAACATAAGGCGTTGGAGGTTTCAAATCCTTGATCAAATAATTCAGAGCAACAAGTGCATGAATCTAAATGCAGCTTTATAGAGCTGAAATGTGTTTGCAGTGCAGAAGAGGAGAGCGTTTAGGTTCACCTCCCGTTTTAATAAATATTGCATTCAAGCTTGCCTCTGGCTGCGTGCCAGCAGTCTATGATTGAGCAGCAAGAGTGAGGTAGTGCAGACCATGTCAAGTCACAGTCATGGACTGACTCAATCTGTAGCACCGCACAGAGCTGGAGGTTTATCTGCATCTCTGTCGAGTTTCGTCAACACAGGGTCAAGTCCTGAGCTAAATCTTTGACAGATTTTTGTTAGGCAAGCTTATTAAGGGTTTACGGAATCAAGGCGGGCAGATGGAGTTAAGATACAGATCAGCCCTGATCTAATTGAATGGCGGAACAGGCTCAAGGGGTTGAATGGCCTCCTCCTGCTCCTATGACCGTCCACCGAGCTGACATGAATCTTGTCATTCATGTGGAAATGACTTATGAAATAATACTGGGCGGCCTGCTGGTGGCGCTGTCCAGGTAGAGTATAAATACTCGGGCATGGGCCCAGCTTGCTCAGGACATTCTTTAACAGGAACTAGTGAAGGACACAACTAGACCTCCATGTTGTAAAACAGTCGATTAAAGCTTTGTTTAATACTCAGACCAAGTGCCTAGTAGTTTTCTTACGTCAATTTAATCAACTGAAACCTGCTCCACGTCCTGAGTGATTTTGGGAACAGACAGCTACGACTCAAACTGTAGAAGGGACTCAGACGTAGTAATCAATCCATCATGGAGACACTACTCAGACCCGCCCGTCTTGACCTGGACCCGAATTCACCTACAGCTGCTAAGGTATGGAAACACTGGTATCGTACCTTCAGCAACTTCCTCGAGGAGTGTGGTGAGAATATTCCTAATGAGTTACGAATGCTTGCCAATTATGTATCCCCTCATGTGTTTGACTATATCGAAGACTGTGTAGACTATGACTCCGCTATCCGAATACTACAGCAAATATATGTTAAGGCCCCAAACTAAATTTTTGCTCGGCACCTACTGGCCACAACTCGACAACAACCCGGGGTATCACTTGACAAATTCCTTCAAGAGCTTCGCAGGCTCAGCAAAGATTGTAACCGCAAAGCTGTCTCAGCTGAGCAGTACTGGGAGGAATTAATTCGTGACTCTTTTATTAACGGAATTGCTTCTCCCCTCATACGCCAGCGTCTGTTGGAGAATAAAACCCTCGGGTTACAAGCTGCCTATAACCAGGCATAGTCTATGGACTTAGCTCAAAAAAATTCAGATGCCTATCTTTTACCACATGCACGGGCTGCTGCTACCACTTTTAGTGACTCCTTCGGTAAGCCTCAGGTGGAAGCCCTCACTGATGACGACCCTACCCTAGCGACATCTTGGCAATCTAAAAAGAAGTGTTTTTTCTGTGGAGGTGCATTCCACTATAGGAAATTTTGTCCTGCTCGTAATGCAACCTGCAATCATTGCAGTAAGAAAGGTCACTTTTCTAAGGTATGCCGGTCAAGAGCCTCGATTAGTGTTGCAGCTGCTATCTATAAAACTGCTCCTCCTCCCATCACAGCTGTTTTTCCCCAAAGCCTGTCCCATGCAGCCACGAGGGTTTCGGTAAATGGACACATTTTGAGTGCATTAATCGACTCATGTAGCTCTGACAGCTTCATTAGCGAGCGGGCTGTCAGTAAGTTAAAACTGCGTATTTACCCCTCGGACAGGGAAATTGCAATGGCTCTGACGACATTGACCACCAACTCTTCCGGCTTTTGTCTTGTCGACCTTATTCTCAATGGCCGCACTTATTTCTCCACCCGGCTCGGGGTGCTCAAAAACCTATGCAGTGATGTGCTCCTGGGACAGGATTTCCAGTAACAACACAAAAGACTCACTTTCGAGTTTGGAGAGTCAAAGCCGGAGCTTACTATTTCCAAAGTACCGTTTTGTGCGCTTTCGGCGGCTTCGCTCGACGAGCCCTCCTTGTTTGCCAATCTTTCCCCCCGATGTAAGCCCATAGTCACTAAATCACGACGTTTCAGCCAAGATGATCGATCCTTTATCGAGGCAGAGATCTCTCGCCTTCTAGCTGACGGTATCATTGAGCCATGTTCATCTTCCTGGCGGGCTCAAGTCATCGTTGTTAAAAATCCTCTGAAGCAACACAAGAAACGTCTTTGCATCGATAGGGAGGTATTGCTTCAGTTGTACAAGGTATTGGTGAGACCGCACCTGGAATACTGCATACAGCTTTGGTGTCCATACTTAAGAAAAGACATACTTGCTCTCGAGTCAGTACAAAGAAGGTTCACTCGGTTAATCCCGGGGATGAGGGGATGGACACATGAGGAGAGGTTGGGTAGATTGGGACTCTACTCATTGGTGTTCAGAAGAATGAGAGGCGATCTTATTGAAACATATAAGATTGTGAAGGAGTTGGATCGGGTGGATGCGGGGAGGATGTTCCCGATGATGGGTGAAACTAGAACTAGGGGGCATAGTCTTAGAATAAGGGGCTGCTCTTTCAAAACTGAGATGAGGAGGAACTACTTCACTCAGAGGGTGGTAGGTCCATGGAATATGCTGCCCCAAAAAACTGTAGAAGCTACATCATTACATAAATTTAAAACAGAAATAGACAGTTTCCTAGAAGTAAAGGGAATTAAGGGTTACAGGGAGCGGGCAGGAATTTGGACATGAGTCTAGGTTCAGATCGGTCATGGCCTGTGGGTAGCGGAGCGGGCCCAGGGGCCGTGTAGCCTGATCCTGCTCCTATTTCGTGTGTCCAATTCTGTTAGATTCAGGAGATGGTTCTGTGATAGTAGATTGGTGGTTAGGATCAGATCAGCCATGATCTTATTGAATGGCCGAGCAGGCTCGAGGGGCCAATTGGCCTACTCCTGCTCCTATTTCTTATGTTCTTATATTCTTAAACTATTAACCAGTATACCGACCTGGATGCCTACCCACTACCATGCATCAATGACATGGTCAATAACCTTGCCAACTACAGGGTATTTTCAACTTTTGACTTAAAGAGCACATACCATCAAGTACCGATAAAGGACTCTGACAAAAAGTATACGGCCTTTGAGGCCAATGGTCAGCTTTACCAGTTTTGTCGCCTTCGATTTGGGGTCACCAATGGGGTGGCCGTCTTTCAACGGGCAATGGATAGCCTAGTCAAACAGGAGAACTTAACGGACACTTTTCCATATCTGGATAATATCACCATTGCTGGTCATGACCAGAAGGAGCATGATGCCAACCTCCAGAAATTTCTTGCCGTTCTCCGTCATCGCAACTTAACCTTAAATGAGTCCAAATCTGTGAAATTAGTACCATCAGTCAACATCCTTGGCTACTGGGTGGGCAATGGTGTCATCAAACTGGATCCGGAGCGACTTTGTCCGCTTCAGGAGCTCCCTCCTCCTACGAATCTCAGCTCTCTTCGTCGGGCCCTCGGCATGTTCGCCTATTATGCGAAGTGGATACCTCACTTTTCCGACAAGATCCAGCCCCTGCTTCACGCGAAGTCATTTCCGTTGGAGGCGAGAGCTATTTCAGCTTTCGACCTCCTCAAGCAACAACTAGGGGGCTTCATTCCATCGATGAAAATCTCCCTTTCGTGGTCGAGTGCGATGCATTGGAGGTGGCGATCTCAGCTACCTTGAATCAAGGCGGTCGACCCGTTGCATTTCTGTCCAGAACTTTGCAGGGTAGCGAGCTCCATTATCCTCCTGTCGAGAAGGAGGCTATGGCTATCATCGAAGCAGTACGTAAATGGAGTTATTTTCTCGCTCGTCGCCATTTCACGCTCATAACCGATCAGCGCTCTGTGGCCTTTATGCTGGATAACCAGAAACGCACTAAGGTCAAGAATAACAAAATACAGCTCTGGAGGATGGAATTGGCTGCCTTTGGCTACACCATACAGTATCGACCCGGCAAAGAGAATGTGGCCCCGGATACCCTCACGCGTGTATTCTGCTCTTCCATGTCAACTTCGACTCTTGCGGATCTTCATACTGACTTATGCCATCCTGGCGTTACCCGTATGTTGCACTTTGTGCAATCTAAAAATCTCCCATTTTCTACGGAAGACGTGAAAAGAACTTGTAGAATTTGCGCGGAATTAAAACCGCAATTCTTCCGTCCGTCGGATGGCTCGCTCATACACGCTATACAGCCTATGCAACGACTCAGCATTGAATTTAAAGGGCCATTGCCTTCCTCAACGCGAAACACCTACTTGCTTACTATGGTGGACGAATATTCACGCTTTCCCTTTGCTTTCCCCTGTCCCAATATGCTTACTTCCACAGTGATCAAATGCCTCGATCAGGTCTTTTCCCTTTGCGGTATGGCCAATTTCATCCACTGTGATTTCATCCCTCCTTCATGTCAAGCGAACTCAAAAGTTATCTTTCCCAACGGGGAATTGCCACAAGTAAAACGACACTGTATCATCCTATTGGAAACGGACAGGTTGAGAGATACAACGCTATCGTTTGGAACGCTGTTCGTCTCGCACTGAGGTCACGCAACCTATCAGACCAGCAGTGGGAAACTGTGCTCCCTGACGCGTTGCATTCCATCAGGTCTCTTCTTTCTACATCCACCAATGTTACTCCTCACAAACGATTCTTCGGGTTCCAGCGTCGCTCCACTCATGGGACGTCTTTACCATCATGGTTGGCAGCTCCTGGCCCCATGCTGCTCCGAAGATTCGTCCGATCCTCCAAGAGTGATCCCCTCGTCGACGAAGTGGAACTGACGGATGTCAATCCCACGTACGCGGATGTGCGGTACCCTGATGGCCGGGAATCCACAGTGTCACTTCGGGATCTGGCTCCCTGCCCAATCGGTCCCACGGACCCAATCGATAGTGGGATCCGTATTAATGACGCCGATACCCTGCGCTCCTCTGAGGATGACGCCCTACCCGGGACGTCAAGGGATCTGCCAACTATTCCGCCGGATCAACCCGGGGAACAGAGCGCTCCCCGCGGGATGGCCACCCGAAGCCAGGACACCAGTCAGTCACCGACTACTGAGCAGGGTGAAGCCAGCTCTGCGCCGGTGGGGACCCGCACCTGGAGCCACGATCTCCCCAGTCCCCCTCAGGTCGATCAAGGCGACACAGACTCTGCCAGCCCGCCGGTACGAACCAAGCGACCCAGGGACCAAAACACGGTCCGAGGAGACGGGCCTTCCGGCCTCCAACGGAGATCAAAATAACTGCGTCTATTCTTAGTCCGATTAATTCGGTAGAAGGAAGCCGTCGGACTTCCAAACTTTCAGGCGGGAAGAATGACATGAAACTTGTCATTCATGTGGAAATGACTTATGAAATAATACTGGGCGGCCTGCTGGTGGCGCTGTCCAGGGAGAATATAAATACTCGGGCATGGGCCCAGCTTGCTCAGGACATTCTTTAACAGGAACTAGTGAAGGACACAACTAGATCTCCATGTTGAAAAACAGTTGATTAAAGCCTTCTTTAATACTCAGACCAAGTGCCTAGTAGTTTTCTTACGTCACGAGCCTTGCGTACTCTGCTTCAAACTATCTCAAAGGCCTTTTTTTTTGTCGCTTTCATCGGCTTCCTGCTGAACAAGGAAGCACCGGGTTGAGGAATTTTCCCACCATCCATGTGTAGAATTCGCAAAATTATCGCGATTTTATAAAATAAGAAGGAGACATATAGTTTCGTACAAACAGCTTTATTTCAGCAGAATGCTGTCAGGTTTTCAAAGTGGACACAAGCAGCCTGTAAAATGGCCACCACGCCTCGTGGCAGAACGTTCTAGACTTTTCAATAAGCAGACAAGATGGCGTTCCAATAAACATTTGTGCGAGATCGGACAAGACTCAGCACATTTGAGATAATTCACAAGACATAATGGGTTTGCATTTTACACATAAATACTGAAATCGGTCTCCCAGGTGCGAATAAGGGCTATTGTACCGAGCGATCAAGAACCCATCCAAAGACATTAATATGCAAAATCCCCACGACTCTACGATGAGAGAGCCATTTGCGGGTAGTTACAGAAACATTTGGAAGCCCCAAAAGCCCTCCAGGGAGAATACTGACCGGTTACACAATGGGAGAAGTATTAACGGATACTCAGACAGTTACAAGTATCACCGAAACCCATTAAACGGAGATCACCCTATACAAGAAGTTTGAGCGCCAAAACCCTGACAAAAGAAAGACATTAAGATTGGGCGGGAAAAGAGGAATTACAGCACTATAACTGTAAGGTACAACCGTCCATCTGTCTCTTGCTCTTGCCTCTTGACTCTTGGATCTTGACTCTTGACTGCTGTCTCTGCCTCTTGCTGCTCGACTTGCTGGAAGACTATTGAACTTTCTGATCCGCCAGGATCAACCTCGTGGCTTGCCGCGAAGATCTGTGAAGAACTGGGCTGTGAAGCCTTGAAACGGGCACACCATCCCGAGAAGTCGGTAAACGGTGTTGGAACCGAAGGCCCGAGATGAGATGAGATGAGATGAGAGGAGATGAGAAGAGAAGAAGACGACAATACGTATCGCCACGGTCAGTAAGCCCCGACCGCGCCTGTAGGTCAAATAAACACTTTCCTTGCCCAGGAAGACCATTCTTTGAGTTTTACAAACTGGTGAGGGCACAGGAAGACCATTCTTCGAGTTTTATCGCATCGGTGTGAGGGCACAGGAAGACTATTTTTTGAGTCGTGTCGGAACTCCGAGGACAACACAGATCTTCATGACAGCAGACGGTCCAGCCTGCTAGCCGGAGCAGAAACGAGTAAACAAGTGGGGTACAGAGACCCCTGATCAACACGTGGGTGGTCAGGTGCTGCGGGAAAAACATCCGAGCAGAGTTTCGGAATTCTCCGAGTTATCACGAGTGGTGAGCATGAGTCTCGATCCTACAAATCTAGTTTAGGACAGGTATTGATAGGGGAGGGTTTAAGTTTTAAGGATAATTGTAATGTGTGCCCCCTTTTACGATGTGTCGTGCGCTCCTCGTTTCCCAAAAATTAGTTACATAACTGCGTGTAAGATTGTACTGTCATTAATCTGTGCTTATGACATGTATTTCGTAATCTTGAATAATATGCAATAAAGATTTTCCATTTCGCACTATTCAACCGGGTCTACCTGAGTTTTCTCTGCATTATTGCTCTCGCACCTAAGTCCAGTGTCAGAACCGTAAGGGCGAGTGGGTCGAACCACTCACAGGTGTCTAGTGTTACCAGGCTGGCTGGAGACCAGAACAGGCAACAAGGCCTAACCTCGCACTAGCACCCAGGCTAAGCACAGAGCCACAGGTCTCACCCCTTACACATGTAAATGTATACACTAATCGGAATTATTCACTCCAGTGCTCAAAGATAATCCTTATTTACATTTGGCCCAACTGGTCCATGCCGGGAAACCCAACTCAAACCCCCTCCTCCCCACCGCATCACACCAGGGGCTTTATCAATCAAAGGGCTTGTAAATACAGTCATGAAAACGCTGATTGTACTAGCACTGACCACTAAGGCAACGAGTCTCCCGCTGAGAATGGTGCCTTACATAGAATGGCGTAGTATGTACAGCACAGAAACCGGCCATTCGGCCCAACAGGTCCATGCCGGTGTTTGTGCTCCATATGAGCCTCCTCCCACCCTACTTCATCTCACTCTATCAGCGTAGCCTTCTATTCCTTTCTCCCTCATGTGCTTATCTAGCTTCCCCTTAAACGCATCGATCTCGCCTCAACCACTCCATGTGATAGCGAGTTCCGCTTCCACATTCTAATCACTCTCTGGGTAAAGAAGTTTCTCGTGAATACTTTATTGGATTTATTAGTAACTATCTTATATTTATGGCCCCTAGTTCTGGTCTTCCCCACAAGTGGAAACATCTTCTCTACGTCTACCCTATCAACCCTTTCATAATCTTAAAGTCCTCTAGCAGGTCACTGTTGCAACAATCTTTATCTCCCTCCAGCCTGGTAACATAAACAAATAGAAAAGAGAATTTTAAATGCTTAGCACCAGTTAGCAATCTGGGGCTACACCTTCAACTCGGCGTTCAACCCTTGGAAGAGCACTAACCTGATCATTTCCCCTGATGAATGAGGAGCCCTATTGAGCCCCATCATGGAGTTCATCAAGGATAAAGAAAGGTAGAATGGCACTGATCAAAACTTCATAGCCGTGTTAACATATTCTGGGGCTCTCCATGGGCATAATGGATAAATGCTCCTTGTGGTGTGGAACCGACCCATACAGACTCCAAAGTCATGTGGTTAGAATGTGGAACTCGCTCCCACAAGGGGTGGTTGAGGCAAATAGCATGGATACATTGAAGGAGAAGCTAGATAAGCACATGAGGGAGAAAGGAATAGAAGGATATGTTGATAGGGTGAGATGAAGTAGGGTGGGAGGAGGCTCGTGTGGAGCATAAACGCCGGCACGGACCAGTTGGGCCGAATGGCCTGTTGCTGTGCTGTACATTCGAAGTAATTCTATGTACAGTAATATCCTGGCCAGTGCCATGCTTACTGATCTCAATCGGGACAGAGCTGGAGCCAGTGTCCTTGGCTATGGAGAGGTGTACGGGAGGACATAAATCAGCCTGGGTTACTGGACCCGATTGCTGGCCAGTGACTCTGCTGAATAATTTTAAAGATCTCGATTAGGTCACCCCCTCAGCCATTACTTTTCTAGAGAAAAGAGCCCCAGCCTGTTCAGCCTTTGAGAATGAATCAGAATATATAATTTAAGAGAGGGGTTGCTCTCGGTTTAAAATAAATAAAAAAATAAATTTCACTTAAGCCAGGGCTGGTGTAACTGGCAATCATTTCTCGATGTTGCTGACTGCAGCATGGTGTCTATGCCGTACCATTTAAAAATATTACTCCAAGCTCTTTGCGTCCAAATTTAAAGAAAGGGTTGAGTCAGGCACTTGGCTCGAGGCCTCCAAAGAAAACATACATAGCTTGTGCCGAATGAAGCAAACCACATCATTAAATATGCAGCTACGTTTGTGTCTCTGCCGTATAAATAGTGTAATTTAGACTACACAGTTGCCTATTGATGAGGTGCTGGTCGGTATGTACAATGTGTCTATTTAATGTGTGGATTTTCTTTTTTATATGTTGAATAAATGGGCCCTGCGTAAGTTATATAACCATTCCCTTCCACTTCTTCACACTAAGGGCTCCTCTATTCCCAGACACATCACTCAATGTTTCTACAAATCGTTTAGATCCATCTATTGTCCATAGTGGGCAACGTGCACTCATTATTCTACTCTTCAATCAGTGACATAGGAACATAGAAATTTAGGAACAGGATTTGGCCATTCAGCCTACTCCTGCCCCCTCATGTCTCCATGTTCGGTGACGCGTTTCTTGCTGGCTTAAAGCTAGGCCCTGCCTTTGGAATTCAATTCTTAATCAAGATTTTCTTTTGTTTACTGGCCAAGAGTTTCCGCTTTGGGCGCAATCGGCGATCCGGGCGCAAATTGCGCTCAGAGTTGCGCTAGTTTTCAGAAGTTAGTCTTTTTTGGCGCAAGTTTCCACTCAAGCGCATTTGCATATTGCTGAATGTAAAATCTTCCATGAACTCAGTGCAATCGGGCAGTGTTATAGAACGCAATTTATAAAACATAAATTGCATTAAAAAATATTCCTCGATGTGTTTAAGAGCGGTGACCTGGCGCGGTTTTATTAACACAGCTGAAAATGAGGTCATCACAAAAAAATAAGCATTTTTAAATAAGAGAGTGTCCCGTCCTCCACCTGTGAGTAACCGGATTTCAAATCACTGAAAATGACTTTAAAAAACTGTACAGAACCATTTACTAGTTATATTGGTGTACAGTAGTCAGTTTCTTAGTACTTATAAAAATATTTAAGAGCTTTGAAAACATGCTTATTAGTGCCCTTGCGCCTAAAAAAAACCCAGCTTAATTTTAAGAGCCTTTTCGAAGGCCCGCAAACGGGCGCAGTTAGCGGAAACTCGCCACGGTGATTCATTCGATTTGCGGCCAGTTTTGTGGGCGGGGCCGGCTTCCAGCGCGATGTTTTATCCACCGGCGCCAAAGATCGCGGAAACTCGATTGGCACCGGACGTAACTTGCACTTGAAATCCCTCGATCTTTTGCGCCAGTTTGGACGGTTTGGGGGCGAATTGAGCGCAACCTAGCGGAAGCTCCGGGCCGCTGCCTTTAGAACAGTTTCCCCCCATTGTCACCCCTTCCATCTCATCAATACCTTCAGCCAGTGGAACACGACATGGTGGGCTGCACCTTGCTATTGCCATCCTGTGATTGTCCAAAGGGAGTGGGCTTACGGTCTTGCCCCCAGGTTGATTACTTTCCTGCTGTGGAGTTCTCTATGAGGAGAGATTGAGTAGACTCGGCCTATATTCTCTAGAGTTTAGAAGAATGAGAGGTGATCTCATTGAAGCATACAAAATTCTTACAGGGCTCGACAGAGTAGATGCAGGGAGGATGTTTCCCCTGGCTGGGGAGTCTAGAACCAGGGGTCACAGGCTCAGAATAAGGGGTCGGCCATTTAGGACTGAGATGAGGAGAAATTTCTTCATAGAAACATAGAAGATAGGAGCAGAGTAGGCCATTCGGCCCCTCGAGCCTGCTCCGCCATTCGATGAGATCATGGCTGATCATCCAAACTCAGTACCATGTACCTGCCTTCTCCCCATATCCCTTGATACCTTTAGCTTTAAGAAATATATCTAACTCATTCTTGAATATATTTAATGACTTGGCCTCAACTACCTTCTGTGGTAGAGAATTCCACAGGTTAACCACTCTCTGGGTGAAGAATCAGAGGGTGGTGAATCTTTGGAATTCTCTACCCCAGAGGGCTGTGGAGGCTCAGTCGTTGAGTATATTCAAGGCTGAGATTGATAGATTTTTGAATATTAAGGGAATCAAGGGATATGGGGGTAGTGCAGGAAAGTGGAGTTGAGGTAGAAGATCAGCCATGATCTTATTGAATGGCAGAGCAGGCTCGAAGGGCCGAATGGCCGACTCCTGCTCCTATTTCTTATGTTCTTATGTTCTCTGTCTGTGGCCCTGGAGAAAGAGCTGGGAAAATGCCACTGGTTGGGGGTGGGGAAGGGAGGGGAGGGAGAGGGTGATAGTGGGAGGGAGAAATAGATTTGGAATTCCAGTCAAAATTAGTACTCTGACTCCAAGCAAATCTGCTGCAATTATAGGGCCAAACATTGAACTCTCCATTTAAAACCGTTACTGCAGATTTCTACAGAGGAGATTGAAAGTGTCCAGTAGGCAGTATGTAAATTGGAGAATTTATGGAATGTCATATTTCATAGTAATATCAGGGGCTAATAATGTAGCCAATCAACTGGCATGATTTTAATATGGAAACATTTTCTTAGCAGTACTGTAATTATGTTTTATTTACTGTGGCCCGGATTTTCCGGGACCAATACACAGCGTACGCGGCCGTAATTTCAGGTCCATTGGTTTCACTTCCCGAAAACGAATAGCGAATACTTTGTGCCGTTTGATATTGGAACCCGGCCCTCTACTTCCAGTTTTAAGGATTATGGGTTAAGTCAACGTGTGTTCTGCTAATTTGTCCCATTATCCCTAAATGTTGTAAGGTGAGGTATCATGTCTACTTGCTCCATGCTGCCTTAACATGATAACTTCAATAATGTTTATCTCTCGTCTGACCTCCACCCAAAGTACATTTTTTTAAAATTCGTTCACGGGATGTGGGCGTCGCTGGCAAGGCCAGCATTTATTGCCCATCCCTAGTTGCCCTTGTGAAGGTGGTGGTGAGTCGCCTTCTTGAACCGCTGCAGTCCGTGTGGTGAAGGTGCTCCCACAGTGCTGTTAGGGAGGGATTTCCAGGATTTTGACCCAGCAACGATGAAGGAACGGCGATATACTTCCAAGTCAGGATGATGTGTGACTTGGAGGGGAACCTGGAGGTGGTGGTGTTCCCATGCGCCTGCTGCCCTTGTCCTTCTAGGTGGAAGAGGTCGCGGGTTTGGGAGGTGCTGTTGAAGAAGCCTTGGCGAGTTGCTGCAGTGCATCTTGTAGATGGTGTACACACTGCAGCCACAGTACACCGGTGATGGAGGGAGCAAACGTTTAAGGTGGTGGATGGGGTGCCAATCAAGCAGGCTGCTTTGTCCTGGATGGTGTCGAGCTTCTTGAGTGTTGTTGGAGCTGCACTCATTCAGGCAAGTGGAGAGTATTCCATCACACTCCTGACTTGTGCCTTGTAGATGGTAGAAAGGCTTTGGGGAGTCAGGAGGTGAGACACTCGCCGCAGAATACCTAGCCTCTGACCTGCTCTTGTTGCCATAGTATTTATGTGGCTGGTCCAGTTAAGTTTCTGGTCAATGATGACCCCCAGGATGTTGATGGTGGGGGATTCAGCGATGGTGATGCCGTTGAATGTCAAGGGACAGTGCTTAGACTCTTGCTTGTTGGAGATAATCATTGCCTGGCACTTGTGTGGCGTGAATGTTACCTGCCACTTATCAGCCCAAGCCTGAACAGTTTGCAGATGATACTAAAATCGGCTGTGTGGTTGATACTGAAGAAGGAAGCTGTAGACTGCAGGAAGATATCAATAAATTGGTCAGGTGGGCAGAACAGTGGCAAATGGAATTCAATCCAGAGAAGTGTGAGGTAATGCATTTGGGGAGGGCTAACAAGGAAAGGGAATACATGTTAAATGGTAGGACACTGAGTAGTGTAGAGGAACAAAGGGACCTTGGAGTGCATGTCCACAGATCCCTGAAGGTAGCAGGCCAGGTAGATAAAGTGGTTAAGGCGGCATACAGAATGCTTGCCTTTATTAGCCGTGGCATAGAATACAAGAGCAGGGGGGTTATGCTTCAACTGTATAAAACACTAGTTAGGCCTCAGCTAGAGTACTGCGTGCAGTTCTGGTCACCACATTACAGGAAAGATGTGATTGCACTAGAGAGGGTACAGAGGAGATTTACAAGGATGTTGCCGGGAGTAGAGAATCTTAGCTATGAGGAAAGACTGGATAGGCTGGGTCTGTTTTCATTGGAACAGAGGAGGCTGAGGGGTGACTTTATTGAGGTGTATAAAATTATGAGGGGCATAGATAAAGTGGATAGAAAGGACCTATTTCCCTTAGCAGAGGGGTCAAAAACCAGGGGGCACAGATTTAAAGTAATTGGTGGAAGGTTTAGAGGGGATTTGAGGGGAAATTTCTTCACCCAGAGGGTTGTGGGGGTCTGGAACTCGCTGCCTGAAAGGGTGGTAGAGGCAGGAACCCTAACCACATTTAAAAAGTACTTGGATGTGCACTTGGGATGCTCTAACCTGCAGAGCTACGGACCAAGAGCTGGGAAGTGGGATTTGGCTGGATAGCTCTTTGTTGGCCGGCGCGGACACGATGGGCCGAAATGGCCTCCTTCCGTGCTGTAACTTTCTATGATTCTAGATTCTATGAACGTCGTCCAGGTCTTGTTGCATGTGATGTGAAGACACTTCGCGCAGAATTCCCCTCATTTGACATCATTCCACTCTGTTGCAGAGACCTCATGGGCGGGGGTGGGGGGTGGGGGGGGGGGGGGTGCCAGGGTCCTCCTGCCGGTTCAGGTCCCTGTGAATTACATGGGTTAGACGGCCTATCAACACCCCGATTCCCCTTTAGGGATTATGGTGCAATACACCTCCTTTTAAAAGAGAAACATGTGATTTTTCCACCACTTACTCCAAGATATTTCCCTTTGTAATTAAGTTTCTCGATTGAGAAATCTCTTTTTTGATGTAATCCCATTCACAAGGCATTCCCACGAAGCCCTGTGTAATAATATGTTGTTAAATGGTGAGCTAGACATAGTGGAGTGATAGGGAGAGAGAAAAAAAGAAAAAGACTTGCATTTATATCGCACCTTTCATGACCTCAGGACGTCCCAAAGCCATTCATAGCCAATGAAGTACTTTTTTAAGTGTAGTCACTGTTGTAATGTAGGAAACACAGCAGCCAATTAGCACACAGCAAGCTCCCACAAACAGCAATGAGATAATGACCAGATAATCTGTTTTAGTGATGTTGGTTCAGCGATAAATGTTGGCCAGGACTCCCCTGATCCCTTCGGAGCAAATATGCTTCTTAATACTGCAGTCAGTGTGATTGGATTTTCCATCTTTGCTAAGTGGTTTGATGTGTCTAGGCTGAAGAAGGGGTTTTATCATTGGGATCCCAAACAGCTTATCTCCCCTAGCTCCCCAAATAAAGATTCCTGATATCTCACCAAGGCTCCTAGCTCCCCAAATAAAGATGCCTGATATCTCACCAAGGCCCCTCGCTCCCCAAATAAAGATTCCTGATATCTCACCAAGGCCCCTCGCTCCCCAAATAAAGATTCCTGATATCTCACCAAGGCCCCTCGCTCTCCAAATAAAGATTCCTGATATCTCACCAAGGCTCCTCGCTCTCCAAATAAAGATTCCTGATATCTCACCAAGGCCCCTCGCTCTCCAAATAAAGATTCCTGATACGATAGCAAAATACTGCGGATGCTGGAAATCCGAAATACCAACAGAAAACGCTGGAAAATCTCAGCAGGCCAGGCAGCATCCGTGGAGAGAGAAACAGAGTTAACGTTTCAGGTCGAAGACCTTTCGTCAGAACTGGAAAAAAGCAGGAAATGAAATAGATTTAAAGCAAGGATAATGCTGGGAAAAGGGGGAGGGGATGAAAGAACAAAGGGAAGGTCGGTGGTGGGATAGAAACCAGGAGAGATTAAGAGACATTGAGAGACATTAAGAGATATTCAAGGCAAGAGGAGGTGGTAATGTGACAGGTTGAGGCTAGATGAAGTGTGAAATGCACTGGCGGAATGAAGGACAGCTGCCAGCTTCTGGGAGGGAGGAAAAAAAGGGCCCTTTTTCCAGCATTATACTTGCTTTAAATCTATTTCATTTCCTGCTTTTTTCCAGTTCTGACGAAGGGTCTTCGACCTGAAACATTAACTCTGTTTCTCTCTCCATGGATGCTGCCTGACCTGCTGAGTATTTCCAGCATTTTCTGTTGTTATTAAAGATTCCTGATATCTCACCAAGGCTCCTCGCTCCCCAAATAAAGATTCCTGATATCTCACCAAGGCCCCTTGCTCCCCAAATAAAGATTCCTGATATCTCACCAAGGCCCCTCGCTCTCCAAATAAAGATTCCTGATATCTCACCAAGGCCCCTCGCTCTCCAAATAAAGATTGCTACTCCTGATATCTCACCAGGGCTCCGCATTGAGTTTATGCAGCTGGCTCATGTAACCTGTGCTTTGAGCCTACGTAGAACCAATAAACGGCAGAATTATCAATGTAGGATTAAAAGGCCAGCCACCTGCAGATGATCTGCCTTGTATCAGTTACTGGACAGGAGGGAAGCATCTAACCTCAATTATTTATAGTGAATAGTTAGTGGCGAAGTATATCCAAACAGCTTGTGGAGTAAACTGTAGGGTTATGGTTCAGCTGTTCTTGGCAGTCTCCATTGTTTCTGCACTGGAACAGATCTAGAATATTCTAAATGGAACAATGCACAATTCAATCCTCATTAAAGTAAGTCACTATTCAGAACAATGAATAGGAACAGGAGTAGGCTGTTCATCCCCCTTTGATACCCTTACCTAACAAACATCTCTCCATCTCAGTCTCGAAAGCTCCAATTGTCCCAGCGTCCACAGTCTTTTGTGGGGTGGGGGGGGAAAGAGTGCCAGATTTCTAACACCCTTTGTGTGGGAAAAAGTGCTTCCTCATTTCACTCCTGGCTCTAATTTTAAGATTATGCAAAAAAGCAAGGGGGGAGATGAGGAGAATTTTTTTTTTACGCAGCGCGTTGTGATCTGGAATGCGTTGCCTGAAAAGGGCGGTGGAACCAGATTCAATAGTAACTTTCAAAAGGGAATTGGATAAATACTTGAAAAGGAGAAATTTGCAGGTCTATGGAGAAAGAGCAGGGGGAGTGGGACTAATTGGAGAGCTCTTTCAAAGAGCTGGCACAGGCACGATGGGCAGAATGGCCTCCTTCTGTGCTGTATGATTCTATGTTCCCTTGTTCTTGATTAACCCAAACAGAGGAAATAGTTTCTCTGTATCTGCCCTATCGAATCCTTCTAACATGCCAATTATCAGAGCTTTGACAAGGAATGGCTACCCCATTAAACTTGTCCAAAGGTTTTAAATTCCTCGTTCTCTCATTGCTCTCAATGGACTGTGACCCTGATGATGTCATCGCTTGTGTGCCTCAGCCATGATGCTCTCATGTCCTGTTCAACTCATTACATTTCCCCAGTGAGACACCTCCTGGGGGGAAAAGGAGGTCATGTGAAAGCAGCAATAACATTGAAGGTCTCGATCCTTGATTTCAAACTTCTGAATGCAGAGTTTTAGTAAGGGCCCCATTAGCGTGCAAAATGCTTGGTGCCTTCACCGTGTCATTGTGCTGTTATACATGTTTTTGTTTTCTTATTTCGATTCCCCTGTTCAAGTGCTTTCAATATTTCATCAATAGATAGATTTGTCCTGATGTATTTCTGTCAAGAAAACTAGGATTTTTGGCTATATGGTTTGACAGTGCTCTCCTGGCCAGCCTCCCCCACCTTCCATCCTCCGTAAACTTGAGCTCATCCAAAACTCTGCTGCCCGTGTCCTAACTCGCACCAAGTCCCGTTCGCCCATCACCCCCCTGTGCTCGCTGGCCTGCAACGTCTCACGGTCTAGCAACACCTCCATTTTAAAATTCTTATCCTTGTTTTCACATCCCTCCGTGGTCTCGCCACTCCCTGTCTCTGTAATCTCCTCCAGCCCCACAACCCTGCAAGATCTCTGCGCTCCTCCGATTCTGGCCTCTTGCCCATCCCCGATTTTCATCGCTCCACCATCGGCGGCCGTGCCTTCAGCTGCCGAGGCCCCGAGCTCTGGAATTCCCTCCCTAAACCTCGCCACACCTCTCTCTCCTCCTCTAAGACGCTCCTTAAAACCTACCTGTTTGACCAAGCATTTGGTCACCTGTCCTAATATCTCCTTATGAGGCTCGGTGTCAAATTTTGTTTGGTAACGCTCCTGTGAAGCACCTTGGGATGTTTTACCACGCTAATGGCACTATACAAATGCAAGTTGTTGTTGTAATGTGATTACCACTGACACCAATGATTCACTCTGGGCTTTAAAACATTTTGAGTGCGGTAATCAAACTTGAGATGTTTGTGGCTCTTTCTGGGCCACAAGGAACCTTAAGAAAATGTTAAAAAATAAAGTCATTGACCTGGACCTCTTCTGACCTGATTGCCGCCAGCTTGCGGCGCCACGTGGGATCCCGGGAGTTAAAACGCCGTCGCGGTGCCGATGAGATCATCGGGCCACAATTCCTACATTTTAAGTAGGCTCCCGCCTGGCTGTCCTCCCCACTCCATTTTTGCACGGTTTAAAGTGGCGTCGTGCAGGAACATGTCAGACGCGCACGTTGGAACCACCGCCCCCCCCGCCGCCATTTTAATTACCCGCCTGCCCCGGGCTGGGTTAAAATCCGGCCTTAAATTATAGGGAAATAAAATATCGTTTCAAGACAATTTATAAGAAAGAACATGCATTTACATAGCGCCTTTCACCACCCCAGGCGTCCCAATGCGCTTCCCAGCCAATGAAGCACTTTTTGAAGCGTGGTCACTGTTGTAATATGGGAAACGCGGCAGCCAATCTGCACACAGCAAGATCCCACAAACAGAAATGCGACGATAACCAGATAATCTGTTTTAGTGATGTTGGTTGAGGGGGATAAATATTGGGGAGAACGCCCCTGCTCTTCTTCGTAATAGTGTCCAAATTCTTAGGTGGATTTTGAGTGGGAATTTATTTAAAAGATCTGATACAAGTTTCTTTTTTATCTTGTTGTTTAAGGAAATTTTAAAAAAAAACACAATTTTTTTTAATGTCACGATTCTTCTCCCGGGCTCCTCACGGCCGTGTCCTGGAGATTAATCTTCACTTCCTGGAGACTCCAGGGCAACCCTGGTGGGTTGGCAAGTGGCGACCCTATACCACACTGATGTCAGTACATGAATCTTTCATAATAAATCACTAGCATCACCGGCAGGGCTGAAATATATAGAGGGTAATCTGTGGGGACATGTGATATAGGACTTTTCAAGCAATTCATTAACACTTCAGTCAGGGCCCATTCGCAATGGAGAAGAAAACTGTGCAGCCCCATAGACTGTTCCATTTATAATGCTTGAGGGCACTTGAATACAAGTATGATGTTATATTTCCATGGGAACTATTAGAAGCGCAGAAGGAAAGATTGGATAGGCTGGGGTTGTTTTCTTTGGAACAGAGGAGGCTGAGGTGAGACTTGATTGAGGTGTATAAAATTATGAGGGGCCTGGATAGAGTGGAGAGGAAGGACCTATTTCCCTTAGCAGAGAGGCCAATAACCAGGGGGCATAGATTTAAGTACAGTAATTGGTCGGAGGTTTAGAGGGCAGTTGAGGAGAAATATTTTCACCCAGAGGGTGGTGGGGGTCTGGAACTCGCTGCCTGAAAGGGTGGTAGAGGCAGAAAACCTCATCGCATTTAAAAAGTACTTGGATATGCACTTGAAGTGCTGTAACCTACAGGGCTACGGACCAAGAGCTGGATCGCTCTTTTTCGGCCGGCACGTACACAATGAGCCGAATGGCCTCCTTCTATGCCGTAAATTTCTATGATTCTATAAGGCACTTTAATGCTCTCCGTTAAGTCATTGAAGTTGATTCTCAGCTCTCTGTTCAATTTTTGTTTATTTCTTTGGGTTTGTTGTCCAGATGCTGAGAGTTCCTGGACCATCCGCCACCTGGTAGCTGCGAGGGTTCAGTAAACTACTCTGATACCGGGGGCTAAGAGGGTTAAAATTGTGAGGAGAGGTTGCATAAACTTGGCTTGTCTTCCCTTGAGCACAGAAGGTTGAGGGGTGGCCTGATCGAGGTGTTTAAAATGTTAAAAGGGTTCGATAGGGTAGTTACGGAGAAACGATTTCCTCTGATGGGAGAATCAAGAGCGAGGGGACATAATCTTAAAATTAGAGCTTAGGCCGTCAGGAGGGAAATCAGGAAGCACTTTTTCACACAAGGGGAAGCTAGATAAGCACAGGAGGGAGAAAGGAATAGAAGGATATGCTGATGGGGTGAGATGAAGAGGGGTGGGAGGAGGCTCGTGTGGAGCATAAACACTGGCACGGACCTGTTGGGCCGAATGGCCTGTTTCTGTGCTGTAAATACTTTGTAATACAAAGGGTAGTAGACATTTGGAACTCTCTTCCGCCCCCCTGCCCCGCCCCCCGAAAAAAAAGGCTGTGGATGTTGGGACAATTGGAGCTTGTAGGATTGGGATGGATAGGGTGTTGTTGGCTAAGGGTATCAAGGGAGCAAAGGCAGGTAAATGGAGGTTGAGGTGCTGATCAACCATGATCTAATTGAATGGTGGAGCAGGCCGGAGGGGCTGAATGGCCTCGTCCTGTTCGTAATGTTGCTACGTTCCTACTCCCAGCCTCCTCCAGTGCCGCCCCAATCCAACCATTAAGTGCCGAGCACAGCCAACAACAACATTTTTGCCTTCCGCAGCAGCACATCTGAGTTCAGCAAGTCAGCAGAGTAGCGGAATCCGAAGCCATGTCCCTCCCCTTCACCTGTTGTGATACAGCCAGTGGTCCAACTCATTGCAAGCACCTTTGCTACTCCTGAATAACTCGGCGTCGCGACGATCTCCCGGACTGGAACTAGTTTGAAGTCATTTCTTTTTCCGAAAATGCAGCTCGGTGGGATTGGCGTGTCACAGCACCGACACCAATTTTGAGCTTCACGGTTTGATACAAAGGCAATTGCAAAATGTTATCGTTGGCTCCTGCACAAAAAAACAGAAACTGTGCTTTGTTTCAGTTGAGTAGAACAGGCTGTAAGTGTGGAAATCCTGTTGGTAGATTGGCGCTTACCTCAAAAGTCTGGCATTTTGCAATGTAACTGCTACGGTATTTTTAGAAGTAGGCCTTTAGCCGGAAGAACAATTGGAACACATGATTATCAACTCTATGTGCATCGTAGCACTGGAATTTAGAGTGATTCCAAATACTTTACTCCCGAGTACAGATCGTGAGGTTATATTTCGTGTGTGTTTTAATTCTATTTTCATTCCTTTAAAATTGCACCATTTAGTTTATATTGCCTCGCCTCATTCTTCTGACCATAAATGAATCACTTCACACTTCTCTGCGTTAAATTTCATCTGCCACGTGTCTGCCCATTTCCCCAGCCTGTCTGTGTCCCCCTGAGGCCTGTTACTATCCCTCCTCACTGTTTACTACATTTCCGAGTTTCGTGTCATCGGCATAATTTCACATTTTTTTACGCAGCGAGTTGTTGTGGATCTGGAACGCGCTGCCTGAAAGGGCGGTGGAAGCAGATTCAGTAGTAACTTTCAAAAGGGAATTGGGTAAATACTTGAAAAGGAAACATTTGCAGGGCTATGGGGGAAAGAGCAGGGGGGAGTGGGACTAATTGGATCGCTCTTTCAGAGAGTCGGCACAGGCACGACGGGCCGAATGGCCTCCTTCTGTGCTGTATCATACTACATACTACTATTACTTTCAGGAACGTTAAGATATCGTTTTAATGTCCATGGAATAAAAATCACATTGTAGAGCAAACTGTGTGGAGCCAGTTTACACACTGGCCTTTCGCTTCCGGGCATGGGCTGAAATCCAGTCCAGACTGGTTGCAATGGCCCTATGTGAAAGGAGTTTCTGCCGCCTCATTCCAGCTCCTAGTGTGAACAGGCCTACAGTATAACACGGTGCCTGATTTGGCACCAATTGGCAATCTCACTCAGAGAGGCCACGGGATGACTGATGTGGGAATTGGAAAATAACATCACGCTGGTGCCAGTAGGGCGTGCTCTTTGAGGTTGGGGGGGCGAAGGCTTGCATTTCTGTAGCGCCTTTCACAACCTTAGGACTTCCCAAAGCGCTTTACAGCCAATGAAGTACTTTTGAAGTGTTGTAATGTAGGAAATGCGACAGCCAACTTGCGCACAGCAAGCTCCCACAGACAGCAACGAGATAATGACCAGATAATCTGTTTTAGTGATGTTGGTTGAGGGATAAATACTGACCAGGGCACTGGGGAAACTCCCCTGCTCTTCTTCGAATATTGTCATGGGATCTTTTACATCCACCTGAGAGAGCAGACGGGGCCACAGTTTAACGTCTCATCCAAAGGACAGCACCCCTGACAGTGCGGCGCTCCCTCAGCACTGCACTGGAGTGTCAGCCTAGATTTTGTGCTCAAGCCTCTGGAGTGGGACTTGAACCCACAGCCTTCTGACTCAGAGGCGAGAGTGAATGAGAGGGAACGACCTCCATCTGTGCTGTAAATTCTATGGTTTTCTGCATTGTGCAAATTTGTGTTAATGCAGAAATCTTACTGTGGTCGCCAGAAAGGCCTTCCTAGTTAAAAAAATGATCCACAGATGTGTATTTAAATTGATTCCTGGGATGAGAGAGCTGTCCTATGAGGAGAGATGGAGCAGACTGGGCCTGGAGTTTAGAAGAATGAGAGGTGATCTCATTGAAATGTATAAAATTCATAGAGGGTTTGACAGGGTAGATGCTGAGAAGTTGTTTCCCCCGGGCTGGAGTGTCTAGAACTAGGGGACATAGTCTCAGGATAAGGGGTCGGCCATTTTGGACTGAGATGAGGAATTTCTTCACTCAGAGGGTGGTGAATCTTTGGAATTCTCTACCCCAGAGGGCTGTGGAGACTGAGTCGTTGAGTATATTCAGGACAGTGATCGATAGATTTTTGGGCACTAAGGGAATTAAGGGATATGGGGATCGGGCGGGAAAGTGGAGTTGAGGTAGAAGATCAGCCATGATCTTATTGAATGACGGAGCAGGCTTGATGGACCGAATGGCCTACTCCTGCTCCTAATTCTTATCTTCTTATGTTCTTAAACAGGATATGACCAGACTTCTTAATAGGTAGGGTTGTGAAATTCTTCAAGGTCCCGTAACTCTGGCAGGATATCCCAGCAGAGCCAAGCACCACTGGCATTCCTGGCCCTCGGGTATCACCGGATAGAAAGGCTCCAGAGGTAGGCCTAAATGTAATAAGAAAAGCATTTGCTGTTATATATACTTGCAGGGAAATACCACGTTATGATATGCAATGCAGTGCTCTGAAGTTAGTCTGTTCTTTGCATTTTATATTGGAGAGGATATTTGGAGTTCAGTTTGCAACAGGAGACACCCTTTCTTTTACGCCTCCTTACTCAACTGTTGCCTCATAAGCAGACCTCTTCTGAGATATCATTGAGGAAGCACCATGGTCTTGAGACTTCCTAATTGCTCTTCATCCCCTTTGCTACAGTCTTATCCTTCCTATCTCTGTCATTTCTTCTTCCCCCAGTGCCTGGTCTACCTCTGTTAGAAGGACATGCATGGGAATGCCCATAGAGTGAATCCCATGGTAAGCTCTCCATGATAGAAAAGGGTGGGAAGCAAAAGACTTCCTTGCATGAAACTGCTGAAAAGCAGCTTGCAGACCTTTCTTAGTAGCACAGCGGAGAGAAAAGAAAATCTAATTGCTTCAGTCAAAGTTTCTGGACATTCAGGGCAAACATTCGGTTGCGCCCACCTTGGGGCATTAACTTCGTTTAGTGCCCTGAAAAAGTTAGCGCCCCCGCGCCCGAAATTCAATGGTAGCGCCCCAAGCAGGAGGCGCTTAGGGTGCTAACGGGAGGCGCAAAGCGACCGAATTTTGCCCCAACCCCCCAACTCAGCCACTTCCTAGTTTGACCAGTCGCGCAGTAACATACCCCTCTTTTCCACGAGCTTCGGTCAGGTGCATTTCTGGTGCAAATGGGCGAACGTTTCGGACAGCAGCTTTGATCCTCATTATCCTGTCATAGGCAAACATGTGCCATTTTGGGGGAAGGGCACAGCTTGGGCCAGCACCCAATTCTACCGGAATTTAACGTGCCTTTTTTAGAACAGGTCCACTAATGTCCTTCAGGGAAGAAAACCTGCCGTCCTTACCTGTCTCCGGCTTGTGCGTGACTTCAGTCCCACACCGACGTGGTTGGTTGCCTCTTAACTGCCTTCTGGTGGCCTAGGAAGAAACTCCGTTCTCATGGCGACCGGGGATGGACAATAAATGCCGGCCTTGCCAGCATGCCCACATCCCGAGAATGTTTTTAAAAAGATGTTCCTCTGGCGTAGCTTCCTCAGCCCCACCCTCTCAATTTCCAGTCCCCTATGCCAGAACTACACCACTTTTGCACCGGAACAAAAATCGGAATGTGGGCCCCTGCATCTCTCTCAGTGAGATTGCTACTATGTTGGAACCGGTTTGTTGACATCTAACAGGACCGTAATACAAATGACATTAAATTGTTGGGCTGGATGTTTCCTTGCTTTTGCTATATAAAAGTTATGAGGTTTCTGGCACACTCCTATGACAGTGCTATTCCCTAGCCACCCGGTTATTTGAGAGGATGTTTTTGGCGAGCCACATTCATACCATAACAGCCTGCCCGTCAACTCATTCTTAAACCTCTCATTTGGTCTATTTTGAGTTGTGCGGTGGGGGTTGAATGGACCAATCCTTGTAGCTAGCGTTTTTGTGGCTAATTGTTTGCCCTTTCATGTCACATCAGCGTATTTATATAGCGCCTTTATCGTAGTAAAGGCGTTTCATAGCAGCGTTATGAAACAAAATTTGACACCGAGCCACATAAGGAGAAATTAGGGCCGATGACCAAAAGCTTGGTCAAAGAGGTAGGTTTTAAGAGCGTCTTAAAGGATGAGAGAGAGAGGTAGAGAGGCAGAGAGGTTTAGGGAGGGAGTTCCAGAGCTTAGGGCCTAGGCAGCTGAAGGCACGGCCGCCAATGGTGGAGCGATTAAAATCAGGGATGCTCAAGAGGCCAGAATTAGGGAGCGCAGATATCTTGGGGGGGTTGTGGGGCTGGAGGAGATTACAGAGATAGGGAGGGGCGAGGCCATGGAGGGATTTGAAAACAAGGATGAGAATTTTAAAATCAAGCCGTTGCTTAACCGGGAGCCAATGTAGGTCAGCGAGCACAGGGGTGATGGGCGAACGCGACTTGGTGCGAGTTAGGACACGGGCAGCAGAGTTTTGGATGACCTCAAGTTTATGGAGGGTAGAATGTGGGAGGCCGGCCAGGAGTGCATCAATGGTCACAACAGCACGCTCGGTGGGGCGGGGGGTAACTTTAACTTTCATCACCGAGGGACAGGTGATCGGCCGCCTGTTTTACTCCAGACCGATTTTCCTCTCCATTGACCTTCGGCCAAATAGAAAATTTCCCACACCCCATCTCACCCTTGGTGAACACAAAATGAACACTGACACACATCTAATTTTATATAATTAGTCAATCCACTGTACTAATTAAGATCCCATAAAATCTATGTTTTGAGTTCCCACCTACAATCGATGATGAAAGGGGATTTTTTAATGCTGAGCTTTATACCCGCTGGCTACGCTCAGTTTGCACATTGCCTACTTTCCCAGCTCACCTGCTCGCTGCAGCTGAGGCGCTCATCCACGCCCTTACACACCCCGAGAACTGACTCCACAAACGCTCTCTTCATTGGCCTCCTGATTCCACTGTTGACAAATGTTGGAATGGCAGCATAGTGGTTATGTTACTGGACTAGTAATCCAGAGGCCTGGACTAATGATCTGTAGGATCCATGCATTCAAATCCCACCACGGCAGCTGGGGAATTTAAATTCAGTTAATTCAATAAATCTGGAATAAAAAAACTAAAATCAGTAGACCATGAAGCTAACTAATGGATTGTTGTAAAAACCCATCTGGTTCACTAATCTCCTTTAGGGAAGGAAATCTGCCGTCCTTACCCGGTCTGGCCTATATGTGACTCCAGACCCACAGCAATGTGGTTGACTCTTAACTGCCCTCTGAAATGGCCCAGCAAGCCACTCCATCATACCAAACTGCTACAAAGAAGTATCACCAGATGGACTACATCGGTTCAAGAAGGCGGCTCACCACCACCTTCTCAAGGGCAAGTAGAGATGGGCAATAAATGTCGGCCTTGCCAGCGACGCCCACATCCTGTGAACAAATAAATAAAAAGAAAACTTCAGCTCATCCTGATCTCTGGGGCCTTTGGCTTCTCCCACACAAAGTCCTGGCTCCCATCACTCCGGTCCTCGCCAAGCTTCACCGACTCCCAGTGCCCAAGTGAGTTGACTGCCAGGTCTTCAGATCTATCATTAGAAGACAATTTTCAGCTCCTACACACACACACACACCCTGCCTCTTGGAATTGTCATGCAAGATCACTTCACCCATTCTATCTCTCTCGTTGTTTTGTCAAATGCCTCCTACAAACCAACCTCTTCAGTCAGTGCCGTTAGTTTCATCTCCAGCCCCTCCCCTCCCCCCCCCACCCCGGTTTCCTTCGCTTTCTATCTGAGGTCCACCTGTCCTTCTGTGACTGGCGGAATGCTACATAAATGCAAGTAGTTGTATCTAGCTTTCTATTAAAAAAAACCAATGAAGGATTTAATTTGTCTTTAAGTACTGAATGGATGGAGTAGAAAATATGATATGGAGGTGAAAATGACTTAATTTGATGTCATGTGACAAGAGTAATCAAATCTATTTTCAAAGTCCATTCACGAAACAAATACATTGATATTATTTATATGATCTGCTTTAGATGACCCATGCAGAACTGTTTTTGAAGAAAAGAAAATGGTTTTACTTTTTAAGTACACTTAAGATGTCTCTATTTCACGTATAGGATTATGGAGGAGATGGAGCCAATTAAGATCATAGGTACGAAAGCAAAATACTGCAGATGCTGGAAATCTGAAATAAAAAGAGAAAATTCTGGAAATACTCAGCAGGTCAGGCAGCATCTGTGGAGAGAGAAACAGAGTTAACGTTTCAGGTCGATAACATGCCATTCTTGTGATAGAAGCACACTAACAGACATTGGTTGAAAGGCTTCATTGTGAAGCTGGCTTCTTGTGGCCAAGCTGGCAAGCAGATGATTTAGATATCAACTTTCTTCAGTGGATGCAAATGTCTGGTCACGATAAATGGAAATTTGTCTTATCACAACATTTCCGTGCCTTCCATGAGGTGTGTTTGGCTTAGTGTTCAGCCTTGGCTCAGTGGGTAGCCCTCTCGCCTCTTGAGTCATAAGGTTGTGGCTACAAGTCCAACTCCAGAGACTTGAACGCATAATCTAAGCTGACACTCCGGTGCCAGCACCGAGCGATGCTGCACTGTCGGAGGTGCCGTTTTTCGGATGAGACAGTAAAACGAGGCCCCATCTGCTCTCTCAGCTGACGTAAAAGATCTCATGGCACTATTTCGAAGAAGAGCAGGGGAGTTATCCCCGGGTCCTGGCCAATATTTATCCCTCAATCAACATCACTAAAACAGATGTTTTTGTTCTTTATTTGTTCGTGGGATGTGGGCGTCGCTGGCAAGGCCAGCATTTATTGCCCATTCCCTAATTGCCCTTGAGAAGGTGGTGGTGAGCCACCTTCTTGAACCGCTGCAGTCCGTGTGGTGATGGTACTCCCACAGTGCTGTTAGGCAGGGAGCTCCAGGATTTTGACCCTGCGACGATGAAGGATCGGCGATACACTTCCAAGTCAGGATGGTGTGTGACTTGGAGGGGAACTTGGAGGTGGTGGTGTTGCCATGCACCTGCTGCCCTTGTCCTTCTAGGTGGTAGAGGTCGCGGGTTTGGGAGGTGCTGCCGAAGAAGCCTTGGCGAGTTGTTGCAGTGCCTCTTGTAGATGGTACACACTGCTCTTGCTCAGGCCAACATCCCCGGCATCGAAGCTTTGACCACACTCGATCAGCTCCGATGGACGGGTCACATTGTCCGCATGCCCGATACGAGACTCCCAAAACAAGCGCTCTACTCGGAGCTCCGGCACGGCAAGAGAGCCCCAGGTGGGCAGAGGAAATGCTTCAAGGACACCCTCAAAGCCTCCTTGAAAAAGTGTAACATCCCCACCGACACCTGGGAATCCCTGGCCCAAGACCGCACAAAATGGAGGAGAAGCATCTGGGGAAGGCGCCGAACACCTCGAGTCTCTTCGCCGGGAGCAAGCGGAAGCCAAGCGCAGGCAGCGCAAGGAGCGCACGTCAACCCAAGCACCCCACCCACCCGCCCCTTCAACCACCGTCTGCCCCACCTGTGACAGAGACTGTAGGTCCCGCATTGGATTCATCAGTCACCTGCGAACTCATTTTTAATGTGGAAGCAAGTCATCCTCGGTTCCGAGGGACTGCCTAAGAGAAGAAGACACACTGCAGCTATGGTTTGCCAGTGGTGGAGGGAGTGAATGTTTAAGGTGGTGGATGGGGTGCTAATCAAGCGGGCTGCTTTGTCCTGGATGATGTCGAGCTTCTTGAGTGTTGTTGGAGCCGCACTCATCCAGGCAAGTGGAGAGTATTCCATCACACTCCTTACTTGTGCCTTGTAGATGGTGGAAAGGCTTTGGGGAGTCAGGAGGTGAGACACTCGCCGCAGAATACCTAGCCTCTGACCTGTATAGTATTTATGTGGCTGCTCCAGTTATGTTTCTGGTCAATGGTGACCCCCAGGATGTTGATGGTGGGGGATTCAGCGATGGTAATGCCTGTTGAATGTCAAGGGGCAGGTGGTTATTCTCTTGCTTGTTGGAGATAGTCATTGCTTGGCACTTGTGTGGTGCGAATGTTATTTGCCACTCATCAGCCCAAGCCTGCATTCGGGCATGGACTGCTTCATTTTCTGAGAAGTTGTGAATGGAACTGAACACTGTACAATCATCAGCAACATCTGACCTTATAAGGGAGGGAAGGTCATTGATGAAGCAGCTGAGGATGGCTGGGCCTTGAACACTGCCCTGAAGCACTCCTGCAGCAATGTCCTGGGGCTGAGATGATTGACGTCCAACAACTACAACCATCTTCCTTTGTGCTAGGTATGACTCCAGCCAGTGGAGAGCTTTCCCCCGATTCCTATTGACTTCAATTTTACTAGGGCTCCTTGATGCCACACTCAGTCAAATGCTGCCTTGATGTCAAGGGCAGTCACTCTCACCTCACCTCTGCAATTCAGCTCTTTTGTCCATGTTTGGAGCTGAGTGGTCCTGGCGGAACCCAAACTGAGCACCGGTGAACAGGTTATTGGTGAGTAAGTGCCGTTTGATAGCTCTGTCGACAACACTTTCCATCACTTTGCTGATGATTGAGTAGACTGATGGGGCGGTAATTGGCCGGAGTGGAATTGTGCAGCTTTTTGTGGACAGGACATACCTGGGCAGTTTTCCACATTGTTGGGTAGGTGCCAGTGTTGTAGCTGTACTGGAACAGCTAGAGGCGCGGCTAGTTCTGGAGCACAAGTCTTTAGCACAACAGCCGGGATGTTGTCGGGGTCCATAGCCTTTGCTGTATCCAGTGTGCTTAGTCATTTCTTGATATCACGTGGAGTGAATCGAATTGGCTGAAGACTGGCTTCTGTGATGGTGAGGACCTCAGGCGGAGGTCGATATGGATCATCCACTCGGCACTTCTGGCTGAAGATGGTTGCAAACGCTTCAACCTTGTATTTTGCACTCGCGTGCTGGGCCCCGTCATCATTGAGGATGGAGATATTCATGGAGCCACCTCCTCCCGTAAATTATCTGGTCATTTATCTGATTACTGTTTCTGGGACCTTGCTGTGTGCAAATTGTAGGCGGGAATTGCATACAGATGTGAGATCTTTAATATAAAACGGAATGCTCCATGAAGAAAGGAAAAGTTCTGAAACGTCGACAGTTGAAAAACAGGGGTTGTGAAATTAGACTGGGTCCGTACTCCTGATCGTTATTTAGTGGCCCAATGCTGGAAAGTGAATCTGATAAGAACAGAATTTTCTTTATTCATTCTCGGGGTGTGAACGTCGCTGGCAAAGGCCGGCATTTATTGTCCATCCCTAGTTGCCCTTGAGAGTGTGGTGGTGGGCCTTCTTCTTGGACCGCTGTAGTCCGGATGGTGAAGGTGCTCCCACAGTGCTGTTTGGTAGGGAGTTCCTGGATTTTGGCCCAGCGACGATGAAGGAACGGTCATTATATGTTCAAGTCGTGAGGGGCTGAGTTGCTTTGCCCCCATCAACTAAATAGCCTGACAACACTCATTGTCTGGACAACGTGTGAGGAATTGCTATCGGAGTGAGGTCCGAGAGAGATGTTGATCCCGTGCATCCCAGTGTGAGTCAGCACGTTCAGGGCACGGCATGGAAATGGAGCAGAGGCAGCAAAGGGGGCAAATTGCTCGCAGAGGGAGGAGGAAGAGGAGGGCAGTCAGCAGGAGGCCTTACCCACCTAAGGTCTTTAGGGAGCACTTCTCCGACCTGCACCTAAGCCAGGAGCAGTGTGTTTGTCAGCTCCGCTTCACCAAGGAGGTGGTCACAGAACTCTGCCACCTCCTGCAACCAGAGCTGGAGCCTCAGAGCAGGGCAAGGACAGTGCTGCCAGTGGCCCTCAAGGTGAAAAGAGGGTGAGGTTAAAAAAGTGTCTTAAACAGGACTTGCTAATACCCAATGTAATTCCATCCCTAAAAGTGACCAGTTTGTTTATGTATTTGTAAGTTTTTTAATTTCAGACTGCACCACTGCCTCCTCTCACTGAACAGAAAGCACAAGAAAACTCCTATTCAGCCAAGGCTGTTATTTTTCATCTGGGTGGGCTGAGGACAGAATATATGGCTGTTTTCACCTGACTCTAGCCTGGCCCAGTTTCTCAAGCAATGCTCTGTGCCCTACAGTCTCTAGGACAACTCCCTCTTGCACTGTCACTATCACTGTGGAACGTCTCCATGTTTCGTTGGACCAGCCTCATAAAATCTTTATTAAAAGTGTTCTGTCTAAATTGCATAGTAAAGGAGTGCTCCTCCTTTAAAAGAAAAGATGGAATAATATAATAAGAACATAAGAACATAAGAAGTAGGAGCAGGAGTCGGCCATACGGCCCCTCGAGCCTGCTCCGCCATTCAATAAGATCATGGCTAATCATCAACTTCAACTCCACTTTCCCGCCTGATCTCCATATCCCTTGATTCCCCTAGAGTCCAAAAATCTATCTATCTCAGCCTTGAATATACTCAAAGACTCAGCATCCACAGCCCTGTGGGGCAGAGAATTCCAAAGATTCACAACCCTCTGAGTGAAGAAATTCCTCCTCATCTCAGTCTTAAATGGCCGACCCCTTATCCTGAGACTGTGCCCCCTAGTTCTAGACACTCCAGCCAGGGGAAACAACCTCTCAGCATCTACCCTGTCAATCACCCTCAGAATCTTGTATGTTTCAATGAGATCATCTCTCATTCTTCTAAACTCCAGAGAGTATAGGCCCATAATGATGGAACGGCTTTACCATTGGCTTAGTTTATCTATTAAATAAAGGGAAAATCCAATTAACAAATTTATGTGGGAAGTTCTGATTAAATATTCATGCAAATATATCCATGCATAATTTTTCGTAATGCTTCATTGACCATTAGGCTAAAGCAATCAGCATAAAATAAACTGCAAGCGGCAATTATAATGGTATGACTGCTATGGCTCTTTAAACTCCCAGGGGTAAAAATTCAGTTGGTTGCGCCTCCCGTTAGCGCCTTAAGAGGGCGCTAATGGGGCGCAAAGCCGCTAACGCCCAGGCGCAGCGATGTTTGCGCCGCTCGGGAACTTAACTAGACATTGTGCGGCGGCGCTAAACTTTACCGCCGCGACCACCTGCGCGCGCAGATTGTGACGTCATTCCATGGTGCAACGCCCTTGTGGCGCCCCGGAGCGGAAATTGAGTGGTGCCCCCTGCCTTACCGCCTGGCGCATCCAACGACCGGAAGACTGGAACGCTATCAATCGCTGTGGGGCTGGGGGGGGGCGCTATTTAAAGGGGGCCTCCTCCTGTCTTTTTCTGTGGTTGACATTTTTGCACCACTCGTTCTGAGAGAGAGAGAGAGATTCGGAGAGCGAGAAAGAGAGACTTCTGCATTGAGTCAACGCTTTGTGAGGTAGTTTTGCCTACTGATCCTAACAGTTGGCCCCCCCCCGCTTTAAGAACTGGCCGGCGCCAGTGTGTCTGTATTCCCTCGCTAACTGGCAGCAGCTGTGCTGCGCTCGCGTGCTGAGTTAGCGCCTCACTGCTCGGCCTTTGCGCCTTAAGACAGGTGTGCAGCGCCTGATTTAGCGCTCCACTCACCTCCCGGGGCGGTAAAAGTGAAGTTTCCAGTCAGTGGCAATAATTAGCGCCAGGCGCTAATATTTGCGTCCAGACGATATTTGCGCCCCAAACGGGGCGCGACCTAATTTTTCCCCCCCAGTTCCTTATTAATCTTCATTTATTCAAATGGCACCGACTGCACCTTTCTGTTACTTTCTTATGCAGACTTGAATTTACACGGAGAGATACTCTGACAAATGCTTAAACATGTTCGTGTAAGGTCATAACTTCTTCCTCCATCTTAACAGAGGCATTTGTTCTGAATACACAATGCATTGGAACTCAGCCTGCTGCATCCCGGAATGGTAGCAAATGGATTCAACAATAACTTGCATTGATAGAGCGCCTTTAACGTCGTAAGACATCCCAAGGCGCTTCACAGGAGCGCTACCAGACCAAAAAATTTGACACCGAGCCACATGAGGAGATATTAGGACAGGTGACCAAAAACTTGATCAAAGAGGTAGGTTTTAAGGAGCGTCTTAAAAAAGGAGAGAGCGGTGGAGAGGCGGAGAGGTTTAGGGAGGGAATTCCAGTGTTTAAGGCCTAGATGCCTGAAGGCACAACTGCCAATGGTGGGTCGAAAGAAACCTAGGATGCACAAGAGGCCAGAATTGGAGAAGCGGTGAGGGTTGTAGGGCTGGAGGAGCTTACAGAGATAGGGAGGGGCGAGGCCATGGAGGGATTTGAACACAAGGATGAGAATTTTAAACTTGAGGCGTTGCAGGACCGGGAGCCAGTGTAGGTCCGCGAGCACAGGGGTGATGGGTGAACGGGACCTGGTGCGAGTTAGGACACGGGCAACAGAGATTTGGATGATCTGAAGTTTACAGAAGGTGGAAGTTGGGCGGCCGGCCAGGAGAGCGTTGGCATAGTCAAGTCTGAAGGACTCGGGCTATTCAAGCTTGCAATCCACCAAATGGTGAGGAAGGTGTTCAGAACATCACCACTTGGAGGAGGGGAAATTGGAGGGACAGTCACGTCTTGACAGCAAGTTTCAGAGCAATAATGGCTGATGCTCGGCTTCTCAAGCAGTGAAGAAAAAGAGCAGTGGAGAGAATACCTTGTAATCTTTGCATATATAAATAATGAATGGATGTTTGTTCACTTTTAAGGGCACTTTAACAAAACCCCCATGATCTTCTCTTCCTGTAAGCTCACTTCCTCAGGTGACCATCACCTATCATTGGATGTTTTCTTGAATCATACGTTCACAAGCTCAGCTTAAAGATACCAAGGAAGATTGAAGAAAAAAGTGAAACTGTAGCGGAGATGAACTTATCCAAGTTAAGGTGGCTGCCAACTGACCTGAATCAGACTGACTACAGATACTCCCTCTTCCTTTCACGATCCCAAATCAGTTAAGAATTATAGAGAACCATCTTTGGGTTCAGGCAAGAAGTCTTCATTCCTCAAGTACCAAGATTGGTCACTCAAATTCTTCAGTGATGCCACCAGATAAATAACCCTGCACCGAGAAAGAAAGTCTTGCATTTCTACAGTGCCTTTCACGACCACCGGACGTCCCAAAGCACTTTACAGCCAATGAAGGACTTTTTGAAGTGCAGTCACTGTTGTAATGTGGGAAACGCAGCAGCCAATTTGCGCACAGCAAGATCCCACAAACTGCAATGTGATAATGACCAGATAATCTGTTTCAGTGATGTTGATTGAGGAATAAATATTGGCCAGAAAACTGGGGATAACTCCCCTGATCTTCTTCAAAATAGTGCCATGGGATCTTTTACGTCCACATCAGAGAGCAGACGGGGCCTCGGTTTAACATCTCAACTAAAAGACAGCATATACCAACAGTGCGGCACTCCCTCGGTACTGCACTGGAGTGTCAGCCTAGATTTTTGTGCTTAAAGTCACTGGAGCGGGACTTGAACCCACAACCTTCACATGAACTCAAGAAGAGTGAGGGTGCTACCAACTGAGCCACAGCTGACACAGGGCCAGAGAAGAAACTTTTACCTGTGGCATCTCAGACACATTTCAGCCGGTGCTTAGCACCGGTATATGGATCAGCGTCTGCTCGCTGCTCTGGGAAAGCACAATGTAATGAATCTGAATGGGGCGGTGGCTTTTGTTACAACAGGCGCACTGATTAAAGTCTGAAACCTCAGCCTTGGTTCAACGAACGCCATTGAGCACTACTGAGCATAAACATCTGCCTTCTATCGGGCAAGACCATTTGAACGGAATCATTAATACAGACAGACAAAATATTCGATGCGCCATTGAATAATATGTTGGAAGAAATAATGTGGCTCAAATCGCAATGAGCCTATTTGTTAATGCGAGCAGCAGCAACCGAAAGAAATCCATATTCCATGTGGCGCACTGTCTGAATTACTTCATCAATTATTTGACAAATAGAAACAATCTCTCTGCTTCGTTACAGCAATTGAGCTCAACTGAAATGTTTAACGTTTTATCCTTTTTTTTTGCACCTAATATAATTCTAGGTAAAGACGACAAACATCAGACTGTCGGATGAAACTGTTGGGGAGAAGCGGCTGCCCAAATCACTAATTGCGGTTGAACAATAGTGGGACTGAGTACAGTTCAGCACACACTGTTCTTGGTCTTGTGTTTATCTACTCGAGCATGCTGCATGCAAGTGAGCATCATTGAATGGCCCGTTTGTCCATTTAATTGTACGCTTGCAAAGGCTGGCCATACCCGAGGGTTTTTATCTTCAGGACAGGCGCCCTGGATGAGGGAATTCTCTTTTGAGACCTATCCAGGGAACATTCATCGTATTCTGTTTTCGTTCAATGCTGTGCTTTTATGTGTCTTTTTATGCACCTCTTGTGAACATATTCACTCTGTCTGGAGTGCTCGCTGAAATATTTTAACTAGAATTCTACAGACACTCAAAGTGGAAGTCTCACCGGCGAAACACACAAAAAAAAAATTCAAAATAATTGCAAAGGATTATGATTAATATATGTACTTATATCTATGGAACAGGTTCACTCGGGAGATGGTGGAAGCAGTTAGTATTGATTCATTCGAAGGCAAATTCTTTCAGCAAATAACATTTCGAGATCCAGTATATGAGTCATTTGAGACATGACATGTGGTGAGTGCAGCAGGCTTGGGAGGAACAGGTGACTTTGGGTCCAAAGCTCTCCACCACTGGGGGTTTTCCTCGCCTCAAGTCTGGGTCTGCTGTAGACTAATCGAGAGAGATTGATTGCTATAATTAGTGAACAACTCCATTATCGTTGTGTCATGTGACTACGAGGATGGTGGAAGGTGAACTAGATGGATCTCAGTCTTTTTTCATCCAGCAGTTCCTATGTTCCATGTTTATATCCTCTTTTTCTAAGGCTGGCAGTGTGACGGTTACGAATTAACGGGCACAGATAAAGCGACAAGGCCTGAGTTAATGTGCATTTATCCAGATTATCTTTGAACTCCCTCACACTGTCTGCCTCACGCTTCCTGCAGTGAACAACATCAAAAATTTAAACAAAAGAAAATGTTTTCAAATGAAGCAGACACAAAGGAACAAACTATGTTAAAGCTATTCACATTATTTATCTCATTGAAACGTATAAAATTCTGACAGGGCTAGACAGACTGGATGCAGGGAGGATGTTTCCCCTGGCTGGGGGGTCTAGAACGAGGGGTCACAGTCTCAGGATACGTGGTAGGACATTTAGGACTGAGATGAGGAGAAATTTCTTCACTCAGAGGGTGGTGAACCTGTGGAATTCTCTACCACAGAAGGCTGTGGAGGCCAAGTCACTGAATATATTTAAGAAGGAGATAGAAAGATTTCTAGACACAAAAGGCATCAAGGGGTATGGGGAGAGAGCAGGAATATGGTATTGAGATAGAGGATCCGCCATGATCATATTGAATGGCGGAGCAGGCTCGAAGGGCCGAATGACCTACTCCTGCTCCTATTTTTCTATGTTTCTATGTTTCTATAACAATGAAAGCTCTGCCTGAAAAGGTGGTGGAAGCAGATTCAATAGTAACATTCAAAAGAGAATTGGATAAATACTTGAAAGGAAAAAAAAATTGCAGGGCTGTGGGGAAAGAGCAGGGGGAGTTGGACTAATTGGATTGCTCTACCAAAGAGCCGGCACAGGCATGATGGGCCGAATGGCCTCCTTCTGTGCTGTATCATTCTATGATTCTATGATGTTCGACAAGGCTTTTGATGGTTAGACTTCCTCTTTCCTAACTCGCACCAAGTCCCGTTCGCCCATCACCCCTGTGCTCGCTGACCTACATTGGCTCCCGGTTAAGCAGCGCCTCGATTTCAAAATTCTCATCCTTGTTTTCAAATCCCCCCATGGCCTTGCCCCTCCTATCTCTGTAATCTCCTTCAGCCCCACAACCACCCGAGATATCTGCGCTCCTCTAATTCTGCCCTCCTGAGCATCCCTGATTATAATCGCCCCACCATTGGTGGCCGTGCCTTCAGCTGCCTGGGTCCTAAGCTCTGGAATTCCCTCCCTAATCCTCTCCTCCTCACTACCTCGCCTTCCTCCTTTAAGATGCTCCTTAAAACCTACCTCTTTGACCAAGCTTTTGGTCACCTGCCCTCATTTCTCCTTATGCAGCTCGGTGTCAATTTGTTTTGTCTTATAATACGCCTGTGAAGCACCTTGGGGCGTTTTACTACGTTAAAGACGCTATATAAATACAAGTTGTTGTTGTTTGACGTTACAGCAGTTTTTATAATCACCGGTTTAGTGATCTCCCAAACAAGTTCAGCGGCTCAAAATATCTTTCACATTATTTTCTTACATGATTAATGTGCATTTAGAGAGGGATAATCGTGATATATTCGCCTTTAACAATAACTGCTCCGATCTGTTTTTTGTAATGGGGGACTCCTATTCTCGCTAATTGATAGCTACCGATTGATTGAATCGTCTGACAGACCACACAGGATGTCCCTGCTCCTTTCCAGGATGACTCTTTTGAGACACAGCTGTAAAGAGGCCACGGCACAAAGTGGCCAGAGGCAGAGGACCAGCCCATACAGGCAGATGTGCTGCATGGCATTTTTTTTTTGAAGGCGTAAGGGACACGTTAGCCCGTAATTTCCGATCCCTACGGGTGTGTACGAGCTGTGTACACACCCGTAGGGACCTCGCAAGTGCCGGTTTCAGGCGTGCCAAGCGCACGCGCTGAAAACCGCACTTCCGATCTGTCAAGAATCCTCCGCCTGCCCTGGAGAAGGGCCTCTGCGGATGGAGAGTTCCGCTTTCTGCAGAACCTCTGCCTACTGAAAACCCTTATTTTATGCCTGGTAAAAGCAGGTGTAAGGCCTGCTTTTACCAGCATAAGAGTTTAAAAAAAGTAAAAAAAAAAAATTTTTCACTCATTTATAATTTAAAAATGCTTTTAAAAAAGGTACGTTTATTTTCAGCCCTGTAAAAAACTTTCATTATTGTTTTCAAAAAATAAAATTTTTGCTTAAAATATTTAATTCAATGTAATTTTAATTCCTTTTAAAAACGTGATGGTTTTTTTTTGACAGGTCTATCTGTCAAAAGTATGAAGGGGGTTCCCCTTCTCCCATTGGCTTCGCCTGGCCCACGTGATCCCAGCGACGCTTGTGAACTGCCTGCGCCCCTGGGATACCTGGGCCTCTGTGCGCGTGCACCAGGAGAGGCCCAGGGTCAGAAGAGTCCGGACCTCGGGAGCCCTCAGGTAAGGGCATAGATTTTTTCCCGATAGGAGGCATCCGCACGCAGGAAGCCTCCTATCAGAAATTACGGGCCAATATTGTTCTTGATGTAAAGCAGGCAGCTTGGCCACAGACTAACTGTCCTGAGATCCCACTTGTGAATCTATTTTTGGTGGACAAAAGTGAGAAGTCGCACAACACCAGTTATAGTCCAACAGTTTTATTTGAAATCACAAGCTTTCGGAGCTGCTGCTCCTTCGTCAGGTGAAGTGAAGGAATACGAATCGGCAAAGCATAGAAAGACAGAGAACAATGCCTGTGTAGCGTACAATGTCAGACGACTACAGTTAATCTTTCTGACTGCCTTTTAACACACCTCGGCAGAGAAACAATCAGGTCAGTCAGGAAGACATTATATCAAAGACATAGCAAGATACAACTAAGACAATGAGGTGGGGTCACAGGGGGTCTAATGTGTCAAATGCTGCAGTCTGTATGGAAAACCATAAACTTTAAACTTTTTACTTTTTTTTTACTGGAAATCACATCTGTGAACAAGCCAACGACGACTCGAGTCTGGATGACTCTACGTCATGTAGCGTGACATGAACCCAAGATCCCGGTTGAGGGATTTTTGGTGTAGGCATGCGGGATTGACAATCAATCAGGTGTCCTACAGTGCCAATTTTACGTAGAATAAACTACCTCTGAATGTGTCCCCTGGTGACCTGGGAGTATGTTTTCGTTAATCTTTATACACACACAAAGAATAAAACAAGACAATGAAGGTGCAGATAGCAGCTCCTGTTTTGTCTTGCGAGCCCAGTGAATAAAGGTGCTACTGAAACTCAAGAATAATTGTTTTTTGGAACATTTTTAAAAATAAATGCTGGTTCGTTTTTAGTTTTAAACTTGTTTCTTCCATAAATACTTCCAGTTCAGTAATGCCAGTTACAGGGACCATCCAGGATCGTGCTATCACTTTACATCCGCTGAACTGGTCCCAATCTCAAACCACTCCTTCCTCTTCTGCATCTTCTGATCATCTTCAGTCTCTTTTGAGTGTTAAGTTACATTCACATCAAGGCTCGGATTTCCCTGCCCCTGCCCCTGGGATGATTGGAGCACAGGAACTTTAGGAACAGGAGGAGGCCCTTCAGCCCCTCGAGCCATTCAATTAGATCATAGCTGATCTGTAGCTCAACTCCATTTGGTCCATTTCCCTTGATACCCTCGCCTAACAAAAAATCTATCGATCTCAGTCTTGAAAGCTCCAATTGTCGCCCAGCATCCACAGCCTTTTGGCGGAGAGAGTTCCAGATGTGTGAAGAAAGTGCTTCCTGATTTCACTTCTGAGCAGCCTGGCTCTAATTTTAAGATTATTTCCCCTTGTTCTTGATTCCCCCCCACCAGAGGAAATAGTTTCGCTGGATCTACCCTAGCGAATCCTTTTAACAGTTTAAACGCCTCCATCAGATCACCCCCCTCAACTTTCTACACTCGAGGGACTACAAGCCAAGTTTATGCAACCTGTCCTCATAATTTAAGCCTCGAAACCCTGGATTGGATCTCTTGGGCACAGTGCATGCAGGAAAATCGGGCGGGGACGGCTGCACGCTGGGAGGGGGGCTTTCCCGATGGTCTGTCCCTTAATTTAAATAGATGGAATATGGGGCAGGCTCCGTTAGGAGTGTGTGATCCTTCCTCCCCACCCGCTGATTTTCTGGGAGAGCTGCTCCAAATCTGTCGGCTCCCTCAATTTTTCAGCACCGATGGTGGTTTCGGTATTTCTAGCAGCACCTTTTGTTGTGACAATGGACAAATCGAAGGAGCTTCCTTACTCTCCGCTGTTGAAATGAATGGAAAGAAAGAAAGAATTTGTATTTATACAGCGCCTTTCACAACCTCAGGACACCCCAATGCGCTTTACAGCCAATGAAGTACTTTTTGAAGCGAAGTCACTGTTGTAATGTAGGAAACGCAGTTTGTGCACAGCAAGCTCCCAAAAACAACAATGAAATAAATGACCAGATAACCTGTTGTTAGTGATGTTGGTTGAGGGATAAATACAGATACCATCATCACACGTGAGGACACTACCCACCAGGTACATGGTACATACTCATGTGACTCAGCCAACGTTGTCTACCTCATACGTTGCGGGAAAGGATGCCCCGGAGCATGGTACATCAGCGAGACCATGCAGACACTGAGAAAACGTATGAACGGACACCGCGCAACAATCGCCAGGCAGGATTGTTACCTCCCAGTCGGGGAACACTTCAGCAGTCAAGGACATTCAGCCTCGGATCTGCGGGTTAGCGTTCTCCAAGGCGGCCTTCGAGACACACGACAACGCAAAATCTTCGAGCAGAAACTGATAGCCAAGTTCCGCACCCATGAGGACGGCCTCAACCGGGATCTTGGTTTCATGTCACGCTACAGGACGTAGAGTCATCCAGACTAGAGTCGTCGTTGTCTTGTTCACAGATGTGATTTCCAGTTTTAAAAAAAAGTAAAAAGCTTAACTGCAGACTGCAGCATTTGACACGTTGGACCCCCTGTGACCCCACCTCATTGTCTTAGCTGTATTCTGCTGTGTCTTTGATGTAATGCCTTCCTGACTGATTGTATCTCTGCAAACACATTGTTCTCTGTCTATATATGCTTTGTATCTGATTTGTATTCCCTCACTTTACCTGACGAAGGAGCAGCGCTCCGAAAGCTCGTAATTTCAAATAAAACTGTTGGACTATAACCTGGTGTTGTGCGACTTCTCATTTTTGTCCACCCCGAGTCCAACACCGGCATCTCCGCATCTATTTATGAAGCCCAAGATCCCATATGCTTTGCTAACCACTCTCTCAATATGTCTTGCCACCTTCAGGGACCTATGCACATTAACTCCCAGGTTCCTCTGTCCCTGCACACTCTTTAAAACTGTGCCATTAAGTGTATATTGCCTCTCCCTGTTCCTTCTGCCAAAATGCATCACCTCACACTTCTCTGTATTAAATTCCATCTGCCACTTGTCTGCCCATTCTGCTAGCCTTTCTATGTCCTGTTGCAGTCGATTGGTATCATCCTCACTGTTTGCCACACCCCCAAGTTTGGTGTCATCGGCAAATTTAGAAATTCTACTCTGTATTCCAATGTCCAGGTCATTTATATATATCAAAAAAAGCAGTGACCCCAGCACTGGCCCTTGGGGAACACCACTGTCTACCATCTTCCAGTCTGAAAAACGGTCATCGACCTGAAACGTCAACTCTCTTTCTCTCTCCACGGATGCTGCCTGGCCTGCTGAGTTTTTCCAGCGTTTTCTGTTGTTATTTCGGATTTCCAGCATCCGCAGTATTTTGCTATCGTCATTTACCACAACTCGCTGTTTTCTGTCCTTAAACCAATTCCTTATCCAAGCTGCCACTGACCCACCTATTCCATGAGCCTCAATATTGTTAACCAGCTTTCTATGTGGTACTTTGTCAAACGCCTTCTGAAAATCCATGTAGACAACATCTATTGCATTCCCTTCATCAATCCTCCCTGTTACTTCATCTAAAAATTCAATTATTCGATTCAATACACCCAGCCAATGTTCTTGTGCCTTCAGGCCCGTTAACCTTGCTTTATCTTTGTATTTAGCAAAAGTTCCAACCCAACTGCAGTTCATTTACTCCAGTATCCGTTCCCACTAATGCTACATTCATCGCTTTCTTCCCCTGCAGTGCTAGTGATGCAATACACCCATGTAGCATCACCAAGCTATTCTTTAACCTCCACAACTGTGCTTGTTCCACAAGCTCTGGTGGACTCAACTCAACATCTCATTCAGAAAGACAGCCCCTCTGACAGTTGCAGCTCTCCCTTAGCACGGCACTGGGTGCGTTGGCCTAGCTTTTTGTGCTTAAGTCTCTGGAGTGGGACTTGAACCCACAACCTTCACGATTGAACAAGGCAAGCAGTGCTAGCGACTTAGCCACAGCTAACACCTAACACCTACGCACGTATCCTGTTTTGGTGCGGCTTTTTTTTTTGTATCTGTTTTAACAACAGGCCTGGGAGAAATGAGGTTTAAGTTAAGGCCTTGACGGGATTCTGAAGGAGTTGACATTCAGCTCATTTACACTTTACAGCTCTGTATCAGACAATGGACGACTGACGAAGGTCACCGACCTGAAACGTTAACTCTGTTTCTCTCTTCACAGATGCTGCCTGACCTGCTGAGTATCTCCAGCATTTTCTGTTTTTATCTCAGATTTCCAGCATCTGCAGTATTTTCTTTTTGTTGTAATGGACGACTGCTGATGGTTAGAGAGTGTCGCGCCTCGCTGCCCATCCCGCCCACTCAATAATGCCCAAGGCAGACATTTCAAATATTCCTTTGCTTCTGAGCATGCTCTGTTCTGCTTCTCAGTTTGTGGTTCAACCAATTGTACTTTCCTGCGATAAGTATGTTTCTCTGATCATTAATATCTCAGATACAGATTTTTGAGTTGTGGCCCTGGATTGCTTTAAAACAGCCTTTCACGTGAGCGCTGCATTTACACCATGTGTGAGTGAACAACACCAGTGAGCTGGTTTGGGGCTGGAAGAATGATTTACAGGTATGCCAAGCCTTTGAATACTCCCTGCAATTTAAAAATGCCATTCGTGTTTCTTTTGAATGCTATAATTTCATGTGAGGTGGACAGATTTTATTCTGTGCCCTAGGTTTCTTTGACTCTTTCAAATTAGTACATGTTCCATATCCTGCATTAATGGGCTATAAATTTTGATAAGATAGAATCAGCAATTTAGAAAATCGCAGAACTTTCCTTTGTCTCTAGAAATTGCTCCAATGAATAAATTGTCAAGTGGTTTAAGCCGTGGCTCAGTTGATAGCTCTCTTCCCTCTGAGTCAGAAGGGTTGTGGGTTCAAGTCCCACTCCAGAGACTTGAGCACAAAATCTAGGACTGACACTCCAGTGCAGTGCTGAGGGAGTGCTGCACTGTCGGAGGTGCCGTCTTTCGGATGAGACGTTAAACCGAGGCCCCGTCTGCTCTCTCAGGTGGATGTAAAAGATCACATGGCACTATTTCGATGGAAGAGCAGGGGAGTTATCCCCCGGTGTCCTGGGGCCAACATTTATCCCTCAGTCAACGTCACTAAAACAGATTATCTGGTCATTATCACATTGCTGATTGCGGGATCTTGCTGTGCACAAAGAGGCTGCTGCGTTTCCCACATTACAACAGCGACTACACTTCAAAAATGTTAGTACTCCGTCGGCTGTAAAACGCTTTGGGACGTCCTGAGGTCGTGAAAGGCGCTATAGAAATGCAAGTTCTTTTTTTCTATTTAAAGTGAACGGGGTCTCACTTTGGAATGATGGTGCAACGTCTCTGTAGATTTGTAGGAATGTCTGAGCCAGCAGGTGGCGCTAATGGTAAATGGTACCCTCTGCCACCTTCCATTTTTCAAAAGAATTGTCATAATTTAATAACAATTGCGTTACATATCTCTGGGCTTTAGCACAGTGGTAAAATATTTACAATCCCGGGAAATAGTGACCCGCGTGCAAAAGTACAGATTTTTTTTTGTCAAACCTCCCGCGTTTCAAATGTCAAAATGCTAAGCCTTAACGCAAAAAAGCAATTTCAAGGAACGCAATTGGCATGCTTATTAAAACCCAGACAAATGACCTCCTTTTGGTGCTCATGTAGGTGATGTTTGAAAGAAAGAAGATTTCTAAGAATAAATTTTCTTGGGACAGGAATCCAACAAGTATGCGCCAAAAAAGAAAAGGCCCTCTGTTCGCAGCAGCGGAGGGAATTGATTGTATATTTGAATTCGGAAGACTGCAGCGGCCGTAAGCACAGTAAACGGGACTGGCCTGAATGCGCAGCAACAATTAGAGGGCCGAGAATACTTGCAGCAAAAACACTTCAGGTAACCTAATCCGTCAAACGCATGCAAAGCGCTGAACCAGAGGCATTACAATCAGGTAATTCTTTCCCACAAGTTTAAAAAAAAACTCTTGAAACTTGAGACGTCCAGCTGTGTTGCCCTGGGTGACGGTGGTGATTCATGCAATTGAAAGAGCTTCTGTGACACACACAGTTGATGTTCTGTATTTTATTCCGCTGGTTCTAGTTTTCAACTCATTGTGCATGGGCGTTGTGTGCACCATTCGGTTAACCGCACTTTGTTACTTTTTCGTTTTCAGCAGGTAGCGTGTTCGACATTCGTGGAATTATTCAATTAATTATCGGCTGGAATCAACTCCCATCAAATGAAATAATTTATGACGCTCCGCCCCTTTTTTAAAAATTCATTCTCGCGATACGGGCCTCGCTGGCAAGGCCCAGCATTGATCGCCCATCCCTAGTTGCCCTTGAGAAGGTGATGGTGGTGGGCCTTCTCCTTGGACCGCTGCAGTCCGTCCAGCGAAGGTACTGTAACAGTGCTGTTGCTTGGTACGCCCTCAACCGATAGCATCAGCTTGCTGTTTGTGGGATCTTGCTGCGTGAGAAATGGCTGCTGCATTCGCCCACATAACAACAGTCACTGCAAAGTAATTCACTGCGTTTGAAGCACTTTGCGATGTTTCGAAGCACTCTGATACTGTCAGCTGTGGCTCAGTCGGAAGCACCCTCGCCTCTGAGTCAGAAGGTTGTGGGTTCAAGTCTCCCACTCCAGAGACTTGAGCACAAAAATCCAGGCTGACACTCCAGTGCAGTACTGAGGGAGTGCTGCACTGTCGGAGGTGCCGTCTTTCAGATGAGATGTTAAACTGAGGCCACATCTGCTCTTTCAGGTGGGTGTGAAAGATCCTGTGGCACTATTTTGAAGAAGAGCAGGGGAGTTCTCCCCGGTGTCCTGGCTAATATTTATCCCTCAATCAACATCACTAAGAAACAGATTGTCTGGTCATTATCACATTGCTGTTTGTGGAAACTTGCTGTGCGCAAATTGGCTGCCGCGTTTCCTACATTACAACAGTGACTACACTTCAAAAGTGTCTGGCCTATATGTGACTCCAGACCCACAGCAATGTGGTTGACTCTTAACTGCCCTCTGAAATGGCCCAGCGAGACACTCAGTTGTACCAAACCACCACGACAAAGTCAGCGCTGTGGGAGAACCTTCACCACACGGACTGCAGTTGTTCAAGAAGGTGGCTCACCTCATCTTCTCAAGGGCAATTAGGGATGGGCAATAAATGCCAGCCTTGCCAGCGACGCCCGCATCCTGTGAACGAATAAATAAAAAAAATCATACTCCTGACTTGTGCCTTGTAGATGGTGGAAACATAGAAAAATAGGAGCAGGAGGAGGCCATTCGGCACTTTGAGCCTGCTCCGCCATTCAATATGATCATGGCTGATCCTCTATCTCTTTGGGGAGGCTTTGGGGAGTCAGGAGGTGAGACACTCGCCACAGAATACCCAGCCTCTGACCTGCTCCTGTAGCCACAGTATTTATGTGGCTCGTCCAGTTAAGTTTCTGGTTAATGGTGACCCCCAGGATGTTGATGGTGGGGGATTCGGCAATAGTAATGCCATTGAATGTCAAGGGGTGGTGGTTAGACTCTCGCTTGTTGGAGATAGTCATTGCCTGGCACTTGTGTGGTGCAAATGTTACTTGCCACTTATCAGCCCAAGCCTGAATGTTGTACAGGTCTTGCTGCATGCGGTCATGGACTGCTTCATTATCTGGGGAGTTGCAAATGGAACTGAACACTGTGCAGTCATCAGCGAACATCCCCACTTCTGACCTTATGATGGAGAGAAGGTCATTGATGAAGCAGCTGAAGATGTTTGGGCCTAGGACACTGCCGTAAGGAACTGCTGCAGAGATGTCCTGGGGCGGAGATGATTGACCTCCAACAACTACAACCATCTTCCTTTGTGCTAGGTATGACTCCAGCAAGTGGAGAGTTTTCCCCCTGATTCCCATTTTACTAGGGCTCCTTGATGCCACACTTGGTCAAATGCTGCCTTGATGTCAAGGGCAGTCACTCTCACCTCACCTCTGGAATTCAGCTCTTTTGTCCATGTTTGGACCATGGCTGTAATGAGGTCTGGAACCGCGTGGTCCTGGCGGAACCCAAACTGAGCATCGGTGAGCAGATCATTGGTGAGTAAGTGCCGCTTGATAGCACTGTCGACGACAACTTCCATCACTTTGCTGATGATTGAGAGTAGACTGATGGGGTGGTAATTGGCTGGATTGGATTTATCCTGCTTTTTGTAGACAGGACATACCTGGGCAGTTTTCCACATTGTCGGGTAGATGCCAGTGTTGTAGCTGTACTGGAACAGCTTGGCCAGAGGCGCGGCTAGTTCTGGAGCACAGCAGCCGGATTGTTGTCGGGGCCCATAACCTTTGCTGTATCCAGTGCGCTCAGCTGTTTCTTGATAGCACGTGGAGTGAATCAAATTGGCTGAAGACTGGCTTCTGTGATGGTGGGGACATCAGGAGGAGGCCGATATGGATTATCCAGTTGGCACTTCTGGCTGAAGATGGTTGCAAACGCTTCAACCTTGTCTTTTGCACTCGTGTGCTGGGCTCCTCCACCATTGAAGATAGGGATATTCATGGTGTCTCCTCCTCCTGTTACTTGTTTAATGGTCCACCACCATTCACGACTGGATGTGGCAGGACTGCAGAGCTTAGATTTGATCCGTTTGTGGGATCGCTTAGCTTTGTCTGTAGCATGCCGGTTCTGCTTTTTAGCATGCATGTAGTCCTGTGTTGCAGCTTCCCCAGGTTGGCACCTCATTTTTAGGTACGCCTGGTATGCTCTTTTACACTCCTCATTGAACCAGGGTTGGTCCCCCTGGCTTGATGGTAATGGTAGATATGCCGGGCCATAAGGTTACAGATTGTGGTGGAGTACAATTCTGCTGCTGCTGATGGCCCACAGCTCCTACATGGATGCCTAGTTTTGAGCTGCTAGATCTGTTCTGAATCTATCCCATTTAGCATGGTGGTAGTACCACACAACACGATGGAGGGTGTCCTCAGTGTGAGGACGGGACTTCGTCTCCACAATGACTATGCGGTGGTCACTGCTACCAATACTGTCATGGACAGATGCCTCTGCGACAGTTAGATTGGTGAGGACGAGGTCAAGTAGGCTTTTCCATTCATGTTGGTTCTCTCACCACCTGTCGCAGGCCCAGTCTGGCAGCTATGTCCTTCAGGACTCAACCAGTAGTGGTGCTACGAGCCCCTCTTGGTGATGGACATTGAAGTCCCCCACCCAGAGTACATTCTGTGCCCTTGCTACCCTCAGTGCTTCTTCCAAGTGGTGTTCAACATGAAGGAATACTGAAGCATCCCAGGGACTCCCAGGGCCACTCCTGCCCGCCTGTACCACCACCCCTGGAGGGTCTGTCCTGCCGGTGGGACAGGAAATACCCAGCGATGGTGACAGGAGGAGTCTGGAACATTGGCTGGAAGGTATGATTCTGTGAGTATGAATATGTCAGGCTGTTGCTTGACTAGTCTGTGGGACAGCGCTCCCAATTTTGACGCAAGTCCCCAGATGTTAGTGCAGAGGACTTTGCAGGGTCGACTGGTCTGGGTGTGTCGTTGTCGATGCCCGGTGGTCCGTCTGGCTTTATTCTTTTTGTATTTCTGTAGCGGTTTGTTACAACTGAGTGTCTCGCTAGGCCATTTCAGAGGGCAGTTAAGAGTCAACCACATTGCTCTGGGTCTGGAGTCACATATAGGCCAGACCGGGTAAGGACGGCAGATTTCCTTCCCTAAAGGACATTAGTGAACCAGATGGGTTTTTACGACAATCTGATAGCTTCACGATCACCGTAACTGATACTAGTTTTTTAATTCTAGATTTTTATTTAGTTAAGTTGAATTTAAATTCCCCAGCTGCCGTGGTGGGATTGGAATTCACGTCTGCGCTAATTCATTAGGTCCAGGCCTACTGGATTAATAGTCTACTAACATAACCACTATGCTACCGTTCCCATTGATTAGTAAGGACTCTCCAGGACATGAAGGCATTTTGCCACACGGCCCTTTCCAGTGCAGACATGAGCCCAAGATAAGGTTACCAACTGCAGTCGGATTTATTCCTGGAGATTTCATCACCGGATCTCCGGCGTACAAGCATCTCGGCCGGTCAAACAGACCCTTTCTCCCCATCGCCAATATTTTTATAAATGATAAATGAAAGTGTTCAAAGAAAATTGGGGAAAAAAACGCACCATCTTTTTAATGCCCCTAAGATTTCTCTCCCGGATTGTTTGCAGCAGTGCCCAGGAGATTAACCTTTCGTTCCTGGAGACTCCAAGACAATCCTGGAGGCTTGGCAACCCTACAACCACGACAGCTTGTATTTATACAGCACCTTTAACGTAGTAAAACGTCCCAAGTGCATTTCACGGGAGCGATTATCGAACGAAATTTGAGCAATGAGCCACGCAAGGAGAAATTAGGACAGGTGACCAAAAGCTTGGTCCAAGAGGTCCTGTTAAAGGAGGAGAGAGAGGCGGAGAGGTTTAGGGAGGGAATTCCAGAGCTCAGGACCTTATAATCCTAGCCCAAGAGTGAAATCCTAGCCACAGGGAAGTGGGCAGGTAGCTCGTCATTTCTTCTGGGGTTTTTTTTTATGAGGTAAGCCTGATGTGCAGAGTCCTGGAATGTCCTGCCGGAGCAGCTCCTGCAGTAGATCAACAGAGCTGTCAGTGCGGGGGGAAGTACACGCAGCACTTTTACTGTACGAGAGGGGCCAGTGAAGCCGTATGGATTGTTTAATTGTATTCTTTTACAGCTTGAAATGAATAAGGACATAACTGTGTGCAACAAAAAGTATTGACAATGTTTATTAGCTGTGAGCGCTCAGTATCTCTGGTGGCTTTTAAATGCACGTGTAGTTGCTGCCGCACAAAATGGGTGTTCTGTGAACTTCTAACTGCCGAATATTGTACCTGGAATTAACACCACAGAGCAGGCCTCTGTTGGCAACGTTCTCTGAAGAAAATCGCCAATTTACTGCAGTTTTTACTTTCACAGCCAAGTGGGGGTGAGGGGCGGGGGGGCGGTCGGCTGCTCCTGTTGACGTTAAATTGACTGTTTCATAGGGTCTCAAGGTAGAGAAAATTAAACTGAATCGTGGTAATTGGCAGCACGTCACGAAAACATGGCCCAGCGCTATCGCGGAATCCCTTCGCAATTAGTCGTTTCCAATCCTTCGCAACGGGGCGGATTTTCGTGCGATCGCCCCACCCCACCCCCTACCCGCTGTCGGGCGTTGAGGTGGACAGAGTGATAACCCGACCCCGCCCGACGGTAGCGGTTCGCGCTTCGTCGCCATTCCCCCCGCTGAGCTGCTCGGGCATTCTCAGCAGCTCGCCGATTGGCAGGGGTCGAAGGTCCGCCGACTCCGCCCCAGATCCCAGATGGTCCAAGGGGTGGGGGGGAGGGGCTGATCTCGAGGGAGGGCCGCGGAGGGGTCGGGTGGGTGCCACAAGGGCTGGTTTCTCTGGTGCCAGGAAGGGCATTGATGCTCCTTCTGACCCCACGACAACTATTGGCAGGCCTGTTTAGGTAACAACAACATGCATTTCCATAGCGCCTTAAACATAGTAAAACGTTCCAAGACGCTTCACAGGAGCGTTATCGGACAAAATTTGACACTGATGAGATATTAGGGCAGGTGACCAAAAGCTTGGTCAAAGAGGTTGGATCTAAGGAGCGTCTGAAAGGAGGAGAGAGATGTAGAGAGGCGCAGAGCTTTAGGGAGGGAATTCCAGAACTTAGGGCCTTGGTAGCGGAAGCCATGGCCGCCAATGGTGGAGCGATTAAAATCAAGGATGTACAAGAGGCCAGAATTGGAGGAGCGCAGAGATCTCAGAGGGCTGCGAGGCTGGAGGAGGGTTACAGAAATAAGGAGGTGCGAGGACATGGAGGGATTTGATAACTAGGTTGTGAATTTTTAAATTGAGACGTTGCCGGACCGGGAGCCAATGTAGGTCAGCGAGCACAGGGGGTGATGGGTGAACTTGGTGCGAGTTAGGATACGGGCAGCAGATGTTTGGATTAGTTAGCTTTTTAACTAACCTTGGGGCGGGTGTCCCTGCCACTGGCAATTAAAAACTGTAGTCAGCAGATCGGGATGGGGTAGGAGTGGGTAAGTCCGTCGCTCCATTTCGACTGTCCCCCAATCCACCAGGTGGGGGGAGGGGGGGGGGGGGGGAGGGGGGAGGGGGGGGGGGGAGGGGGGGTGGGGGGAGGGGGGGGGGAGTTAACATCAACCCCAGAGAGTCAGTTCTACAGCAGCTCAAAGACTTTCAAAGGAAGATGGGCTAAACAGGGCAAGGAATCTGCTCCAACCAACACTCTTAACCCTTTGTCAACCGCCCCTCCTTCAAGCTGTCACCAATAAGAATAAAACCGGACGGACCTCCCGGCATCAACCTCGGCGCCGGCTTCGGACACGGCAATGTGGAGATTGGCGATGGGGAGAAAGGGTCTGTTTGACCGGCCGAGATGCTTGTACGCCGGAGGTCCGGTGATGAAATCTCCAGGAATAAATCCGACTGCAGTTGGTAACCTTATCTTGGGCTCACGTCTGCACTGGAAAGGGCCGTGTGGCAAAATGCCTTCTTGTCCTGGAGAGTCCTCGCTAATCAATGGGAACGGTAGCATAGTGGGTATGTTAGTGGACTGGTAATCCAGAGGCCTGGACTAATGACCCCAATGACTAAGACGTGAGTTCAAATCCCACCACGGCAGCTGGGAATTTAAATTCAATTAATTAAATAAATATCCAGAATAAAAAGCTAGTATCAGTAACGGTGATCGTGAAACGATCGGATTGTCGTTAAAAACCCATCTGGTTCACTAATGTTCTTTAGGAAAGGAAATCTGCCTGTCTTTACCCATATGTGACCCCAGACCCACAGCAATGTGGTTGACTCTTAACTAACTGCCCTCTGAAATGGCCCAGCAAACCACTCAGTTGTAACAAACTGCTACAGAAAATAAGCATAAAACGGGACGGACCACCGGACACGGCAACTGGCACACCCAGACCGGTCAACCCTGCAAAGTCCTCCTCACCAACATCTGGGGACTTGTGCCAAAATTGGGAGAGCTGTCCCACACACTCGTCAAGCCATAGCCAGAATCATACGCTTCAGCCAATGTCCCAGATTCCTCCATCACCATCCCTGGGTATGTCCTGTCCTACCGGCAGAACAGGCCCACCAGAGGTGGTGCCGGCACAGTAGTATACAGTTGGCCCCTGGGAGTCCTCAACATTGACTCCAGACCCCTTGAAGTCTCATGGATTCAGGCCAAACATGGACAAGGAAACCACCTACTGCCCTCCCTCAGCCGATGATTCAGTACTCCTCCATGTTGAGCACGACTTGGAAGAAGCACTGAGGGGTAGCAAGGGCACAGAATGTACTCAATGTCCCTGACTTGGTAGCACCACTACTGGCCGAGACCTGATAGGACGTAGCTGCCAGACTGGGCCTGCGACAGGTGGTGAGAGAACCAACACGAGGGAAAAACCTAGTTGATCTCGTCTCTACCTGTCACAGATGCATCTGTCCATGACAGTATTGGTAGCTGTGACCACCGCACAGTCCCATCTTCACAATGAGGACACCCTCCATCATGTTGTGTGGCACTACCATTGTGCTAAATGAGATAGATCCAGCAGCTCAAAACTGGGCATCCATGAGGCGCTGTGGGCCATCAGCAGCAGCAGAATTGTATTCCACCACAATCTGTAACCTCATGGCCCGGCATATCCCTCACTCTACCATTACCATCAAGCCAGGGTACCAACCCTGGTTCAATGAGGAGTGTAGAAGAGCATGCCAGGAACAGCACCAGGTGTACCTAAAAATGAGGTGCCAACCTGGAAAAGCCGCAACACAGGACTACATGCATGCTAAACAGTAGAAGCAGCATGCTATAGACAGGGCTAAGCGATCCCACAATCATCGGATCAGATCAAAGCTCTGCAGTCGTGCCACATCCAGTCATGAATGGTGGTGGACCACTAAACAACTAACAGGAGGAGGTGGCTCCATGAATATCCCCATCCTCAATGATGACGGAGCCCAGCACGCGAGTGCAAAAGACAAGGTCCAACCATCTTCAGCTGATTCATGAATGACCTTCCTTCCGTCAGAAGTGGGGATGTTTGCTGATGATTGCACAGTGTTCAGTGCCATTTGCAACTCCTCAGATAATGAAGCAGAACATGCCCGAATGCAGCAAGACTTGGATGACATTCAGGCTTGGGCTGATAAGTGGCAGGTAACATTCACGCCACAAAAGTGCCGGGCAATGACTATCTCCAACAAGCGAGAGTCTAACCACTGCCCCTTGACATTCAACGGCATTACCATCACCGAATTCCCCACCATCAACATCCTGAGAGTCACCGTTGACCAGAAACTTAGCTGGACCAGCCACATAAATACTGTGGCTACAAGAGCAGGTCAGTGTCTGGATATTCTGTGGTGAGTGTCTCACCTCCTGACTCCCCAAAGCCTTTCCACCATCTACAAGGCATAAGTAAGGAGTATGATGGAATACTCTCCACTTGTCTGGATGAGTGCAGCTCCAATAACACTCAAGAAGCTTGACACCATCCAGGACAAAGCAACCTGCTTGATTGGCACCCCATCCACCACCTTAAACATTCACTCCTTGCACCACCGCTGCAGTGTGTACCATCTACAAGATGCACTGCAGCAACTCGCCAAGGCTTCTTCGGCAGCACCTCCCAAACCTGCGACCTCTTCCATCTAGAAGGACAAGGGCAGCAGGCGCACGGGAATACCATCACCTGCAAGTTCCCCTCCAAGTTACACACCATCCTGACTGGGAAATATATCGTCGCTGGGTCAAAATCCTGGAACTCCCTACCTAACATCACTGTGGGAGTACCTTCACCACAAGGACTGCAGCGGTTTAAGAAGGCGGCTCACCACCACCTTCTCAAGGGCAATTAGAGATGGGCAATAAATGCCAGCCTTACCAGCGATGCCCACATCCCAGGAATAAAAAAAAAATTATTTGTTGTTATTTTATTCTCACAATGTTGGTAATGGTCCATTTATTGGTCGTGTCTAGTTGCCTAGATTGTATGGCTGAGTTGTTTGCTGGACCACTTAAGAGTGATCTTAAGAGTCAGCCATGTAGTCTAGACTGGAGTCACTTGTAGGGCTGGCAAGTTACATGAGTGAGCCAATCTTTTATGCTGGCCACAAATTACTAGATTTATTGAATTCAATTGCACAAATTGTCATCAGGGTATTGGAACTCATTGCGGGTCCTGTATCATGATCACCACACTAAACATAAGAACATAAGAACATAAGAATTAGGAGCAGGAGTAGGCCATTCGTCCCCTCGAGCCTGCTCCGCCATTCAATAAGATCATGGCTGAACTTCTACCTTAACTCCACTTTCCTGCCCGATCTCCATATCCCTTGATTCCCCTAGAGTCCAAAAATCTATCGATCTCAGCCTTGAATATACTCAACGATTCAGCATCCACAGCCCTTTGGGGTAGAGAATTCCAAAGATTCACAATGCTCTGAGTGAAGAAATTGCTCCTCATCTCAGTCCTAAATGGCTGACCCCTTATCCGGAGACTGTGCCCCCTGGTTCTAGACTCCCCAGCCAGGGGAAACATCCTCTTAGCATCTACCCTGTCAATCCCCCTCAGAATCGCATATATTTCAATGAGATCACCTCTCATTCTTCTAAACTCCAGAGAGTATAGGTCCACTATATTGGTTATCCAACCCCTCAGCAGTGCACCTTCAACTCCCTTGCCCAGTGGTCTACTCATTCCCAAATGTTACAGATCAAAGTTTTCGGAATCCGTTTTAATTTTGTAATTCAATGTTTTTAAAGGATGTATGTCCAGAATACATAGGATTGCATAGAATTTTACAACACAGAAACAGGCCATTTGGCCCAACTGGTTTATGCTGATGTTTATGCTCCACACGAGCCTCCTCCTACCTTACTTGATCTCACCCTATCAACATATCCTTCTATTCCTTTCTCCCTCATGTACTTATCTAGATTCCCTTTAAATGTATCTATGCTAATTGCCTCAACTAATCCATGTGGCAGTGAGTTCCACACTCTCACCACTCTCTGGGTAACAAAGTTTCTCCTGTACTCCTTATTGGATTTATTAGTGACTATCTTATATTCACGGCCTCTAGTTTTGGACTGCCCCACAAGTGGAAACATCTTCTTTACATCTACGCTATCGAACCCCTTCATAATCTTAAAGACCTCCATCAGGTCAGCTCTCAGTCTTCTCTTTTCAAGAGAAAAGAGCCCCAGTCTATCCTGATAGGTATAACCTCTCAATTCTGGTATTGTAACGTATAATCACATGGTTTGTCACATGGTTTAGTATGAGGATGCTCAGTTCGCTCTGGTCTAGTAAAGCAAGCACATGGACTAGCAACTGCTGTCTCTGTCCTTCATTTGTTCTACCCACATATATTACATTTTTGGCGAAGGGAGTGGGATCCCAAAGACATTTTTAGGGATCATAGAAGGACACAATGTTCAACCTTTGTGTGGAAAAGTTTAAGGTGAATTTGTGACACCTATTTTTTGCGATGTTTTACTGTTAATGCTGAAGCAGAATTGTCTGTGCTTCACCTTCTCGTGTCTGTATACACAGCAACAGCGCCGTTGATTCTCACAGGTACACAGGTAGCGTGCCGAGTCACTGTTCAACAGGATCGGGACAATCATGGCCGCGTCTACAGGATTCATCGGAAGCCTCGGCATGTATGGCCGAGCTCGCGAACCATTCAGTTCTTACATTGGGCGGATGGAGATGTTTTTTAAGGCCAATAACATTATTGAGACCGAAGGTGCAGATGAGAATGTTCAAGCTCAAAATAAAGTAATTCGTAAACGTAAAAAAGCAATTTTTCTAACAGAGATTGGGCCAGATGTTTATGGAAAGTTGACAAACCTACTCGCGCCGGGGAAAGTGAAGGATGTGTCGTTTGAAGACATTGTCGAGAAACTCGAGGACCATTTCAACTCAAAGCCATTAGAAATAGCAGAGAGCTATAAGTTTGGTACCAGAAACCAAAAACAAAGTGAAACCATCAGTGAGTACATTGTAGATCTTAAAAACCTGTCTTTGCATTGTAACTTCGGCACATTTTTGGATCGTGCGTTGCGAGATAAGTTTGTGTGTGGACTGGTTGATGAGCGCACACAGTCCAAGTTACTGAACACTCTGAACCTAATGTTTGACAAAACATGCAAGATTGCCCTATCTATGGAGATGGTGTCTAAGAATGCTAGGGAGCTCCGTCCAACTCAAGTGACCAGTGCAGCTGAGGTCTACAGTCACAAAGCCATCGCCGAACCTAAAGCTCTGAGACCAAGTCAAAAGCATGTTGGTGAGAGCAGTTCAGTGAATTGTTATCGCTGCAATGGAAATCACTCACCACCGTCCTGCCAATACAGAAATGTGAAGTGTTTTCACTGCCAGAAGCAAGGCCATATTTCAACAGCTTGCAGAGCTAGATCGAAAGCAGGAAGTAAGAACCATTCTAGTGACAATGCAAAGCAGTGACAACAAAAGGGAGGAATTCACAATATTGAAGTGAACACACCTGATATTGAAGAACTAGGCATCTACAGTATCTATGCTACGAACGGCAACGCAAGGAGTCGTGAGAAATACTTCTGTATAAAACTTTTGATCAATGACCAATATATTGATATGTATATCGACACGGCAGTGGACTGCTCTATCATGAGTAAAGACACATATGAGAGTAAGTTTAATCAAATACCACCTACAAAGAGTACCGTAGAGTTAAAAACCTACTCCGGAGAAATCCTAGAAACATGTGGACAAATGGAATGTACAGTTCAACACAATGACCAGTTAGTAAAGCTGCCTATTATTGTAGCGAGCTACAACAACAGGGCAACCCTCATGGGCAAAGATTGATTGAGAAAGTTGAAACTAGACTGGAAAAACATCCTCAGTATAGATGCTTCAAAGAAGCGACTCGACACAATGCTGAACAAGTATGAAAGCATGTTCACAGACAGTTATGAGGCATCACTGGGTATGACGCGCATATCCGTATCAAGTCCAATGCGAAGCCTGTCTATTGTAAGGTATGCGTTGAAAGGTCAGGTGGAGGAAGAGCTAGTGAAACTGAGAGAGAACGGAGTGCTAGTAAAAACTGACAAAAGTGAATGGGCTACCCCGATTGTGGTAGTGCCCAAAGCAGACAAAACTGTACGCTTGTGCAGTGACCACAAAGTTACTCTCAACCAAGCAGTTGACGATGAGCAGTACCCGTTACCTACATCTCAAGATTTGTGTGCAGTACTCTCTGGATCAAAGGTTTTCTCCAAGCTTGACCTGTCGCACGCTTACGCTCAGTTGAATGTTGACAAAGAGAGTCAACAGTATCTCACTATCGACACAACCAAGGGACTGTACTCATACACCAAGCTGCCATATGGTGTAAAGTCCTCCCCAAAAATCTTCCAGGCTACAATGGATAAGATTTTGCAAGGAATTCCAAATTGCTTATGCAATCAAGACAATGTGCTGATCGCAACAAGCAGCGAGGAAGAAAATCTAGAAGTGTTAGATATAGTGCTTCAAAGGTTGAATGCCCACAATGTAAAATTGAAAAGGTGCAAATGTGCTTTTTGTGCAGCCCGAGGTTGTGTACCTTGGTCTGAAAGTTGATGCAAATGGCTTGCAACCAGTGAAGGAAAAGGTTGAAGCTGTCATCAATGCTCCAAAGCCACAGAACATGTCTGATTTAAGATCTTTCCTTGGAATGGTCCAGTACTACGCACGTTTCTTACCTGAGTTAGCGACCATGTTAGCGCCATTGCACGAGCTCCTCAAGAAGGATGTCCAGTGGAAGTGGACAAAAGTGCAACAGGAAGCTTACGACACTTGTAAGAGAAGTCTCTCTAGCGACGCTCTACTTAAGCTCACGCACTGTGTCGTAGTGCACAAGTTAGCGTGTGATGCTTCCAGCTATGGTGTGGGAGCTGTCATAAGCCACGTAATGGATGACGGCCAAGAGAAACCAATCGCGTTCGCATCACGAACTCTCACAAACAGCGAAAGAAACTACGCGCAAATTGAAAAGGAAGCACTCGCTATAGTGTTTGGAATCAAGAAATTTCAACAGTTCCTGATCTGCAGAAAGTTTACCCTGATAACCGATCACAAACTGCTCCTAGCAATATTGGGGCCCAAATCTGCCATCCCCGCAATGGCCGCATCAAGAATGCAACGTTGGGCAGTGTTGTTGTCACAATATGACTATACGATTGAATATCGCACTTCAAAGCAAGATGCAATTGCAGATGCCTTGTCCAGGTTACCTCATGAAGACTCGTGTGTTGGGAGTGAATTTGAGATTTTCATGCTAGGTGCAGTTGACAAAGACTTTCCCGTGATTGTAACTGTGATTGCAAATGAGACTCAAAAGGACTCAGTACTGAAAAGAGTGTATGAAAAGACTGTGAATGGATGGACTGATCAGTGTCTGGACACAGAGTTGAAACGATTCCATAACTGTTGTACTGAATTGTCTTGTGAGCAAGGTTGTATCAAGTGGGGAAACAGAGTGGTGGTACCTACTTCTTTGAGAGATAGAATTCTGGCCGAACTTCATACTGAACATCCAGGGATCGTCAGTATGAAATCAATTGCAAGGAGCTTTGTTTACTGGCCTGGATAGGACAGTGGAGTGGATTGAAGTGAAACATATAGGTTCAAACAAATTTGAGATAGAAACAGGGTCATCTTTGATATAACAACAGAAAATGCTGGAAATACTCAGCAGGCCAGGCAGCATCTGTGGAGAGAGAAACAGAGTTAATGTTTCAGGTCTGTGACCCTTCATCAGAACTGGAAAAAGTTAGAGAATTAACAGGTTTTAAGCAGGTGCAGAGGCAGGGAAAGGGGGAGGGGAGGAAGGAACTGAAGGAATAGTCTGTGCTAGGTAGGAGGCAGGAGAGATTAAATGTTGCAAATGGGGATGGCAGAATCCTCAACAGCTGCCACCTGAAAAAATGGGGGGGGGGGGGGGGGGGTGGTTATGGTCTGAAATTGTTGAACTCAATGTTGAGTCCAGAAGGCTGTAAAGTGCCTAACCGGATGCTGCCTGGCCTGCTGAGTGTTTCCAGCATTTTCTGTTGTTATTTCAGATTTCCAGCATCCGCAGTATTTTGCTATAGGATCATCTTTGAGTTCGGAACCAAAACAAAACAGCCCGAAAATTGGTTCAACACCAAAACCTTTTGTAAGGAGATCAGGAATGCTCCGCAAACCTGTTATTAAACTGGATTTGGAGTTCATTTGTAGTTGATTTAAAAGAAAAATCCAGGAGCTTTTCGTTATTAGATACATGTAATGCCGGGAAAGGTGGGACCATAGTTCTGTTGTATTTGAGGGGGGAATATGTGCATTTATTTAAGGGGAAAGCAGTGTAATGTATTGTCACGTGGTTTGTCACATGGTTTAGTATGAGCATGCTCAGTTCGCTCTGGCCTAGTAAAGTAAGCACATGGACTAGCGACTCATCCTGTCTCTGTCCTTCATTTGTTCTACCTACATATATTACAGGTATCATCCTTTTAAATCCTTTCTGCACTTTCTCCAGTGCTTCTATATCCTTTTTTTAATATGGAGACCAGAACTGTGGGCAATAGGTTTTGTTGACATGATACTGGCAAATGGCGCTTATGATGGGTCAGGTGCGCTGCAACCATTTATAACATTGCAGGTTTGGGAGGTTTGGCAAAGCTCAATATTTCAAACTGATATTCGCTTTTGATCTGTCATCTACTATTGCCCTATTATGGCTCAGTGGGTAGCACCCTCACCTCTGAGTCAGAAGGTTGTGGGTTTGAGTCCCACTCCAGGCACAAAAATCTAGGCTAGCACTCCAGTGCAGTGCTGAGGGAGTGCTGCACTGTCGGAGGTGCTGTCTTTCAGATGAGACGTTAAACCGAGGCCACATCTGCTCTTTCAGGTGGACGTAAAAGATCTCATGGCACTATTTCAAAGAAGAGCTGGGGAGTTCTCCCCTGGTGTCCTGGAGCCAATATTTATCCCTCAACCAACATCACTAAAACAGATTATCTGGTCATTATCACATTGCTGTTTGTGGGAGCTTGCTGTGTGCAAATTGGCTGCCGTCCTACATTACAACAGCAACAACACTTCAAAGAAAAGTACTTCATTGACTGTAAAGCGCTTTGGGACGTCCGGTGGTCATGTAAGGTGTTAGATAAATGCAAATCTTTCTTTTTTGATGACACAGCAGAGATGAGAAGCTCTTGGCATCTGTTGGGATGGAGTGGCGGTAGATAGTGGGGGCAGGGGAAGAGGCAAACAGGGTCTATTTGGAGTCAAGGTGACATACCTGACAATGGAAGATTGAAACCAAGTGGTAGACTTGATAATGTGATACGGAGTCGAACAGGTCTGTAGTACTCTAGGGCACTGTTGACGATTGAGCAACCAGCTTGGCTCATTAACGGGAACTGGAAAGGGTAGACCTGTCAACTGGGAGTTGGGATTCTTCCCACTCGGCTTCTTGCACATGACAACATTGCATTAAAAATGATCACCAGATGAGCAAGGTCGTTCGGTTCATCCAGCCAGAATTACCCTCAAGTCCCTCATTGTAGCATCCTATTGCTTCTTAACTGACTCCACTACTCAATCTGGGAGTCCATTCCATCTATCGATCACTCTTTGTGTAAGAAGAACTTCCTAATATCAGCCCTAAATTTACTAGTTTGAACTGTGACCCCTTGTCCCACTTTTACAATTCAATTCATTTTCTGGATCTACTTTCCCATACCGCTTACTGTCTTTGCTATAAACCTCTACATGATCACTTTTCAGATGCTTCCTTTCAAGGCTGAGTAGCCCAGATTTCTCCAGTGCTTCCTCATAACTCAGACCTCGAAGGCTAGGGATCTGCCTTGTGGTTCTTCTCTGCATTGCCTTTCCAGCTCTTGAATATCTCCGTGATCTCTGCGTCCCTCCAATTCTGGCCTCCTGAGCATCCCCAATTTTAATCGCTCCACCAATGGAGGCCGTGCCTGCAGCTGCCTGGGGCCTAAGCTCTGGAATTCCCTCCCTAAACCTCTCCGCCTCGCTACATCTCTCTCCTCCTTTAATACCCTCCTTAAAACCTACCTCTTTGACCAAGCTTTTGGTCACCTGTCCAAATATCTCCCTATGTATAAGAACATAAGAAATAGGAGCAGGAGTAGGCCATTCGGTCCCTCGAGCCTGCTCCGCCATTCAATAAGATCATGGCTGATCTGATCTTGGCCTCAACTCCACGTTCCATAATCCTTGATTCCCCAGTTTTTCAAAAATCTGTCTATCTCCGCCTTGAATATATTCAATGACTCAGCCTCCACAGCTCTCTGGGGTAGAGAATTCCAAAGATTCATGACCCTCCTCATCTCCGCGACCCCTTATTCTGAAAGTTTGCCCCCTAGCTCTAGATTCCCCCATGAGGGGAAACATCCTCTCTGCATCTACCCTGTCGAGCCCCCTCAGAATCTTATACGTTTCAATAAGATCACCTCATTCTTCTAAACTCCAATGAGTATAGGCCCAACCTGCTCAACCTTTCCTCATGAGACAACCCCTTCATCTCAGGAATCAACCTAGTGAATCGTCTCTGAACTGCCTCCAATGCAAGTATATCCTTCCTTAAATAAGGAGACCAAAACTGCACGCAACGCTCCTGTGAAGCGCCTTGGGACGTTTTACTACGTTAAAGGCGCTATATAAATACAAGTTGTTGTTGTGCCTCGTCTAATTAGAATTGAGAAGTCGCACAACACCAGGTTATAGTCCAACAGTTTTATTTAAAATTACGAGCTTTCGGAGCTCCGCTCCTTCTTCAGGTACAAGTACAGTGAGGGAATCGATTACACAGTATATATACACAGAAAACAATGTGTCTGCAGAGATACAATCTGTTAGGAAGGCATTACATCAAAGACACATCAGAGTACAGCTAAGACAATGAGGTGGGTCACAGGGGGTCCAACGTGTCAAATGCTGCCGTCTGCAGTTAAGCTTTTAACTTTTTTTTTAAAAACTGGAAAAACAGACAACGATGTCGAGTCACGTTCTGTAGCGTGACATGAACCCGAGATCCCTATTGAGGCCGTCCTCATGGGTGCAGAACTTGGCTATCAGTTTCTGCTTGATGATTTTGCGTTGTCGTGTGTCTCGAAGGCCGCCTTGGAGAACGCTAACCCACAGATCCGAGGCTGAATGTCCTTGACTGCTGAAGTGTTCCCCGACTGGGAGGTAACAATCCTGCCTGGCGATTGTTGCGCGGCATGGTACATCGGCGAGACCATGCAGACACTGAGACAACGTATGAACGGACACCATGCAACAATCGCCAGGCAGGATTGTTTTTCCAGTTTTTAAAAAAAAGTTAAAAGCTTAACTGCAGACGGCAGCATTTGACACGTTGGACCCCCTGTGACCCACCTCATTGTCTCAGCTGTACTCTGATGTGTCTTTGATGTAATGCCTCCCTAACAGATTGTATCTCTGCAGACAAATTGTTTTCTGTGTATATATACTGTGTAATCGATTCCCTCACTGTACTTGTACCTGAAGAAGGAGCAGCGCTCCGAAAGCTCGTAATTTTAAATAAAACTGTTGGACTATAAACTGGTGTTGTGCGACTTCTCATTTTTGTCCACCCCAGTCCAACACCGGCATCTCCGCATCATAATTAGAATTGGGCACAGTTTCCCTGCTTCCTCTTCCTCCGAAACAAGAAACAATTTGCCAAGCACTTTTTTGAGGAGGACAGCAGCCAATTAAACTGGATGTGGCTAAGCGGACAGTCTATAAGAGGACGGCACTTTCCCAAATATAACTGAACGCTCAGTATGTTTCAATATGCTCCGCTGGCTTCTGCGCGCTGGTGACAGTTTGATAAATGGGGCGGTTTCATTCGGAGTCCCAATTAGCCATGTCTTAAATCATTTTCGCCCTCGTCTCTTCAGCCTGTTTATTTTTTTAACGGAAACTTAAAAAAATTAAAACCTAGTCTCCAAATCTGAAAGCCTGGGGGCGGTTTGGGACTTGCGAAATACATGGGGGAAAAGGCAGTGTGCTAACAGAGAGGTTTACTTTCCGTTTCTGCACAGCCAGTGTAACACTGGAAAGTTCCAGGTTCCTTTTCAAGGCAATGGAAAAGTACAGTAACTCTTTGGTGCGTAGATCATTGGTGTATATACAGAACCCTTTTATAATATGATACCTGAGACTTGCTGTTCTCCGCCTGGTTTGTTTGTCTTCTGGTGTAAAGATTTTCCTGAGGTCTCATGTAACCTAAGATACATTATGTGCTTGCACCTAAGGTTATTGCTCCGCAGTCAAAATATCATTGGCACTTGGCACCGTGTATGAAATGTTCTGTGTGATTCAAGGTACGGCTGCCCACATTGGAACAAATATCCGCTGAAACATTTGCCGTTGACAAAAAGTCTATTCACACAGCTGTCTTCTTAAAGGCCTTTTTAGTCCACCAGTGGGGCCGAAGGGTTAATCCAGGATTGAGCATCTCACTGTCAAAACAGCCTTGTAAGTCCACTGGGTGACGTCCAAAATCGTAGAATCATACAGCACAGAAGGAGGCCATTCGGCCCATCGTGCCTGTGCCGGCTCTCTGAAAGAGCGATCTGATTAGTCCCACTCCGCCCCTGCCATTTCCCCGTTGCCCTGCAAAATGTTTTCCTTTTCAAGTATATATCCAATTCTCTTTTGAAAGTGTCAGCCGTGGCTCAGTGGGCAGCACTCTTGCTCTCTGAGTCAGAAGGGTTGTGGGTTCATAGTCTCACTCCAGAGACTTGAGCACACAAAGCTAGGCTGACGCTCCAGTGCGGTGCTGAGGGAGTGCTGCCCTGTCGGAGGTGCCGTCTTTCGGATGAGACGTTAAACCGAGGCCCCGTCTGCCCTCTCGGGTGGACGTAAAAGATCCCGTGGCACTATTTCGAAGAAGAGCAGGGGGAGTTATCCCCGGTGTCCTGGGGCCAATATTTATCCCTCAATCAACATCACTAAAAACAGATTATCCGGTCATTATCACGTTGCCGTTTGTGGGAGCTTGCTGTGTGCAAATTGGCTGCCGCGTTTCCTACATCACAACAGTGACTACACTTCAAAAAAAGTACTTCATTGGCTGTAGAGCGCTTTGAGACGTCCGGGGGGGTGTGCAAGGCGCTATAGAAATGCAAATCTTTCTTTTTGCTTTTATTGCATCTGGTTCCACCACCCTTTCAGGCATTGCGTTCCAGATTGTAACAACTCGTCGCCATTAAAAAGATATTCTCCTCATCTCCCACCCTGTATTTTTTTGCCGATTATTTTCAATCTTTGTCCTCTGGTTACCGATCCTCCTGCCACTGGAAACAGGATCTCCCCACCTTGATGAAAATGGCTCCATAACCCAGAAACAGGCCATTGAATCCGATAAGTCCGTGCTGGCATCTATCCTCCACACAAGCAAATAGATCACATTTACCCGCCCTTTTCCCACATTCTGTGCTGTATGATTCTATGACACAATGGCCCAGAAATTTGACTCGTAGTCTTGCCGCGGGGGTAAGGATCCCCCGCGATATCACACTCCGCGCTGGCCGTTGTGTTTCGGGCCCACACGAACTTCAGCTCCTGGGCCTCTCCCTGGTGCCGGCGCGCAGTGTGTGCGTGTCCCAGAGGCGCAGTTAGTTCGATGCGACCTCTGGGATCACGTGGGCATGGAGAGCCAATGGCAGCACACCATCTTTCATTCATAGCTTTGACAGGAGACCTGTCAAAACTATGAATACAAATTGCCCCCAAAAGAACAGCTAAACCTCAAATAAATTTTTAAAAAACCATCACATTAATAAAATAACTATAGTTAAATAAATTAACCACTTTAAACAAAAATTTAAATTTTTGAAAAAATGTAAATTCTTTTAAAAGTTATAAAAATAAACTTACCTTTCTTTAAAGTCTCTAAAAAAGATAAACCTGTTGAAAAAAATTTAAAATAATACTTAATTAACTACTTACCTTGTTAAAAGGGGGTCTTACGCCTCCTTTCTTCATGTGTAAAATCTTCCATACTTACCTTCGCGTTGAAACCTGAAAAAAAACCTAAGTGCGCTGCGTGCGCACAGCCTGTAGTGCGCACGCGGTTCACTTAGGAACCGCCCCCTTCGCCATACCCGAAGTGCTGGTTTCCCACGCATGCGCAGTGCATACAGGAAACCGGCACTTCGGGACTGAATACGCGAGAGTGCACAGTTCGTACTCTCCCGTATTCAGCCGAAATTTTGGGCCAATGTATCAAAAGGCAATTGCAACTATTTTTTTTAAAGCTACTATCATATATTTTGTGTGTATTTATGTACAACACAAAAAGGACACTTAAAAATATATATATTTATACACTTTATACGTCACTGGTTCGGCCTCCGCTGGAATATTGTGTCTCATTCTGGGCACCACACTGTAGGAAGGGTGTCCTGGCCTTGGAGAGGGTGCAGAAGAGATTTACTAGAATGGTACCAGGGATGAGGGACTTCAGTTATGTGCAGAGACTGGAGTAGCTGAGGGTTGTCCTCCCTAGAGCAGAGAAGGTTAAGAGGAGATTTGATCGAGGTGTTCAAAATCCTGAAGGGTTTTGATAGGGTAAATAAGGAGAAACTGCTTCCGGTGGCAGAAGGGTTGGTAACCAGAGGACTCAGATTTAAGGTGATTGGCAAAAGAACCAGAGGCGACATGAGAATTTTTATTTTTTTTTTACGCAGTGAGTTGTTGTGATCTGGAATGCGCTGCCTGAAAGGGCGGAGGAAGCAGATTCAATAATAACTTTTGATAAATTGGATAAATACTTGATGGGAATTTTTTTTTCAGGGCTATGGGGAAAGAGCAGGGGAGTGGGACTAATTGGATCGCTCTTTCAGAGAGCCGTCACAGGCACGATGGGCTGAATGGTCTCTTTCTGTGCTGTATGATTCTATGACACATTTGAAAGCAAATCATAGAATAGATTTTTTTAAAAGTGCCATTCATTTAATGCTGTCTTCAGGACCTACGTGTCTTTCACTGATCTGAAAGAACCACTTTAACACAATGGGGGTGATTTTGCCAATGGGGGGCTTTTGGAGGCGGGACTCCCACTTGTCGGGTTTCAGTCCCGCCTCCATCAACTTCTGGCCAACCCACGCTACTTTCCCTTGATTGACCTTGTTAAGCCTGCCCAGCGGACTTAGCAGGCCAATTAAGGGAAAGCCGGTTGCAGGGCATGTCAGCGTATGATGTTTCATCTGTCAAAAATTTTTGACAGATGAATTGTCATCGTTTGACAGCTCTGTGAAGCTGCCAAACACTAACATTCTCGGTAGTTTGATGAGGTCTTGAATTCAAGACTTCATCAAACAGCTTTCTTTAGTAGAAATGAGATGGTTGTTGCATTGGAGAATGCAACGGCCATCTCTCATCTCCAACACGGAGGTGCGAGACTCTCCGCATACCCACCGAGTGAAGCCTGCAGGAAGAAACAAAGGTAAGTACACTTTGCACTTACCTCAGATACTCACCTCTACACTCTTGCACCCATCACTTACCTTCACACCACACTTTTGCACCCCCCGACCCCCGACCCCCGCAGACCCAGTACTCGCCTCGCTGACCTGGCGGGTTTCGGAGCCTTCGGGAAGCCCGCACTTGAGGGTAAAATGGGGATAATCCTATTTTCTGCCTGTTAACTACCTGTTAACAGGCAGTTCATTGGCTTTAATCCCTTCCCGCCTCCAAGGAGATGGAACCCGGCGTGGGACGGGTACCCGCCTCCTGGGAAGATGGCATGGAGGCGGGTTGGGCACCCGCCCCCAGATTCTGCCATTTTCCCGGCAGTCCCGCCTCCATACCCGCCTCCCCAGGGCTGGCAAGATCGCGCCCAATGGACTAGATATTTGAGCACTCCCCATTTTGGGCATGCAGGGACCGATCTTTGCGCCTGAATGGTGAGATAATGGGCCTCAGGCCTCATTACCATTGATCCGGCAAGCTACAGAAACAAAGGAAAAGAAAGACTTGCATTCCTATAGCGCCTTTCACGACCACCGGATGTCTCAAAGCGCTTTACAGCCAATTAAGTACTTTTGAAGTATAGTCCCTGTTGTAATGTGGGAAACGCGGCAGCCAATTTGCGCACAGCAAGCTCCCACTAACAGCAATGTGATAATGACCAGATAATCTGTTTTTGTTATGTTGATCGAGGGATAAATATTGGCCCCAGGACACCGGGGATAATTCCCCTGCTTTTCTTCGGAGTACAGTGCCATGGGATTTTTTATGTCCACCTGAGAGGGCCTTGGTTTAACGTCTCATCCGAAAGACTCGTAATAAGTGTCCCCATGCAGCTTGCCAGCGAAGTGGGAATGCCTGTTTTAGGCTTCCCTTTATAAGATTGGATTGCAATAAGTGGAGCAGGCACCAAGCCTGTTTCACTCAGAATTCTTATGGTGGTCGATGCATCAAAGGAAGATGGTTGTGGTTTTTGGAGGCCAACCATCAAAGCTCCAAGACATGGCTGCAGGAGTTCCTCAGGGTAGTATCCTCAGCTCAATCATCTTCAGCTGCTTCTTCTATGAGATTCCCTCCATCATCTCACCTCTGAGTCAGAAGGTCGTGGGTTCAAGACCCATTTCAGAGACTTGAGCACAAAATCTAGGCTGACACTCCCAGTGCAGTACTGAGGGAGTGCTGCCCTGTCAGAGGTGTCCTCTTTCAGATGGGACATTAAACCGAGGTCCCATCTGCTCTCTCAGGAGGACGTAAAAGATCCCATGGCCGCTATTTCAAGAGCAGGGGAGTTCTACTTGGTGTCTATGCCAATATTTATCCCTCAACCAACATCACTAAAACGCAGATGATCTGGTCATTGTCACATTGCTGTTTGTGGGAGCTTGCTGTGCGCAAACTGGCTGCCGCGTTTCCTACATTACAACAGTGACTACGCTTCAAAAGTACTTCATGGGTTGTAAAGCGTTTTGGGACGTCCTGAGGTCATGAAAGGCGCTATATAAATGCAAGTTCTTTTCTTTTTCTCACTGACAAATCTCGTGTGCAGCTTCATTCACAACCCTTCCGACAACGAAGCAGCCCATGCCGGCCTACACTAGGACCTGGGCAACATCGGGTCTCCAGCTCTCAGTGGTGGCTTGGTTTGGAGAAAATCTGACCGTTAAAATAGTAATAATACTCTTTGATGGACAGCATGAATGCATCATTCTGTCAATTGGATATGTAAAATTTATGAAAATAACCACACCGAGATTTCCACAACAATCTAGAAGATCAAAATTGGTTGGTATGGATTTAAAAGAAAGACTTGCATTTCTATAGCGCCTTTCACGACCTCAGGACATCCCAAAGCGCTAGGTTAACCTAGCCCTACAAGAATGAAAATGTTATTCAAATATTCCATGTTTGTTTGGTTCCAGATTAAACATTTATCTACTGACGAAATTTTAACTTGTCTGTTTTCTCCACAGGGGCTGACTGACCTGAGGAGTGTTTCCAGCATTTTCTGTTTTTGATTCAGTTTTCCAGCGTCCGAAGTATTTTTTGATTTTTGTTTAGATGGATTCGAGTACAGGAGCAAGGATGTCTTACTACAGTTATACAGGGCCTTGGTGAGACCACACCTGGAGTACTGTGTGCAGTTTTGGTCTCCTTACCCAAGAAAGGATATACTTGCCATAGAGGGGGTGCAGCGAAGGTTCACCAGACTGATTCCTGGGATGGCAGGACTGTCGTATGAGGAGAGATTGGGTCGACTAGGCCTGTTTACCTGACGAAGGAGCAGCGCTCCGAAAGCTCGTAATTTCAAATAAAACTGTTGGACGATAACCTGGTGTTGTGCGACTTCTCATTTTTGTATTCACTAGAGTTTAGAAGAATGAGAGGGGATCTCATTGAAACGTATAAAATTCTGACAGGGCTAGACAGACTGGATGCAGGGAGGATGTTTTCCCTGGCTGGGGGGGGGGGGTCTAGAACGAGGGGTCACAGTCTCAGGATACGGGGTAGGACATTTAGGACTGAGATGAGGAGAAATTTCTTCACTCAGAGGGTGGTGAACCTGTGGAATTCTCTACCCCAGAAGGCTGTGGAGGCCAAGTCACTGAATATATTTAAGAAGGAGATAGATAGATTTCTAGACACAAAAGGCATCAAGGGGTATGGGGAGAGAGCGGGAATATGGTATTGAGATAGAGGATCAGCCATGATCATATTGAATGGCGGAGCAGGCTCGAAGGGCCGAATGGCCGACTCCTGCTCCTATTTTTCTTTGTTTCTAGATTTTTATCTGCTTGTGCTGCGATGCGCCACGGACTTTAGAGTGTTAAAATCCCTCAGGCAATGCTTAAATGAAACCCTTTCTATGGCAATTGTGTGCTTAAAAAAAGAAAGAAAAGAACTTGCATTGATAGCACCTTTCACGACCACAGGACATCCCAAATCGCATTACAGCCAATGAGGTACTGTTGTAATGTGGGAAACACTGCAGCTAATTTGCACACAGCAAGGTCCCACAAACAGCAATGAGATAATGACCAGATAATCTGTTTTAATGATGTTGGTTGAGGGATAAATATTTGCCAGGACACCGGGGATAATTCCCCAGCTCTTCTGTTGGAGTATAAAAGCAGGGGAGTCCTGCTACAACTGTACAGGGTATTGGTGAGACCACACCTTGAGTACTGTGTACAGTTTTGGTCTCCTTATTTAAGGAAGGATATACTTGCATTGGAGGCAGTTCAGAGACGATTCACACGGTTGATTCCTGAGATGAGGGGGTTGACTTATGAAGAAAGGTTGAGCAGGTCGGGCCTATACTCATTGGAATTTAGAAGAATGAGAGGTGATCTTATTGAAACATATAAGATACTGAGGGGGCTCGACAAGGTAGATGCAGAGAGGATGTTTCCCCTTGTGGGGAAATCTAGAACTCGGGGGCACAGTCTCAGAATAAAGGGTCGCCCTTTTAGAACTGAGATGAGGAGGAATTTCTCCTCTCAGAGGGTCGTAAATCTGTGGAATTCTCTGCCCCAGAGAGCCGTGGAGGCTGGGTCATTGAATACATTTAAGGTGGAGATAGACAGATTTTTACAAGATAAGGGAGTGAAGGGTTATGGGGAGCGGGCAGGGAAGTGGCTTTGAGCCCAAGATCAGCCATGATCTTATTGAATGGCGGAGCAGGCTCGAAGGGCCAAGTGGCCTATTCCTGCTCCTATTTCTTATGTTCTTATGTTCTTTGAAATAGTGCCATGGCATCTTTTTCGTTTACCTGAAAGGGCAGACGGGGCCTCGGTTTAATGTCTCATCCGAAAGACGGCACCTCCGACAGTGCAGCGCTCCCTCGGTACTGCACTGGACAGTCAGCCTTGGATTATGTGCTCAAGTCTCTGGAGCAGGACTTGAACCCACAACCTTCTCGGGTCAGAACCACAGCGGACAGGCACTAGTTCAAGCACTACGAAAATGCTAATTTCTATAAGCAGCTAATACCATGTTAATCCTTTTTGGAATAAATACACAAAGCAATCATTTTCATCCCGCATTTTAATGAAAGTTATTTAGAAAAATAATTAATCAGGCTCGAGTGGAACTCTCAAGAAAGGTTGAATGACTAAACCAACATATCACAACAGTTATTGACAAAGACTAACAGTGTCGATTCCAGGAGACATAATCTAGATAGATAGATAGATAGATAGAGGGAACAAATTGAAGTCAAGTCTTCTAACTGCGTACAAAGAAGTAAAAAAATTGAAAACACTAAAGAAAGATGTTAAATTACTTGTCCACATAATTTTTGTGCATGCATGTAAGAAAATAGCACTCTCTTCAACAAGAGTAATATCACAAAGTCTCTTTAAGTTACCTGAAAGCACTGAAGACTCTCTTCATTTACTAAGCAGGAATATCCGCCATTGGCTGCTCTCGTTCCCACGAAGTTGCTTACATATTACGTCAGCGTAAACTCAGTAAAGGTCCCGGTGTATATACATTACGGCACGTCTAGGAATATTGAATACTTGGCAATCAGGAAGACAAGACAGGAGAAATGAAGGAGAAAGAAGAGCGAAGAGAAGCGAGAGGAAGTGGAGAGAAATGGTAGAAGAAAACCTGCCAGCAAAAATGGCCAGGCTAAAATAAATAATCGGAGCCCAGTACTGATCCTTCATAATTAGACATTTTCACCTCTGCAATCAAACAAGAAATAAATAGGGCACCTGTCATTGAAATAGACACAGCTCATAATCTCTGCATAAATAACGTATCGGCTATTAGTGCCACTTTTAAGTAACTTTGCTCTACTTAATTAACATGTCGATAAAACTGTGCTCAATCAACAAATATTTAACCCAGCACTTAAAAATGTAGGCAAGTGAATTTAAAAACTACTAGACACAATACTTGTACTGGGCTGTAGAGTTTGGAAAGATAGTACGACAGAACCATAGACACAGAATAAAGCAAAATATCTTCACATCGTTTTAACTGGAATTCCATTACTGTTAGTGCGTTGAGTTAGCTTTCCCTTTTCTCTAAACCTAATCTACTAATAATCAAGACAAATGCAAATGGAGGCCGCCCAATTTCTTATGGGTGTGAAGAAAATCAGCTGGACTATCCGTGGGGGCTCTCCCCATCTCCAGCTGTAGGTTTGACGGCAGATCGGCGGAACTCCGGAGTAACGGCCTAAGGGTCCTTTTCTGCAGGGGCTTTCCGACGAAATCACAGTGGGAGGTCGGAAGAACCCGCCCGAAATTCTACCCCAATAGAACAAGGGGGAAAAATTCGGCTGCTTTGTGCCTCCCGTTAGCGCCCCGAGCAAAGCAACTAATGCCCGGGCGCGCCGCCGCCAACGCCTCCCGCGAAATTCAGCGGTAGGTTAGCGGCGGCGCTAACCGTTAACGCCCCGCGGCGCTGCGCCGCCGGCGATGACGTCATCGCCGTGCGCAGCGCCCTGGCCGCGATCTTCGGTAGCGCCCCCTGACTTACCGCCGGACACTATGTCCGACAGGGTCAAGGGGGGCCTACCAGTGGCCGGGGTGGCGCTATTTAAAGGCGAGGTGCCGGGCGGCCATTTTTGTTGCTGGCCGCCTGCCAGCACCTGCCTCCGCTCCCGTCCCCGGCCTCCTGACCCGCCCCCGCCGCGGAGTGCCGGCTGCGCTCCATGAGCCCGGCAATTCTCTTGAGTGCCGGGCTCTTTTGCCGGCATTCCGATCCCCGGTGGCCCAGCTGGACCCTGGGTCGCGCTGCGCAAGCCCTTCCCCTTTAAGAAGGGGAGGAAGGCCTGCAGTACCGCGGCGCCCCAAGAGGGAGGCGGGGCGCTTCCAGTAGTGCCCCGCTTCCCTCTTGGGGCGCTACCACCCAATTTCGGCCGCGGGGGTGCTAATTTTTCCGGGGCGCTAAAAGTAGCACACCGGCAAAGTTAGCGCCCCAAAGGGGGCGCGACTCAATTTCTCCCCCCAAATGTTTGAGAGGAATGGGAGCAATCACCAGAGAATCTGGCATAGAAGTAACAGCCGTGTAGAAGCTGTTTGCCTATTTAACACTTTGCCAATTTAGCATGTGTAAGTCACTGATTACTTACAGAACGTAGAAAAGCTGCACTAAGGTGCAACTTATACCTCAGTGCCTGGAATTACCACTAAGGGCTCTCCCGATCCCCCACCATTGCTTGTGTGGGAGGCCAGCAGAAAACCCGGAGAAGTGGCAGAATCGTCCGATCTTCCGCTGAGCTTATGGAGGGAGATCTCCGGGGAAACTCTACAGCTAGAGTTTGGAGTCCTCGTTTCTCTGTGCAGCTTACCGTATTGAACAGTAAGAGAGCTGTCACAACCTCCCAAACCCGCGGCCTCCACCACCTAGAAGGACGAGGGCAGCAGGCGCGTGGGAACACCACCAGCTCCAAGCCACACAGCATCCCGACTTGGACATAGATCGGCCGTTCCTTCATCGTCGCTGGGTCAAAATCCTGGAATGCCCTCCCTAACAGCACTGTGGGAGCACCCTCACCACACGGACTGCAGCGGTTCAAGAAGGCGGCTCACCACCAACCTTCTCAAGGGCGACTAGGGATGGGCAATAAATGCCGGACTTGCCATCGACACCCATATCCCCAGAATAAAAAAACACATTAGTACTATGGCTAACATATGTACGGCTGTTTTTTTTGGCAGATCGAGTGCCTCAGGATTTTCATCTGATTGCATAAACCTTTTCAAACGTCATTTTCACAGTTCAGTATGACAGCAGTGCTGAGTTGTGGGACTGTGGTTAAGTTCATGAGTAAAGGCAATGATGCATTTTAGTATTTGGTGTCTCCGGTATTCTGTGTAATTTTTTAAATCATGCTTCACAGCTTGAAAGAAAAATCATTTTAATTTCAAAACAACTCTCCGCTCTTGAGTTCTCAACTAACAGTTGAATTTAACAATGTACACGGAATCGAGCATTGACTTTTTTTTTTTAACTGGTGCACAACTCGACTATCGGCAGTTTTTTTGTGTGGGGGGGTGGGGTTTTGCACGGGACCCCGTGAGGAACAGCAACACCCTCTTGCTTCCCCTCCTGCATCAAAACAAAACTATCCAGCAGGATTTGGGAATAGGCGGGAGGTGTGGGGCGACTAGTTTACTACGTTAGCGCTGGTGGAAAGGGGAGCTTTGGCTGCCTGCAGCCATACTGGAAAATCCCAGGCGCACTTGCCCACGGTTTTCCGATATGCATTGCTGGCAGGAAAATCCGGACCTGGGCAGTTTGCGGGGGTGGGGGGGGCAGTTTGTGTGAAAGGGGGGAAGCGCAAGTGACTCAATGACTGTAGCGGGACTGTTAACCAATCTGCTATTAATCTGGGACTTGGCATCAGATGACAGAAGCTTCTTGTTAGCGTTCTTAAAAGAAAAATTAAGCATAATTGCAGTTTAAATCCCTGAAACACTTGAAACTAATTGCTGAAATGCTGATTGTAAAATGATACGGCAAGTACGACGCAGACAGGACCCTTTTTTTGACTCGCCATCAGCTCCAAAGCAATTCACTGCCGTCCAGTCAAATCAGAGGGGACTTGCGCTTTTTAAGCGTGAGATGTTAACAGTGTTCCAAACACTGGGCCGAGGGAGTCTCCTGAAAACAAAACACCTCCTGACAGGCAGAGTCGTGCAGAACCTCTTATCTTACACAAATGAACTACACGCCTACTCAGTAGAGCGGAGTACGTCGGGAAAGAAATCTTGAAAACTAGGCCATGATTGCATTACCCTGCAAAAAGAGAGCGGTTCTTTCTTACAAAGTTATTTAAATAATTCCAATTTTTGCTGCTCGCAGCAACAGTGAAAATCTTCATTAAATTTACAAAAAGGAAAAACTGCTTATGCAATTATAACAAATAAACATTTAAATAAATCAACAGGCATTCTCACGCCAACTTCAGGTAACTTGGCACGGAATAGTTGAACATTACAAAATCTAATTTGTAGAGATTGAACAACTGTGTCTGGAAGGTGGAGCTGATGTTTTGGAAAAACTGAGCCGTCATTTCATCTGTAGTTCTGGTGGACTTGGCATAGGTGGGGAATTTGACGTAGTTCCCCACCCCAGCCAGACGCAGGATATAGTTTGCATCCTCCTGTAGCGTCTCGTACTTGCCTATAAGGTCGTAGTGGATGTGGCAGGGGTGGCACAGGGAGTAGACCGTCTCCCAGTGCTCGTTGAAGGGCTCCTCCTTCTGCGTGTGGGGGTCGATGAGGTAGCCCATGAACTCCTCGAACTTCACGTCGTCGCCGTTGTGCAGGGCCTCGCGGGTGGCGTTCTTCCTCTGCCGCCGAACGATCTTGGTTCCGTACCGTTTGTGAAAGGACGTGTTGTACCTTCTGGTGAACTTGTTCCTGTAGGCCGACACCAGCCGCTCGAAGGGCTCGCGCACAAACATGAACTTCAGATAGTTTTTCAAGCGGTGGTTGATCTCTGGGATGCTGTACTGATTGAGGGTCTTCAGGTTTGACGAGACATGGGCTTCATTCGCCGGGATTTCCATCGGGTCGTTGTATTTGCCCCTTCCTGTGAGGACCATCATGACCCTCTTCCAGTTTGTGCAGGCCACTTTAGGCACGTAGCAGTAGATCATCTCATGGTCCTCGTCTACGACTAAATGTTTCAGGTCATCGGGGGTCAAAACCCGCCTTTTACGACTCCTGGCACTGTTGGCTCGACATGTCTGAGCCACCTGGTTTCTTCTTACCTGATGAGCAAGTTCTGTGCTTGAGAATTCATACTGAAATAAAACACATAAAATAATTAAGAACATGCTGTAAGCATGGTGTTCCTCAGGGGTCGGTTCTAGGGCCACTGCTGCTCTTGATATATATTAATGACGTGGGTGTACAGGGCACAATTTCAAAATTTGCAGATGACACAAAACTTGGAAGTATAGTGAACAGTGAGGGGGAGAGTGATAGACTTCAGGAAGACATAGACAGGCTTGTGAAATGGGCGGACACGTGGCAGATGAAATTTAACGCAGAAAATTGTGAAGTGATACATTTTGGTAGAAAGAATGAGGAGAGGACATATAAACTAAAGGGTACAATCCTGAAGGGGCTGCACGAACAGAGAGACCTGGGGGTATGTGTGCACAAATCATTGAAGGTGGCAGGGCAGGTTGAGAAATCAGTTGAAAAGGCTTACGGGATCCTGGGCTTCATAAATAGAGGCATAGAGTACAAATGTGGAAATTATGACGAACCTGTATAAAACACTGGTTCGGCTCCAACTGGAGTACTGTGTCCAATTCTGGGCACCACACTTTAGGAAGGATGTGAAGGCCTTAGAGAAGGTGGAGAAAAGATTTACAAGAATGGTTCCAGGGATGAGGGACTTTAGTTATGTTGACAGATTGGAGAAGCTGGGGTTGTTCTCCTTGGAGCAGAGAAGATTGAGTGGAGATTTGATAGAGGTGTTCAAAATCATGAGAGGTCTAGACGGAGTAGATAGAGGGAAACTGTTCCCATTGGCAGAAGGGTCGAGACCAGATGACACAGATTTAAGGTGATTGGCAAAAGAACCAGAGGCGACGTAAGAAAAAACTTTTTTATGCAGCGAGTGGTTAAGATCTGGAATGCACTGCCTGAAAGGGTGGTGGAGGCAGACTCAATCTTATCTTTCAAAAGGGAGTTGGATAAGTATCTGAAGGAAAAAAAATTGCAGGGCTACGGGGAAAGGGCGGGGGAGTGGGACTAACGAGAGTCGGCACGGGCTCGACAGGCCGAATGGCCTTCTTCCGTGCAGTAACCATTCTATGATTCTATTCTATAAGCATGATGAATGCAACAATCATGAGGTAATTTTGCTGTAGCTTCTTTTGGAGGACTGCAGTGCACAAAAATACGAAGCACAGGAAGATGTCATTTAAATTAATTAATAACCCCACGCACTTCTCCAATTTGTTTTAGTAAACCACGTCTGTCCTCTCCCTTTGATCCACTAGAGAGCTCAAATGGCAGTCAAGTATGGGCTTTGGGGCTCAGAATGGGAACCCAACACATAAGAACATAAGAATTAGGAGCAGGAGTCGGCCATACGGTCCCTCGAGCCTGCTCCGCCATTCAATGAGATCATGGCTGAACTTCTACATCAACTCCACTTTCCCGCCCGATCCCCCATATCCCTTGATTCCCATTAGAGATGCTTTGCAGTTAATCATTCTTGAGCAGGGTGGACTTTCCTGACTTTTGGATCCTAGGTCCCTCAGCACATAAGTCAGGAGGAAGTGGCACAATGCCAGCTTGCTAGCTCTCCGTCCCTGTTACGTCGTGCTGGGGTTGCCTTTAAGGGGTGGAGCTTGAATGGTGCCTGCAGAGACACAGTCCCAAACGGAAGTCCGTAAATGAGGTGGGGGGCGGGGAAGGGCGCTCGTGACCTCCTGCCTCATTTCCCGGTTTGCTCGCTGGCTAGGTGCCTCGAAGAACATGGCAGTGTGGTCTGCCCCCTGGGCCTGTGGTGGTCTGGGGGGGGGGGGAGAGGGGGGGAAAAGACTAAAGACTCCCAGGACCATCTTCCTTTCACAAAACGCCCCCTGAATGTTACGGTTCACTTGGAAGCCAGAAGATCCTGACCTCTGAGTCTCCTGAGAGGCCGGCAGCTGCACTTCATTCTCATTCTCCTTTCTCCCGAATTGAGGGCAGGGGCAAGAAAAATCTGCCCAAAAACGTGACACATACCGGGATACATTTTGAAACCTGCATTGGACAGTCAGCAGCCAAAGGGTTATTCAGCTGCCTGCTTATTGAAATGGCCTGAGGAAAATGGCCTAGGTAATTATTATTCAGATAGATCGACCAATACTAAGAAAAACTTCCACATAACGACCACAATAGCTTTTCATCTGCCGCAGGCACAATTGGAGTTAACCACACTTTCAGAGCTTGCAATGTTTGGTTGGTAAATCAAAGGTAAAAGATCCAAGACACTATTAACAGCACTCAGGTCTTGTAACTTCAGAACAATGTAGTCGCTTAATTGATCTCTTTCTGAAACCTTTTTCCGTTCCGAGCTGCTCTGTCCAGTTTATAGAAGAGTACATTTATGGAGAGATTGCAGAGCCTGCTTATACTGTCTTTGTAACAATAACTTGCATTCATGCAGTGCCTTTAATGTAGAACAATGCTCCAAGATGTCACTCAGCAGAGCAATCAGAAATAAATGGATGCTGAGCCGAAGAAGGAGATGTCAGGAAGGGGTGACCAAGAGTTGGGTCAAAGAGGTGGGTGTTAAGGAGGGTCTTTGAGGGAGAGAGCACGGGGCTTCTCTGCCCCAGAGAGCTGTGGAGGCTGGGTCATTGAATATATTTAAGGTGGAGATAGACAGATTTTTGAACAATAAGGGAGTGAAGGGTTATGGGGAGCGGGCAGGGAAATGGAGCTGAGCCCAAGATCAGATCAGCCATGATCTCATTAAATGGCGGAGCAGGCTCGAGGGGCCAAATGGCCGACTCCTGCTCCTGTTTCTTATGTTCTTATGATTTTATGTGAGGTAAGGGAGAGACCACGGTGGTGAGGTAAGGGAGAGAGCGCGGTGGTGAGGGCCAGGTGGTTAGGCAGGACATTTCAGAGTAGCTGGCTGAAGGCACAGCTGCCAACGGTAATGGCGAGGCAAAGGGAGGAACGGTGGTAACGGTGCGGGAGCGGGAAGAGAAGCCATTGCTGGAGATGCTCTGCCTATGTTCGGATGGGCTAAGAGTGGAATCAGGCGAGGGCAGTGCCAATGAGCTGGACGACGAAAGAGAGGCATAGAAGGAGGACAGTGCGATTGACAGGTTCAAAGGCAGCAGGGAAGCCGAGGAGAATGTGATTTGTGATTTGATTCGGGCCGTTTCGCTACAGTGGCAGGGATGGAAACCTGGCTGGAGATATTACAACACGGAATTGCTGTAGAGGCGGGTATGGATTTGGGAGACAACACGTTCAAGGACTTTGGAGAGGAAAGGAAAGTTGGAGATGGGGGAGGTAGTTTTCAAAGATGGGGTTTTGAGGAGAGAGGTGATGACAGCGGTTTTCAAAGGTGGAGGGGGCCATTTACAATGTCAATTATACTTCACCTTTGGTTCCCTTTTCATGCTTTGCCACAGCAAAGAATCAATAGAAAGCTGCTGATGTGACACAGCTGACTGTATTGGTGCGAGTGAGGCTACCTCTAAGTCTCACTTCAATTTGGTTTTGCAATCACCAACTAGTGACTTAATAATCCAACCAATGACAATCCTCCATTCCTGGGGCGGGGGGGGGGGGGGTGGGATTTGAGTAAAGTGGGACTTCTTGGGATCAAGTTGGCTCCAAGGTGCCATGCCTGACGACTAGAGATTGGATCTGAGTTGATCCTCTGTGGTAGGCGTGGCGATTCAATACCTGAGCCAGGCAGATCTGAAGTACACTGGGGAGAGGGGGGGGGAGGGTTGACCCATCAGTCTAGCTCATTGATAGGACCTGGAGATTTAGACTGAGGGTTGAGATTCTTCCAAGTTGGCACCAATTAACCCCACAAGCCAATGCCCCAATGGGTCTGGTGGTCGCATCTGGACAAGCAACAGGAAGCTCACGTGTGCCATATGGTGATAAGCTGCATGGTCTCAGCCAGTAAGACTTTTGCAGAGCCCCTACACACACTTGGGAGTCCCTAGGCTTTGGCTCTTACCAACCTGCACCAACTCCTCTAACCTTAAGTAAGTGAGGTGTGTCTTCCAATGAGAGAGTGTGTGCACTCAGTATCAGGCAAACGGAAAGCCCACTTACAGTATATGGATTCCACAGTAGTTTGGTTTTAAGCAGAGGAGTGGGTTTCCACATAGCTGACTAAAAGAAAGTTTGATTTTACACCCACGCCATTATGAATATTACCAGCGCAAAGCCATTCTTTTATTGAAACTTAAGAAAGAAATAAAGAACTTGCATTTAATTAGCGCCTTTCACTACCTCAGGACGTCTCAAAGCGCTTTACAGGCAATTAAGTACTTTTGAAGTGTAGTCACTGCCGAGGTCCTAAGCTCTGGAATTCCCTCCCTAAACCTCTCCGCCTCTCTACCTCTCTTTCCTCCTTTAAGACGCTCCTTAAAACCTACCTCTTTGACCAAGCTTTTAGCCACCTGCCCTAATATCTGTTATGTGGCTCGGTGTCAAATTTTGTTTGATAATCGCTCCTGTGAAATGCCTTTGGGTGTTTTACTATGTTAAAGGCGCTATATAAATGAAAGTTGTTGTTGTTGTTAATGTAGGAAAAGCACAGCAAGGTCCCACAAACAGCAATGTAATAATGACCAGATTATCTGTTTTTTTAGTGATGTTGGCTGAGGAGAACTCCCCTGCCCTTCTTCGAAATAGTGTCCTGGGCTCTTTTATGTCCACCTGAGAGGGCAGACCGGACCTCGGTTTAACGTCTCATCCGAAAGACGGCACCGTCGACAGTGCAGCACTCCCTCAGCCCTGCACTGTGAGTCTCAGCCTGGATTATGTGCTCAAGCCTCTGGAGCGGGGCTTGAACCCATGACTGTCTGACTAGTGATACCCACTGAGCCACGGCTGACACCTGCCTTTAGGCTACCACCGCTTTTTACTAATTAAAAACGGCTGAATATCCGGTAAACTATTCTTTAATTAGTAAAAAGGAAAGCTCATTGGCAGTCACGCACAGCAGGCAGTGCCCTGCGTATCCGTTTCGAGCGTGCACATGTGGTTCTCTCCCAGTTCCTGGTCCTGTGTCGAGTGGTCAGCCCAGTAGCAACTCCCTCTTTGCACAGTTGCTGAGAAAGTAGATGCTACTGTCTCAGTAGGTAGTTGCAATGTAAAGTCAGCATGAACCAATTTCCTTTCATGTTCTACATGGGTTTCCACAGAACTCATTATAAGGCTGTTAGGCAGAGCTGCTATGATCGCGGCCTGTGAGACAGAACTGCATCATCCTAATAAGCTCCAGATGCGACACCTTGCACCGATAGGATAGGCAGTTCGGAGAGAGAAAACAAGAAAGGGCGCAAAATAAAAATATTTTCTTCAACTCGGCATTGCTTCATTTCAAGCAATCTTTTTGCCTTTCATACTTACAAGCTTGGACATTAAAAAAACTGAAACACGTCCTTCAATTTTACATGGGGTTTGGAAGATAAAATGGATCCATCAAACAGATACGTCTGTACCTCAGCGTAAAATGGCATAATAATGGATTGGCCAACAGCCTAGCAACATCAAGCAATATATCCATAGCTCGGGACTACATCTTAATCAACTGCGAACATGAATGATGCAGATACTTGAGAGGGGATTGCAAGGCTCACTTGAAAGCCTCAGATAATTGAGCATTTTTTTTTTTTTAACCACTTTTGTATATATTTACCATTACTGTATATATGCTTTCAAGTGGTTGCTGTTGCTGTCGTTGTTGTTGTAAAAGGTGCTGTTGTAAAGGTTGTTGCTGGAAAATTTGCCCATGGACGAAAAGGTCACACTCAAAAGGAGTTTGTGGCCCACTCAGTACAACAACAAAAAATGACAGGGAACATTGCTCCACTCCCAGTGTAAAGTCTTGCTAGACTCAAGCGTAGGGGGCAGAATGAGGGCTATAAGGTTGTAGTCCTATCCAGTGTTCCCTCTAATTTTTTTTGTGCGCGGTCCCCTTAACTGGCTGCATGGCCCATTAAATTTTTTCGTGCGTGCGCGGGATCTTACATGTAAAAGCTGGTCAGTGGCCAGCGCAGGGCCGCACAGCTTAGCGGGAACGTTGGTCCTATCCCTGGTCCGTGTCTAATGAGGCTCTGTGCCAGCTGCGACTTGACCTTTCTATTCTTACGTAATTTTCTGTGTCTCACTGCTTCTGTGTATTACTCTACCTGTAAATAAATCTGACTATTGAGTTTTAGCCTGTGTTGGTCTGGTGGCAAAATACTTTTACATCTTTTGAATGAGACCAGTAGAAGGTGGTGGACATACCGTGAGATCTCTGGCATACTATGCAGTGTAACTAGAGAGCAATTGTTGATCTACAGTAGGATATCCTCCCCACGGCATGTATTAGGGCATACGCTTCAGTTCAGAGGATGCTCGGACTACTTATGAAAACATGTCTTGTTGCCATATTGTATCGTAGAACGAAAATGTTGGACGAAAGCCCAAACTGCACTAAATAGAAACCATTGAATTCAACTTACCGGCACAGTCATCATAGGTTGCCAACAAATTAATTTTTTTCTACCAAGAATTAAAGGTGAGCTCAATTATAAAAATATAGTTTGAGTAACAAGGCAATAATTTACTTAAGGTCGATGCCCGTAAGTAGCTTAAACTGTGCTCTCTGTTCATGATGGCCCTCGGACTCCTTGTTTAAATTATTATAAAGAAGAAAAAGAAAGACTTGCATTTGTATAGCGCCTTTCGCAACCTTAGGACGTCCCAAAGCGCTTTACAGCCAATGAAGTACTTTTGAAGTGTGGTCACTGTTGTAATGTAGGAAACGTTACAACAGTAACTGCTCTTCTATTATCTTCTTAATCCCTCTGAGCATTAATGATTTGTATAGATACACAGAATATCCTTCACTCTACAGCTCTAAACATCTACCTTTGAACAGTTAAGTTGCCAGATTTCAGGACAAGGTAGTGGTAAGAAATCATTCCTGTTCTGATTAAATGCCGAGGTCACGCAATCAATACAAGAGGGCCATTTGTTTCTGAAGACACAACAGCCCCGTTTATCTCATTTATTTTAAAGAATTAACTTTATAATGTCTGAAAGGCTGAAGCTTATATCGGCAAGTTACAGCAAATTCATCCCTTCGCCAAAAAATGTTTTACTAAAATACATTCTCCTGAATTGCTTCAACGAGGGTCAATTGAACCATTTTGCAACTTCCCCATCCCAGAGACAGTAATTAACTGGGGTGGGGGCTGGTGACAGGGCGGTGGTGGGGGGGGAAGTGTTTAGTCCTGATGCTCCGGCCATCGTGAGTGTGCGGCAGGCTCGATGGGCCATCTGCTCTTTTCCTGCCCCTCAGTTTTGTATGTCCATATAAATATATATTTATTGCCTTTTCTCTCTTCAGATTTTGGTTGGCCTGCTGCGTCTTTCCGGTATTTTGTGTTTGGGTTCAGATCTTCAACACGTAGTGTATTTTGACCTTAAATCACACAGCGAATCCCAGAAATCATATCAGGAATCGGCACGGAAGTGTAATCTGAGGCAATGAGATTCTATCAATGCTGTGGTTCTTGTGCCAAATGGGTGGAGGATGAGATGGGACTTTCGAAGTTTGATGATAAAGTGATTGATTCTGTTAACTGATGTTATCTTGGGTTCTGACAGTAATTATTCCCCAGGAAATCAAGACCAGACAGGAGCTCCTTAATAGGTCACACACGCACATTGACCCCTCTTACCTGACGACCCCATGTTATCAAGGCAGGGAACGGTCAAGATAAAAGTCGCATTTGAATAATCGTTAACTTTAATTTGCAGAGGAACCAAACTGCAGATTAATCTGGTTAAGGCTCCGTTAAGGTTGACGTTTGACTTGATTCTTCGCAGCCTGTCGAGACTGCTAATAAAGTCACACTCCACAATAACCAAATGAAGGGTTTGTGGAAAGAATCTCTGAGGACAAGGACACGATTGACTGGCCACTTGGTTTTGCTTTGATGAACTTGAAAACAGGTGTTTGCCCCAGCTGCCTTGACTAAAAACTAACGGGCATTTGTCCCACAGCGGTGTTGATTCCTTTTATATTAACGATAATTCACAGAATAATTACACAGGCACACGCCGGGGGAAGCCTCTTGTTCATGCGGAAGGTATGCTACTTATTCCATCAACAAAAAAAACAACTTGCATTTATATAGCGCCTTTAACGTAGCAAAACGTCCCAAGGCGCTTCACAAGAGCGTAAACCAAACAAAATTTGACGCCGAGCCACATAAGGAGATATTAGGACAGGTGACCAAAAGCTTGGTCAAAGAGGTAGGTTCTAAGGATCGTCTTAAAAGAGGAAGGAGAGAGGCGGAGAGGGTTAGGGAGGGAATTCCGGAGCTTAGGACCCAGGCAGCTGAAGGCACGGCCGCCAACGGTGGAGCAATGGGCAAGAGGACAGAATTGGAGGAGTGCACGATCTCAGAGGGTTGTAGGGCTGGCGGAGGCTACAGAGATGGTGGTGGGGGGGGGGGGGGGGGGGGGGGGGGTTGTGGTGAGGCCATGGAGGGATTTGAAAACAAGGACGAGAATTTTACGACAGCGGTTTTAACTACGATCTGAAGTCCTGATGCCTTCCACAGAACTGGATCCGTTCTGCTATTTAAATTAGGATCACATATTGACTAAATAGCCTGAGCCATTCCCTAGAAAGAAAATGAACATGACAACACTGTACCATGTTCAATGAATCCATTTGTAGCTGATGTAATAGTGAAGGGCGATTAAGCAGCTGGCAGTGGTTTCATTTAACTTGTCTCCAATGATCGGATGTTTGTGGAAACCAACTGTATTGTTTCATTAGAAAATCGTACACAAGCGGAGCCTGACTTCCTTGATCTTATATTCATGTGTGAACTAAAATACCGATGAGAGCTCTTCTGTGTTGGGTTTAATATGCTTCAGAGGATTCCTGAAGAGATGAGATGCTTTTGCTTCCTAACCTAATCCTGTACTCAGTGCTGACAAGAGTAACGTTCACCGCTAGATTATCTCCATCGCACCAAACAGCCCATCACCCAGTTCTGGGAGTCTCTCAACAAGCCAGCACTTTGAGCCTCAATAAGCTGTCACTGGTCTGAACTATTTCTGATCACAAAGGATAATTTACAGCAGAATCAGATGAGAAGGTGAGTCAGGAGAAACCGCTTTGGCGAAAGCTAGCAATCTAATCCCTGTCTACGTTTGTTTCCCCCTCAAAACACGACCATTGCAGAGCGCGACTGTCAAAAAGCTGGTTTGCTGCTCATGGATGCTGTCCTTGTGAGGTAGCGAGGCACTAATAACAGCGCAGGTAGTGGAAGGCACCAGAAACCAGAATTGTCTGACTTCCGGCTTCTAACCACGAGGTGAAGGATTAATGAGAGAGCAGGAAATTGTAGGAAAGAAAGAGAGACTTGCATTTATATAGCGCCTTTCACGACCACCGGACATCCCAAAGCGCTTTACAGCCAATGAAGTACTTTTGAAGTGTAGTCACTGTTGTAATGTGGGAAACGTGGCAGCCAATTTGCGCACAGCAAGCTCCCACAAACAGCAATGTGATCATGACCAGATAATCTGTTTTTAGTGATGTTGATTGAGGGATAAATATTGGCCCCAGGACACCGGGGAGAACTCCCCCTGCTCTTCTTCGAAATAGTGTCATGGGATCTTTTACGTCCACCTGAGTGAGCAGACGGGGGCCTCGGTTTAACGCCTCATCCGAAAGGAAGCAAAGGTTTCCTTATATTCAGTGAGCTCAGTTTTTCCTTCAGCTCCCTTTGAACCCAAGGAGCACAAACATGTTATAAATCTTTGTGCAGCGACACCACCTCTCAGTGTTTACGCCGGACTGATAAACGGGGGCTGATTAAACGAACATCAGGCCCACGACCAACGATTTAGCGGCCTAGAAATTGGATCGTGCCCGACTCGGGGCGCGGTCCACGGTGCAGCAGCAGGCGGCCTAACGAAGCCGACGGCAGGACCGCGGCAAGTTAGAGTGCCGGCGGCCTCGTTAGGAATGTACTGGTGTGCCGCGGACACCGGCTGCGGCTCCAGCGGCAGTTTGCCAGTACGCGGCGAGGCGGCCAGCCGAGAGCCCCGGGGTTGCCAACTCTGGTCGGACTTATTCCTGGAGGCGTCATTGTCACGTGACCTCCTGCCTCCGACCGCCCCCGCCCCCCCCCCACACACCCTCCCGTCATTGGTCGCCCGACACGTCCATCCTCACGGTGGCCCCGCCCTCCCCATGCCAATCGGAAAGCGAATAGACGCTTCATTGCTCGACTGGAAGATTCCTGACTCCCAGTCAAACAGCCTTTCCTCCCCCCCCATGTCTGATATTTTTATAACTAATAAACAAAAGTGTTCAAAGAAAATGTTTTAAAAAACACAATTTCTAATGCCCCTATGATTTTTCCTCACCAGGGTTGCTCCCTGCAGTGTCCAGGAGATTCATCTTTAATTCCCTTTTGAAAGTTACTATTGAATCTGCTTCCACCGCCCTTTCAGGCAGCGCATTCCAGATCACCACAACTCGCTGCGTAAAAATAAAGGGGGAAAAATTGGCTCGCAACCCCTTTGGGGCGCTAACTTCGCCGGGGCCCTTGGGGCGCTAGCGGGAAGCGCAAAGCAACCGAATTTTCCCCCCCAGATCTCCTCATGTCGCCTCTGGTTCTTTTGCCAATCACCTTAAATCTGTGTCCTCTGGTTACCGACCCTTCTGCCACTGGAAACAGTTTCTCCTTATTTACTCTATCAAAACCCTTCATGATTTTGAACACCTCGATCAAATCTTCCCTTAACCTTTCAGAAACCTCTTTACCCAGAGAGTGGTGAGAATGTGGAACTCGCTACCACAGGGAGTGGTTGAAGCGACTAGTATAGATGCGTTTAAGGGGAGGCTAGACAAGCATGAGGGAGAAGGGAATAGAAGGTTATGCTGATAGATTTAGATGAGGAAAGATGGGAGGAGGCTCGAGTGGCGCATAAACGCCGGCAGGGACTGGTTGGGCCGAATGGCCTGTTTCTGTGCCCTATATCTTGTGTAATCCTATGTAAAACCCCAGCTTCTAGATGCCAAATTAAACTTCACCCTCTCTTCAGAGCCGGAGCTGGGAACATTTAAACAGGCTCCATTTGCCACTGATCAGAGGCCATTAACTCACCTCCAGTTTACATTCCCTTCAGGATATGTTCCTGCCTCCAACCTCCTACAGAAACATTTGTGACACAGTAGCTGGGCAATGACTACAAGGTGGAAATCTCCTGTGTGCGCAACTTCTAATGAAAATGCTGCATGATCTTTATGATCTCTTATGAATCATCATTCAGTAAGTCCTGTCACATAATCTGGTTTTAATACCTCTTGTAAAGCCTTTATTGAAGCCCAGTAGAAGATACCAAACTGGACTGGAGTATAATAAAGATGACAAACGGCACACTTAATCAGAAGATTCACTGCATGTCAGTTGTAACATTTCCTCTGGAATCAAGTAATAAGAATCTCCCGTTGATTTTCCAAACAGCTGCAAAGACTTTCTTCCCAACCAATTTTAGGAGTAGCAGCTTATTTTAATATCTTCGTGCCTGGCTGAGAGGGATAGAGTCATAGGGCTGGATTTTGATACTGGGGCGGGCTGGGGTCGTGTCATCCACTTTTCGTGTTATCCACCCGACTACAATCGGATGTGGGAGATTGATGCGATTTTCACCTAATTGGGCAATTGAGTTCCAGCATGTGGGAACCCATGAACCAATTAGTGTTTTCAGTCTGAAAGTCACCTCTGATGATGTCATCATTGCTGCTGCATTGAAGGTCTGCAAAGACTGCCTGGCCTTTGGTGTGAGAGGACCTGGATGCAAAATGAGCAGCAGCAGCCCTAAGTCTGCTCCCAGATAATTTTGCACCACCACTCCCAGATATGTCTCCCATCCACCACCACTCCCAGATATATGTCTCCCATCCACCACCACTCCCAGATATGACTCCCATCCACCACCACTCCCAGATCTGCCTCCCAGATCGAACAGCCAGCCAGCCAAATGTGCTCCCGCCAGGTTTCACATTCGTGGTTCAGAACAGGCGTGCTTCACGTGGAAAAAGGGTTAAAATCACAAAGGCCTTTCAAAATGGCATTATAGAGGCAATTTAGTGCTTGTTAAGGGCCTTAACAGCCTATCCCGCCTCTTAGAGGCGGGACGGAGTCGAGACCAGCAGACACGATTTAATGAAAATTGTGTGGAGGCGGGATGGAGGCGGGATCGTGCCCGCCCGCCAGTTTTCTCAATTTTAACCCCCCACACGCCTCCAAACCCACCTCCACGGGTCAATGAAAATCTAGCCCATAGAGTTATACAGCACAGAAAGAGGCCCTTTGGCCCATCGTGTCTGCCCCGGCCATCAAGCCCTGTCTATTCTAATCCCATTTTCCAGCACTTGGTCTGTAGCCTTGTATGCTGTGGCGTTTCAAGTGCTCATCTAAATGCTTCTTGAATGTTGTGAGGGTTCCTGCCTCTACCACCCTTTCAGGCAGTGAGTTCCAGATTCCAACCACCCTCTGGGTGAAAAAGTTTTTCCTCAAATCCCCTCTAAACCTCCTGCCCCTTACCTTGAAACTATGCCCCCTGGTTAGTGACCCCTCTACTAAGGGGAAAAGTTCCTTTCTATCGACCCTATCTATGCCCCTCATAATTTTGTACACCTCAATCAGGTCCCCCCTCAGCCTTCTCTGCTCTAAGGAAAACAACCCCAGCCTGTCCAGTCTCTCTTCATAGCTGAAGCGCTCCAGCCCAGGAAACATCCTGGTGAGTCTCCTCTGATTCTTTGTGTGATCATGTAAAACGGGTGATAGCGAATTGGGATCTGGCATCTATTCAAAAAGAGGTCTCCACGGGATAGGTGGCGAAGCAGATTCAATAATAACTTTCAAAAGGGAATTGGATAAATACTTGAAGGGGAAAAATTTGCAGGGCTATGGTGAAAGAGCAGGAGGGAGTGGGATTGATTGGAGAGCTCTACCAAAGAGCCGGCACAGGCACGATGGGCCGAATGACCTCCTTCTGTGCTGTATCATTCTATGACTCTATCTTGACTTTGTGCGATCATGTAAAACGTGTGATAGCGAATCGGAATCCTGTTTTACATCTCTTCCCCATTTTTATTTCTATTGACTTTAATGGAAATAAGAATCAGGAGAGATGTAAAACAGGCTGACGACTTGCTATCAACTTGTTTTATACTATCGCGCCAAGTTAAGATCTAGCCACATTGATTTGATTTCAGAAGTACACTCAAAGCACCCTCGCCTCTGGAGTCAGAAGGTTGTGGGTTCAAGTCCCACTCCAGAGACTTGAGCACAAAATTCTAGGCTGACACTCCAGTACAGTGCTGAGGGAGCGCTGCACTGTCGGAGGTGCCGTCTTTTGGATGAGACGTTAAACTGAGTCTGCTCACTCAGGTGGACATAAAAGACCCCATGGCACTATTTCGAAGAAGAGCTGGGGAGTTATCCCCGGTGACCTGGGCCAATATTTATTCCTCAATCAACATCACTAAAACAGATTATCCAGTCATTATCACATTGCTGTTTGTGGGAGCTTGCTGTGCGCATATTGGCTGCCGTGTTTCCTACGTTACAACAGTGACTACACTTCAAAAAGGTTGTGAAAGGCGCTATAGAAATGCAAGTCTTTCTTTTCTTTCTGTTGTCTGTGTAGCATAGTCATGAAACTTTTACAAAATGTGTTTTACCCATTCTGAGATAAGTCCCTAAATCGGCATTGTCCTTAAGCTTCAACTATATCAGTGTTCCAGCTTAAAGACGCAAAGGAGTCGATGAGAAGGTCACAATGCTGGACACAAAACAAAAGAAAGATTATAATGCATCTTGGCAATATCTTTAATTTATATGAATATAAATACTGAAGCCTCTGATGGTCTTTAAATCCTAGTTGAAAACAATCTAGCTTTATTAATCAGTAATTAACTCTGCCTCAAAAACACTAGGAACAGAGGAACAGGAGGAGGCCAATCAGCCCCTTGAGCCTGTTCCGCCATTCAATTAGATCATGGCTGATCTGTATCTTAACTCCATCCACCCGCCTTGGTTCTGTAAGCCTTAATACCCTTGCCCAACAAAAATCTATCAATCTCAGTTTTGACATTTTCAATCGACTCCCAGCCTCAACAGCTTTTTGGGGGAGAGAGTTCCAGATTTCCACAACCCTTTGTCTGAGGAAGTGCTTCCTGACATCACCCCTGAACAGCCTGGCTCTAATTTTAATTTGTCCCCCCCTTGTTCTGGGCTCCCCTTCTGGACTAATGTTACTCTTGTGCAAATCACGATTTATATAATTATGTAGATCAAGCCTTTTGCACTCAAGGATGGCAATGGCCAGGGAATGGAATTTTTTTCCCCCAATTCTAGCTCTCATTGCCAGCACCAAACACTCGCAAACCAGTGTTAGAATGGAGCAAACAGCTATTCTAATCTGCCCCAACAATGCCCCGCCTCAGAGATTTCCTCCTCCTCCTATATAGAACTACGTAGAATCTAAGGATAAGGGGTAAACCATTTAGGACAGAAATGAGGAGGAATTTCTTCACCCAGAGAGTGGTGAACCTGTGGAATTCTCTACCACAGAAGGCAGTTGAGGCCAAGTCATTAAATATATTCAAGAATGAGTTAGATATATTTCTTAAAGCTAAAGGTATCAAGGGATATGGGGAGAAGGCAGGTACAGGGTACTGAGTTTGGATGATCAGCCATGATCTCATTGAATGGCGGAGCAGGCTCAAGGGGCCGAATGGCCTACTCCTGCTCCGATCTTCTATGTTTCTATCTACAGCACAGCAACAGGCCACTCGGCCCAAGTGGTCTATGCCGGTGAGTATACTCCGCACGATTCTCCTCCCACTCTAATTACTGCTTCCCACCCTGCCCTCATACCCCTCTGTACCCTTCTCTCTCATGTATGTATCAAGCCTCCCCTTAAATATCTCAATGCTCTCTGCTTCAGCCACTCCATGCGGCAGCGAGTTCCACATCCTCACCACTCTCTGTGTAAACAAATGACTCCTAAATTCTGACGAAGGGTCATCGACCTGAAAGGTTAACTCTGTTTCTCTCCCCACAGATGCTGCCTGGCCTGTTGAGTGTTTCCAGCATTTTCTCATTTTTAATCCTAAATCTTTATTTGAACCGTTAGCGGCCACCTTCACGCCCCCGTACCCTGGACTCGCCCACAAGTGGCAACCGTTTCTCCACAGCCACCCTATCGAACCCCTTCATAATTTTACAGACCTCTATCAGGTCTCCTCTTAATCTTCTCTTTTCCAGTGAAAAGAGCCCCAGCCTGCTCCACCTTTCCCGATAGTTGCATCCTCTCAATTTTGGGATCATCCTTGCCAATCGTTTCCGCACTTTCTCCAGTGCACCAATATCCTTTGTTGTAGCATGGAGCCCAGAACTGTACAGCACTCCAATTCTGGTCTGTGCCGTTAGCAGTTCCATTCTGATACCGGCCATTCTTGTAGGCTCTCTGAGTGAGATGACCGAACGAGTGCCAAATTGTGCTGAGTTATGGTTAGCTTTGGTGATGTAGGAACTCAGTTGATTGCTTTACTTTATTTTACTACACTTATAGCTAGCAGACAGGAGAGACCTTTATCTCATCAGTCAGGGCCAAATGTGAACCAAGGTCCCAGGGTGAGAGGAAAGTGTGCCAGCCCACTGTGTCATCCAGCTCCCTTGTGATACTAATTACTAACGTAGCTGTATTTATTTCTACTCAGGATGTAGCTAGGTTAAGATGGGCAAAAGGAGAGAACAAGAATGATTCCAAAAATAAAGACCTCAGGACATCCCAAAGCGCTTTACAGCCAATGAAGTACTTTTTTCAAGTGCATTCACTGTTGTAATGTGGGAAACGCGGCAGCCAATTTGCGCACAGCAAGCTCCCACAAACAGCAATGTGATAATGACCAGATTATCTATTTTTTTTTGTTATGTTGATTGAGGGATAAATATCGGCCAGGACACCGGGGAGAACTCCCCTGCTCTTCTTCGAAATAGTGCCGTGGGATCTTTTACATTCACCTGAGAGAGCAGACGGGGCCTCGGTTTAACGTCTCATCCGAAAGACGGGGCACACTTGCCCAGGAAATATATCAAGTTGGATACCAAAATATTAAATATGATATTTAATATGAACCTTCTCCAAAAGCAAACTTGTAGGCCCATTGCTCAGATCGTAACATTCTTGCTATTATATGAAGAGCAGTTTGGGGACTCAGGGGCAGATTAAAAAAAATTTGGGGGGGGAGGGGGTAATCAGTCCACTCAGAGTTGTAGAGTTTCCCTCCTTGTACCATGTGACAGCATCAATTTTTTTTGTAAATTGCCTGAAGTGTAGCTTAGTTCCTCTCCCACCTTCCTCAACAAAGTGGCTCGACCTCAAACTCAACCCACGGAAAAGCGGCCTCAACTGCAACAAGACTTCTCGATAGAGAAGACAGGTCAAACGGTCATTAACCTGAGGTGATTCAGCAATCTTACCTGTTCAACCGTGACTATGAATTGAGCTCCCTCACACTGAGGTTCAGTAACTGAATCCAGCCCGCTACCGTGCAGGCACATAAATTAACAGAAAAAACTAAACTTATGTTAAAGTGAGTCCATTCCGAGGCCCACTCTCGTCCTTACGTTCTTATATATTAGCAGAATAAATTACTAGAGGAAGCCATAAAAGCTCGCGGTATAAGTGGGCTTGAGAACCAATTAGATGTGTTACTGGAGAGAGGTGATATAAGCCTACAAACGACGACTGCCGATATTAACAGATGAATCCATAATGCATCTGTGCAACAACAACTTGTATTTATATAGCGCCTTTAACCTAGTAAAACGTCCCAAGGCGCTTCACAGGAGTGTAATCGGACAAAAATTGACACAGATCCAAAAAAAGAGACATTCGGACGGTGCTTGGTCATGGAACTAGGTTTTAAGGAGCGTTTTAAAGGAGGAGGGAGAGGTAGAGAGGCGGAGAGGTTCAGGTGCGGCGAAGTAAGTGGGGTAATGCACAAGAGGCCGGAGTTGGAGGAACACAGAGTTCTCGGAGTGTTGCAGGACTGGAGGAGGTTAGGAAGGGGGCGAGGCCACAGAGGGATATGAACACGAGGAGGATCTTTTTAAAATCGAGGCGTTGGTGTACCGGGAGCCAGTGTAGGTCAGTGAGCACAGGGATGATGAGGGAATAGAACTTTGTGCGAGTTTGGATACGGGCAGCAGAGCTTTGGATGACACCTGTGTTAAAATAGTTATAAGAACATTTTGAGCCTTCATCCATAAATATGGACAAGAGTCACTTCTGGGTTATGCCGAAACGTAGGTCTGTGGGGTGGATCCATCAGAAAACAATGGACCTTTACCTATTCCTAAAATTTTTATTAAAGTGGCTCAGTGGGTAGCACTCTCGCCTCTGAGTCAGAAGGCCGTGGGTTCAAGTCCTGCTCCAGAGACTTGAGCACAATAATCTAGGCTGACACTCCAGTGCAGTACTGAGGGAGTGCTGCACTGTCGGAGGTGCCGTCTTTTGGCTGAGATGTTAAACCGAGGCCCCGTCTGCTCTCTCGAGTGGAGGTAAAAGATCCCACGGCACCATTTCGAAGAAGAGCAGGGGAGTTATCCCCGGTGTCCTGGGGCCAATATTTATCCCTCAACCAACATCACTAAAACAGATTATCTGGTCATTATCACATTGCTGTTTGTGGGAGCTTGCTGTGCGTAAATTGGCTGCCGCGTTTCCCACATTACAACAGTGGCTACACTTCAAAAGTACTTCATTGGCTGTAAAGCGCTTTGGGAAGTCCTGAGGTCGTGAAAGACGCTATAGAAATGCAAATCTTTCTTTATGTTTGCAGCACTCAAATCAAATTGGCAAATTATTTCCTATACTTTCGGATCCAAGCTATTGTTCTTGGTTTGTCCTTAATCTGCCAAGTTTTAGTTAAATGTTTTGAAACGCAACTTGGTAGACTAAATACCACACACAGTTATCTGCTGTTGACTCCTTTGTGTTTAGCTTAATGTAACTACAGATCACCGCGCTCTATACAAGTACAAAGAGCATTTTTCGTTAGCTGTGGCTGGCCGTTCAGAGTTGGGTACTTTCCTGAAAGGGAAGTCTCACCATCAGCTCCCGTTTTTAGTAAAGCCTACGCAGAAGAGCTGCTCTTACATTGCAGCCTGGAGCTTGAGAGAGAGCGAGCTCTCCCACATTTTCCGTTCTGATGCGCAGCCAGCACGGTGAAGGTCCGCCTTCTACAGCCGCGCCGCCTGGCCGTGGCATTTTATAAAGTATTTGCCGCACAGAAACAGGCCATTCAGCCCGACAGGTCCGTGCCGGTGTTTATGAGCCACACGAGCCTCCTCCCGCCCTTCTTCATCTCACCCCATCTCCTTCTATTCCTTTCTCCCTCGCGCGCTTACCTGGCTTCCCCTTAAAATGCATCAACGCTATTTTGGCGACGGAACATAGATGGTGGAGAATGAAGTCACGATGTTGCGTCCTAAATGCGGATCCCCACAATGTTGTTTAATGTGTCACAGCGTCACCACAGGGCGAGCATGTGCGTTGAGGTCATGGCGTCACCTCCAAAGCATACCCCTGCTGCCGGAGCAGCATTTTTACCGCCCCCCCCCCAGGAAGACAGCGACAGTCAGGAAGACCCAGTAGAAAATGGGTCCTCCTGGCACCCGGTCTTAAAAAAAAATGCTGGTTGGCTTATTTTGAGGTGACGGCTGTCGTCACGGGGACAGGTATGGGAGGTGGCTGATGAAGACCAAAATAAAAGCAGAAGGAGCATCAGGTGAGTCTGGGAATGGGAGGAGGCAATCGGGAGCGGTGGTTAGGCCACATGCAGTCCTGTTAATCTTGAACGCAGCAGGCCCGGTTTTCAGGGTAAGCCAATTTCCGATTTGGGGCCTTAATAGGGTCGCCAACGGCATAACGGTTGGCCGTATCCCTGCCGGTTTCTTCACATGAGCTCCCGCCTCCAACCGCCCCACCCACCCAAACAGCCTTTCCCCTCCATCTCCAATAATTCATAACTAATAAATGAAAGTGTTCAAAGAAAAAACACAATTTATTTTAATGCCCCTATTATTTTTCCCTTATGAGTTTGCTCGCAGCAGTGTCCAGGAGATTAATCTTCAACTCCTGGAGACTCCAGGGCAATCCTGGAGGGTTGGCGACCCTAGGCCTTAAACAGGCGTTAGGCCCCTTACTTAATGGGCCGAATGCCCGTTTTAGGCGGCCACCAGGAACGCCTCCATAGCGCCCGAACCAATATGGCGACAGACGCTGTTTGATTGGCCCCCTAGATTGGATCTCTTTTCACCCGCTTTCTGCAACGAGGGCCCCCGTTTCGCCCCCTTTCAACGTGCTTGGAAATATAAATGGCTTTTCAGTTGGACAGCAGCATTGCTGTGGTCAGCTGGTTTGAAGACTCCTTTACACTGTGCTGCCCCTTATTGTTAAAGAACTCGCGACCATAGGGAGCTGTTGAGGCGAATAGTACAGATGAGATGCATTTAAGGGGAGGCTAGACAAGCATATGAGGGAGAAAGGAATAGAGGGTTATGCTGATAGGGTGAGATGACGAAGGATGGGAGGAGGCTCGAGTGAAGCATAAACGCCGGCATGGACTCGTTGGGCCAAATGGCCTGTTTCTGTGCCACATATCCGATGTAATTCTATGCAACTTGCATCTACATAGAATCTTATCACATGCTCAGGGTATCCCACAGTGCTTTACGTTACAGAAAAACTGGATTACTTTCGAAATGCAGTTAATATTGTTATGTCGGCGCACGGTGCGGCTGCTAACTTCTGCGCAGCAAAGTCCCGCAAACATCGAGTGAACGAATTTACCAGTTGATCAGCATCCGGTGGTGTCGGCCAGAGGAGGGATGTTGGCCAGGACACCCGGGAGAACTCCCGGTTTTTCTTCGAGCACTCCCACGGGGTCTTTTCCATCCACCTGAGCAGGCAGGGGGAGCCTCGGTTTATCCTCCGACAGCACAGCCCTCCCTCGGTACTGCACTCTGACGTGTCAGAGTCTACGTGCTATAATCTGAGGGGGGAAAATCCCCTGCAGGATATTCGTCTACTGGTACAGACAACTCACTAATAAGGCAGCTTGAAAATAAAACACCAGAGATGGGGAGCAAGCTAGGCTCTTTCGGCACTTTACAGCCTTCTGGACTCAGCATCGAGTTCAACAATTCCAGACCATAACCTCGGCCCCTATTTTTCCACATGGCAGCTGTTGATGATTCTGCCATTCCCATTTACACCTCTTCCAGACTCATCGTTTGTTTCTTTACCTGTCCCATTACCATCCTCTATTGCCTCGCACCATCATCCCTTTTGTCATTTAATCTCTCCTGCCTTCCACCCTATCACAGACCTTCCCTTTTGTTCTTTCCTCCCCTCCCCCCTTTCCTTGCCCCTGCGCTTGCTTAAAAATCTGTTCCATCTCTAACTTTTTCCAGTTCTGACGAAAGGTCACCGACCTGAAACGTTAACTCTTGTTTTCTCTCTCCGCAGATGCTGCCTGGCCCGCTGAGTGTTTCCAGCATTTTCTGTTTATAGTTCAGATTTCCAGCATCCGCAGGATTTTGCCCTTTTTTTGTATTTGGGGAGCGATTTCGTCTATGTAAGCAAACTTGAAATGAACTTCTGTAGCTGTAAAATAGAGGTGATTAAAGCTTCACAGGCGAAGCCTCTCAGGACTGTTTCCAATCAGTAGTTTATATTTCCTGCTTTGCTGTTCAGCATAAAAAAAAAATGATCCAATAAACTTCAAAAACTTTTGCTTCACAAATAACCCCCAAATTCAATTGAAATTAGTATTTTCTGCCGGTTTTAGATGGAAGAACTAGTAGTATCTGGGAAGCTGCACACATAACTTATGTAAATAAACCTTCAGTGATAAAAAGCAGAGACAGGATTTCGAAGAACACCAACTGTCCGAGTCAGGCTGGGCTCCACGGCCATGTTGAACTTTGGTAAACTTTCCAAGGGCAGAAAGATAAAACCCTTTGCAAACTGGACCTTTCTCCGCCACGTACGGAGAGCACACCACGACAAAAAAGAGGCCCATTTTGAACAAGAAGCCAAACCAGAATTATTTCAATTTGAGACAGAAAATATATTTTGACGCAAAGTGAAAATGACACCGCCCCCACAATTGAACAGCCTGATGATATTCACCTCTGGGCTGATGCACGAGTGAGGTACTGCCAGCATTTAGTGGAACTATATAGGGCTAGAAATTCGTTATAGCCAAGAAATGAGCAGTGTTTAGTCTAAATATGGTTAAGTAGCGCCAGTTGAATATCATCTAGGCTGCACGCAAAATTTGTCCTCACTCCTCATTAAAATGATTGCAGTCATGATCCTCGTCTGAAAACCCAAGCTCATTGGCGTTACATTGAAAAGCTGGACCAATATCGGGGGCAGTCTAATCGCGAGTCATGATTGCCATAGGCTTTTTTCACTACTTAAAGGGGAGGTTCATTGATGCTGCAGCACCTTATTCTCAGCATTGTTGGGTGTGCAGCTGCCCCAACAATCCTAAGAAGAATGACAAGGAGAAGGATCAGCTACCAACAAATCCCAATGCAGATTGCTGCCCCAGGGAGAGAGCCTGGAGGTTTTCCGATGAAGCTTTGGAGGCATTGGTTTTAGCAGCAGAGAGAAGGTCCTGTACCCGCCAGGAGGCCCTTGCCACAAGTCTGCCGGACTATGTGGAGGGAGGTGGCACACCACGTCACAGGCAGCACTGTGGTCCCCAGGACCCACACCCAGTGCAGGAAGAACTTTAATGAGCTCACACGGGTGAGTGAAGGCTTTAACAAATACTACATACCACCACTGCTCAATGCACCACACCCCCAGCACTCACCCACCAACAATCTCTACCTAGCAACACTCACACCCACATCTCACACCTTGCACAATGATAGCTATTCAACTATGGCAGGCACAAGGGTCATTAGTTATTAGAATTCATGTGATATGTGTGATATGTTTATAGATAAAGTTATTAATTGTGTTTGGAATATTTTGTGGCCTCTCTCAGTTCACCTTTGCGCCCAGGAGAACCCTGCGATATGGTGTGAGACAGGGATGGTATGATGGGGATGTGGTGAGCAATGAGGATCTGGGGCTTCATTCATGCAATTTGGAGTCTGATGAGCCGGTCACGGATGGCCCGTCCAGAAGGCCGATTATCTCGCTGCCTCCACTCCCTCCGCCGTAGATCCTGGAGGGCGAGGTCCATTGCCAGTACAGCCCCCATGACTTTTAGCAAGTGTTGTAGGTTGGAGCGTTTCAGAAATAATTATGGGGTTTTGTACTTGCCACAACACTCCCTGATACCAAAAGAATCTTGAAATGAAAACTCTTCCAGTAGCAGGAAGTAGCACACAGCCACTCAAATTTCAAAAACCTGTCAGGTCCGATTGATTGGTGAGAATCCCTTTAAATAGCATTGCTGGAGCCGGCTTCCTGCTGCTGAACGTCACCTCAACCTGTCGTTGCTTTCTCCAGCCCGTAAGTTTAATGGCCAAAACAAAGTTGGGAGATCGGGCGTCAAGTGAGCATTGCACACTCACTGACGTCATGATCTCCGTGACTGCGATGTCCCTGGCGATCGGGTTTACCGGCAGCGCTACCGGCAAGACGGATATGGCGTGTGGTGCTGGAACTGCCATCAGTTGGCGGTAGAGCTCGGAACGGCGTTTTAGCGCCATCTCGGGTGGCGTCGATGGCTCATCCCCTGTTGCCCTTGAGAAGGTGGTGGTGGGCCTTCTACTTCAACCGCGGCAGTCCGTGTGGTGAAGGTGCTCCCACACATTTCAGCACCTTCAGAAGGGGAAGGGAGAAGACTGGGGGGAGAAGGGAAAAAGAATGGGGGGAGTTTTTACTTCTAGATGCGCTGGGAGTGGGGGATCCGGTGCGCGCGGGAAACCCAGAAGTCCACAGCGTGCATCTTTCGTCATTGACAGGTTCACCGCCTGGAAGTCAGCCTGATTGACAGGCTTGGCTTCCATTCGGGCGGAGAGCACTCTGGAGGAGGCCGCAGGGCCAGGTAGGTCCGATACCCGACCCCGGGGGGTCCAATCCCAAGCGGGTCCGATCCCCGACCCCGACCCCAGGGAGGGTCTGATCCCAGGGAGGGGTTTGTATTGGGTGGTGGGGGTTGGGGGGGGGTCTAATGGTGGGGGAGCTTGGGGGGCAGGGAAGAAGCAGTCCTGCTCCTCCTGGCCCACATAGGTTGCTCCCCGGGGCTGTGCTCACCTCTCTGCAGTTGCCGGGTTTCCCGAGGCCTGGGAAACCCGGCCGGCCAGAGCAAACCTACACAGCAGGTTAAGATTCGTGGCTTCCAGCCTACTTAAAATATTTAAACTGCCAACCCGCGTCCTGGGGGGCGGGTTGGCTGCCCGCCCCCTTGTCCCGCCTCGGGTAAAACCCAGAAGTCGGCGGGTTGGAGCCGGCTTCCCGACATGCCTCGAATGTTTGGCATTCCCCCCCCCGCCCGCATCCACTCCCACCCGCGTTAAAATCCCCCCCAATATCTCCCTCAGTTAGTGCAACCCAAAAGCCACCTCATGGAAACTTCCACCTCATGGCTGAAACAAAAGAGGTCAAATGACGTTGACCTTTTCACTGGCAGTGTTGCATCAGGACCAGTAGTCAGGAGTGAGAAAGATTCCAGTCTCTGTTCACTGCTACAAGCCAGAGACTGATCTGTCAGAGATATCAACTGAGGAACTCTTTGCTAGCCTGACATGTAACACAAAAAGAAAGATCTTGCATTTTCTATCGCACCTTTCACAACCTCAGGACATCCCAAAGTGCTTTACAGTCAATTAAGTACACCTACATCGCTGTTGTAATGTAGGAAACACAGCAGCCATGGCAATGAGACAGTCTGTTTTTAGCGATGCTGGTTGAGGATTGAGCCATTGGCCAGGACTTCCCTGCTCTTCTTCGAAATAGTGCCGTGGGATCTGTTATGTCCACCTGAGAGGGCAGACGTGGCCTCGATTTCACATCTCATCTGAAAAACGGCACCTCCGACAGTGCAGCACTCCCTTGGTACTGCACTGGAGTGTCCACCTAGATTTTGTGCTCACGTCTCTTGAACCCACGACCTTCTGGCTCGGAGGCGAGAGTGCTACCCACCGAGCCACGGCTAACACATCTCCTTGAGGGTGCCTTTTGGACTGAGACAAACTAGCAAGGCATCCTCTCAGCTCGCTTCTATGGCACTGACTCACCAGTTAGCATTCAACTTTCTCCGATTTTTATCCATTTGCGTTTTTTTTTAATCGTGTGCGTTGCTGGCAAGGCCACCATCCCTAATTGCCCTTGAGAAGTTGGTAGTGAGCCACTCCCTTGACAACTGAGTGGCTTGCTAGGCTTGGCCATTTCAGAGGGGCAGTTAAGAGTTAACCACATTGCTGTGGGTCTGGAGTCACATATAGGCCAGACCGGGTAAGGACGGCAGATTTCCTTCCCTAAAGGACATTAGTGAACCAGATGGGTTTTATACAACAATCCGGTAGTTTTCATGGTCACCGTTACTGATATTAGCTTTTTAATTCCAGATTTATTAAATTAACTGAATTTAAATTCCCCAGCTGGTGTGGTGGGATTTGAACTCACGTCTCCGGGATCATTAGTCCGGGACCTCTGGATTACTAGCCCAGTGACATAACCACTATGCTACCGTTCCTGGAATGTAATTGCAAAAGTCAGTGTAAATTTAGCATTATGAATTCACAGCTGCCCTGAACTGAAATGTAACTCGCGAATATGGTACAAACTTAAATAAACCAAAACACAGGAGTAAAAGTTCACACGTTACAATATTGGCGTTTAGGTGTTGGTGTCTTGGGACCTTGTTTCTACGTTAAAGAGCAATAAATGCGAGTTGTTGTTGTGATGATGAAGCTCCCAGACGTGAATGAGGCGGGAGTAAGTAGTTGGGCCCGACTTGGCACCAGTGTTCCCTTTCTTTTTTTTTTAAGGGGGTGCGCGGCCCATCCAATAGAACGCGCATGCGCGGTCTTTCCCTATTTAAAGCCAGTGAGCCAGCTGCAGAGCGCTGAGTGCCCGTGCAGCTTAAAGGGAACATTGCTCCGTACCCATCTCCAGCTCTGTCCTGGGCACCTGTTAGATTACTTATACAGACTGACGTGTGAGATGGATTGGGCGGAGGGGAAATAGTAGGGAGATAAATTTAGATCAGATCAAAGCTCTGCAGTCCTGCCACATCCAGTCGTGAATGGTGGTGGACCATTAAACAACCAATGGGAGGAGGAGGCTCCATGAATATCCCCATCCTCAATGATGGTGGAGCCCAGCACTCGAGTGCAAAAGACAAGGCTGAAGCGTTTGCAACCATCTTCAGCCAGAAGTGCCGAGTGGATGATCCATATCGGCCTCCTCCTGAGGTCCCCACCACCACAGAAGCCAGTCTTCGGTCAATTCGACTCACTCCACGTGATAGCAAGAAACGGCTGAGCGCACTGGGTACAGCAAAGGCTATGGGCCCCGACAACATCCCGACTTGTGCTCCAGGACTAGAGCGCCTCTAGCCAAGCTGTTCCAGTACAGCTACAACACTGGCACCTACCCGACAATGTGGAAAACTGCCCAGATATGTCCTGTCCACAAAAAGCATGACAAATCCAATCCGGCCAATTACCGCCCCAGCAGTCTACTCTCAATCATCAGCAATGTGATGGAAGGTGTCTTCGACAGTGCTATCAAGCGGCACTTACTCACCAATAACCTGCTCACTGATGCCCAGATTGGGTTCCGCCAAGACCACTCGGCTCCCAACCTCATTACAGCCATGGTCCAAACATGGACAAAAGAACTGAATTCCAGAGGTGAGGTGAGAGTGACTGCCCTCGACATCAAGGCAGCATTTGACCAGGTGTGGCACCAAGGAGCCTTAGTAAAACTGAAGTAAATGTGAATCAGGGGGAAAACTCTCCACTGGTTGGAGTCATACCTAGCACAAAGAAAGATGGTTGTGGTGGTTGGAGGTCAATCATCACAGCCCCAGGACATCGCTGCAGGAGTTCCTTAGGGCAGTGTGCTAGGCCCAACCATCTTCAGCTGCTTCATCAATGACCTTCCTTCCATCATAAGGTCAGAAGTGGGGATGTTCGCTGATGACTGCACAGTGTTCAGCACCATTCGCAACTCCCCAGATAATGAAGCAGTCCATGCCCGCATGCAGCAAGACCTGGACAACATTCAGGCTTGGGCTGATAAGTGGCAGGTAACATTCGCGCCACACAAGTGCCAGGCAATGACTATCTCCAACAAGCGAGAGTCTAACCACCTCCCCTTGACATTCAACGGCATTACCATATCCAAATTCCCCACCATCAATATTCTGGGGGTCACCATTGACCAGAAACTTAACTGGACCTGCCACATAAATACTGTGGCAACAAGAACAGGTCAAAGGCTGGGTATTCTGCGGCGAGTGTCTCACCTCCTGACTCCCCAAAGCCTTTCCACCATCTACAAGGTACAAGTAAGGATTGTGATGGAATACTCTCCACTTGCCTGGATGAGTGCAGCTCCAACAACACTCAAGAAGCTCGACACCATCCAGGACAAAGCAGCCCACTTGATTGGCACCCCATCCATCACGTTAAACATTATCTCCCTCCACCACCGGCGTACCGTGCCTGCAGTCTGTACCATCTACAAGATGCACTGCAGCAACTCGCCAAGGCTTCTTCGGCAGCACCTCTCCAACCTGCGACCTCTACCACCTAGAAGGACAAGGGCAGCAGGTGCATGGGAACACCACCACCTCCAAGTTCCCCTCCAAGTCACACACCATCCTGACTTGGAAATATATCGCCGATCCTTCATCATCACTGGGTCAAAATCCTGGAACTCCCTCCCTAACAGCACTGTGGGAGTACCTTCACCACACGGACTGCAGCGGTTCAAGAAGGTGGCTCACCACCACCTTCTCAAGGGCAACTAGGGATGGGCAAAAAAGGCTGGCCTTGCCAGCGACGCCCACATCCCATGAACGAATAAAAAAAAAAATTTGAAGTTTGACGTTTTGCAATATTTTTTCCAAAAGCTAACCAAACAATTTCACTGTCAGGCAGAATAGATTTTATCTGGCTTCAATTGTAAAGTTGGGCCAGTATGGAGAGGAACGAAATGGCGAGTCAGTCAAACTACTAGCTTGGCCAAAATGGGAATGGAACCGTTCCCAACCTTCCGCTAACCACGAATGCTGGAGCGAGGAAAATTACAATCAGTTCTTTGTACTCGTATGGACGTAACACAAAGCCCCCTTGTACCACTATGACTAGAGTTCTCTTGGGGCAAACTGCAAACAGACCGAAAATGCAGCCTTCCCCTGCACAAAACGGTAACTTCGGACTGTGGCTCCAATTCCACTGGGACTGAAAGCTTTTGGCCAACTATTTGACGTACATTGGCATGGATTTCCCTGATGCTCGGGCCCCTAATACCGTAAGACCTTTTTTTGGGGGGGAGTAATTGAATATGGATTGTGTGTCCTCGCACTGCTCGCCATTTTGCAGACATTACGAGGTTGACCTTGACTCTGTGCGATGGTGTAAAACGGCTGATGGCCCATCGCAGCCTGCTTTACATCTCTCCTGACTTTTACTTCCATTGAAGTCACTCGAAATAAAAATCAGGAAAGATGTAAATCGGGCTGCAACGGGCAATCACCAGTTTTACACCATCGCACAGAGTCAAGATCTATCTGCCTGATTGGTTAAAGAATTAAATCGTGAGAAAAGTTTGCTGCTCCAATGTAGTTCAGGTTAGGGACGTAGGAGCAGGAGGAGGCCATTCAGCCCCTCCAGCCTGCTCCGCCATTCAATTAGATCATGGCTGATCTGCATCTTAGCTCCACCTTTTCACCTTGGTTCCGTATCCCTTAATACCTTTACCCAACAACAATCTATCTATCATAGTTTTGACATTTTCAATTGACCCCCAGCCTCAACAGCTTTTTTTGGGGGGCGGGGAGAGTTCCAGATTTCCACTACCCTTTGTGTGAAGAAGTGCTTCCTGACAACACCCCTGAACGGCCTGGCTCTAATTTTAAGGTTGTGCCCCCTTGTTCTGGACTCCCCCCACCAGAGGAAATAGTTTTTCTATATCTGCCCTATCAAATCCTTTAATCACCTTAAACACCTCAATTAGATCACCCCTTAATCTTCCCTTAAGGGGAATACAAACCTAGTCTATGCAACCTGTCCTCATGATTTTACCCTTTAATCCCTGATTGAGATTTCCTGATTGAGTGGAGCTTCAGACTGTGAGCTGTCCATGCAACGTATTCCAATAATGCTTTGCACCGCCATCGTTCTGATAATGGCAGCACACAACACGATTGTATCACCCTGTGCTATTTTGCACTCAAAGACTAATGGGCTGCACTTAATTCAACTTCTCCGCTCCTGATTTACTCTTGGGGACAGCATTCAGGACAGGAAGCCCAGGGTTTTAAAGGGGTGATGATTACCGAGGGCAACACCTGACGATCTGGCACTCACAGAAATTGGCCAAAATAATTGGCAGAGCAAGATGAAGCCGAGCACGTGTTAAAGGGGCGTAAATTATGCTAACCACAGTCATCACATGAGTAGAAACCAGCATCGCCCGACAAGAGTACTGAATTATTAGCATGTTATCAATCAAATGGGGAATAGCTTCTGGGCTTCACTGCTTTAACAATACATCACCTAACTCCGACATACACCAGCAGAATGCAAAGTCGGTTAAATCATATGAAAATATTTACATATTATTTATTGGCTGGAAATAAATCACTGGGGCATTCCATATCATCCCTAATATAAGTCTACCTGGTTAACAATGCACCCTGAACCAGTTCAGTGCTGAGGGAGTGCTGCACTGTCGGAGGTGCCGTCTTTCCGATGAGACGTTAAAACGAGGCCCCGTCTGCTCTCTCAGGTGGACGGAAAAGATCCCATGGCGCTATTTTGAAGAAGAGCAGGGGAGTTATCCCCGGTGTCCTGGGGCCAATATTTATCCCTCAATCAACATCACTAAAACAGATGATCTGGTCATTATCACTTTGCTGTTTGTGGGAGCTTGCTGTGCGCAAATTGGCTGCTGCGTTTCCTACATTACAACAGTGACCACACTTCAAAAATACTTCATTGGCTGTAAAGCGCTTTGGGACGTCCTGAGGTCATGAAATTCGCGACAGAAATGCAAATCTTTCTTTCTTATTACCCAAGCCTAAATCAAAGGAAAGGTTATTGCCTTCACGTCCTGCCTCAGTCAGCAATACAGGTGATTAAGTGAGCAGTAATATCATTGCTCTATTGATGTAGTTATAAAGCCAATGATCTGCAGCTGAGTATTTTCTCCCACATTACTGTAGACTGCTCCGAAATTTCATACCTGTCAAATCACAGCGTATACACATACACTGACATCATTCTCCTTGCCATTCCTGTAATTACACGTGGAAATTCTGAGTGCTTTCTGCAGTTCCTTCGTACAAGAAATGCCTCGGCACATCAGTTCTGATTCCACAATTATTCCCTCATGCACAATGGAAAGCACAGTCCATTCGAAACCGTTGCCTGAACGAGATAATAATTTGAAGAATTACCCTACGCCCCAAACTTCCTTTGCAGTCTTGCACTGTCGCCTCCTTTTCATGCACCATTAAGATCCCAAGGCTAAATTCTCTGGAAGTGTTACCAACTGACCTCACCAGAAGCACTTTATTTCTCTGGCACTGAAAGGCGTTTTCACTGACCAGTTGGCAGCCTGACCCTGTGCTAAGATTCCAGAAATACACGGATAATTGAGTGATTGACTGGGTGATCTGATAAATACTTGCACAAGCGAGCTGCACAAATAACTCACAAGTGAAGTCACAAGTGTCGTGGCCAACTCGCTGGTGGAAATCTTTAATCACATCGCAATCATTCAACATGACGTCTCGACTACATAGTCAAAATGCTTTATATTCTCTCCCTAATTCTATCCCCTCTTTGACTGATGAGGGCAGTGGCTTGTGCTGGGGGACATCCTGTGCGGGTGCCAATCGCCCTCTGGCATCTTGTCCCAGTGTCTGTTCTTCATCTGCGAGTCTGGATGGGAAGAAGCTTAAAGTGAAATCTGCAGGGCAATACAACTTCATTTCCTTAGTGTTATGAGTACTTGGGGGCATTTTACTACGATTATCGCCACGAACCTAGATTAAGTTGCTGTTGACCCGAGATTTAAAAGGTCACGTGTCAGCGCAAGAACATGTGCTCAAGTCAGTAGTGGGGCTTTGAACCCACGACTGCCTAACAATAACAACAACAACTTGTATTTATATAGCGCCTTTAACCTAGTAAAACGTCCCAAGGCGCTGCACAGGAGTATTTTAAGACAAAAAAATTTGACACCGATCCACATAAGGATAAATTAGGTTAGGTGACCAAAAGCTTGGTCAAAGAGGTAGGTTTTAAGGAGTGTCTTAAAGGAGGAAAGAGAGGTAGCGAGGCAGAGGGGTTTAGGCAGGGAATTCCAGAGCTTAGGGCCTAGGCAGCTGAAGGCACGGCCACCAATGGTGGAGCGATTAAAATCAGGGATGCTCAAGAGGGCAGAATTAGAGGAGCGCAGATATCTCGGGGGGGTTGTGGGACTGAAGGAGGTTACAGAGATAGGGAGGGACGAGGCCGTGGAGGGATTTGAACACGAGGATGAGAATTTTGAAATCGAATTTTGAAAACTCAGAGATGAGAGGACTACCAAGTGAGCCAAGGCTGACACACACACTCAGAGCACCCCCTATATTGGTGATGCATTCGCTGCACCTGAAGAGAGTGCAGTGCTGCAGTCCCACCTTCGACCCACGCTCCCTTCGTACGCACTGCTCAGTGACTTTAGCCTGTTACAGCTTTATAGCTAACCTAACAGATACTACTGTATGTCACCGACCTTCAATAAATGGCTTAGTGAAGTTCCCGCTCTCAATCATGATGCTAGGAGGAGGCACTAAGTGGAGGCCGGGCTCTCTCCCCATCGGGAGAGAGGTGGGGTGATGGGGATCAGAGGACTGCAAATGATGAGGGGCATAGATAGGGTAGATAGAAAGGAACTTTTCCCCTTAGTAGAGGGGTCAATAACCAGGGGGCATAGTTTCAAGGTAAGGGGCAGGAGGTTTAGAGGGGATTTGAGGAAAAACTTTTTCACCCAGAGGGTGGTTGGAATCTGGAACTCGCTGCCTGAAAGGGTGGTAGAGGCAGGAACCCTCACAACATTCAAGAAGCATTTAGATGAGCACTTGAAACGCCATAGCATACAAGGCTACGGACCAAGTGCTTGAAAATGGGATTAGAATAGGCAGGGCTTGATGGCCGGTGCGGACACGATGGGCCGAAGGGCCTCTTTCTGTGCTGTTTAACACATGGGCTGGATTTTGATACTGGGGCGGGTTGGGGTCGTGTCATCCACTTTTCGTGTTATCCACCCGACTGCAATTGGATGTGGGAGAATTATGCGATTTTCACCTAATTGGGCAATTGAGTTCCAGCATGTGGGAACCCATGACCCAATTAGTGTTTTCAGTCTGAAAGTCGCCTCTGATGATGTCATCCTTGCTGCTGCATTGCAGGTCAGAGACTGCCTGGCCTTTGCTGTGAGAGGACCAGCCAGCCAGCCAGCCAGCCAGCCAGGTTTCACATTCGTGGTTCAGAACAGGCGTGCTTCACATAGAAAAAGGGTTAAAATCACAAAGGCCTTTCAAAATGGCATTATAGAGGTAATTTAGTGCTTGTTAAGGGCCTTAACAGCCTATCCCACTTCTTAAAGGCGGGACGGAGTCGGGACCAGCAGACACGATTTAATGAAAATTGCGTGGAGGCGGGATGGAGGCGAGCTTGTGCCTGCCCGCCAGTTTTCGCAATTTTCACCCCCCACACGCCTCCAAACCCGCCTCCATGGGTCAATGAAAATCCAGCCCTATGACTTCTTTTATACTGTGGAGTGGCAGGCTACGTCGCAGCATTAACAAAGGCGCGAGGACGAGCCTTGAGCTTATTCGCTGAGCAGGAGGAGGGAAATTACACAACAAGGAAAAGGGGAGAAAATCGAAGCAAAGAAGCGTGAAGGAAGTGCTCTGGATGGAGCAGCAGTGGGAAAGCAGGGGTCACTAACAAAGCAGCACAAGCCAAGCCGCTGACTGATGGTCGGGTAAACACAGAGCAGTCGCCAGCCCAGTAGCGCGGGGCTCCGTCTGCCAACTGGAGGTGGCCGGAGACTGATGAGATGAGAGATGAGACAATCTCCTCATGCATGCAGAAGCACAGAAATAGGCGACGGCCTTTGCTGCCTTCAGCCTCCCACATCAGAGCGGGCACGAATGGATTCAGTCAAGCATGTCATTGGAGGACACGGTCAACGTGTGCACAGTTTTTTAATTAAGCAACGTCTTTTCATTCCCCTTCGCTCAGTCTCACCGAGAGAGAGGCTCATTTTTTTCAAAACAGACGTCATCCGCTGACCTCTGGATCTTTTACCTTCATTCTTGCATTTTTTTCATTCTTTAATCCTTTAATTCTTTCATTCTTCAGCCGCCTGGGCCCTAAGCTCTGGAATTCCCTCCCTGAACCTCCCCACCTTCCTTCTCCTCCTTTAAGGCGCCGCCTTAATTCCTACCTCTTCGATCAAGCTTTTGGTCAACTGCAATGTTCCCTCTAATTTTGTTTGGCGCCGCGTGGCCCCTTTAAGGGGCTGCGCGGGCCATTCAAAATATCACGCCTGCGCGGTTTTTGCACTGAAAAGCCGGCCGCGCGGGGTCCCTGGAGCGCTGTGCGGCCGCGCTCAGGGAACGTCGGTCCCCCTGTACTAATATCTAGTTAAGTGGCTCGGTGTCAAACTTTGTTTGATAACACTCTCAGCGAAGCCCCTTGGGACGTTTTACTATTATAAACGAAAGTTGTTGTTAAACGTTCCCACATTATGTAAGGGGCTCGTATTTCAGGGGTGTGATAATGGTGTTGAGGAAAATTGTGTCTTTAAAATATTGTAAATTTGTTCAGAAATTCATTATGAGCCGCTGTGTGAAACGGTTACAATCACTATCGCACCCTGAAGTCCACTTGATACGTTTCGCGTGACAAAGACACATTTCCTTTGTGGTGCGAGTTTTGCTTCCACTATGTAACACCTGAGCTTGTCTTGATTATCCTCTGATTCTCATCCCAGCAGGCCAGTCTGCTTCCCAGATATTATTTTGCACAGTCAGACAATAGTCGCGCACAGCGAGAGCTGGGCAGGTGCCAGTGGGGTGACATCAGACATTGTCGATACTGGGAGCGCGAGATTATACACATCAGTCGAGCAGCTTCAAACACTGCTTACACTGGCTAGGCACTAATTGGATGACATTAGACACTGCTGGTCGCTACCGGTCCAGCCCACTGCCCCATTCTAGTGGAGGAAACCTATCTCTTTTGCATCACGGATATTTATCATCGAATCATAGAATGATACAGCACAGAAGGAGGCCATCTGGCTCATCGTGCCTGTGCCGGCTCTTTGAAAGAGCTGCTCAATTAGTCCCACTCCCCCCTGCTCTTTCCCCGGGTAAATGCAAGTTGTTGTTGTTGAACCAATAGGGAATTCAGAAGAAACTTCTTTACTCAGAGAGCGGTGAGAATGTGAAACTCACTACCACAGGGAGTGGTTGAAGTGAATAGTATAGATGCATTTAAGGGGAGGTTAGATAAGCATATGAGGGCGAAGGGAATAGAGGGTTATGCTGATAGTTAGATGAGGAAAGACGGGAGGAGGCTCGAGTGGAGCATATCCGATGTAACCAGCTGATCTCCGACAGAATGCCACTCGAGCTGTTATAACTTGCTTCAGTGCCACTTTGCTGGGGGGAGGTGGGAATCAGACACGGTTCCTGCTCCTGTGTGACCCCTGGAATGTATGGATGTCAGGCGACAACAGCGTTAGGTTGTGACGCCCTCTTGAAAAATAAAACAAACCTATGGGGAATGTGCTGCTGTGGAATGGCTTCACCCATGCTGTTGCGTCCCTTGCCTCCTCTGTTCCTTTAGTGTACGGCGGAGATACTGAGAGAGTCTTTGTAACTCTGCAGATTGTTGTCTTTTTATATTCCTGCAACTTATACGCACGCGCCTGGAGTTTCTGTGAGGGTTCTCCGGCGGAACTCCCGGGCACAGGACGTAATCAGCTAAAGACGCACGCTTATCCTCCGAAGGTTCTACCGATCTACCGCTGAAGTTACGGCAGGGGATCAGGAGAATCGCCAGGGCCACGTTGCTTTATGTAACGTGCGCTGTTTTAGATCACGTGCATCACTGTATGGAATGCATTTAGAAGAAATGCCAAAAAAGGCAGAAACTCTCACACATACACATTCACACGCATATACACTCAGAACACACACTCACACACTCTCCCACTCACACACACACACACCCTCCCACTCACACACATACACACTCACACACACTCCTACATTTACACACTCACATACACACTCTCACACACACTCACTCTCTCACACTCTCACACTCACTCTCACATACACTCTCACACTCACTCTCACACACTCACTCACACACACACACTCTCACACACTCTCACACACTCTCACACTCACACTCACTCTCACATACACTCTCACATACACTCTCACACTCACTCACTCTCTCACACACACTCTCTCACACACACTCTCTCACACACTCTTTCTCACACTCACACTCTCTCACACACACACTCACACACACAGGGGGAATTTTAATCCCCAAAAACGGGTGGGTTGGGGTCAGGTGGGAGGTTAAAGTGTTAAGAAACTGAATCCCGAACTCAACCCGCCCACTTCCGGTTTTAACGGAGGCGGGACAGCAGGGTGCGGGGGGGAGCAGGCAGCCAATCCGCTCCCAGAGAGCTGGTCGCCCATTTAAATATTATAATGAGGCTGGCGTGCCTTAGATTTAACCACCATTACACATTTAACACTGGCTGGTCGGGTTTCTCAGGCCTCAGGGAACCCGCCAGCTAAAGTAAGGCGAGGACTGCTGGACCCGGGAGTTAAGTGTCTTTACACTTGCCTTCTGGATCCAGCGTCCCTGCCTCACCCAACCCCCACGATCGGAGACACCCCCCCTCCCCCACCCCCGAGACTTCTGATCCCCCCCCCACGAGGTCTCTGATTCCCCCTCCAGCCCCGATCTCCCCCCCCCCCCCCCCCCGATGCTCCGGCCCCGATCCTATGACACCCACCCCGCCCCACCATGATGCTCCTTCTGCCGGCCCAGTTGAACATAAGAACATAAGAAATAGGAGCAGGAGTCGGCCATTTGGCCCTTCGAGCCTGCTCCGCCATTCAATAAGATCATGGCTGATCTTCTACCTCAACTCCACTTTCCTGCACTATCTCCATATCCCTTGATTCCCATAATATTCAAAAATTTATCGATGCTCCTCCCCGCCTCTCCCCCCAACCCCCTGCCCGCGATCATTCTCCGGTCAGCCCCAATCCTCTCTCACTCCCCCCCACCTCTGATCCTCCTCTGGCCCCCCGACCACAACCCCCCCCCCCCACCCCCGACCCGATTCCTCCCTCCCTCCTCTCTGCAGCCTAGTGCTGCAGGCCTACTCGCCCGGAGCCTGTGGGTGGGAAACAGAGGCTTTAGATGCTAATCAGGCCCTGCCGTTAAAGTCAGCTGGGCCTGTGGGAAACCCGCGCTCCCAGGCTTCCCGACCACTTTCTAGCCCCCCCTGCTCCCGACCCGCCTCCAGATTCAAATTCCGGCCACATTCTGCAGAGGTGTTGAGCATTGAAATATGCAGACTTTGTGACTCAAGTTAGAAAAATGGGAGCTTCAACCTCCCGCGTCGGGAAACATTTCTCGACTGAGACACTTCCCACAAATATCCAATTCATTCCGACTTTAAACCACATAATCATAAACTAATCTAAACCATGATGGACCAGTTATAGATTAGACCAAATTAGTCAATCACCAAAACCTGAAATGGATCTAAACAAGAGCAGTCATTTTTGAATCGCAGACATGTAATGCCTTTTATCAAAGGAGCCCCCAACACTATCAATCCCAGTGATAATATCGCGCCTCTAATTCCTTCATTTCTTAATCAATCAACAACAACTTGCATTTATATAGCGCCTTTAATGCAGTAAAATGTACCAAGGTGCTTCACAGGAGCGTTATCAAACAAAATTTGACACCGAGCCACATAAGGAGAGGTGACCAAAAGCTTGGTCTAAGAGGCAAGTTTTAAGGAGCGAATTAAAGGAGGAGAGAGAGGTAGAGAGGCGGAGAGGTTTAGGGAGGGGAGTCCAGAGCTTAGGGCCGAGGCAGCTGGAGGCACGGCCGCCAATGGTGGAACGACAAAAATCGGGGATGGCCAAGAGACCAGGATTGGAGGAGCACCGAGATCTCCCAAAGAGTTGGCACAGGCTCGATGGGCCAAATGGCCTCCTTCTGCACTGTATCATTCTAAAATTCTATAATTCTATGATCTCGGATGGTTGGAGGGCTGGGACACAGATAGGGAAAAAAGAGGTGGCAAAAAGCAAAATATGACCTCCATTAATGGAGCTGGCATTTGACTTTTCTAGGAAGACACTAACAGTTAATACTGGCTAGGGGTGGCCAGTTCCCTCCCCTGAAGGACATTAGTGAGCCAGTTTGGTTTTTATGATAATCCGACAGATGTCACAGTCAATTAGATTTAATAGAGGTGTTCAAACTTATGAGGGGTATTGACAGAGTAAATAAGGAGAAACTCTTTCCACTGGCAGGAAGGATGTCAAGGCTTTAGAGAGGGTGCAGAGGAGATGTACCAGCATGCTACCAGGGATGAGGGACTTCAGTTATGTGAAGAGACTGGAGAAACTGGGATTGTTCTCCTTAGAGCAGAGAAGGTTAAGGAGAGATTCAATAGAGATGTTCAAAATTATGAGGGGTTTTGATAGAGTAAATAAAAGAAATTGTTTCCACTGGCAGGACAGTCGAAACCAGAGGACACAGATTTAAGATAATTGGCAAAAAGTCCAGGGGCGAAATGATGAGAAAATTTTTACGCAGCGAGTTGTTGTGATCTGGAATGCGCTGCCTGAAAGGGTGGTGGAAGCAGATTCAGTAGTAACTTTCAAAAGGGAATTGGATAAATACTTGCAAAGGAGCAATTTGGAGGGCTATGGGGAAAGAGCAGGGGTGTGGTAATAATTGGAGAGCTCCCTCAAAGAGCTGGCAAAGATGGGCCCAATGGCCTCCTTCCGTGCTGCAAGATTCTATGGATTTTGAATGACCCATGGAGTCGGGTTTGGAGGCGTGTGGGGGGTTAAAGTTGCGGGGTCGGGGGTCCCGACCCCATCCCGACTCCATCCCGCCTCCACGCAATTTTGACAAAATCAGTCACGGGGTTCCCGACTCCGTCCCGCCTCCAAGAGGCGGGAGAGGCCATTAAAGCCCTTAACAAGCCATAAATTGGCTCTGTAATGCCATTTTGAAACGTTTTAGCTAGTTTAACCCTTTTCCGACGTGAAGCACGCCTGATGTGAAACACGCCAGTGAAACCTGGCGGGAGCACAAGTGGATAGCTGACTATCAGCTGCAGGTCCACTATTACAACGGAGATGTGATGAAGGGAGTACTAGTATTTGGTCTGAAAGTCGCCTCTGATGCTGCTGCATTGAAATGGAAAAAAAAATATCTCTTCTCTCCCCCCCCATTTTGCATCCAGGTCCAGGCAGGTCCTCTCTCACCAACAGCCACTGAGACCAGGCAGTCAGTCTCTGACCTGCAATGATGACATCATCAGAGGCGAGTTTCAGACTGAAACCACTAATTGGTTCATGGGTTCCCACATGCTGGAACTCAATTGCCCAATTAAGTGAAAATTGCATCATTCATCCACATTAAACTAGAGTCAGGGGGGGAAACACAAAATGCGGATGACACGACCCCAACCCAACCCCAAGACAAAATCCAGCCCTTCTAACTCCTGGTCTCAGCCCACAAATGACCAGACTGATTGGGTTGAATTTCAAAACTTGCCATGGCATGGGTTTTAATCTCCCAATCTCTGGTTTGCAAGTCCAGCACCATATCCACCCAAGAAGTCAGGCACTTCAAGCAGTTTTCCAATCTCAATTGAGGCCAATTGTCATGTTCCCGGTACTGCCTGGGATCAGCTGACACAGCACGGGCCAGGGATTGAGATTGGGACCTAGACCGGGGCAACTTATGAAATCGGGTTCCTGGTGCAGGGCCTCGCATGCTGGAAGTGGAGTTCAGCTTGTGCGCTCCACGATTCTCCATCCATTAAAATGAGCAGAGGGCAGGTGCAGGGTGCAAGGGTGGGCATCCGAGTTTCAGATAATGTGCTCCCTGCAAGTGAGTCTCTGTGCTGGGAGCACGGTTTCGCATAATTACTCCTCACACCACCGCACAGACCAGAGTCTCAAACTGGGACCATTGTAGTCTGTATGCATCAGTACCGCACTACATGGTGTTCTTAGAAAGAAGAAAGACTTGCATTGCTATAGCGCCTTTCACCACCTCAGGATGTCCCAAAGCATTTTACAGTCAATGAAGTAGTTTTGAAGTGTAGTCACTGTTGTAATGTAGGAAACGAGGCAGCCAATTTGCACACAGCAAGCTCCCACAAACAGAAATGTGATAATGACCAGATAATCTGGTTTTCTTTAGTGAAGTTGATTTGAGGGATAAATATTGGCCCAGGACACCGGGGGATAACTCCCCCGCTCTTCTTCGAAATAGTGCCGTGGGATCTTTTACGTCCACCTGAGAGAGCAGACCGGGCCTCGGTTTAACGTCTTAACCAAAAGTCGGCACCTCAGTGTCAGCCTGGGTTTTTGTGCTCAAGTCTCTGGAGTGGGACTGGAACCCATGATCTTCCAACTCAGAGGCGACTGAGCCAACTGAACCATGGCTGAGCCCCAGTCATCTATTGAGCGAGCCCAATGGACAATACTCTTAAGTAGAAAATCAAAACTAAAAATATCGCCCCAGATTTCAACAGGGGTTCAAATATCCCTTCGGCCCATTTGCAAATCTTGAAATACTGGGGCAAAAAGGGTTAATTTATGAGGACAGGTTGCATAGACTAGGCTTGTATTCCCTTGAATATAGAAGATTAAGGGGTGATCTAATTGCGGTGTTGAAGATGATTAAAGGATTTGATAGGGTAGATTTTAAGTTTATACCCCCTTGTTCTGCATTCCCCTCTGGTGGGAGAGTCCAGAACAAGGGGGCATAACCTTAAAATTAGAGCTAGGCCATCCAGGGGTGATGTCAGGAAGCACCTCTTCACACAGTGGAAATCTGGAACTCTCTCTCCCAAAAAACTGTGGGTGCTGGGGGTCCATTGAAAAATTCAAAACTGAGATCGATAAATTTTTGTTAGGCAAGGGTATTAAGGGTTGCGGAATCAAGGCGGTTAGTTGGAGTTAAGATACGGATCAGCCATAATCTCATTGAATGGCGGAGCAGGCTTGAGGGGCTGAATGGCCTCCTCCTGTTCCTATGTAGTGATCAATGTTCCTGTTAAGCTGTGTGGCGATCTGCAGGTCCCGCGCAAGCCGCTCAACGGTGTTATAATGAAAGAAAACGCGCATGCGCGGTAATTTCAATGGGCCGCGCAGCCCCTTAAAGAGACCGCGCACTCCCCAAAAAAATTAGCAGGAACATTGGTGGCTATGTTCCTAAATCAGATGGAAAGTAACATAATTTTACAGCCCAGCAGAAATAGATTTCCTTTCATTTCAACATCACGGGCTACTAATTGTGTTATTGGTAACTTTAATGCAGATTATGCAATAAAATCTGGCTCATTAAGTTTTTAATTTTAGATTTCTTTAATATTGCCACAGACGCTTTAAGCCAAACATGATCAGCTCCCAGTGTTTTTAGTCTTTTAAACGTAATTTGCTGATTAAATGGGTAACTGGGTTCCAAAATTAAATAGAGTAGTAAAACAATAAACAAATTTAAATAAAATTATTACTGTGTTAGACTTTCGGAAGCCCACAGGAGTGGGCGCTGTGCTGAGCTAGAATATCAGCTGTTCGTTTAAGGGTATGGGGAGTACAACCGAGACTGATGCAGTGGAAGTCTCCCTCTTAATGCCAGGGGTTTTAAGTTTTATCTTTATTCATTCTCGAGATATGGACGTCGCTATATAAATGTAAGTCTTTCTTTCTATTCATTTTCCTAAACTATGGTGGTCATATTCCCAACTCTTCCCCTTTGTTAAGTTCATTAACATCCGATCTGGCCTGGGATAAGATACCCGCTCTCTGACGTGAATGCACTGCTGTGGAATTTTTTTTATTTTTATTCGTTCCAGGGATGTGGGCGCCGCTGGCAAGGCCCAGCATTTATTGCCCATCCCTAATTGCCCCTTGAGAAGGTGGTGGCGAGCCGCCTTCTTGAACCGCTGCAGTCCGTGTGGTGAAGGTGCTCCAGGATTTTGACCCGCCATTCACCATTAACAGGGAATAAACAGACTGTGCAATTTCCTTACTTGCGCAGGTTGAAAGGAGTAGGGATCAAGGCAACAACAAAAAAACACAGCTTATCAATACATTAGCGCTTTCTACTGACATTACGGCACTCTTTCTCGCACCTGCTTTTTGGCGCTGGCTAAAATTGGCAAGATTTGCCCCCGAGTTGGGAAAAAAGCAAAGGAAGCTTTACTCCGCAGTTAGTCTGCATTGTATCTGACTTGTGGCTGAGTTACCCTGATGCTGGGTTTTTTGTGCTGCGGCATTAATGCTATACAACAGCAGTGCAATATAAAAACTCACCCCCGGTTTTATTAACCTCAGAGACGCGCTAACAGTGCAAGAACTACACAGACTGTTAAGAGCTGCCAACTCGCTCCCAGCAGTTGCGCTACTTGCCAATACCTCTGCTCCTCTGAGCCTAACGAGCAACTACTTATCGGCAAACTACAGTTCAGCATGAAAGTAAAGCGGCAAACGACTTAGACACGGCTCTGACAGAAAGCCACAGGACGCGGGGATAACCCTGAGACAGACATTCATTTCCCCTTCTATGAATGATTGTGATCGCGATCAAGTGGGCACTTTGACGCTGTTTACAGTCCGACTCTGAAAGGGCAAAGTGAGTCACTTCTTTCAGATGAAAATTTCCCTGATGTGGTACCGCGTATCATACGAAATGGAACTTTGATGATTCAGTGGGTTGAGCAGCTGCCGTCACCTGTGTTGGCAATCTCACTGGTTACACAAGTGCGATTATATAAGAGAACACACTGCCTGTCACATCAGCTCCTGTTACACCAGCTCCTTCCTACCAGTAAAAAAAAAATAAGTATGCTGTCCAATTGGCCTGGGTTGACCACCTTGCTGCAAAGCAACTCCATCCCCCTCTTAAATTGAGCCAGCTGGGAGTGACTCGCCTAATTTAGCTCAATTTTGACGTTGCTCTATATTGGATTTGACCGGTTTTATTTTCCGTTTCCTCCCCTAAAGGCTTTGTTTTGCCAATTTTGTAGTTAACTACAGTTCAGCATGCAAGTAAAGTGGCAAACGACTTAGACACGGCTCTGACAGAAAGCCACAGGACGCGGGATAAGATGCAAACCAAAAATACCAGTACCATCGTCACACTAGCGTCCAGCCTGACAACTTTTATGTCACTTCCTCACAAAAGAATTACATGGAATTTCCAGCACAGAAACTGGTCCATGCCGGTGTTTATGCTCCACATGAGCCTCCTCCCACCATACTTCATCCCACCCTATCAATATAACCTTCTATTCCCTTCTCCCTCATGTGTTTATCTAGCCTCCCCTTAAATGCATCTATGGTATTCGCCTCAACCACTCCCTGTAGTAGCGAGTTCCACATTCTCACCACTCTCTGAGTAAAGAAGTTTCTCCTGAATTTCTTAATAAAAACAGAAAATGCTGGAAATACTCAGCAGGCCAGACGGCATCTGTGGAGAGAGAAACAGAGTTAACGTTTCAGGTCGATGACCTTTCGCCGATGACCTGCTGAGTGTTTCCAGCATCTTCTGTTTTTATTTCAGATTTCCAGCATCTGCAGTGTTTGGACTCCCGAACTCCTTAACGGATTTATTGGTGACCATCTTATGTTTGTGGCCCCTAGTTTTGGACTCGCCCCCAAGTGGAAACAACTTCTCTACGCCTGCTCCTCCTGGCCCCCCCTCCCCCCCCACCCCAAAAAAAAGGAACGCAGAAAACTTCAGGGCCTCTTCACGTCCCGATCCCCTTCCAACCTCCTTCAGCCTGGCTGGAGAGCCGCAGGGGCTGCCCTGCTCGGGCCGGAGTTAAAATGTCGCCGGGGTCCGATTGGCACCATCGCACCTCGATCTGCATATGTCGATTAGGACACCGCCGGCTTCAGGCCTTTGATGCCTGTTGGGAAGAGCAGGCTAAAATCGGATAGGGTGGAACCCGGGCTGGGTTTCTGGCAGGGAAGTAGCCCGCGGCCCAGTTGCCCGGTTTCTGCCAGGTGGGTGGGGTTAAAATCATCCTTCCCTGGAGTGTAGCGCGTTGCTATATTTTAGACTTCAGAGTCCACACTCCTTTCCCTACATTACAACAGTGACTACAGTTCAACAGTACTTCATTGGGTGCGAAGCACTTTGGGACGTCCTGAGGTGGTGAAAGGAGCTATATAAATACAAGTTCTTTCTTTCTTTACGGGCGGGTGTCCAGGTGTATCAGAGCAATTGCAAGCACGGCGCCCACGATTTGCGGACAGGCGTGGCGAGGAGATGAAGTATGGACTTCATCTCCTCGCCACGCCTGTCCGCAAATCGTGGTAGTGTGCGTCTGTAAAGTTTGCCTTATTATATCCAGTAAATTGGGTACTTTAATGTTGGTATTTAGAGTACCACCTGAAAACCGTACAGATCACAGTATAAGGGTCATGGTAACGTTACTGAGTGATCCTATTGCACCCACCACCACACTTATATTCCTCATGTCACCAGTCACATGGGGGTAGATCCTGACTCTGCGACAGTGTAAAACGGGTGATAGCGAGTCGGCAGCCCATCTTACACCGCTCCCCATTATTATTTCCATTCTCGAACTAGCGGGCATAGTCTCAGGATAAGGGGTCGGCCATTTAAGACCGAGATGAGGAGGAATTTCTTCACTCAGAGGGCTGTGAATCTTTGGACTTCTCTACCCCAGAGGGCTGTGGAGCTGGGTCGTTGAGTATATTTAAGGCTGAGATCGATAGATTTTTGGACTCAAGGGGAATCGAGGGATATGGGATCGGGTGGGAAAGTGGAGTTGAGGTCGATGATCAGCCATGATCTTATTGAATGGCGGAGCAGGCTCGAGGGGCCCTATGGCCTACTCCTGCTCCTATTACTTATGTTCATTGACTATCGCACCAAGTCAAATTTACCCCCACAGACTTTACCAGCAATGGATTAGGCCCGTCTTGTTGCAATCCAAACTGAAACCCTTGTCTATTTAAACATGCAAAGTCTTCCGTTCCGGGTCGTGCCTGCGATACCATGTGCCTATGTGGGTGATAGCGCAGCTTACAGCAGATTATTTAGATACTCCCCCACCTCCAATGAGTCTATGCCTAGCTCATTACAATCAAGTTAACAAGTTATGGTGCGGTGGAGCTCAAATGAGGCAGAACTCTCAAGTTATGTGTACGTAAGCAAAAACCATGAAAGCGTTTTTTTTTGGTTAAAGTGCAACACACAGAGAAAAATACCATTTTCTACTTTGGTGCTTGTGGCTCCCCTCTGTTTAATGGTCCCTTTAACAGCTTTCCGTATTTATAAAAGATTGAAGCCCATCGTGCTGGCCACGATCAATGAAACGATCTCTTATCTTAAGCATTTATTTAGTTCTCGCCACCAACTGGGGTGCCGGCAACATTAAAATCAACCCTTGGCCTGGACCGAGACAGACACAGCAGGCTGCAATCTAAATTTTAACCTGCACCCGGGTAGCACAGCTACCCTTCAATGTAAGCACAGTCTTGGCTTTGAACACGCTTCTTGTAGTCAGATTCAGGGCTTAACAAGGGTTCGGTTATCTCATTATGTGTTACTGGATTCTCGCAATCCCCCCACAAGTGGCAACAGTTCCACAATTTGAATCCGAATGCACTTCTCAAGATAGCTAAACTGGAAGCAACCTGTGGTCCAGATTAGGCCTGTAGTTGAGAATGAAATAAAACATCTTTTTGGATTAAAAAAAAAAGCCTGACAAGCGCTAAAAATCAGAAATACCGACAGAGAGTGCCGGAAATACAAAAACAGGTCCGTCAGCATCTGAAAGGAAAAACATAGGTGGAAGGTAGAGTTCTGTTCTGAGGAAAGGTCTCTAGACAGAATGTGAACCAATTTAATCCTTTTGTTTGTTCCGTGAATATGTTTCGTAGCACCCTCGCCTCTGAGTCAGAAGGTTGTGGGTTCAAGTCCCACTCCAGGGACTTGCGCACATAAATCTATGTATAAAATTCTGACAGGGCTAGACAGACTGGATGCAGGGAGGATGTTTCCCCTGGCTGGGGGGTCTAGAACGAGGGGTCACAGTCTCAGGATACGGGATAGGACATTTAGGACTGAGATGAGGAGAAATTTCTTCACTCAGAGGGTGGTGAACCTGTGGAATTCTCTACCACAGAAGGCTATGGAGGCCAAGTCACTGAATATATTTAAGAAGGAGATAGATAGATTTCTAGACACAAAAGGCATCAAGGGGTATGGAGAGAGAGCGGGAATATGGTATTGAGATAGAGGATCAGCCATGATCATATTGAATGGCGGAGCAGGCTCGAAGGGCCGAATGGCGTACTCCTGCTCCTATTTTTCTATGTTTCTATCTAGGCTGACACTCCAGTGCAGTGCTGAGGGAGTGCTGCACTGTCGGAGGTACCGTCTTTCAGATGAGAAGTTAAAACGAGGCCCTGTCTGCTCGCTCAGGTGGACGTAAAAGATCCAGTGGCACTATTTGGAAGAAGAGCAGGGGGGCTATCGCCGGTGTCCTGGGCCAATATTTATCCCTCAACCAACGTAACGAAAGAAAAACAGATGATCTGGTCATTATCATATTGCTGTTTGTGGGAGCTTGCTGTGCGCACATTGGTTGTCGCTTTTCCCACATTACAACAGTGACTGCACTTCAGAAGTGCTTCATTGGCTGTAAAGCGCTTTGGGATGTCCGGTGGCCGTGAATGGTGCTATAGAAATGCAAGTCTTTCTTTTTTTTCATGAACCTGGCTGGTGAGCGCCCTGGTCCACCAGTGTTCATCATGGAGTTGGACATTGCTGATTTGCCCCATCATGCCCTGCATGGCCAATGTCTACTCTCAGCCACCGTAGAAAAGCATTCCATGGACAAAAAAAATAAAGGGAGAGTGAACCTATCGAACATGCCCAAACGAGAAGCTGAAGACTGAGACTGGTTAAGAGAGGAGGACAAATTATGTACCTGCCCTCTAGAATTACAGGTGTAAATCATCGAAGGGGTCTGGCTGAAACCAGTTCTTCTGATCTGGAATGCGCGGCCTGAAAGGGCGGTGGAAGCAGATTCAGTCGTAACTTTCAAAAGGGAACTGGGTAAATACTCGAAAGGGAAACCTTTTGCAGGGCTCCGGGGAAAGAGCAGGAGAGTGAGACCAATTGGAGAGCTCTACCAAAGACCTGACACAGGCACGATGGGCCGAATGGCCTACAACCTAGGATTTCAATGCTTTTTATGTGAATACTGATAGATCACTTATAGCAGGCAGTGATGCCAAAGGCCTGGGCGAAGAATCATAGAATCGTACAGCACAGAAGGAGGCCATTCGGCCCATTGTGCCTGTGCCGGCTCTTTGGTAGAGCTCTCCAATTGGTCCCACTCCCCCCTGCTCTTTCTCTTTCCCCATAGCCCTGCAAAATTTTCCCCCATTCAGGAACGTTGTCTCAGGGGTAACTTAAATCACTGTAAGAAAAGAATTTGTCTGAAAATTGATTCGGATTTGCCCGAAGACATCTTAATATGGTGCGAGAATTAGAACATGACTGGTCTGTATGGCCATATTAGTATCAGCTTAGTTTACTTGCTGATCTGAGTTAGAAGGTTGGGGCTCAACCCTGATCCCAAGACTTTAGAACATAGGTAGGTCTTCACTACAGGTCTGGTTTCGGAGGAGGCTTTAAACTGAGATCCTGTCTGCCTCAGGTGGACATTAACAATCTCATGGCACTTTTCGAAAAGGGAGTTCTCCAGCTGTCCTGGTCCGCTTCTCGCCCTCAACTAACACTAGCAAACAAGGGGTTAACTTGTCGTGCATCTCACTGCTGTTTGTGGCGCCGTGCTTTCCCGCATTACAACAAGCAGCGACAGCACAATGCCATTCATTCTATGTGAAGTGTTTCGGGGATGTCTCTGAGAGATGGAATAAGGTATGAACTTTGATCGAGGTGTTCAAAATCATCAAGGGTTTTGATAGAGTAAATAAAGAGAAACTGTTTCCAGTGGCAGGAGGGTCGGTAACCAGAGGGCACAGATTTAAGGTGACAGGCAAACGAGCCCAGAGGGGGAGATGAGGGGAAACGTTTTTACGCAGCGAGTTGTTGTGATCTGGAACGCGCTGCCTGAAAGGGCGGTGGAAGCAGATTCAGTCGTAACTTTCAAAAGGGAACTGGGTAAATACTTGAAAGGGAAACCTTTTGCAGGGCTACGGGGAAAGAGCAGGGGGGAGCGGGACTAATTGGCGAGCTCTTTCAAAGAGCCGGCACAGGCACGATGGGCCGAATGGCCTTCTTCTGTGCTGTAAGATTCTGTAAATGCAAGTTCTGACAATGAATACTTAAAAAAAAAACCTACACAGCAAGCGGACGGGAAGGTGTAAAAGTTTCCGATGTTGATTTATTTTATCCTGTTTAATACACGCCTTTAATATTGAGTTTGGTTGCTGTAACCAGTGTTGAGTTAGCTGCGCAGCAGACACTGAAACAACACAGCGGGGGGACGGGCTGAAAATAAAGCTCATTACCCTCGGCTGGATCCTTTTTTTTTTGTTTCGAGCTCCAGCCACCTGAAGCACACAAAGACACATTGATTTCTCCGTCAGGAAGCTCTGTATCTCTGGAGATGGCCCCCAGTTCAGATTCTGAAGGTACAAAGCTTCAGTTTTGTTTAAAAATTGCTTCGACTTAATTGCCCTTGTTAATAGCGCGACAATCCCCTGTGCGCACGGACTGCCCCGGAGTGCCCGCTCTCAGTTCCACACATTACTGGCAATTGCGAACTGGGTCACTTGTACTTAAAGAGCCAGGCCCCCGATGAGCATTCACTTAAAGGGGCACCTACAGCATCACTCAAGAGATTCATGACTCGCGTCATGGGTGAGAAGAAAAAAAAAATCAATAGGGTGCTTAACATTAGAACATAAGAAATAGGAGCAGGAATAGGCCACTTGGCCCCTCGAGCCTGCTCCACCATTCAATAGGATCGTGGCTGATCTTGGGCTCAAAGCCACTTCCCCGGCCACTCCCCATAACCCTTCACTCCCTTATCTTGCAAAAATCTGTCTATCTCCACCTTAAATGTATTTAATGACCCAGCCTCCTACGACCCTCTGAGAGAAGAAATTCCTCCTCATCTCAGTTCTAAAAGGGCGACCCCTTTATTCTGAGACTGTGCCCCCGAGTTCTAGATTTCCCCACGAGGGGAAACATCCTCTCGGCATCTACCTCGTCGAGCCCCCTCAGTATCTTATATGTTTCAATAAGATCACCTCTCATTCCTGCAATTCAGCTCACCCACAATGCACAGATTCTCAATTCAATCTTTTTCCAGCAAAGCTGCACTCCCCTCACCTTCTTGAGCCTTTAAGAGTGTGCATGGGCTCACCAGCTGAGACCCTAGCCACAGCGTACGTAATGTCCCGAAATGGCTCTTGCACTAATACGCTTTGTTGATACAACCCATTTATTTACCTAAGATCCCCGGCCAGTTCCCAGCGTGAGTAGCAGCTGAAGGAGACTGTGTTTGAGCTCCCGTTCCTCGCTGCTGTTTTAAGAGCACTTCAAGGGCGAAAGACAGCACAGGATGGAAGATTTCCCCAATGAAATGACTCATTCTTTTCGGTCGACCGAGAACCCAAGTCCAGCAGAAAACATCTGTCCTGAATCCTGACGTGTCACTGTCTCTCACCCCAAATATGTGCCCTACCATCAGCAGAAGTGGACAAGACAGACACAGTTCCGGCCAAACTGGCTGAGTCAAGGCTCTGACTTGGCTCAAAGATCAAATAGAGACAAGTTTAAGTTTCAGGAGCCACTAAGTCCTGTAACTCAGAACATTCATGACCAGAACTTGTGGAAGATGCCTTTTGTTAAGAGTTTCTGTTCAAAATTCAATGAAGAGTCTCCGTCAGTGATGGCGGTACGAAGGTAGTCTAGTTCAACCAACATAACAAAAACAGATGATCTGGTCATTATCACATTGCTGTTTGTGGGAGCTTGCTGTGCGCAAATTGGCTGCCGCGTTTTCCACATTACAACAGTGACCGCACTCCAAAAAAGTACTTCATTGGCTGTAAAGCGTTTTGGGACGTCTGGTGGTCGTGAAAGGCGCTATAGAAATGCAAGTCTTTCTTTCTTTTTCAGGTAATCAGGTGTGCTAACGCCACTTCTTGATCAACTTGTCTGTAACGTCCACTTCAGTCCCTCCTTTCGCCAGTCAGTTTGGAGAAAAAGAGCAAATCGCCCCTCCCCCCCCACCCCCGCCTCCCCACTACGGAACGGCCAAGAGCACGTGGTCTTTTCAGTAGAAACAGTTTTGAAAGTTTAGTTAGTGCCAGCTTCAAATTGTGCCTTTTCGTTTTTGAAGATCACACCATTTAAACCTTTACACAAAGAGTGGGGCCTGGCTGAAGCAGCTACAGCTGAGCGTTTGAATTCTTTTCATGTGAATACTGACAGTTCACTTATAGCAGGCAGTGATGCCAAGAGCCTGGGTAAAGAATCATAGAATTGTACAGCACAGAAGGAGGCCATTCGGCCCATCGTGCCTGTCCGGCTCTTTCAAAGAGCGCTCCAATTAGTGCCAATTGCCTGTTCTTTCCCCATAGCCCTGCAAATTTTTCCTTTTCAAGTATTAATGTTACTACTGAATCTGCTTCCACCGCCCTTTCAGGCAGCGCATTCCAGATCACAACAACTCGCTGCGTAAAATAAATTCTCCTCATCTCCCCCTCTGGTTCTTTTGCCAATTACCTTAAATCTGTGTCCTCTGGTTACTGACCCACCCACCAGTGGAAACAGTTTCTCCTTATTTACTCAATCAAAACCCTTCATAATTTTGAACATCTCTATTAAATCTCCCCTTAACCTTCTCTGCTCTAAGGAGAACAATCCCGGCTTCTCCAGTCTCTCCACATAACTGAAGTAATTCATCCCTGGTACCATTCTAGTAAATCTCCTCTGTACCCTTTCCAAGGCCTTCCTAAAGTGTGGTGGCCAGAATTGGACACAATACTGCATACTCTAGAGGAGCCAAACTCTAAACCCTAGACCATGGACCTTTAAGGAGGACATTTAGCTAGTTAATTTTAAGTAGACAGTGATTACTGGCAGTGCAGGCAATGCGCCACATAAGTGCCAGGCAATGACTATCTCCAACAAGCGAGAGTCTAACCACCTCCCCTTGACATTCAACAGCATTAACATCATCGAATCCCCCACCATTAACATCCTGGGGGCACCATTGACCAGAAACTTAACTGGACCAGTCACATAAATACTGTCGGTACAAGAGCAGGTCAGAGGCTGGGTATTCTGCGGCGAGTGACTCCCCTCCTGACTCCCCAAAGCCTTTCCCCATCTACAAGGCACAAGTCAGGAGTGTGATGGGTGAGTGCAGTTCCAACAACACTCAAGAAGCTCGACACCATCCAGGACAAAACAGCCTGCTTGATTGGCACCACTACTTGATTGGCATCCACTACTTAAACATTCACTCCCTCCACCATCAGCATACCGTGGCTGCAGTGTGCACCATCTACAAGATGCACTGCAGAAACTCACTAAGGCTTCTTCGGCAGCACCTCCCAAACCCGTGACCTCGACCACCTAGAAGGACAAGGGCAGCAGGTGCATGGGAAAACCACCACCTCCAAGTTTCCCCTCCAAGTCACATATTATCCTGACATGGAAATATATCGTCGTTCCTTCATCGTTGCTGGGTCAAAATCCCTCCCTAACAGCACTGTGGGAGTGCCTTCACCTCACGGACTGCAGTGGTTCAAGAAGGCAGCTCACCACCACCTTCTCAAGGGCAATTAGGGATGGGCAATAAATGCTGGCCTTGCCAGCGACGCCCACATCCCGTGAATGAATTTAAAAAAGGGCAATATTCCTTAATGTTATTACTGTCAGGTGTAAGTAGAATATGTGAGGACAAGTATATCCTAGGATAGTGCTTTGAAACCTATGCATTCGAAAGCTTGGTCTGACTCAGAGTGAGCCTCACTGTCAAGATCGGTTTTAAGTCAAGGTGAACGCGTGCAAGACAGAGGGAGCAAGCAACAGCCAGTTTGCGCAATCACTTCGAGCCGCCACCAGCATCAGGACTCCCCTCAGCAGTCCTTAGTCTGTTCCCCATCAGACGGCTGGAACAGCTCAGGTACTGTGCGAACAGAAATATCTAAATTAAAATGTAAGAGCGCAGGGTTTCACACACTAAAAATAAGGGCTTATTGTTGAAAGAGATATCAGTGCAACTACCACTTGCTGCTGGCTGTGAGAACCCCATGGGATAATCAGAACTCATGGTCCATTTGATTAAATAAGCTCCGACTGCACTACACTAAACATACACATACACACAAAACAAAGCTTTTTTCACAATACAAATACACACAGTCCATTACTGCACATTATCTCAATGGCTGTGCATTCCGCCCCTGCCTCAGCACATCTGCTGCTAAAACCCCCATCCATGCCTCTATTCCAACGCTCTCCTGGCCGGCCTCCCATCTTCCACCCACCATAAACTTGAGCTCATCCAAAACACTGCTGCCCCGTGTCCTAACTCGCACCAAGTCCCGTTCACCCATCACCCTCTGTGCTCGCTGACCTAACACTGGCTCCCAGTCCGGCAAGGCCTCAGTTTTAAAATTCTCATCCTGGTTTTCAAATCCCTCCATGGCCTCGCCCCCCCCTCCCTGTCTCTGTAACCTCCTCCAGCCCTGAGATCTCTGCGCTCCGCCAATTCTGGCCTCTTGCGTCTCTCCTATTTTAATCGCTCCACCGTTGGCGGCCGTGTTTCAGCTGCCTGGGCCCTAAGCGCTAGAATTCCCTCCCTAAACCTCTCCACCTCTCTCTCCTCCTTTAAAATGTTGCTTAAAACCTGCTTCTTTGACCAAGCTTTTGGTCATCTGTCCTAATATCTCCTTATGTAGCTCGGTGTCAAATTTAGTTTGATAACGCTCCTGTGAAGCGCCTTGGGACGGAGGAAGTGTTTAGTCATGATGCTCCAAGTAGCATGTGTGTGTGGCCGGCTTGATGGACCAGCTGGTCTTTTCCTGACCCTCAATTTTCTGTGTTCGTAAATGAAAAATCCTTCATGCCGACACCCATCCCAGGACATCACATCACACGAGACTTCTTTGGGCCTACGCGACTGAGCCCCACACTTTCCCCCCCCTTACCTGCCGCTGCCCCCAGGCTGCTGAAACCTGCAGACATCCTTGGCTTCTGAAAGGCTCTACTTCCAATTTTCAGCCCCCGCCAGCGCTCTACTCCACTACTGCACGGGAGGCGCACTACTGAACGGATAGTAAAATGACTTGAGTCCGCAATTTGTGGCGGAGTCAGTGATTGAGAGGATTGGCAAAACGGAGGTCCCACTTTGTGGGTGCAATGCCAGTGGAAGCGGCACCTGTGGATTTCTGATGCCGAAGTTAAACATTAAATATTATAGCCTAAATAATATTAAGAAGAGCAAAGGTTAAAACATCAACCTGTCTTAGATAGTGCAGTAGGTTAGGACAGTGAAGCATAGAAGCAGAGATATGTAGGTTGGACCTACGACCTCCCCACCCCTGTTAAGATTCCAATCATTATTCCTTCAAGCAAGAGCTGGGCCTGTTTCTGGCTGGGGTGGAGATCACTTGGTACAAAAGGTAGATTGTATAACATTAATCAGGGCCAGCGTGATCCCCTAAAGGGGTCGGAGAGGAATTTTCCAGATTTTTCTTTCTCCCCTCAGAATCACAGAATCCCCACAGTGCAGATAGAGGCCATTTCGGCCCATCGAGCCTGCACCGACATATATCCCACCCTATCCCCGTAACCCCACGTATTTAATCCCCCCCTAACACTAAGGGTCAATTTATCATAGCCAAATCAACCTAACCCGCACATCTTTGGACTGTGGGAGGAAACCGGAGCACCCGGAGGAAACCCACGCAGACACGGGGAGAATGTGCAAACTCCACACAGACAGTCACCCGAGGCCGGATTCGAACCCGGGTCCCTGGCGCTGTGAGGCAACAGTGCTAACCACTATGCCACCGTGTTGCCCAATTGGTCTTGGGTTTTTTAACTGGTTTTTCGCCCCTCCCAGGAGAGCACAATACTTTCGGGTGGGGTGGGGTGGGGCGTGCATGTATTGTAAGGCACATGGCATCGCAGTTCATAGAATCATAGAAATTTACGGCACAGAAGGAGGCCATTCGGCCCATCGTGTCTGTGCCGGCTGAGAAAGAGTTATCCAGCCTAATCCCACTCTCCAGCTCTTGGTCCGTAGCCCTGTAGGTTACGGCACTTCAAGTGCACATCCAAGTACTTTTTAAATGTGATGAGGGTTTCTGCCTCTACTTGCATTTATATAGCGCCTTTCGCGACCTCAGGACGTCCCAAAGTGCTTTACAGCCAATGAAGTACTTTTGAAGTGTAGTCACTGTTGTAATGTGGGAAACGCGGCAGCCAATTTGCGCACAGCAAGCTCCCACAAACAGCAACATGATAATGACCAGATAATCTGTTTTAGTGATGTTTAGTGACCTAGAAGTAAAGGGCATTAAGGGTTACGGGGAGCGGGCAGGAATTTGGACATGAGTCTAGGTTCGGATCGGTCATGGCCCTGTGGGTAGTGGAGCGGGCCCAGGGACTGTGTAGCCTGATTCTGCTCCTATTTCGTGTGTGCAATTCTGTTAGATGCAGGAGATGGTTCTGTGATAGATAGTAGATTGGCGGTTAGGATCAGATCAGCCATGATCTTATTGAATGGCGGAGCAGGCTCGAGGGGCCGATTGGCCTACTCCTGCTCCTATTTCTTATGTTCTTATGTTCTTATGATTGAGGGATAAATATTGGCCAGGACACCGGGGATAACTTCCCAGCTCTTCTTCGAAATAGTGCCACGGGATCTTTTACATCCAGCTGAGAAAGCAGACGGGGCCTCGGTTTAACGTCTCATCTGAAAGAGGGCACCTCCGACAGCGCAGCACTGGATTATGTGCTCGAGTCTTTGGAGTGGGACTTGAACCCACAACCTTCTGACCCAGAGGCAAGAGTGCTACCCACTGAGCCACGGCTGACACCTTACCGTCACTCATGCGGTGATCAGACGGCGGCAATCAATGACGCTTACAGCTCCCGAGCACAGCCACGGATTGACGCACTCGAGTGATCAAACGCTCAAGACAAAAAAGGAACGAGAACCAAACAACAAAATAAAAGCAAACACAGATGGGCCGATGACAGAAAAAGTGCAGCAACATAACTCTGCTTTCAGTCAAAATAAGCAGTTCTTATTTCCACCCTAAATCAGCATTATTCACACGATTAAATTCCCTGAAAGAATGCCCGCCTTTTAGTTCAAGTGTACAGTTATTCCTTTCACCCACCGGCCTGTTTAACTTCTCATTCACCGTAACCGAGCGAGCGCTCAGATACTTCTTCCACAAATAATCAGACAAAAAACGTCAAACACGTTGATGCCAACCCTGTGGGGGAAAGCGGGGGGGAAGGGGGTCATCGGGGTTACAGCTGCCTCCCCCTCCCCCACTGTCAAACAGCATCCCAATCCACTTGCCTTTTTGGAAGAGAATGAAGAGCCCACTCAACCCTTGTGAAAAGGGTAAATATTCCGACTTTGAGCATCCGGCTGGGAGCTTCACTGACCAAGGCACGCATATTAAAAGTTCCGGCCTGTGTGTGTGTGTGTGTGTGTGTGTGCAATGGGGACAGGTTGAATACACTTGGCTTGTATTACCCTTCTGTATAGAATGTTAAAAGGATTCAGTAAGGTAGATACAGGGAAACTATTTCCTCTGGTGGGGGACATCAAGAACGAGGGGACATAATCTTAAGATTTGGGCTTGGACATTTAGGAGTGAAATTAAGAAGCACTTTTTCACACAAAGGGCAGTGGAAATCAGGAACTTGCTCCCCAAAAGACTGTGGATGCTGGGGCAGTTGGAGCTTTCAAGACTATGATTGATAGATTTTTTATTAGGTAAGGGTGTAAAGAGATAGGGAGCTACGGAGGGTAAATGGAGTTATGGTGCATAACAGCCATGATCTAATTGAATGGCGGAGCAGGCTCGGGGGCTGAATGGCCTCCTCCTGCTCCTATGTACGGTTTTCTGATAAGTTGGAAAATAGTGCTCAGCACATGCTGGAATAAGGGGCTGCTCTTTCAAAACTGAGATGAGGAGAAACTTCTTCACTCAGAGGGTAGTAGGTCTGTGGAATTTGCTGCCCCAGGAAGCTGTGGAAGCTACATCATTAAATAAATTTAAAACAGAAATAGACAGTTTCCTAGAAGTAAAGGGAATTAGGGGTTACGGGGAGCGGGCAGGAAATTGGACATGAGGCTGAGTTCGGATCGGTCAGGGCCCTGTGGGTGGCGGAGCGGGCCCAGGGGCTGAGTGGCCGGGTCCTGCTCCTACTTCTTGTGTTCTTTAGATTTGAGGTTAGGATCAGATCAGCCATGATCTTATTGAATGGCGGAGCAGGCTCGAGGGGCCGATTGGCCTACTCCTGCTCCTATTTCTTATGTTCTTATGTCCAATATGCACTCTAGGACTGCGAGGCTCCCCATCAGAAGCACACAGTTAGAAGACTACCCCACTAGGCTCACATGAGACTCCCTGTGTAGGCGCACATATGAAGAATCCATTGGGCTGCGTTTCTGGAAAGCAGTCAGTATCCCCAAGACTGTACCCCAGCATGAGCCATTTTTGGGGATTGGGGGAATGGTACCATTTAGTCATTCGCTAGAAAAATGCGCAAAATCCTGCGCGACATTCAAGAAATTCACGAATGGGGAATGGACAGCAACAACAATCTAATCCTTTTAAAATAGGAATTTACAATGACTTACATCACATGAGTCTTAAGATAAGAATCGCACAGTTTCCTTTCAGTATCCAACGCTCCCCTGGCCGGCCTCTCATCTTGCTCCCTACGTAAACTTGAGCTCATCCGAAACTCGGCTGCCCGTGTCCTAACTCGCACCAAGTCCCGTTCACCCATCACCCCCTGTACTCGCTGACCTACATTGGCTCCCGGTCCGGCAACGCCTCGATTTTAACATTCTCATCCTTGTTTTCAAATCCCTCCATGGCATCACCCCTCCCTATCTCTGTAAACTCCTCCAACTCTACAACCCTCCGAGATATCTGCGCTCCTCCAATTCTGTCCTCTTGCTTATCCCCTATTTTAATCGCTCCACCATTGGTGGCCGTGCCTTCTGTTGCCTAGGCCCTAAGCTCTGGAATTCCCTCCCTAAACCTCGCCGCCTCGCTACCTCTCTTTCCTCCTTTAAGACGCTCCTTAAAACCTACCTCTTTGATCAAGCTTTTGGCCACCTGCCCTCATATCTCCTTATGTGGCTCGGTGTCAAATTTTGTCCGATAACGCTCCTGTGAAGCGCCTTGGGACGTTTTACTACGTTAAAGGTGCTATATAAATACAAGTTGTTGTTGTTATCTCTTCCATCCTCAAATTGAATCCCAACGCTGTGTTTATTCTCCTTCAACCATATGAGATAGAGCGTTCAGGGTCTGGGTCATCGCTCCACAGTCACTGCCATTGATGATTCAGGATTAAACTAGTGAACTGCTGTAGAGAAAATAAAGTTGGCTCTTTCTTGTTTCTCCGTCCCCATTTCCCTCACCTCCAAGATCCAACATGCTGCTTGCAGAAAATCTTTTATGTCGTAGTTCGGCTGAGAGCCAACAAATCTCGAGCACAAGAAGGGGTCGCTAAGTCTGGTTATCAGTGAGGGCCAGGCTTCAGCCTTAGGTCCTGTGGAGAGGTTTCACTACAGGAATTAGGTCAACTCCCAGAACGTTCTCAGAAAAATAAAATGATTACTTTGTACTTCCACACAACTCAGCACCTTACATTATTCATCAATCTTGGATGTTTTTGCACGTCCCAACTTTATCATCTTGACACTTCTACTTAGCGGCCTATTCTAGCAGGTCAACAATGCAACCCTAGATCCTGTGGAGGAGCTACAGCAGCAGAAAGGGAGAATTAAAAAAAATTTTATTCATTCTCAGGATGTGGGCATCACTGGCAAGACCACCATTTATTGGCCATCCCTGGTTACCCTCAGAAGGTGGGCCTTCTTTTGGAACAGTTTGATACAACTGGTTTGCGAGACCATTTTCAGAGAGCAGTTAAGAGTCAACCATATTGGTGTGGGTACTGGAGTCACATATAGGCCAGACTAGATAAGGACTTCCTTCCCTAAAGGACAGTTGAACAATCTGATACCTTTCATTGATTTTTATTTCAACATTTTTTGTAAATTGATGGGATTTGAACTTCCATTCCGTGGGATTATAAAGCCAGAGCACCTCTGGATTACTAGTCCAGTAACATAACCACTACACTATCGCACCTCAGTGCAACTGTACACAATGAATTGTTTTTAACTAGTTTCGGGGTATGTAAGGAGGATGCCACCATCCCCTTCAATCCAGGTCTAGGACTCAGTCACATCATTTTCATCTCCTTTTTCTAATTTCTAAATTTGCTGATGACACCAAACTTGGGTGTGTGGCAAACAGTGAGGATGATACCAATCGACTGCAACAGGACATAGAAAGGCTCGCAGAATGGGCAGACAAGTGGCAGATGGAATTTAATACAGAGAAGTGTGAGGTGATGCATTTTGGCAGAAGGAACAGGGAGAGGCAATATACACTTAATGGCACAGTTTTAAAGAGTGTACAGGGACAGAGGGACCTGGGAGTTAATGTGCATAGGTCCCTGAAGGTGGCAGGACATATTGAGAGAGTGGTTAGCAAAGCATATGGGATCTTGGGCTTCATAAATAGAGGTATTGAGTACAAAAGTAGAGAAGTTATGCTGAACCTTTATAAAGCGCTGGTTAGGGCACAACTGGAGTATTGTGTCCAGTTCTGGTCACCACAGTTTAGGAAGGATGTGAAGGCACTTGAGAGGGTGCAGAGGAGATTTACCAGAATGGTTCCGGGGATGAGGGATCTTAGCTACAAGGACAGGTTGGAGAAGCTGGATTTGTTTTCATTAGAGCAAAGGAGGTTGAGGGGTGATTTGATAGAGGTGTACAAGATTATGACAGGTTTGGATAGGCTAGACGGGGAAAGGCTGTTCCCACTAGTTTATGGTACAAGGACTAGGGGACACAGATTTAAGGTTTTGGGCAAGAAATACAGGGGGGATGTGAGGAAAAACTTTTTACACAGCGAGTGGTGATGACCTGGAATTTGCTGCTGACGGAAGTGGTGGAAGCGGAGACACTCAATGTTTTCAAGGGGAGAATGGATAGGCACTTGAGGGAAATAAACTTGCAGGGCTACGGGGATAGAGCGGGGGAATGGGACTGACTGGATTGCTCTACAGAGAGCCGGCACGGACTCGATGGGCCGAATGGCCTCCTTCTGTGCCGTTATGACTCTATGGGGTAGAAATTAGGTCGCGCCCCATTTGGGGCGCAAATATCGTCCGCGCGCAAATATTAGCGCCTGGCGCTAATTATCGGCACTGACAGGAAACTTCACTTTTACCGCCCCGGGAGGTGAGTGGAGCGCTAAATTAGGCGCTGCACACCTCTCTTAAGGCGCAAAGGCCTAGGAGTGAGGCGCTAACTCAGCGCACGAGCGCAGCGCAGCTGCTGCCAGTTAGCGATGGAACACAGACACACTGGCGCCGGACACTTCTTAAAGCGGGGGGGGGCCACTTGCTCCCCAGCCACACCCTGCTCATTGCAGCCTTGAATCTCAGCCTGGAGAGACCTGTAATCCATTTTGCTGCCAAGCATGGAGAGGGTGAGAGAACGCGCTCATCGCTTCACCGAGCGGGCCTTGGATGCTCTGGTTGACGCAGTGGAGCGCAGACGATGCATGCTGTTCCCAGAGAGTGGCAGGAGGCCTTTGCCACGCGAGTTCAGAAGAGTGTGGAGGGAGGTGGCTCAGAGCGTCTCCTCCAGGAGCATGGTGCCTAGGACCCATGTCCAGTGCCGCAAAAAGTTCAACGACCTCACTCGGGTCGTCAGGGTGAGTGGCTTTTTCTCAATACCTCTCCATCCCTCCATCTCAACCTCACTCTATGGCCAGAGGGTCTTAAAACCCCAATGCACAACACTCATCCAACACCTATGGCCCTTTCATGAAACACACACACACATTCCACACTTTGCATACAGTAAGGGCTATTCACCTATGGGAGGCACATCAGGCAAGACCATGGCTGCATATTGTAAGGGCTATTCACCTATGGGAGGCACATCAGGCAAGACCATGGCTGCATACAGTAAGGGCTATTCACCTATGGGAGGCACATCAGGCAAGACCATGGCTGCATATTGTAAGGGCTATTCACCTATGGGAGGCACATCAGGCAAGACCATGGCTGCATACAGTAAGGGCTATTCACCTATGGGAGGCACATCAGGCAAGACCATGGCTGCATATTGTAAGGGCTATTCACCTATGGGAGGCACATCAGGCAAGACCATGGCTGTATATTGACTCAGATGCTGTCCTTTTTCTTGCAGGCTAAGCTGGCTCATAATCGGAGACAGCAGCAACGGACGGGTGGAGGGCGGCTTCAGCTGCAACCCCTCAGCGATCTGGAGGAGCGCGTCCACAGGATTGTGGCAAGCCGGGTGATCGGTCCCGTCGCCACTGGAGACGCCGACCCCGTTGTGGACAGCAATGGTAAGGTCATCACCTTTTTGTCCTCTGTCCTTCCACTTGTCCCTCACAATACCAGCCTTTGACACTTTCAATCCAACTTGCTAACTCGCTGCACTTATTCCTCCCTTACTGCCACCCTGTCCTCACGCTAAAGCCACTCTTGTACCTCCCTGCTTTCAGATGGTGATTCACCAGCTGAGGAGATGGTCCCTGAAGCTGCCACTGGGAGTGATGCTGCAGCTGAGGAGGAAGAGGAAGCCGGAGCATCAGTGCCACCCTCTCCCGAGGAAGCCCATGGCCACACTGGGAACACGCCTTCCCCGGAGGGGAGCAGGGGGGAAGGGGCTGATGATGGTGAAGTTCCAGGACCCAGCGGGCTGCAGCAACGCCATGGGGGGGGGAGGGAAGAACGGGGGAGCAGGGGGGAAGGGGCTGATGATGGTGAAGTTCCAGGACCCAGCGGGCTGCAGCAACGCCATGGGGGGGGGAGGGAAGAACGGGAGCCTTCTCCCCAGAGGGAGAGTATGCCAGACACTCCTAATGCAATGGACGCAGAGGAGGAGCGGCTGATTGCAGAAATGAACAGCCAGGCGGTGGTCATGCACACTGAGCTCATGGGTGCAGTGGGAAGGGTGCCCGAATGCATTGAGGCACTGGCAAGGAGTGTGGAGCACTTCGCTGTAGCACAGGCGGATGCCACACTAAAGCTTACTGCTGCAATTCAGTCACTGGCTGCCAGGAACCCATCTGAGCCTGCTCTCATGCAGACTCAGATTGAGGCCACGCGAGCACTGACTGCTGCCATCCTCGATGGTTCGTGCACATGTCCCCGGGGCTGTCACCGCGCCGCAGCAGGCCAGCAATCTGTTCTCAGGCAAATTGCTCCGGATGCTGAAGTGCTGCCCCGTGGGAGTGCCAGTGTGTCGGGCGAGCAGGGAGTTGCTGTCCTCTCTCACGATGACAGCATTCCTGCTGCCAACACTGTCACTTCTCCACTGCACTTGCCACTGCCTGTAGGACAGACTGCTGCCGCCCATGCAGAGTTGGTGCAGTCTGCAGCCGGGCCCTCCAGGCCCAGAAGTGGTCGAGGCCGTCCTTCAGGGGCATCTGCAGTGTCAGGGTCTGACAAGCAGCAGCCTTCCACCAGCCTTGCTGCAGCCACTGAGGTCCCATTACGGAGGAGCAGTAGGGTTAGAAGGGGGGAAGTGCGCAAGGGAAGGAGATCACCCTCGAAGGGCAAAAAGTAGGAGGTGTGCCAAAATGCTGGTCATTTTTTTATTAAAGGCCGAGGTTCATGGCCCAACTTTTGTTTAGTGTTTTGGACATTATCTCCAGGTTGTGAGAACCAGTTATGTTATTGACTGTTTTTTTGTGTTTATTTCTATGAGTTTGTCATGAGGAATTGACACACACAGAGTTTGTACAATAAATAAGTTTCTGTATTCAAAATATACATGGCTGGTGGTTGGAATTATTGGTGCCTTGGCCGGCTTAGGGGTTGCGTGCTGGGTTGATTCGTGTTTGTAGCACTGGCAGGGGCCCTAGAAGCGGCTTGCTATTAGTCGTTGACGGACGGCCCTTGCAGTTTGACCATTGTGGGCCGCCCTCCTGCCTTGGTGCTGCTGCTGATCATCGTCCTCGGCCTGTTCCTCCTCTTCCTCCTCCTCCTCTTGTGGTGCTGCAAGGCCTGGTGGCATTGGCTGCGTCCTGAGGATTGCCATGTTGTGCAACATGCAGCACACCACTACGAATTTGGAAACTTGCTCAGGCGAGTACTGCAGGGCTCCTCCGGAATGGTCCAGACAGCGGAATCGTTGTTTGAGCACGCCGATTGTGCGCTCAATAATGTTCCTCGTTGCTTGTTGGCTTTCCTGGTACCGCAGCTCAGCAGGGGTGTTTGGCGCACGGAGCGGTGTCATCAGCCAGGTGCTCAATGCGTACCCCTTGTCCCCCAGAAGCCAACCAACTGGCTGATGCGGTGCCTCGAAAATTTCTGCCACAGTACTCTGGCGCAGGATGAAAGCATCGTGGCAGCTGCCCGGATAGTGGGCATTGACAGCGAGAATCACCTGTCTGTGGTCACAGACCAACTGCACATTCAAGGAATGGAACCCCTTTCTGTTCCGGAACTCCTCTGCATTCTCTCGCGGAGCACGCAAAGCCACATGCGTGCAGTCAATGGCGCCCTGCACCATGGGGAAGCCCGCTACCCTCGCAAAGCCCATAGCACGGTCATGCTGCTTGTCTGGGGTCATAGGGAAGGAGATGAAGTCTCGTCTCCTTGTGAAGAGGGCATTGGTGACCTGCCGGATGCAGCGATGCACCGCAAACTGGGAGATATTGGCGAGGTCCCCAACAGCAGCTTGGAATGAGCCAGTGGCGTAGAAGTTCAAGGCCACTGTGACCTTCACTGCCACCGACAGAGACGTCCTGGACCTCAGCTGAGGCTGCAGATCTGGCTGCAGCAGGTGGCAGAGCTCAGTGACCACCTCCTTGCTGAATCGCAGCCTTCGCAAACACAGCTCCTCGGACATGTGGATGTAGGAGAGCTGTTCACGATATACCCTGGGAGGGTAAGCTCTCCTGTACATGCGCCTGATGGGCCTCCTCCGTCTGGCCATCATTGCCACTCTCTGTCTGCGTCTCACTCTGCTCCGATTGAGCTGGAGCAGGACGACGCCCCCAATCATTGCAGCCCCCATCTTCTCTTTGCCAGAAAAGTAATGAGGTACAGCAACGAAAGTAGCAGCAAAGTTAGGATGAACTAGGCAAAACTACCTCACAAAGCGTTGAGTCAATGTAGAAGTCTCTCTCTCTCTCTCTCTCCGAATCTCTCTCTCTCTCTCAGAACGAGTGGTGCATAAATGTCGACCACAGAAAAAGACAGGAAGAGGCCCCCTTTAAATAGCGCCCCCCCCAGCCCCAGACCGATTGATAACGTTCCAGTCTTCCGGTCGTTGGAAGCGCCAGGCGGTAAGGCAGGGGGCGCCACTCAATTTCCGCTCCGGGGCGCCCCAAGGGCGTTGCACCACGGAATGACGTCACAATCTGCGCGCGCAGGTGGTCGCAGCGGTAAGTTTTAGCGCCGCCGCACAATCTCAAGTTAAGTTCTCGAGCGGCGCAAACAGCGCTGCGCCCGGGCGTTAGCACCTTAACGCCCCATTAGCGCCCATTTAAGGCGCTAACGGGAGGCGCAACCAACTGAATTTTTACCCCTATGACTTTATGACGCCCTCACCAAGTCCGTAGAGGAGCTTAATCCCATGACAAGTGAAGATTCTACTTTAGAAAAAGGTTAATAACTCTTGGGCTCCCACAATGGCTCAGTGGGCGAACGGTGTGGCCCTGAGTCACCAGACACTGCTGCAGTCTAGGTTAGCTGGGGGATGCTGGTGGCCAGGAGCAAGTAGCTCACAATCAGGCTCGGCTGTGGTGCCCAACCACGGTTGAGTGCCTCGCATGAGACTCACCGTCTGGACACACTCGTGAAGAATTGCCATTTGGGTATGATACTGGAAAGTTGTGGGTACCCACCTTGGCACCGTACCCCAGAATGCACCACCGAGGTAGATAAGGAAATGGAAATGAAATGCGGGCGCTTTCTATAACGGGCGTCAGAATGACGCGACTTTAATGCCCGGGCGACAAGTTGAAAATCAAACCCCATTATCGGCTGGGGTATCAGCCGTGGCTCAGTGGGCAGCACTCTCGCCTCTGAGTCAGATGGGTTGTGGGTTCAAGTCCTGTTCCAGAGACTTGAGCACAAAAGTCTAGGCTGACACTCCAATGCAGTGCTGAGGGAGTGCTGCACTGTCGGAGGTGCCGTCGTTCAGATGAGACGTTAGACCAAGGGCCCCATCTGCTTTCTCAGGCTGATGTAAAAGATCCCATGGGACTATTTCAAAGAAGAGCAGGGCAGTCATCCCCGGTGTCCTGGCCAATATTTATCCCTCAATTAACATCACTAAAAACAGATGATCAGGTCATTATCACGTTGCTGTTTGTGGGAGCTTGCTGTGCGCAAATTGGCTGCTGCGTTTCCAACAGTGACTACACTTCAAAACTACTTCATTGGCTGTAAAGCGCTTTGGGACGTCCAGTGGTCGTAAAAGGCGCTATATAAATGCAAGACTTTCTTTTCTTTCTGGAGAAAATTATGGGAGAGGGAGGGTGGCAGAGGTAGATAAAGGTGGGGGAAGAGAGGGGGGGCAGAGGTAGATAAAGGTGGGGGAAGAGAGGGGGACAGAGGTAGATAAAGGTGGGGGAAGAGAGGGGGACAGAGGTAGATAAAGGTGGGGGAAGAGAGGAGGACAGAGGTAGATAAAGGTGGGGAAGAGAGGGGGGCAGAGGTAGATAAAGGTGGGGGAAGAGAGGGGGACAGAGGTAGATAAAGGTGGGGGAAGAGAGGGGGACAGAGGTAGATAAAGGTGGGGGAAGAGAGGGGGACAGAGGTAGATAAAGGTGGGGGAAGAGAGGGGGACAGAGGTAGATAAAGGTGGGGGAAGAGAGGGGGACAGAGGTAGATAAAGGTGGTGGAAGGGGAAGTTAGAAAAGAAAAATGACTGCACAAATTTGTCTTGCATTGGATACTGAATAGTGATTCAGAGACCGGTCTACATCTGAGATCGTCCTCAACAGATTCTACGCTGTTACAAGCAGCGGGCTATCCCGCAACACTCCCAGAGGAATGACAGGCTACATCTGCACATCAGACACTAATCCAATCTGAAATTGACTTTATTGAGATGTGCATCAAATTAAACTGTACAGCATTTACATGCTGCCACTTTGGCCTCCATTCAGAAACCAAAATAACATTTGCAGGGAACTCAAACAGTGGAAGCACTGTATCCGATTAGTCAGCTTAAACACACATGCCACCAATGAATGAATCATCTTTTCAACGCACATCTGATGCAAAGGCCGAGAGCTGCACCAAGCTCAAAACCTGAAGCTATCCAATAAAATCAACCAGCTCAGATTATCAACAACAACAACAACGTGTATTTATATAGCACCTTTAACGTAGTAAAACGTCCCAAGGTGCTTCACAGGAGTATTTTAAGACAAAAAATTTGACACCGAGCCACATAAGGAGAAATTAGGGCAGGTGACCAAAAGCTTGGTCAAAGAGGTAGGTTTTAAGGAGCGTCTTAAAGGAGAAGAGAGGTAGCGAGGCGGAGAGGTTTAGGCAGGGAATTCCAGAGCTTAGGGCCCAGGCAACAGAAGGCCCGGCCACCAATGGTTGAGCGATTATAATCAGGGATGCTCAAGAGGGCAGAATTAGAGGAGCACAGATATCTCGGGGGTTTGTGGGGCTGGAGGAGATTACAGAGATCGGCCATGGAGGGATTTGAAAACAAGGATGAGAATTTTGAAATCGAGGCGTTGCTTAACCGGAAGCCAATGTAGGCCAGTGAACACAGGGTTGATGGGTGAACAGGACTTGGTGCGAGTTAGGACACGGGCAGCCGAGTTTTGGATCACCTCGTAGGGTAGAATGTGGGAGGCCAGCTAGGAGTGCGTTGGAATAGTCAAGTCTAGAGGTAACAAAGGCATGGATGAGGGTTTCAGCAGCGGATGAGCTGAGGCAAGGGCGGAGACGGGCGATGTTACGGAGGTGGAAGTAGGCGGTCTTTGTTATGCTGCGGATATGTGGTCGGAAGCTCATTTCAGGGTCAAATATGACACCAAGGTTGTGAAGAGTGTGGTTCAGCCTCAGACGGATGTTAGGGAGAGGGATGGAGTCAGTGGCTAGGGAACGGAGTTTGTGGCGGGGACCGAAAACAATGGCTTCGGTCTTCCCAATATTTAATTGGAGAAAATTTCTGCTTGTCCAGAACTGGATGTCGGACAAGCAGTCTGACAATTTAGAGACCGTGGATCATAGAATCAAAGAATAGTACAGCACAGAAGGAGGCCATTCGGCCCATCGAGTCTGTGCCGGCTCTTTTGAAGAGCAATCCAGTTAGTCCCACTCCCCCGCTCTTTCCCCATATCCCTGATATTTTTTTCTCCTTCAAGTATTTATCCAATTCCCTTTTGAAGGCAACTATTGAATCTGTATCCACCACCTTATCAGGCAACGCATTCCAAATCCTAACCACTCGTTGCGTAAAAAGGTTTTTCCTCATGTCACCTCTGGTTCTTTTGCCAATCACCTTAAACCTGTGCTCTCTCAATTCACTAAAATTGTGCTTTCTCCCCTTATTTCCCAGTGTATAGTAATTACGGGAATTTCTAACGGGAGAATAGTGCTTTATTTTTGGATTTCAATCTGCTTTTCTAACAAGGCCCCGTTAAAAGAGACTTGACTGTACAGTATGTACCTAAGGCTGACTGTATCTGACTGGAGATACAATGCTGGGATCTGTTCATTTCTGCCTCGCTGTAAGGGAGTGACCGTGTCCCAAGTCCATATTTTGTGGAACAGTTTAATTTTATACATTGGAAATGAGTTTAAAATTGATTGATGCTTCTTTGACTCTCACTTTCCGATATAGTTCAATTATTATAGAAAGAAATTATGAGGCAAAATTTGAAATTAGGTTTTTGACCAGCTGTACATCAGCATTAGAGATGTGAATCATGGGGAAGGACTGGGAAGACTCGAGGGGAGATTTACATGGGTCAGTGCCCAGATAATTTCTTGACTTTTCTTCCATGCTAATGGAATATCTCTCCGTTAAGGCTTTTCAGCCGTTATGTCTAATAGGTGATCTTATCGAGGTTTCTAAGATAATAAACCTGGAAAATTACTTTAAATTGCGAGAGTAGGACAAGTGGCCCACAGGTTCAAACTAGTAAATGGCAAATTTAGGACCGCTATCAGGAAGTTCCTCATCACACAAAGAGTGATCAACCCATGCCTGTAGTGTCAGCTGTGGCTCAGTGGGTAGCACTCTCACTCTCTGAGTCAGATATGGCTGTGGGTTCAAGTCTCCTGGGTCAGAATGGTTGTGGGTTCAAGTCCCACTCCAGGGACTTGAACAAAAAAATCTAGGCTGACACTGCAATGCAGTGCTGAGGGAGTGCTGCACTGTTGGAGGTGCTGTTTTTCGGATGAGGCATTAAACCGAGGCCCTGTCTGCTCTCAGATGGATATAAAAGATCCCATGGCACTATTTCAATAGAATAGAAGAGTAGGGGAGGTGTCCTGGCCAATATTTATCCCTCAGTCAACATAACAAAAATAGATGACCTGGTCATTATCACATTGCTGTCTGTGGGAGCTTGCTGTGCGCAAATTGGCTGCTGTGTTTCCCGCATTAAAACAGTGACTATACTTCATTGGCTGTAAAATGCTTTGGGATGTCGTGAAATACAAGTCTTTCTTTCTAGTGGAGGTGGAATCTTTTAAGAACCAAATAGGGGCCATTAGAGTCATTCTGGATGAATGGGCCGAAGCCAGGGTTTCCAATCCTCTCGGACTGCCCGGAGGTCCCCCGAAAGGGAGGATGAATTTCCCCCCAGAACTTCTCATACAACAGCTGCTAATGCAAAACCACAAGTAAAGATGCTCAACTACAGGGGAAACCCAACCGTTATAAAGGTAAGTGCAATAACATTTGCAAACGAGTATCACGTGATCAGACGCCATGTGATCGAGCCCCCACAAATAACATCCTACCAGAGTTGGCGATACTAGTTGGATGACTTTCCTCCTATTTATTTTGTGAACTCCACTTTATGTGAAAGACCCCTGTGTGAGTAACTTTCATTTTAAGACATTTTTGAAAAATAGAGTTCATTTAGTTTTGCTGTCCTGGAGTCCACAGGAACTCCCCTCAGGATAACCACTTTGATTCACAGTGTTCAACATTCAGATCTTTGGCATCTGGAAACCAGAAGCTGGTGTGCGGGTGAATTCCTACAAGAACACCTCCCAGACTACCAGGCAGAAAGTGGATGCACCCACAAGGTGGCCCAAATGAATGAATGTATTCGGCCCAAAAATCAAAAGGTACATTTTTCTTCAAAGGACAGTGGGAGAAAACAGGTATCGCATAGACAAATGCAGTCTCGGTGGCGCAGTGCACTAGCACGCTTTCCTTCCACCTCTGCGACCTGGGATGAACGTTCCCACTCTCTGCTAGCTGTACGAATCCAAATGCATTGACTTCGGGCAGGGGGCCAAACATGGTAAATCTGCTCACTGTTCAACACCAATTTCACTAAATTGTCAATCTCACTCAGAGCAAAAAAAAAAAAAATCCCTACGAATAGTGAGTGTTGGATGTGGAAAAATTCACGTCGGCAGAATGAGGACAGGATTCCCCAAGGTTACGGCTAAGTTATAGGTGTCAACCTTGGCTCAGCAGCAGCCCTCTCACCTCTAGTCAAAAGGTCACGGGTTCAAGCCCCATTCAGACTTGAGCACATAATCTCGGCTGACGCTCCAATGCAGTACTGAGGGAGTGCTGCACTGTTGGAGGTGCCGTCTTTCAGACGAGACATTAAATCAAGGTCCGACTGCCCTCTTAGGCGGATGTAAAAGATCCCATGGCACTATTCGAAGTCGAGCAGGGGAGGTGTTCTGGCCAATAGTTATCCCTCAGACAACATCACTAAGAACAGGCTACCTAGTCATTAATCTCACTGCTGTTTGTGGGACCTTACTGTCCATAGATTGGCTGCCACGTTTCTTTAGATGAAACAATGTCTATGAAATACTTTGGGACGTCCTGAGGTCATGAAAAGCGTTCTTTCTTTCCATCTATTGCTGGGGCAGTGGGGAGGAAGTTCCACTGTGAGCTTGGCCATGCCTTACCTAAAGTGGAAGTGCTTGAGGCTGACACTAGATGCCAAAAGCAACAACACCGTACATTTATATCGCACCTTTAACATAGAAAAACATCCCAAGGCGCTTCGTAGATGCAGGGAGGATGTTTCCCCTCGTGGGGGAATCTAGAACTAGGGGGCACAGTTTCAGGATAAGGGGTCGCCCATTTAAGACGGAGATGAGGAGGAATTTCTTCTCTCAGAGGGTCGTGAATCTTTGGAATTCTCTACCCCAGAGAGCTGTGGAGGCGGAGTCATTGAATATATTCAAGGCGGAGATTGACATATATTTGAGCTACAGGGGAGTCGAGGGTTATGGGGAGCGGGCGGGAAAGTGGCGTTGAGGCCAAGATCAGATCAGCCATGATCTTATTGAATGGCGGAGCAGGCTCGAGGGGCCGAATGGCCTACTCCTGCTCCTATTTCTTATGTTCTTATATTCTTATGTAATCAGATAAAAATCAATGCCGAGCAAAAGAAGGAGATATTAGGAAGGGTTGCTAAAATCTTGATCAAAGAGGTGGGTTTTAAGGATTGTCTTAAAGGAGGAGAGAGAGGTGAAGAGATTTAAAGAGGGAATTCCAGAGCATAGGGCCCAGGCAGGCTGAAGGCAGGGCCACCAATGGTGGAGAACTAAAGGAGTGGGAGATGCTTGGAGGCCAAAATTGGAGGAACATGGAGTTCTTGGAGGGTTGTAGGTCTGGAGAAGGATACAGAGATAGGGAGGGGCGAGGCTGCGAAGGGATTTAAACACGAGAATAAGAATTTTAAATTTGAGGCGTGGGGCGGTGGGGGGCTGGAACCAATGTAGGTCAGCGAGCACAGGGGCATCGGCTGAGCGGAACTTGGCATGGGATAGGATGTGGGCAGTGGAGTTTTGGATGCGCTGAAGTTTATGGAGATTGGAGGATTAGAGGCCGGCCAGGAGAGAACTGGAATAGTGGAATCTGAAGGTGACAAAGGCATGGATGACCATTTCAGTAGCAGATGGGCTGAGGTAGAAGCAAAGGCAGGCAATGTTGAGGGTTGGAAGTAGGAGGTCTTTGTAATGGTGTGGAAATACCATTCCATTTCCCAGCACTGGTATCTTCACAATTGTGAAGCAAATAGTATAGATGCATTCGTTAGACCACACTTGGAGTACTGCATACAATTCTGGTCGCCATATTATAAAAAGGATATAGAGGCACTGGAGAGAGTGCAAAAATGATTTACAAGGATGCAACCAGAACTGCGAGGTTATACCTATCAGGAAAGGATGGACAGGCTGGGGCTCTTTTCTCTTGAAAAGAGAAGGCTGAGGGGTGACCTAATAGAGATCTTTAAAATTAGGAAAGGTTTTGATAGAGTAGACACAGAGGGGAAGAGCAAAACTGGAGGCCATCAATATAAGATAGTCACCAAGAAATCCAATAGGGAATTCAGAAACCTCTTTACCCAGAGAGTGGTGAGAATGTGGAACTCGCTACCACAGGGAGTGGTTGAAGCAAATAGTATAGATGCATTTAAGGGGCGGTTAGATAAACACATGAGGGAGAAGGGAATAGAGGGTTACGCTGATAGGGTTAGATGAGGAAGGATGGGAGGAGGCTCAAGTGGAGCATAAATGCCGGCATGGACTGGTTGGGCCGAATGGCCTGTTTCTGTTTCTGTGCTGTATGTCCGATGTAATCCTACGTAAAAAGTTTACCAAAAATATGAATGAAAAAAGCCCAGGTTGGATGCAAGAGTCGTTCCCAGGTGTGGCTCTGTGTCTCTCCCAAATAACAACAGCCACAAGCCGGGAAGAAGTATGAAGTGTAGGAGTTGGTCGAATGGGGGAGCAGGAAGGAGCAGAGACTGCAATATTCTGACTATGAAGCGAATAAGCAGCATTAACTGTGTTTTCAAGGTTTGTCTGAATCCAAACCAGGAGGTAGGTATGTGAGGCAGTTTGGGGGGGTGGGGGGACAGGGAGCTGTAGCTGACTAAGTGTCTTGAGGAACTGCAATTCAGACCCACTGCTGTTCTGATGAGCTATGTGCAGATGTTTAGCATAGGTGGTATGAGGCCCAGTGTATAAAGATGAGGCTATCTCACGGTACTATATAACGGTTGAAAAGATGAATGAAATATTCATTTTGTCAAAGTGAGAATATGGAGTACTATTAAATGGAACTAGTCACTTCTTTTAAGCCCACACATTTTCCAGCAGAGCTTTCTAGATATTGATGAAGAGCATGGACTTCAACCAATTTTTACCCTCTTAGCTGTGAGATTCTGACACCAAATGTACCGTCCTGGCTCTGATCAGCGGCTTTCTCGGAACATAGGAGCAGGAGGAGGCCATTCAGCCTTTGAAGCCTATTCCGCCATTCAGTTAGATCATGGCTGATCTGTATCTTAACTCCATCTACCTGCCTTGGTTCCATATCTCTTAATACCCTTGCCTAACAAAAATCTATCAATCTCAGTTTTGCAATTTTCAATTGACCCCCGCCCAGCCTCAACAGCTTTTTGGGGGAGAGAGCTCCAGATTTCCACTAGCCTTTGTGTGAAGCAGTGCTTCCTGATATCACCCCTGAATGACCTAGCTTTAATTTTAAGGTTGTGTCCCCGCCCTGTTCTGGATTCCGCCCCCCGCAGCCCGCCCCTCCCCCACCCCCAACCAGAGGAAATAGTTTCTCTCTATCTACCCTCTCAAATCCTTTAATCATCTTAAACAACCCTTAATCTCTACACTCAAGGGAATGCAAGCCTAGTCTATGCAATCTGTCCTCATAATTTAACCCTTTTAGTCCTGGTAATATTCTGGTCTATAAAATCCAGTACCACTATAGCACTCCATTTACCCACAAAGGCACAAAGGCGAACCAATGATTTTATGCCATCTCATCACATTCTTTAGAGATCTAGTCACTTTTGCTATGTAAGCAAACACAGCAGCCAATTTTCACACAACTCTCCAAATAGAATGAAAGACCATCTAAGCGTCAGCCGTGGCTCAGTGGGCGGCACTCTCGCCTCTCTGGTATCAGAAGGTTGTGGGTTCAAGTCCCACTCCAGAGACTTGAGCACAAAAATCTCAGCTGACACTCCAGTGCAGTGACGAGGGCGCGCTGCACTGTCGGAGGTGCTGTCTTTTGGATGAGACGTTAAACTGAGGCCCCGTCTGCCCCCTCAGGTGGACGTAAAAGATCCCATGACACTATTTCGAAGAAGAGCAGGGTGAGTTATCCCCGGTGTCCTGGGCCAATATTTATCCCTCAATCAACATCACTAAAAAACAGATTATCTGGTCATTATCACATTGCTGTTTGTGGGAGCTTGCTGTGTGCAAATTGGCTGCCGCATTTCCTACATTACAACAGTGACTACACTTCAAAAAGTACTTCATTGGCTGTAAGGCGCTATGGGACGTCCTGTGGTTGTGAAAGGCGCTGTAGAAATGCAAGTCTTTGAATGTGTTTTTGGCGGTGTTGATTGAGGGAGGAATGTTGGTCAGGGTACCAGACGAACTCCCTACACTCTTTGATCTTCTTTGATTAGTGCCGGGGGATCTCCTTACTTGGAGAGACATCTCATCCGAAAGATGGCGCCACCAACACTGCAGCACCTGACACTGCACTGAAGTGTGAGACATGCTCAGGTGCTGAGGTGGGATTTTAACCCACAACCTTCTGACACAGAGGCGCCAGTGCTACCAACAGAGCCAGGCTGATACCAATACAAGTAGGATTAGTCTTACTCTGGTGTTCAAAATCATGAGGGGTCTAGACAGAGTAGATAGAGAGACACTGTTGCCATAAGCGGAAGGGTCGAGAACCAGAGGACACAGATTTAAGGTGATCGGCAGAAGAACCAAAGGCGACACGAGGAAAAACTTTTTTACACAGCGAGTGGTTAGGATCTGGAATTCACTGCCTGAAAGGGTGGTGGAGGCAGATTCAATCGAGGCTTTCAAAAGGGAATTGGATAAGTACCTGAAGGAGAAAAAATTTGCAGGGCTAGAGGGAAAGGGCGGGGGAGTGGGACTAGCTGAAGTGCTCTTGCAGAAAGCCGGCACGGGCTCGACAGGCCGAATGGCCTCCTTCTGTGCTGTAACCATTTATGATTCTACTCAAGACTGTTAGCCACTCACAGCTTCCTGTAAGTGTCTCTCATAAACTAACCGAATGTACCAATTCAGGAAGGAAGTTCAGTGTCAAAACTATTTTGCCTGATACAGCTGGGCAGAAGCAGCTTCTACAAAGAGCAATTTACCGTGAAGAATTGACAAGCACCAAATATTTGCCTGGTCTATTTTAGCCATAACATTCCAATTACTACATAAGCAGTCTACTGTGCGCTCAATATTTGGCCCGAGATTCAGATTCTCAAAGTTTTGATACTGGAAATCTGCATGCTGGAAATTGCATTCACACTTACAGCAGCACAACTCCCCCTTCCCCCGACAATCAGTTCTGACAAAATCAGAGGGAGCATTCGAAGAATTAGAAGCCAAAGTTGCCACTAATGTATTCCAAAAAGCAAACGGTAGATAAATAAAGATATTGTCTGCAGCAACACTAAAATTGAATTCCCCTCATAGTTTCTTATGTGCTGAAACTGTGCTGTGCATCACTGGTAGATAAGAAACAGGTTAACACCTGCATCAAAATAGTGCACAGCGGAAATTCATACGAACAAGCCATTTCACCCCAGAAGATCGTGTGAATTCAGTTGCTTTTGGTGTATGCACTGTTCTGATGTGTCAGCTGTGGCTCAGTGGGTAGCACTCTTGCCTCGGAGTCAGAAGGTTGTGGGTGTCAAGTCCCCACTCCAGAGACTTGTGCTCAAATTCTAGGCTGACACTCGGAGTGCTGCACTGTCAGAGGTGCTGTCTTTCAGATGAAAAATTAAACTGAAGCCCCGTCTGCCCTCTCAGGCGGATGTCATGCGATCCCATGTCTTCGGTCCCCACCACAAACTCCGTTCCCTCGTCACCGACTCCATCCCTCTCCCTGGCAACTGTCTGAGGCTGAACCAGACCGTTCACACTCTTGGTGTCGTATTTGACCCTGAGATGAGCTTCCGACCACATATCCACACCAAAACCGCCTACTTCCACCTCCATAACATTGCCTGACTCTGCCCCTGCCTCAGCTCATCTATTGCTGAAACCCTCATCTATACAATTGTTACCTCTAGACTTGACTATTCACAACGCTCTGCTGGCCGGCCTCCCATCTTCCTCCCTACATAAACTTGAGCTCATCCAAAACTCTGCTGCTCGTATCCTAACTTGCACCAAGTCCTGTTCACCCATCACCCCCATGCTCGCTGACCTACATTAGCTCCTGGTCCGGTAATGCCTCAATTCTAAAATTCTCATCCTTGTTCTCAAATCTCTCCATGGCCTCGCCCCTCCCTATCTCTGTAACCTCCTTAAATCCTACCTCTTTGACCAAGTTTTTGGTCATCTGTCCTAATACCTCCTTATGTGGCTCGGAGTCATATTTTGTTTGATACCCCTACTGTGAAGCACCTTAGGATGTTTTACTATGTTAAACGTTCTATATAAATGTAAGCTGTTATTGTTGTTGTTATGGCATTATTTCAAAGAACCTCCTTAAGCGCTACAACACTCCGAGATCTCTGCGCTCCTCCAATTCTGGCCTCTTGCACATCCCTGATTATAATCACTCCACCATTGGTGGCTGTGCTTTCAGCTGCCTCGGCCCTAAGCTCTGGAATTCCCTCCCTAAACCTCTCCACCTCTCTCTCCTCCTTTAAGACGCTCCTTAAAATCTACCTCTTTGACCGAGCCTTTGGTCATTCGTCCTGGGAGCAGAACGTCGTCAATCTTTACACCAAAGGAAGGTGCATGGCACAGGGAGGTTTTGGCAGGAGAAAGTGTGAAAAATATTTGAATTATTAAAAAAAATCTACTTTACTATTTAAAAAGATTGAGTTCATGTATTTCTCAGTAGCTCCTTATTTGGAAGAATATTGCTGATTTTACAACAACAACTTGCATTTATACAGCGCCTGTAGAGTAGTAAAACGTCCCAAGGGTCTACACAGGAGCGATTATCAAACAAAATTTGACACCGAGCCACATAAGGCATTATTAGGACAGATGACCAAAAGCTTGATCAAAGAGGTGCTTGATTGGCACCCCATCCACCACCGGCGTACCGTGGCTGCAGTGTGTACCATCTACAAGATGCACTGCAGCAACTCGCCAAGGCTTCTTCGGCAGCACCTCCCAAACCCGCGACCCCTTCCACCTAGAAGGACAAGGGCAGCAGGTGCATGGGAACACCACCACCTCCACGTTCCCCTCCAAGTCACACACCATCCTGACTTAGAAGTATATTGGCCGATCCTTCATCATCGCTGGATCAAAATCCTGGAACTCCCTCCCTAACAGCACTGTGGGAGTACCTTCACCACACGGACTGCCGCAGTTCAAGAAGGCAGCTCGCCACCACCTTCTCAAGGGCAATTAGGGATGGGCAATAAATGCCGGCCTTGCCAGCGACGCCCAGATCCCATAAGCGAATTTTTAAAAAGGTAGTTCTTAAGGAGTGTCTTAAAGGAGGAGAGAGCGGCAGAGAGGTTTAGGGAGGGAATTCCAGAGCTTAGGGCCCAGGCAGCTGAAGGCACTTCCGCCAATGCTGGAGCGATTAAAATCGGGGATGTGCAAGAGGCTAGAATTGGAGGAGCGCAGATATCTCGGAGGGTTGTAGGACTGGAGGAGGTTACAGAGATAGGGAGGGGCAAGGCCATGGAGGGATTTGAAAACAAATTTTAATGGAATGAAGAGTGACAAAATAATAGAAATTGGAAAAACTCCATTGTAAACATTTACTGATATCCCTGCTGACTGGTCACAGTTTTCCTGAACTGCACGTCTTTAGTGTATGAGGGCCCTCCGTACAAAGAAAACCCGGAGAGAGGCCAGAAGCTCTGGAATGGAGGGAAGATGACGGAGATTGGCACCGTTATTTTTCCAAGGAAAAGAAAGAGAAAATGCTTGAACCGCTCAGCAGACATCTGTGGAGAGATAACGTTTCAGGGTGATAACCTTTCATCAGAACAGGGTCTTCGTTTTGAACCACTGCAGTCCACGAGGTGAAGGTGCTCCCACAGTGCACAGTAGCGAGCTCCAGGGCTTTGACCCAGCGTGGATGAAGGGATGGCCAATATATGTTCAAATCAGGATGGTGTGTCCTGTATCACATCTCTGCTGAAAAAACTGGGTCTGCAAGTCCACCGCCAACATATTGGAGCATAAACGCCGGGCGCTGGATCGTGGATGCCAACACAAAACAGCCATGGAGATGGCTTGAACACCCTGTTAATGGAGAAAGGCAGCTTTTGTAGAGCTCTGGTGCCAGGCTACTGCCATTTGCAACTCATGTGCAGATTTTGTGACGCTGGTAGCGATACCAAAGGAGCCGTCAGTAGTCGCACAGCCCCAGAACATAACAACAGCTAACGAAAACGTAGATTCTTTTTTTTTTTTGGTGGGGAAAGTATCCAGACAGGCAAGTGACCGTTATAAAGTAAGATGTGAAGGAAGCAGCCAACGGTTTCTCAACAAGTTTCAAAACGCTAGTTGACGTAAGAAAACTACTAGGCACTTGGTCTAAGCGTTAAACAAAGCTTAAATCAACTGTTTTTCAACATGGAGATCTAGTTGTGTCCTTCACTAGTTCCTGTTGAGAAATGTCCTAAGCAAGCTGGGCACATGCCGAGTATTTATGCTCTCCCTGGACAGCGCCACCAGCAGGCCGCCCAGTATTACTTCATACAAGATTCATGTCACGAGTCGTTGGCTGTTACATCACAATAGACATCTGTTAGCCAATGCCGAGGTTCCCTGGGTTTTATGTGCCCTCCCACATTATTGAATGCAATTATGTGTCAAAGAGGAAAAAATACATTCATATAATGGGTAACTAATGTAGTGATTCCCCTTCAGTGTTTGCAGAGCGTCAACACCACTGCTGGATAGACTGGATTCAAGGGGAGTGCTGCACTTGATGTGGTCCTTCTAAACTACAATTGTCCTTTAAACAATTACTTGTTATTAAACTTACTGTACAGTAAATAAATAATAGAATCGTACAACACAGAATGAGGCCATTTGGCCCATCGTGCCTGTGCCGGCTTCTTGAAAAGGAGCTGTCCAATTAGTCCCACTCCCCCGCTCTTTCCATGTATCCTGCAGATGTTTCCTTTTCAAGTTATATCCAGTTTCAAAAACAAGCTTTTCTTTTCTTTAAAATCTAGATTTCACAAACTTTCCATCTTTTTTTTTCCCGATAAACTATACCTCCAGATAAAGTTTGGAAACATAGAAGGTAGGAGCAGGAGTAGGCCATTCGGCGCCTCGAGCCTGTTCCGCCATTTAATGAGATCATGGCTGATCATCCACATTCAGTACCCTGTCCCTGCTTTCTCCCCATATCCCTTGATCCCTTTAGCCTTAAGAAACATATCTACCTCCTTGAATATATTTAATGAATTGGCCTCAACTGCCTTCTGTGGTAGAGAATTCCACAGGTTCACCACTCTCTGGGTGAAGAAATTCCTCCTCATCTCAGTCCTAAATGGCTTACCCCTTATCCTTAGACTGTGACCCCTGGTTCTGGACTCCCCCGCCATCGGGAACATCCTTCCTGCATCTAGTCTGTCCAGTCCTGTTAGAATTTTATAAGTTTCAATGAGATCCCCTCTCATTCTTCTAAACTCTAGCGAATATAAGCCTAATCGACCCAATCTCTCCTCATACGTCATTCCTGCCATCCCAGGTATCAGTCTGGTGAATCTTCGCTGCACTCCCTCCATGGCAAGAACATCCTTCCTCATAAGGCGACCAAAACTGCACACAATACTCAAGGTGTGGTCTCACCAAGGCCCTATACAACTGCAGCAAGACATCCTTGCTCCGGTACTCGAATCCTCTCGCTATGAAGGCCAACATACCATGTGCCTTCTTAACCGCCTGCTGCACCTGCATGCTTACCTTCAGCGACTGGTGCACAAGGACACCCAGGTCTCGTTGCACTTCCCCTTTTCCCAATCTATTGCCGTTCAGATAATAATCTGCATTCCTGTTTTTGCCACCGAAGTGGATAACCTCGCATTTATCCACATTATACTGCATCAGCCATGCATCTGCCCAATCACCCAACCTGTTCAAATCATACTGGAATTTCTCTGCATCCTCCTCACAGCACACACTCCCACCCAGCTTTGGAAGAAATATTCGGGCTGATTCAGCCTCGTCAGATGGAAGTACAGTCACAAAAACACATGGCGGCTAATCTTATGGGTTCGTGCTACTAGCTGCGAGTCTGACCCACCGGCAGTGCGAATCAGAATCGGGCGCGCGCTGCCCGCCATTTTAGAATCACACAGCACAGAAGGAGGCCATTCGGCCCATCGTGCCTGTGCTGGCTCTTTGAAAGAGCTATTCCAATTAGTCCCACTCCCCCCTGCTCTTTCCTCATGGCCCTGCAATTTTTTCCTTTCCAAGTATTTATCCAATTCACTTTTGAAAATTACTATTGAATCTGCTTCCACCAGCCTTTCAGGCAGCGCATTCCAGATGATAACAACTCGCTGCGTAAAAGAGTTTATCCTTATCTCCCCCTCTGGTTCTTTTGCCAATTTCTGAGGCCAAAATAATACCCAATAGTGTCCCTTTAAAATGATACTTTGAAGCCAACAAACCAAGACTCCGGTAAAGGTAGTGACTTCCACAAAGCCTATTGCACTTTGCAACACTGCAAGGCATGCATGGAGTCTCTGTCTGACCTGAAGGAACCTTGCTTATGGAGACATGGTTTGCACAGCGGTCTGCGAGGGGTCAACCCTGGCTGGGAATCAGTCCGGCTCCCACAGCCGCAGAAGCTGTTGTCATTCCTCATGTGATCACAGAAGCAAATAACCGTTTCAACTGAACTGCTGTTTTACAGTCGCCCAAGTCCCAGTGGATTCATAGTGAAGGCTCAATCTTACTCAATGTCAGGATGTACAAAGGTAGAAAGGAGGGGGAGGAGAAGGAGGAGATTTCCGCTGATGTGGAAAACTTGAGGCCAAAGGAAAACTAAATACTGGCAAAAGAAAGTCTAAATATTGATCTTTATCGGTACAGTTTCTCTGTTCTGTAAGACCAGCAGTTTACTTGCACAAATAGAGCAAAGTTTTTTCAACTTGATGCACCAGAGCAAACTCTGACTGTGAAGATTATTTTGGGCCTGTGCTGGTATTTGTGTCTCAAAAAGGAGCAGTGATAGAGACCAGATGGCTATGAGTGTGTCAACTTCACCCTTTGATCTTCAACCCCAACCCGAGAGGCATATCTTCCCTCCGCACAGGTGATTGTGAACAAAAGGCTACCGTGTCACACACGGCTCAGTTGGAGGAACTCGCGCCTCTCAGTCAGAAGGTTGTGGGTTCATAGTCCCCACTCCAGAGACTGGAGCACATAAATCTAGGCTGACACTCCCAGTGCAGCGCTGAGGGAGTGCTGCACTGTCGGAGGTGCCGTCTTTCGGATGAGACGTTAAACCGAGGCCATGTCTGCCCTCTCGGGTGGATTTGCAAGATCCCGTGGCACTATTTGGAAGAAGAGCAGGGGGTGTTACCCCGGTGGTGGGGGGGGCGGTTGGAGGTCATGTGATGAAACCTCCAGGAATATGTCCAACCAGAGTTGGCGACCTTACATCCAGCTGATGTTCACGTTCCAGGCTTAGACATTTCGAATGGTCATTTGGGCAAGGTATTGGAGAGCTGGTGGCCCTCGCAGGGTCACACTCCAGCGTGAGGCATCATCAGAAGGAAAGCTTGTCCACGAGAAAATATGAGAAGGAAAAACCTGTCTGCTTCTACACTGTGTTTAGCTAAAACTGGTTGTCTCGCCAGCAACACAGCACACTGAGAAAAGAAAGACTTGCATTTCTATCGAGCCTCTCACGACGTCCCAAAGCGCTTTACAGCCAATGAAGTACTTTTTGAACTGTAGGAAAAGCGGCAGTCATTCTGCGCACAGCAAGATCCCACAAACAGCATTGAGATAAAATGTTTTTTTTTAAAAGAAACGTAGAAAAATAGGAGCAGGAGTAGGCCATTCGAGCCTGCTCCGCCATTCAATATGATCATGGCTGATCCTCTATCTCAATACCATATTCTCGCTCTCTCCCCATACCCCTTGATGCCGTTTGTGTCTAGAAATCTATCTATCTCCCTCTTATATATATATTCAGTGACTTGGCCTCCACAGATTCTGTGGTAGAGAATTCCACAGGTTCACCACCCTCTGAGTGAAGAAATTTCTCCTCATCTCAGTCCTAAATGTCCTACCCCGTATCCTGAGACTGTGACCCCTCGTTCTAGACCCCCCAGCCAGGGGAATCATCCTCCCTGCATCAGTCTGTCGAGCCCTGTCAGAATTTTATACGTTTCAATGAGAATGTTGTGGGTTGAGGGATAAACATTGGCCAGGACATCAGGGAGAAATCCCCAGCTCTTCTTTGAATAGTGCCGTGGGATCTTTAATGAGGTAAATGGGACCTTGGTTTAACGTCTGATCTGAAAGACGGCACCTCCAGCAGTGCAGCACTCCCGCAGCACCACACAGGAGTGTTAGCCTTGATTTTGTGCTCAAGTCTCTGGAGTGGGACTTGAACCCATGACCTTCTGACTCAGAGGCGAGGGTGCCACCCACTGAGCCACAGCTGACACCATAAGTGGAGCAATGCCCTGCGGCTGGGGTGGCGAGACACGCGACACGTTTGCACTCACGTTTCCTAGTCTGACCTGGGCTGTCTATTAAGGCAACAAGCGGATGTGTTTCTTCAGAAGAGGGGTGAATAAGAAGAAGGCCGAGCAAAATTGGGCCACATTCATGATCCTCTATGGTGTTCAGGTCAAGAGGACTGACAGAGGCCCGAGAGCAGATCGCTAGTTTGCAGCCAGGGGATGGAGCGTGCAGAGTGCTGCTCGGGTGGGGGGGGGGGGCAGGAAGGTAAAGGACGCACCATCTGTATACTATTAAAAATGTTATGTATGCACGCGCAACCTGTCCACTTTCTGTCGTCGCAATGTTTGGTCACACTCTTCCGTCAACGTTTGACATTGAAACTCGCTGGACCGGATTCTCCTCGGAGCCGCTCCCCCAACGGCGTCGTAACTTCGCCGGGAGTCCGTCAGAAACCCCCTTTTTGTACGCAGAACCGGCGATGTTGCAGCAACAGAGCGGGAGTGGCTCCGGAGAAATACCCGGCCAGGTGGTTGGGGTTTAATGCAGCTCTTCCGCCAAAGTGTACAGCGGACAATCGGGACAACTCTCACGGAAACTTCCCCCTTTAGACCGAGAGTTGCCAACTCTGGTCGGACGTATTCCTGGTGGTCTCATCACAGGACCTCCCGCCTCCTGCCGCCACGCCCGGTCAAACAGCCTTATTTCCCTCTCTCCGATATTTTTGTAACTAATAAGCCAAAGTGTTCAAAAGCAAATGCAAACACACACGACTTTTAAAAAAATGCTCTGATGATTTTTCTCCCGGGTGTTGCTCGCCACGGTGTCCTGGAGATTAACCTTTAATTCCTGGAGGCTCCAGGCCAATCCTGGAGGGTTGGCATCCAATGATCCCTCTCATTTTTTTTTTGGGTGCGCGGGTCCTTTAATGGGCTGCACGGCCCATTCAAATTTCCGCACATGAGCGGTTTTTCCATTTAAAAAGAAAGGAGAGACTTGCATTTCTATAGCGCCTTTCATGACCACCGGACATCTCAAAGCGTTTTACAGCCAATGAAGTACATTTCGGAGTGTAGTCGCTGTTGTGATGTAGGAAACGCGGCAGTCAATTTGCGCACAGCAAGCTCCCACAAGCAGCATTGTCATAATGACCAGATAATCTGTTTTAGTGATGTTGGTTGAGGGATAAACATTGGCCAGGACACCGGGGAGAACTCCCCTGCTCTTCTTCGAAATAGTGCCATGGGATCTTTTACATCCACCTGAGAGAGCAGACGGGGCCTTGATTTAACGTCTCATCCGAAAGATGGCACCTCCGACAGTGCAGCACTCCCTCAGCCCTGCACTGGAATGTCAGCCTAGATTTGTTGTGCTCAAGTCCCTGGAGTGGGACTTGAACCCACAACCTTTCATGCCTCTAGAGGTGAGTGTGCTACCCACTGAGCCACAGGTCGATGAGCCGGCTGCGCGGGACCTCCAGACCGCTGCAGGGCCGCGCAGCTTAGCAGGAGCATTGATGGCAACCCTTGCGCGTAATCAGTCGCCTGTAATCGTGTAGTTTCAGACTCCGGCCAGTAGGCAATGATATGGAGTGAGTTTCTGAAGTCTCTCTCTCAGCTCTGTCACCAGCATCTTGTATACAAAAAAAGATTACATGTGACGCCCGACCGTGGGCTGCACCACAGGCAATTTACCAGTAATCAATTTGAAAACACGGGAGGGCGGATTGTGGTTTATTTGAGTTCCAATATAAACGTAATGCGAGCACCACTGTAAGGATGGACAGTTGTAGTGGGATAGTCGGTGCTTGGTGTCAGCAGTTGATATCCGATGCTCTCGGCACCTTCTCACGTCCTGCAGCACATACACTACAGAAGAGCAGCGGATCTTGGCTGTAATTTCTCGTCGCACTTAATCAGCTCCCCCTGTCCCTGAACCCCCACTGAATTAGAAGTTGCACCTGGTTTGGATTCTGGCAAAGGATGAAAACGCAATTTGCACTGGTTATTCGCCGCCTTGCGAGCATATTGCAACACGTGCAGCGCCCGCGCGCACCCCCCACCCCCCCCACACCCTGCTGTTCCGTACACCGCAGGCACCCTTCTGACTCGAGGCAGACTATTACTCGGAACAGAAACACAGCTGCTGCTTCCAGTGGTTCCCACAGTCTCAGACGCCGAGCAGTATTCAAGCTTCTTTTTTTATTTTAACAAGCACTTCAGTCACCGTTCGCTCTTAAAATTAAAGGGGCGGTGTTTTATTTTTAATTCCTTTTCTGCCCAGAGTCATTATAATGTCGAGCAGGCACCCGTGCTGTTCGAACCGCTGTAAGCTCACAGTCTAGACACGTTGTCCTTCCCCTCCGCCCAGGCGGCATCTGCATGAGACTGCTGCCAACTCGAGGAATGCTAGGCAGCACATGTGCACTTTGTCAGATAAGATATTGCAGAAATGTCAACGCCAATATAAACCCGTTTATACAGGTCCTTTGTGTGAAGTGCGCATTCTAGCATCTTATAATTAGAGTAGACTTACAAAAACTTAGAACTATTTTTCAACAGTCTTGATATTTGACAAATATTTGGCAGAGTGTGGCAGCACCCTCGCCCCTGAGTCAGAAGATCGTGGGTTCAAAGTCCCACTCCAGAGACTTGAGCGCATAATCCAGGCTGACACTCCCAGTGCGGTGCTGAGGGGAGTGCTGCACTGTCGGAGGTGCCGTCTTTTGGACGAGACGTTAAACCGAGACCTCGTCTGCCCTCTCAGGTGGACGTAAAAGATCCCACGGCCACTATTCGATGAAGAGAAGGGGAGTTCTCCCCGGTGTCCTGGCCAATATCCTCAACCAACATCACTAAAATGGATTATCTGGTCATTATCACATTGCTGCTTGTGGGAGCTTGCTGTGCGCAAATTGGCTGCCGCGTTTCCTACATTACAACAACGACTACGCTTCAAAAAGTACTTCATTGGCTGTAAAGCGCTTTGGGACGTCCTGAGGTCGTGAAAGGTGTTGTATAAATTCAAATTCCTTTGTTTTTCTTTCTGATATTTCGTCAAATACTACTACTGAATCAATAAGCACTAGATACATAAAGGGGGAGACACTATTTTCACGCAATGAGTTACCTGAGTGCTTTGCGACAAATGCTAAATTGATAATTGTCTTCCAAAAGATGCCAGATAATTACTTAGAGAGGAGAAAGCAGAGAAATGGGACCATGCCAGTCAACCACGGAGAGTGGTCGAAAAGCAGCATAGACGAGATGGGCCGGATAGCCTCCCCTGTGCTAAAACCTCTGGGGTGCCTCGCGCTATCAAAGTGTATTGCGGTCTGTGCCATGGGGTGGCCAACTCTGGCTGGACGTATTCCTGGAGGATTGGTCACGTGACCTTCCACCTCCAACCGCCCTGCCCCCCACCCCGGCCCCCCTCACGGTCCCGCCATTGGTCGGCCAATATGTCTATCCTCACGTCGACCCGCCAATCAGAAAGCAAACAGAGTCTTCCTTACCCGATTGGATGAATTTTGACCGTCAGACCTTTTTCTCCCATCTCTGATATTTTAATAACGAATAAACCAAAGTTTACAAAGAAAGCAGAAAAGAAAAAACGCCCAATTTTTTTTTAAGGAACCCTGTGATTTATCTTCCGGGTTTGCTCCCAGCAGATTAAACTCCAATCCCTGGGGACTCCAGGCCGATCCTGCAGGGTTGGCGACTCTACTGCGCCGTGTGGGTGTAATAACATGCCTTGTTTAAATTCTGTGCTTTCATGACCAGTTGTTCCCCAATGGCCGACTGCCATCCAGGTAGGGTCAGACGGAGCACGGTTAACTCGAACATGGGCTTTTTGTCAATCATCCAAAAGAAAATGGCCGCATTTCCAAAATCTCCAGTAAAAGGAGCAGAACTGCACTTCAGCAGTCGCTGATAGACTAGTATAAACACGACTTCAGAATAAATACCCGACAGAGCATTATTTTAATCTTCTGACAAGTGGTGCGAAGTAGGAGAGCACTGTATGGGAACTGAAACAATCGCCTTATTCAGAGGCCTGTACAAGGCAATTATTGTCCATCACAGTGCAGTCTCCCTCCACACAGGCTTGCCACACTGGAGACATCCGTCAAGTCCCATGTTTTGTTTCAATTCGTATTTTTACATTTTGGGCGTTAAAATTCCTTGGCAGGAAAAGGTTGCAATGATCGTATCCAATTATCGTGCACCTCTTTCTTACTCTCCTTTTTGGCCGCTGCTCCTTCGCAACCCCTTCCGTGATTTGGTCAGACAAGGTGGTAACAGTATCGCAGAGGCAATTCCCATCTTTGTTGGGCATTCGCTATAAAATTCACATTGCGGCATGACCAGAACTCCCAATCCCCGCGCCACCCCCCCCACCAAAATAGGGAAAATATGCATCTTAATTGTGTTGATATGCTTGGACAGGCAATCTAATTAGTCAACATTACATTTACACTACAGTGCTTCCTCCAGCATCAGCTCTCTGCAAGGCTAATGAGATGGTGCTAGTAGGAACAGAGGAGCAGGAGGAGGCCATTCAGCCCCTCGAATCTGTTCCACTATTCAATTAGATCACGGCTGATCTGTATCTTAACTCCATTTACCCACCTTTGTTCCACATCCCTTCATACCATTACCTGACAAAAAATCTATCAATCTCAGTTTTGACATTTTCAATTGACCGAGTCCAATTAGCTTTTTGTGGCTAGTTGCAGAGTTCCACTACTCTTTGTGCAAAGAAGCGCTGACTGACTTCAACGTTGATTGGCCCAGCTCTAATTTTAAGGTTATGCTCCTTCTACCAGAGGGAATAGTTTCTCTCTATCTAACCTATCAAATCCTTTCAACTTCTCAATTCGATCATCCCTTGATCTTCTGTACTCGAGGGAATACAAGCCCAGTCTGTGCGACCTGGCCTCATAATTTAACCCTTTTAGCCCCTGTGTCATTCTGGTGAATTTGAGTTGCAGCCCCTCCAAGGCCAATATATCCTTCCTGAGGTGTGATACCCAGAACTGAATGCAGTTACTCCAGATGGGGTCTATATCCTTCCTGAGGTGTGATACCCAGAACTGAACGCAGTTACTCCAGATGGGGTCTAACCAGGGCTTTATACAACTGTAGCGTAACATTTGTATTCCAGCCCCCTTGAGATAAAGAACAAGGGGCTAAATTCGGTTGATTTGCGCCTCCCGTTAGCGTCCTCTTAGGGCGCTAATGGGGCGCAAATCAACTGGCGCCTGGGCACGGCGCCGCTAACCCCTCCCACAAAATTCAGCGGGAGGTTAGCGGCGGCGCTAACCGTTAACGCCGCCAGCGATAACGTCATCGCCGTGCGCAGCGCCTCACTCGCACCGCGGCTGTAACATTGGGTGGCGCCCCCCCGACTTCCCGTCAGACACTATGTCCGCCGGGGTCAGGGGGCCTACCTGCGGTCGGGGCGGCGCTAGTTAAAGGGGAGGTGGCGGGCGGCCATTTTTGTTGCTGGCCGCCTGCTAGCACCTACCCCCGTTGCTGTCCCCGGCCCCCGTGAAGTCCCCCCCGCGGAGTGCCGGCTGCTCTCCGTGAGCCCGGCACTCGTTTGCCGGCACTCCCAATCCCTGGTGGCCCAGCTGGGCACCGGGACGCGCTGCGCCAGGCCCCTCCCCTTTAATAAGGGGAGGAAGGCCTGCAGTACCGCGGCGTGACGTGGCGCAGCGGCTTGCAGCATCCCAAGAGTGACGCGGGGCGCTTCCAGTAGCGCCCCTCCTCCCTCTCGGGGCGCTACCTGGGAAAATCGGCTGCGGGGGCGCTAACTTTTTCGGGGCCCCGGCAAAGGTAGCACGGGGCGCTACCCAATTTTTACTCCCAACATTCCATTAGCCTTCTAATTATTTTTTGTACCCGCCTAGATTTTAGTAATTGCTAAATCTCTCTGCTCCTCCACAGTTCCTAACTTCTCACCATCTAGAAAATACTCTGATGATCTATCTTTAGTAGGTCCAACGTGGATGACCTCTCACTTCCCCACACTGAACTCCATCTGCCACAGTTTTGCCCACTCACTTAATCTATCAATGTCCCTTTGCAATTTCCGGCTCCCGTCTACACCCCTTACTGTGCCACCTAACTTGGTGTTGTCAGCAAACTTGGATGTACGGCTCTCGATTCTTTCATCTAAGCCATTGCTAAATATAGTGAAAAGCTGAGTCCCCAGTATAGATCCCTGGGGGTCACCTCTAGTCGCATCCTGCCAATTGGAGTACATACCCATTATCCCTACTCTTTGTCTCCTACCTCCTAAGCAATTCCCTAGTGTCTCAGTAGCGTGGGGTATCGCCTCAAGAGGAGTTTTTCTTGTGGGATCAGAGGCAAATGTGAATATTGAGCCAGCACTGGAAGCTGCAGGGTGGTACCTTTTCGCTGACTAGGCCATTGATGTGATTTTTGCATCGCTAGCCTACATCTACCTCCTTCAGGGAGGTTGAATGTTCTAACTATCAGGAAAGACTGAACAGGCTGGGGCTCTTTTCTCTAGAAAAGAGAAGGCTGAGGGGTGACCTGATAGAGGTCTTTAAAATGATGAAGGGGTTCGATAGGGTAGACGTAGAGAAGATGTTTCCACTTATTGGGGATTCAAAAACTAGGGGCCATAAATATAAGATAGTCACTAATAAATCCAATAGGGAATTCAGGAGAAACTTCTTTACCCAGAGAGTGCTGAGAATGTGGAACGCGCTACCACAGGGAGTGGTTGAGGCAAATAGCTTAGATACATTTAAGGGGAAGCTGGATAAGCACATGAAGGAGAAAGGAATAGAAGAATATGTTGATAGGGTGAGATGAAGAGAGATGGGAGGAGGCTCACGTGGAGCATGACCAGTTGAGCCGACTGGGCCTGTTTCTGTGCTGTAGAACCGAAGTAACTCGATGAATGACCGGAAGACCTAAGTCAGGATCACAACTGTTAAGCAACCTTTTTAACAGAATTGGTGATAATTCAGCATTGTGGGCAGGTACAGGAAGCTCGGCAAGTAATTTCTCTGAGGTAAAAGTTGCCCGTCTTAACATGTGCTTAAAACCCCAGTGGCAAAACAATGGGGGGGTCATTTTCACCTTCGCCGCTTGAACCCAATTGAAATAAGAAGCGGGTCGGTTCTAATTTTAGATTATCGAATGGAAAATGGGATGAGCTCGGTTATGGGCAATGTTCCCTTTACGCAGCGCAGCCTCGGGACCACCCGTGCAGCCGGCTCGCCGACTTTTCAACAGGAGAAACCACCCGTGCGCGGTATTTTGAATGGGCCGCGCAGCCCCTTAAAGGGGCCAGGCACCCAAAAAAAATAATTAAAGGGGAACGTTGTTTATGGGCGTGCAATCCTCCCCCGCCTGATTTTCCTCTCTTGCCCGCTGATTATTTAACACCTCAGTGCAAAGGAGGAAAATCTTAAATTTAAAGGGGCATTATGGGGTGTGGAGGAACCTTCAGAGAATACTGTGCTCTGAAGATTCTGCCTTGGAGCCATGACACTGGGGAAAGTCAGGACGAGCTGTTACGATCTAGTGTTACATGCAGATCTCTGAAGGGCTGAAATTGATCTGATACTTACCATGAATGAATTAGCGCATTCATATAAAAGTCCGTTATTTTAATGAAAACATTAACCCCTTTTATTGAACCTGGTTGTTACCAATATTGCCCTTTCAAAATCGTGATTTCAAAGCCTATATGTTTTTTAAATTAAGTTAAAATAAAAGACATTTCCCCAGTCACGGAAGTGAAACATTATGCCAGCCGCGATAATGATGCCCCCCCCCCCTTTGAAAACATCTGTCCAGAGCCTTTAATAACCGAATGCTGTGCAAGACCATGCTTATCAAATGTTTATTTCATCCTCTTAAAGCTTCTAAAACATCGGAAGATCTGGCTTGAATTACTGCCCTAGGAGCCCAACAGAAAAGGCCAGCAGTAAGTGCTCCAATGTCATGATACTTTACTGTTCATTATGTACTGTCAGGGTTCATGCTGTGAAGTCCCATTAGTCAGAAAGTCTGCACAGTTTGCCAGCATGTCACACACTTTGGCACAAATGTTTGTAATAAGGGAGCACGAGCAGATGTTGACAGTTTCCAGGGTCATATAATAGTTCGGAATGAGGTTTTCAGACAATGATCGCCTTTTACATCACTGACTGCTGTAGTAAGACACAACTTTGTGTTAATAGTTTTCTCCCTTCTTTGGGGCACGTAACACAGTAAACAAGGTGTAACACAGTAATATCAGGCAAAAGGCACTTAAACAATGCGCGCAACAGAAACTACAGGCATTTAACCACCTCCCCTTGACATTCAACGGCATTACCATCGCCGAATCCCCCACCATCAACATCCTGGGGGTCACCATTGACCAGAAACTTAACTGGACCAGCCACATAAATACAGTGGCAACAAGAGCAGGTCAGAGGCTGGGTATTCTACGGTGAGTGTCTCACCTCCTGACTCCCCAAAGCCTTTCCACCATCTACAAGGCACTAGTAAGGAGTTTGATGGAATTCTCTCCACTTGCCTGGATGAGTGCAGCTCCAACAACACTCAAGAAGCTCGACACCATTGTGGAAAGGGAAGAAGTAGTGTAAAACTGAAATAAAATGAAGGAGTCACCATGTGTAAGGGATAGTGGGTAAATAATGCAGAGGTTCAGTAATGTTCTGAAACAGAGGGCTCATAGGTAACCTTGTCAGACACGGGTGAGGTCACTACAGACACCAGTTAATAAACAATGGGTCAATTAAAGAAAATGGATGAAGACAGACGTAAACTAATCAAGGAGATGGGACAGGTTGTAGAATAGGATAAACTAATCATCAGGGCACAGGAAAGAGGGAACAAATGTGTAACCAAAGAAATGGGACAGATTATAGGATAGTATAAACCAGGAGGGAAAACCCCAGATAGAGAGCGAGAACCTAGCAGCGAGGACCTAGAGAGCGAGAACCTGGCAGCGAGAACCTGGGAGCAACACTTGACAGCAGGGACCTGGGAACAGACACCCTACATAGAGGTTTGGACAGAGATTGATCACCTCGGACCAAATCGGGTAATATCAATATAAGTTGTGAGTCTTATATTTTGGAATTGTACTTTAAACTACGAACGGTGTTTGTTAAGCATTTATTAAAGGTAAATCTTTGTACGTGAAATCTGTTGCCCGTGTGTTTGTTCAGACCAAACTTACATTTGAACCCTAAAAGGAAAAGTTGCGAACCTATTTGTTCGATCTTTCGAACATCTAGCGAAATCGGAGCAACACCATCCAGGACAAAGCAGCCCGCTTGATTGGCACCCCATCCACCACCTTAAACACTCACTCCCTCCACCACCGGCGTACCGTGGCTGCAGTGTGTACCATCTACAAGATGCACTGCAGCAACTCGCCAAGGCTTCTTCGACAGCACCTCCCAAACCCGCGACCTCTTCCACCTAGAAGGACAAGGGCAGCAAGCGAATGGGAACGCCACCACCTCCAAGTTCACCCTCCAAGTCACACACCATCCTGACTTAGAAGTATATCGCCGATCCTTCATCGTCGCTGGGTCAGAATCCTGGAACTCCCTCCCTAACAGCACTGTGGGAGCACCTTCACCACACGGACTGCAGCAGTTCAAGAAGGCGGCTGACCACCACCTTCTCAAAGGCAATTAGGGATGGGCAATAAATGCTGGCCTTGCCAGCGACGCCCACATCCCATAAACGAATAAAAAACAAATTTGGGGACAATTATTGAAAGGAGTTTGGTTTTGGTGCAATCCAATACCGTGGACAGCAAAGAAAAACTCACCAGAATTAGAAGCGGGCTAAAAGAGGTTTGGACGAGTGCATGGGGAATATCTTCCTGTTTTTGCGCCCGGAGATATGGAATTTCTCGGGCATAGTGAATGGATGGGGTGAGAGGGGAGGAGCACATGGTCAGAATGGAGGCTGCCCGATTTCCCGTCAGTTTAAATTAATAGATGAAAAATCGGCCCATCTTGTCCGTGACGGCCGACAAAGAGCTGTCCACCCTAATCCCACTTTCCAGCTCTTGGTCCCTAGCCCTGTAGGTTACGGCACTTCAAGTGCATATCCAAGTACTTTTTATATGTGATGAGTGTTTCTGCCTCTACCACCCTTTCAGGCAGTGAGTTCCAGACCCCCACCACCCTCTGGGTGAAACAATTTCTCCTCAAATCCCCTCTAAACCTCCGACCAATTACTTTAAATCTATGCCCCCTGGTTATTGACCCTTCTGCTAAGGGAAATAGGTCCTTCCTATCCACTCTATCTAGGCCCCTCATAATTTTATACACCTCAATTAAATCTCCCCTCAGCCTCCTCTGTTCCAAAGAAAACAACCCTAGCCTATCCAATCTTTCCTCATAGCTAAAATTCCCCAGCCCAGGCAACATCCTCATAAATCTCCTCTGCACTCCCTCTAGGGCAATCACATCCTTCCTGTAATGTGGTGACCAGAACTGCATGCAGTATTCTAGCTGCGGCCTAACTAGTGTTTTATACAGTTCAAGCATAGCCTCCCTGCTCTTATATTCTATGCCTCGGCTAATAAAGGCAAGTATCCCATATGCCTTCTTAACCACCTTATCTACCTGTCCTGCTACCTTCAGGGATCTGTTGGGCCAGAGGCAAATGTGAATATTGAGCCAGCACTCCAAGGTCCCTCTGATCTTCTGCACTTCTCAGTGTCCTACCATTTATTGTGTATTCCCTTGCCTTGTTAGCCCTCCCCAAATGCATTACCTCACACTTCTCCGAATTGAATTCCATTTGCCACTGTTCTGCCCACCAGACCAGTCCATTGATATCTTCCTGCAGTCTGCAGCTTTCTTCTTCATTATCAACCACACGGCCAATTTTTGTATCATCTGCAAACTTCTTCATCATAATTCCTACATTCAAGTCCAAATCATTGATATATACCACAAAAAGCAAAGGGCCCAGTACTGAGCCCTGCGGAACCCCACTGGAAACAGCCTTCCAGTCACAAAAACACCCTTCGACCATTACCCTTTGTTTCCTGCCTCTGAGCCAATTTTGGATCCAATTTCCCACTTTGCCTTGGATCCCATGGGATTTTACTTTCGTGACCAGTCTGCCATGCGGGACCTTATCAAAAGCCTTGCTAAAATCCATATAGACTACATCAAGCGCACTACCCTCATCGACTCTCCTTGTTACCTCCTCAAAAAATTCAATCAGGTCAGTCAGACACGACCTTCCCTTGACAAATCCATGCTGACTGTCGCTGATTAATCCGTGTCTTTCTAAATGACGATTAATACTGTCCCTCAGAATTTTTTCCAATAATTTTCCCACCACCGAGGTTAGGCTGACTGGCCTGTAATTACTCGGTCTATCCCTTTCTCCCTTTTTAAACAACGGTACCACGTTAGCAGTCCTCCAGTCCTCTGGCACCGCACCCGTAGCCAGAGCTTCTGGGAGTGAGGATTGGGTGACTTTATCTTAAAAATAGCTCCTCCTGATTGAGGTGATACGATGCCTTGCAGGGACAGCGTGCTGTTCGATCACCCATTCTAATAAGTTACCATACTCAGCTGTGTGGTTAAGAGTTAAAGAAAGGCTAGAACGTGCATTTATAAAGTGCCTTGTCACCAATGTTTCCTTTAAGCTCCGTGGCCGCGCAGCCACGTAGCGCTCCAGGGGTCCCGCGCACCTGGAGAGCCGGCTTTTAAATTGAAAAAAAAAACGCCCACGCTCGGACTTTTGAATGGACTGCACAGCCCGTTAAAGGGACCTCGTAGGCCAAATGAAATTACAGGGAACATTGCTTGTCGCATCTCTCTGAACCCTCTTAAAGTGTTTCACGTGCATTGAACTACTTTGAAGTGCAGTCCCTGTTATTTAAGCAAATGCAACAGCCAAGTTGGTGCACCTTAAGGTCCCACAAACAGCAATGAGATTAATGACTAAGAAAGAAGGAACTTGCATTTCTATAGCGTCTTTCACGTCCTCAGGACATCCCAAAGCACCTCACAGCCAAAGAATCACTTTTGAAGTGTAGTCACTATTAGACACCAGCACAGTCCCAGAAACAACGAGATAAATGACCAGATAATCTGTTTTTGGTAGTGTTAGTTGAGCGATATATGTTGGCCGCTGGTGAGATCTTTTGCATCCACCCGAGAGGTTTAATATCTGATCTGAACGACGGCACCTCAAACAGTGCAGCGCTCCCTCAGTAATGCACTGGAGTGTCAGCCTAGATCATGTGCACAAGTCTCTGGAGTGGGCCTTGAACCCACAACCTTCTGACTCAAGAGGTGAGAGTGCTACCCACTGAGCTAGGGCTTTAGATAGTGCCATGGCACTTTTAATTGTCCACCTGAACCGTTGGAAAAGGCAAGTAGGTCTTCTCATCTGAAGGACAGCATCTCCGACAGTGCAGCACTCCCTCAGTACTGCACTGAAGCACCACCCTAACTTATGTGCTCATCTGGCGCTGGCTTGAACCCACAACCTCATGACAGAAGAGCGTTACAAGCTGACATTGGTGCTCAGCAGGGGTCAGGTTACTCCCTGCGGCGGGGAGCAGAGAAGAAACAGATGTAGGCTCGAGACTGTAGACTTGTAGACAGTAGACTGAGATGCGGAGATGTAGAAGAAACAGATGTAGGCTTCTCCCCACACCATTGTGACATCTCATCTTGAGGGTGGCTTAGAGAGGAATAGACAGTAGTTTGCCAGTAGGAAGCCCATCTGCCCTCTCAGCCACTGAGAGAAGGAGAATTGAAGAGAAAAACAAGGGGAGTTAAGACACTCATCAAAAAAAAAACTCTCCATAACTATTACAAACTCGAACTTTTTTTAACCCGAATTAAATTTCCAAATTAATCAATGGATGGATCTAACCTGCAGGATTTAAAGACAAATTGTATGGAAAGTATAACTCGCGCCTGGTCCAGCTGCCCATATGCAAAGGTACAGGTAATAAATGATTGCAGTATCACTATAATTAAAGGCACTCAGTGTCTGGCTTTAATGCAGCAGTGTCTGGCTCATACAAGAGCATTTCTTGTACAGTATTTGAACAGCAGTTTCTCCTGTGGCTCACAGGTTACCATTTTAATGTTCAATGACTCTCTGCCCACACGTCTGATTTTCCATGTGGTCTGACAGTACCTTCTTTGCACTTGTGCACACATTGGGCTCTATTTTAGATCATCCAAAATAGCGTCACTGGCAGTCTGAGTTATTGTGCATTGCGCTGGAGTACATACATGGGGTTTCATCCATCTTTGCACTAACTCATCAGTCCCGCTCCAGAGACTTGAGCACAAAAATCTAGGCTGACACTCCAGTGCAGGGCTGAGGGAGTGCTGCACTGTCGGAGGTGCCGTCTTTCGGAGGAGACGATAAAAAGAGGCCCCGTCTGCTCTCTCAGGTGGACGTAAAAGATCCCGTGGCGCTATTTCAAAGAAGAGCAGGGGAGTTATCCTCGGTGTCCTGGCCCTCAATCAACATCATTAATAAACAGATTATCTGGTCATTATCACATTGCTCTTTGTGGGAGCTTGCTGTGCCCAAATTGGCTGCCGTGTTTCCTACCTTACAACAGTGACTACACTTCAAAAAGTACTTCATTGGCTGTAAAAAGCTTTGGGATGTCTGGTGGTCGTGAAAGGCGCTATAGAAATGCAAGTCTTTCTTTCTTACATCATTTCCAGTATTAAGACTGAAATTCCTGTGCACTGAAATCCAAAGGTGCCACTTTACCTCAAAGCATAAAGTAGAGTATTGGTACTTCTAGGGGGTATTTGTTCCTTTGCCGTAAGCATTTGAAGACTATTTGACAGAACCCGGCGGAGATGATTCCAGATCTAGTTACATCGGAGAAAGAATAATCTCACCCAACAAGTTCAAGATTAAGCTGGTTGGTGACACTGACCTTGGAGACGAAACTGCAAGCTGTCCTATCCTGTAACCGTAACAATAGTGTCATTTCCGGGTCTGTTGTAAACTAATTGATAGAGATGCATTGTTGTGATTAGTCAACATTAGCTTAGATGCATTTAAGGGGAAGGTAGATAAACACATGAGGGAGGGAGGAATAGAAGGTTATGATGATAGGCTGAGATGAAGGCGGGTGGGAGGAGGCTCGTGTGGAGCATAAACATCGGCATGGACCAGATGGGCCGAATGGCCTGTTTCTGTGCTGCGCATTCTATGTGATCCTATGGCCCAAAAATTAGTGCCGCTACGCGAGAGTACGCACTGCGTACTCTCGCGTATTCTGTCTCCAATTGCTGGTTTTCTACATGCACTGCGCATGCGCTGAAAACCGGCACTTGGTGAATGGAAAAGGGGGCGGTTCCTAGCTGAACCGCGTGCGCGCGACAGGCTGCGCGCATGCAGTGCACTTAGTGGTTTCAACGCGCAGGTAAGTACGGAAGATTTTACACATAAAAAAAGGAGGCGTAAGACCCACTTTTAACAAGGTAAGTAGTGAATTAAGTATTATTTTGAATTTTTTTTAACAGGTATATCTTTTTTAGAGACTTTAAAGACAGGTAAGTTTATTTTTATAACTTTTTAAAAGATTTTAAATTTTTTCAAAAATTTAATTTTTTATTTAAAATGGTTAATTTATTTAACTATACTTATTTTATTAATGTGATGGTTTTTTTTAAATTTAATTGAGGTTTAGCTGTTCTTTTGGGGGGGTATAGATTCATAGCTTTCACAGCACTTATGTGAAAGTTATGAATGGAAGATGGTGTGCTGCCATTGGCTCTAACTGAGTCACGTGATCCCACAGCTCGCACGAATTAACTACGCCGGTGGGATACGCAAGCCCAGCACAGCAGCTGTCCAGAACATCAAGTTCGTGCGAGCTGGAACTGAAAAAGCCAACGCGCAGTGAGAGATCGCGGGGAGGCCTTACCCTCGCACGAAGGCTTCCTCACGAATTTTTGGGCCTATGTAACAACTCCATTATTATCGTATCATGTGACTACTAGGATGGTAGTAGGTGAACTAGCTGGTCTTTTTTTCGTCTAGCAATTCCTATGTTGCTAAAAAGCCTTCTCTTCGATCATGCCTTTGACCGCACCCCCCCCCCACCCCCCCACCCCCACTCTCCACTTTCCTCTTTTCCCAGGCTGCTTCTCTCTCATCCACTGTTTTTCCTTCTTAACCTAAAGGATTTTGAGATGTGACGAGCGCCATTGAAATGTGAGTTGTCATAGAATCATATAGAATCATACAGCACAGAAGGAGGCCGCTCAGCCTGCCGTGCCTGTGCCGGCTCTCTGAGAGACCGATCCGATCAGTCCCACTCTCCCTGCTCTTTCCCCCGTGGCCCTGTGAATCTTTTCCTTTTTTAAGCAGAGATCCAATTTCCCTTTTGAAAGTTACTATTGAATCTGCTTCCACCGCCCTTTCATTTCAGGCAGCGCGTTCCAGATCAAAAAAACTCGCAGAGTATAAAAAAAAAAAAATCCCCTCATCTCCCCGCTGGCTTTTTTGGCCAATTATTTTAAACCTGTGTCGTTATAACAAAGCCAGAAAGTTTTTGAAATGAGGAATTGGAAATGCTCGAGTAAATTTAATAACAGATGGAAGATCACGGGCTGCGCGCGCACTGTTTTTTTCCTGATACGCACTCCCGCAGGCGAAGCTCCTTGTCGGGAGTACGCAGTTGGAAAAGTCACCCTTCTGTATCTAGGATGAAGGATTAATTCATAGTCTGTGCAACACTTATTGCACCTCAGCTATAGAGTAAAGCTCCCTCTAACACTGTCCCATCAAACCCTACACACTGGAAAAATGTTAGAGAAGTAAAAGCAGATTTTTTTTCTTTTAATGGGATTAAACATTAAAGGCTCCCACGGCACCTTCCCCGTACAAGCGCAGGAGATGCAACACCTGCCCTTTTACCTCCTCCCTTCCCACTGTCCAGGGCCCCAAACACCCCTTCCAGGTGAAACAGCGATTTACTTGTACTTCTTGCAATCTAGTATACTGTATTCGCTGCTCATGTTGCGGTCTCCTCTACATTGGGGAGACCAAACGCAGATTGGGCGACCGCTTTGCGGAACACCTCCGTTCAGTCCGTAAGGGGGACCCCGAGCTTCCGGTCACCTGTCACCTTAATTCACTGCTCCACTCCCACTCAGACCTCTCTGTCCTCAGCCTCTTACACTGTTCCAATGAAGCTCAACGTAAGCTCAAGGAACAGAACCTCACCTTTCGATTAGGCACTTTACAGCCTTCTGGACTCAACATCGAGTTCAACAATTTCAGACCATAACCTCTGCCCCTATTTTTTCACATGGCAGCTGTTGATGATTCTGCCATTCCCATTTTCCCCTCTTCCAGACTCATCTTTTGTTTCTTTACTTGTCCCATTACCATCTCCTTTTGCCTTGCACCATCATCCCTTTTCTCTCTTAATCTCTCCTGCCTTCCAGCCTATCACAGACCTTCCCTTTTGTTCTTTCCTCCCCTCCCCCCTTTCCCTGCCCCTACACTTGCTTAAAAACCTGTTCCATCTCCAACTTTTTCCAGTTCTGACGAAGGGTCATCGACCTGAAACGTTAACTCTGTTTCTCTCTCCGCAGATGCTGCTCAACCTGCTGAGTATTTCCAGCATTTTCTGGTTTTATTTCAGATTTCCAGCATCCGCAGTGTTTTGCTTTTGTATTAAAAATGAAGAGCCTCGCTTAAAGTTCATTTCATTTGCACGTTAGAAACTCAGTGGAATTTTCCTCCTGTAAGGTGCTGGTACAATAATCTTCTTTAGTCATTGCTATGAAGCGAGGCTTTTGAGATGCCATTTCTGGTCGGAGTCCAACGTCACTGTTTTTTCTTTCACAGCGAAACACCAAAAAGTCATTGAGGTCTCAGGACAAACTCAAAGATCTACCATTCAGTTGACTCCTCGCTAGTTGCCAAAACTGGTATTGGCAAGGCTCCATGTAACACAGAGCACACTGAGGCAGTATGCAGCTGCTGCTGAAAGGAACAGCATCCACTACAGCCACCCTGTGTTTAAATATCCGGCGACCGATAGGATTCCACAATGATTCGATTGGGATGGAAAAAACAAAATCAAGGGCCAAAGCTTCTGCCAGGAGACACGTGTCAACTAGATACATCGTAAAAAAATTGGAAAAAAGCATGGCAGAGGGCTCGGGCTTTGCAGGACCCAGGACAAGCAGCCCGCTTGATTGGCACCCCATCCACCACCTTAAACATTCACTCCCTCCACCACCGGCGTACCGTGGCTGCAGTGTGTACCATCTACAAGATGCACTGCAGCAACTCGCCAAGGCTTCTCCGACAGCACCTCCCAAACCCGCGACCACTTCCACCTAGAAGGACAAGGACATGGGAACACCACCACCTCCAAGTTCCCCTCCAAGTCGCACACACCTTCCTGACTTGGAAATATATCACCGTTCCTTCGTCGTCGCTGGGTCAAAATCCTGGAACTCACTCCCTAACAGCACTGTCGGAGTACCTTCACCACACGGACTGCAGAGGTTCAAGAAGGTGGCTCACCACCACCTTCTCGAGGGCAATTAGGGATGGGCAATAAATGCTGGCCTTGCCAGCGACGCCCACATCCCATAAACGAATTTTTAAAAATCTCATATGGATGAGGATGCTCTTAATCAATGATGATCGGCACTGAGTGAGGAGATTTTGAAGTGAGCCGTTGTAATGTTCCAAGACCTCAGCCAGGCATTTTGTTTTTCAAATAAACACCGCAGGTTAATGGCGTGCATGTGGTTTATAGTTGATTAAATGCGCTCTTGTTACATCGACTGACTGGCAGGAAACAAACTGGTGAATGTGTTAAAGAGGATTTGGTCACTACACCCAGCCTTTCATCTGGCGATGCCTCAGCCAATTAAAACATCCACCTTTCTGCGGAAAGTCTACAAATTCTATTTTAGAAACAAAAGCATGGATTTTATCTTCTCAATGGCCCGCAGAAAAGGAGGGAGGGGAAACTTAAATCCAGCAAGAAACTAAAATGGTACATTCCATTGACCGACCGAGGAGATGTTTTTGAGAAGTAGCGTTTAAAGAGTGGCTTGAATTCTGCAACGTCCTCCAGGTTTATGAAAAAGACAGCTATGTCTATACCTGCAGTGTGACTGGTCCTTTGTTGTAACACTGGACAAACAGGGGGCTATAGGGGGAGAGGAGCTAAACACGATCAAAATCACTAAGGAAGTGGTACTCGGTAAAATAATGGGACTCAAGGCGGATAAATCACCTGGACCTGATGGCTTACATCCTAGAGTCTTGAAGGAAGTGGCGGTAGGGATTGTAGATGCATTGGTAATAATTTTTCAAAACTCCCTGGATTCCGCTAAGGTCCCGGCAGACTGGAAAACTGCTAATGTAACACCCTTATTTAAAAAGGGCAGTAGACAGAAGGCTGGTAACTATAGACCGGTTAGCCTAACATCTGTGGTAGGTAAAATTTTGGAGTCCATTATTAAGGAAACAGTAACAGGACATTTGGATAATCATAATTTAATAGGACAAAGTCAGCATGGTTTTACGAAGGGGAAGTCATGTTTGACAAATTTGCTGGAGTTCTTTGAGGAAGTAACATATAGAGTGGATAAAGGGGAACCAGTGGACGTAGTGTATTTAGACTTCCAAAAGGCATTTGACAAGGTGCCACACAAAAGATTATTGCTTAAGGTAAAAAAATCACGGGATTGGGGGTAATATTCTGGCATGGATAGAGGATTGGCTATCTAACAGAAAGCAAAGAGTTGGGATAAATGGTTCATTCTCAGACTGGCAATCAGTAACTAGTGGTGTTCCACAGGGGTCAGTGCTGGGTCCCCAACTCTTTACAATCTATATTAACGATTTGGAGGAAGGGACCAAGTGTAACATATCAAAATTTGCAGATGATACAAAGATGGGAGGGAAAGTAGTGAGTGAGGAGGACATAAAAAACCTGCAAGGGGACATAGACAGGCTAAGTAAGTGGGCAGAGATTTGGCAGATGGAATACAACACTGGAAAGTGTGAGGTGATGCACTTTGGCAGGAAAAATCCTAGAGCAATTTATTATCTTAATGGCAAGAAACTGGAGAGTACTGAAGTGCAAAGGGATCTGGGGGTCCTGGTGCACGAAACTCAAAAGGTTAGTATGCAGGTGCAGCAAGTGATTAAGAAGGCAAATGGAATGTTGGCTTTCATTGCTAGGGGGATAGAATATAAAAATAGGGAGGTATTGCTTCAGTTGTACAAGGTATTGGTGAGACCGCACCTGGAATACTGCATACAGTTTTGGTGTCCTTACTTAAGGAAAGACATCCTTGCTCTCGAGGCAGTGCAAAAAAGGTTCACTCGGTTAATCCCGGGGATGAGGGGGTGGTCATATGAGGAGAGGTTGGGTAGATTGGGACTCTACTCATTGGAGTTCAGAAGAATGAGAGGCGATCTTATTGAAACATATAAGATTGTGAAGGGGTTGGATCGGGTGGATGCGGGGAGGATGTTCCCGATGACGGGTGAGACTAGAACTAGGGGACATAGTCTTAGAATAAGGGGCTGCTCTTTCAAAACTGAGATGAGGAGGAACTACTTCACTCAGAGGGTGGTAGGTCCATGGAATATGCTGCCACAAAAAGCTGTAGAAGCTACATCATTAAATAAATTTAAAACAGAAATAGACAGTTTCCTAGAAGTAAAGGGCATTAAGGGTTACGGGGAGCGGGCAGGAATTTGGACATGAGTCTAGGTTCGGATCGGTCATGGCCCTGTGGGTAGTGGAGCGGGCCCAGGGACTGTGTAGCCTGATTCTGCTCCTATTTCGTGTGTGCAATTCTGTTAGATGCAGGAGATGGTTCTGTGATAGTAGATAGTAGATTGGCGGTTAGGATCAGATCAGCCATGATCTTATTGAATGGCGGAGCAGGCTCGAGGGGCCGATTGGCCTACTCCTGCTCCTATTTCTTATGTTCTTATGTTCTTATGTAAGTTGATAGACATGCCATGCCGCAGAAGCTAACCAAACTCAATGATCTAGTACAACAGAGGAATTGGACTGTCATAGCCATACATACTGTATTGTATCATGGGCATGGCCCTTGACGTAAGAAAACTACTAGGCACTTGGTCTAAGCGTTAAGCAAAGCTTTAATCAACTGTTTTCCAACATGGAGGTCTAGTTGTGTCCTTCACTAGTTCCTGTTGAGGAATGTCCTAAGCAAGCTGGGCCCATGCCCGAGTATTTATACTCTCCCTGGACAGCGCCACCAGCAGGCCGCCCAGTATTACTTCATACACGAATGACAAGATTCATGTCAGCCCTTATTATAAAAACAACACTTATCCAGCACATTCAGTGTTGCAAAACATCGAAAGTTGCTTCACAGTTGGGTTCAGACCTGAGCGGAAATAGGAGGGAAATTTAGGAGAGTTGGCTGAATGCTGTGGTTGAAGAGGTAAGTTTTAAGGAGGGTTTTTGAAGGTGCAACCAAGTGGAAAGACTTAGAGAGAGACTGAGGGCGAGGTGACTGAAGAGCTTCCTGCCAACAGTAGGGATGCCCAGCAGGCCTGAGCTGGAGAGGCGGAGGATGCAAGAAGAGACACAGGGGGCAGGAGGTTGGAGAGATAAGATGGAGCAAGACTGTGGAGGGAGTTGAATTTGAGGAGAAGGATTTTGAAGTCAATGCGCTGAGGGATGGGAAGCCAAAGGACAGAGTGAGATGTGAATGAGACTTCGTGCCCTAGCAACGGCCCCTTGTCATGTCTAGTTTTATGTTTCTGCTTGGACTTTATTCACGTTGAAAGAAAAGTTGACCTAAGCAATATGAACATTAACGTTCGACTAATTCTGCAATGTCAACAAGTTATCTTCACTGGCCTTGCCTGGCGCATTTCATGTTTGAAGGACTGTGTAAAATGCCACGTGGGTATCTGCCACAGTAAGTTCATCTGTTGAGACTCTTCAATGTCCAGTAAAGTCTTTCTTTGGCTTCCCCGACCCCTTGTCATCTGTGGGCTTTTAAAAAGAAGTACATACAAAGCACTCAGTGCTACAACCCGAACAAAAAACCAAGAAGACCTGGTCTTGCGTTACTGCAACAGTTCTGTTATTTAATAGTTTAAAGTGGACTGATTCTAGTAATTGGTAGGGTGATGAGGAAAAATAGAGAGGGAGGAGAACCCCACCCACAAATAAACCTTACTCTCTCATCAGGTTCTTAACTTTGTACATATGTAGGAAGGAGGGGGGGGGGAGGTGGGGCTCTACCTGATACACTTGGCAGAAGGACTCAAATGGTGAATGGTACAGATACAGTATTCAGCACTGAATGTGTGCACTCAGATCCATCAGAATTGCCAGTCTGGAATAGCAAGAATTGAAGGGCCACTGACTAAGTAATTTGCTCCTTTACCATTCCATTGTCTTAACAACAACAACAACTTGTATTTATATAGCACCTTTAACGTAGTAAAACATCCCAAAGTGCTTCACAGCTGCAATATAAAACAATATTTGACACCGAGCCACATAAAGGAGAAATTAGGGCAAATGACCGAAAGCTTGGTCAAAGAGGTCGGTTTTAAGGAGCGTCTTAAAGGAGGAAAGAGAGGCGGAGGGGTTTAGGGAGGGAATTCTAGAGCTTAGGGCCTTGGCAGCTGAAGGCACGGCCGCCAATGGTTGAGCGATTAGAATCCGGGATGCTCAAGAGGCCAGAATTAGAGGAGCGCAGATATCTCGGGGGGGTTGTGGGGCTGGAGGAGATTAGAGAGATAGGGAGGGGCGAGGCCATGGAGGGATTGGAAAACAAGGATGAGAATTTTAAAATCGAGGCGCTGCTTAACCGGGAGCCAATGTAGGTCGGCGAGCACGGTGGGGGGGGGGGGGGGGTGATGTAACCAACGAAATAGAAACTTTCGAAACATTTTAGCTTAATTGGAAGGGAAGAGGCTGGGATTATTAAATCCTGTTTTACCCCTTTCATCTTCTGAGAGAGAGAGAAAAAAAAAACCCGGCCAGGTTTTGTCGCTAACTGAAAGCAGCTGGCAGTCCGCACATGTCGTTAACAGTTTAAAGCAGAAACGCAAGCGAGGCTCCGTGACCCGAATTTGCAACATCATTGATAGGGTTTCCGCCGAGGGCTCGCCTTGTTAAACAAGAGGCGCAGCTGCTCAGAATGCACCCGCAGCTGAATTTGGCTCGTTTTCTTTGTTGCCCTTTGACACCAGCAGTGAAAAGGTAGCACTGAGTCGCGGCGTGAGCTCTGTTTAGCAATTCTTCAGGAAGCGACAGTTTGTCCATTATGCAGCCTTGAATGGCTGTTCGGAACGACGAGGGGGGTTTCTAATAGAGCAGATAAGGAGATACTGTTTCCACTGGCGAGGGAATCGGTAACCAGAGGACACAGGTTTCGGATAATTGGCAAAAGAACCGGGGTGGGGGGAGGGGAGGGGAATGAGGAGAACTTATTTTACGCAGCGAGTTGTTATGATCTGGAAGCTGCCTGAATGGGTGGTGGAAGCAGATTCAAAAACAACTTGTATTTATATAGCGCCTTTAACGTAGTAAAACATCCCAAGGCGCTGCACAGAGTATTATAAGACAAAAAAATTTGACACCGATCCACATAAGGATAAATTAGGGCAGGTGACCAAAAGCTTGGTCAAAGAGGTAGGTTTTAAGGAGCGTCTTAAAGGAGGAGAGAGAGGTAGCGAGGCGGAGAGGTTTAGGCAGGGAATTCCAGAGCTTAGGGCCGAGGCAACAGAACATAAGAAATAAGAGCAGAAATAGGCCATTCGGCCCCTCGAGCCTGCCCCGCCATTCAATAAGATCATGGCTGATCTGATCTTGGCCTCAACTCCACTTTCCCGCCCGCTCCCCATAACCCTTGACTCCCTGTAGCTCAAAAATCTGTCTATCTCCGCCTTGAATATATTCAATGACTCCAGCCTCCACAGCTCTCTGGGGTAGAGAATTCCAAAGATTCACAACCCTCTGAGAGAAGAAATTCCTCCTCATCTCCGTTTTAAAAGGGTGCCCCCTTATCCTGAAACTATGCCCCCTAGTTCTAGATTGCCCCACGAGGGGAAACATCCTCTCAGCATCTACCCTGTCGAGCCCCCTCAGAATCTTATATGTTTCAATAAGATCACCTCTTATTCTTCTAAACTCCAATGAATATAGGCCCAACCTGCTCAATCTTTCTTCATAAGACAACCGGCACGGCCACCAAAGGTTGAGCGATTATAATCAGGGATGCTTAAGAGGGCAGAATTAGAGGAGCGCAGATATCCTGGGGGGGGTTGTGGGGCTGAAGGAGATTATAGAGACAGGAAGGGGCGAGGCCATGGAGGGATTTGAAAACAAGGATGAGAATTTTGAAATCGAGGCGCTGCTTAACCGGGAACCATTGTAGGTCAGTAACTTTCAAAAGGGAATTGGATAAATACTTGACAAGGAAAAATTTACAAGGCTATGGCGAAAGAGCAGGGAGAGTGGGCGTAATTGGTAGCTCTTTCAGAGAGCCTGCACAGGCACGAATGGGCTCCTTCTGTGCTGTAGGACTCTGTGATTAAATGGTGTGCTAGAACTCGCTCTCCTATTTCTCATGCATCATTTGAAATTTAAAATTGTCAAGCTAAATTGAGTTTGCGTAATCGAACCATCACTGCCATTAATACAGTAGGAAGTGTCAGGACATTGTCTGATTATAAGACATAAAATCCTACAGCACAGATGGAGGCCATTCGGCCCATTGTGCCTGTGCTGGCTCGCTGCGTAAAAAAAGTTTCTCCTCATCTCCCCTCTGGTTCTTTTGCCAATTATGTTAAATCTGTGTCCTCTGGTTACCGACCCTCCTGCCACTGGAAACAGTTTCTCCTTATTTTACATAGGATTACATAGGATATATGGCTCAGAAACAGGCCATTCGGCCCAACCAGTCCATAGAAACATAGAAAAATAGGAGCAGGAGTAGGCCATTCGACCCTTCGAGCCTGCTCCGCCATTCAATATGATCATGGCTGATCCTCTATCTCAATACCATATTCCCCCTCTCTCCCCATACCCCTTGATGCCTTTTGTGTCGAGAAATCTATCTATCCCCTTCTTAAATATATTCAGTGACTTGGCCTCCACAGCCTTCTGTGGTAGAGAATTCCACAGGTTCACCACCCTCTGAGTGAAGAAATTTCTCCTCATCTCAGTCCTAAATGTCCTACCCCGTATCCTGAGACTGTGACCCCTCGTTCTAGACCCCCCCCAGCCAGGGGAAACATCCTCCCTGCATCCAGTCTGTCTAGCCCTGTCAGAATTTTTTACGTTTCAATGAGATCCCCTCTCAATCTTCTAAACTCTAGTGAATACAGGCCTAGTCGACCCAATCTCTCCTCATATGACAGTCCTGCCATCCCAGGAATCAGTCTGGCGAACCTTCGCTGCACTCCCTCTATAGCAAGTATATCCTTTCTTAGGTAAGGATATATGCTTTTATGCGTTTATGCTCCACTCGAGCCTCCTCCCATCTTTCCTCATCTAAATCTATCAGCATAACCCTCTATTCCTTTTCCCTCATATGCTTGTCTAGCCTCCCCTTAAATGCATCTATACTATTTGCTTCAACCACTCCCTGTGGTAGCGAGTTCCACATTCTCACCACTCTTTGGGTAAAGAAGTTTCTCTGAATTCCCTATTGGATTTCTTGGTGACTATCTTATATTGATGGCCTCTAGTTATGCTCTTCCCCACAAGTGGAAACATTCTCTCTGTATCCACTTTATCAAAACCTTTCATAATTTTAAAGACCTCTATTAGGTCACCCCTCAGCCTTCTCTTTTCAAGAGAAAAGCGATCCAACCTGTTCATCCTATCCTGATATGTATACCCTCGCATTTCTGTTATCATCCTTGTAAATCTTCTCTGCACCCTCTCCAGAGCCTCTATATCCTTTTTATAATATGGCGACCAGAATTGTACGCAGTACTCCATGTGTGGTCTAACCAAGGTTCGATACAGGTTTAGCATAACTTCCCTACTTTTCAATTCTATCCCTCTAGAAATAAACCCTAGTGCTTGGTTTGCTTTTTCTATGGCCTGTGTCGCAACTTTTAGTGGTTTGTGTATTTGTACTCTAAGATCCCTTTGTTCCTCTACCCCACCTAAACTCGCACCCTCTAAGTGATAAGTGACCTCCCTATTCTTCCTACCAAAAAGTAATACCTCACATTTATCTGTGTTGAACTTCATTTGCCAACTTTATGCCCATTCTGCAAGTTTATTAATGTCCTCCTGTAACTTGTTGCAGTCCTCCTCAGTATTGACTATCCCCAATATTTACTCTATCAACACCCTTCATAATTTTGGACACTTCTATTAAACCTCTCCTTAACCTTTTCTGCTCGAAGGAGAACAGTCCCAGCTTCTCTAGTCTCTCCACGTAACCGAAGTTATATTGCTCTCAGGAACACTACTGGTTGATGAACACTACCTTAAAACCTGCGAGTGACTGTACGGACTTAAAATTGGTGTAATGAGACAAGTACATTTTGAAAGTGAGGTGTCACGGGGCGGTGATGTCTGCGATGGCCACTTTACATCATTATAGGTTGGATAGTGCTTTCACAACAGTGTGAGGCAGCTAGTTTAAACAAAGTTAGGGTAAACTACAATTATAACAAAGAGCCTTCATTAGTGAGATTGGCCCATGACGTGAGGCCTTCACTAAAGAATGTAAACACATTAAATGGTGGATTCACATTACAAGGGAAGTGTCGATGAAAAGTGGGATTGGCTTCACACAACTTGCATTTATATAGCGCCTTTAACATCCCAAGGCGCTTCATGGGAACGATTATCTAACAAAATTTGACACCGAGCCGCATAAGGAGATATCAGGACAGAGGCCCAAAAGCTTGGTCAAAGAGGTAGGTTTTAAGGAGCGTCTTAAAGGAGGAAAGAGAGGTAGAGAGGCGGAGAGGTTTAGGGAGGGAATTCCAGAGCTTAGGGCCCAGGCAGCTGAAGGCACGGCCGCCAATGGTGGAGCGATTAAAATCAGGGGATGCTCAAGAGACCAGAATTGGAGGAGCGCAGAGATCTCGGGGGGTTGTGGGGCTGAAGGAGATTACAGAGATAGGAAGGGGCGAGTCCATGGAGGGATTTGAAAACAAGGATGAGATTTTTAAAATCAAGGCTTTGCCGGACTGGGACCCGATGTAGGTCAGCGAGCACAGGGATGATGGGTGAACGGGACTTGATGCGAGTTAGGATACAGGCAGCTGAGTTTTGGATGAGCTCAAGGTTATGTAGGATGGAAGAAGGCAGGGGAGCCAGGAGAGCATTAGAATAGTCGGGTCTAGAGGTAACACAGGCACGGATGAGGGTTTCAACAGCAGATGAGCTAAGGCAGGGTCAGAGCCGGGCGATGTTACAGAGCTGGAATTAGTGATGGAGCGGATATGTGGTCAGAAGCGCACCAGCACTAAATCTGTGGGAGGTCATTTTTCCCCTTCACTGATTGGGCAGTAAATCGGTGGAGCGGATCGCCCATCACTAACAGAGCCTGTCCGGTGAGTTAAATAGAAATGAAAATGAAGCGGCTTCTATAATGGGCGGGCAATCTACTCATAGGAACAGGCGTAGGCCGATCTATCTCAGTGTAGACACTGTTATAATGTAGGAAATCCAGCAGCCAATTTGTGCACAGCAAGCTCCCACAAACAGCAATGTGATACTGACCAGATATTGGCCCAGAAATTAAACAGTGAGTGTTCACGCGGGGGTAAGGCTTCCCCGCGATATCTCACTCCGCGCCTACCTTTTTCCTCCGGGCCCACACGAACTTTAGTTTCAAGGCCAGTCCCACATGCAGCTGTGCAGTGCTTGCGTGACCCAGAGACGCAATTAGTTCGTGTGAGCTCTGGGATCACGTGATTCAGTTAGAGCCAATGGCAGCACACCATCTTTCATTCATAGTTTTAACAGCAAGGGCTGTCAAAGCTATGAATCCTACACACCCTCAAAAGGACAGCTAAACCTCAATTAAATTTTTAAAAAAAGCCATCACATTAATAAAATAAGTATAGTTAAATAAATTAACCACTTTAAACAAAAAATTAAATTTTTGAAAAAATTTAAAATCTTTTTAAAAGTTATAAAAATAAACTTACCTTTCTTTAAAGTCTCTAAAAAAGATAAACCTGTTGAAAAAAATTAAAATACTTAATTAACTACTTACCTTGTTAAAAGAGGGTCTTACGCCTCCTTTCTTCATGTGTAAAATCTTCCATGCTTACCTGCGCGTTCAAAGCTGCAAAAATAACTAAGTGCACTGCGTGCGCGCAGCCTGTAGCACGCACGCGGTTCACTTAGGAACCGCCCCCTTTTGAATTCACGAAGTGCCGGTTTCCCGCGCATGCGCAGTGCATGCAGGAAACCGGCAATTGGAGACCTAAAACGCGAGAGTACACAGTGCGTACTCTCGCGTATTAGGTCTAATTTTCGGGCCAATCTGTTTTAGTGATAAATATTGGCCTGGACACCGGGGAGAACTCCCCTGCTCTTCTTCGAATTAGTGCCATGGGATCTTTTATGTCCACCTGAGAGGGGAGACGGGGCCTCGGTTCAATTTAAAGCTAGGCTGACACTCCCAGTGCAGTGCTGAGGGAGTGCTGCACTGTCGGAGGTGCCGTCTTTCGGATGAGACATTAAACCGAGGCCCCGTCCGCTCTCTCAGGTGGACGTAAAAGATCCCATGGCACTCCCTCAGTACTGCACTGGAGTGTCAGCCTAGATTTATGTGCCTCAAGTCTCTGGAGTGGGGACTTGAACCCACAACCTTCTGACTCAGAGGCGAGAAGTGCTACCCACTGAACCACAGCTCCACTTTCCCACCTTGTCCCAATATCCCTGGATTCCCTTAGACCCTTAAGTGCAAAATAGTTTCCCGTCAGTGACCTTTAACCTTGATCATCAGCAAAGATTTACGGGTTGGAGTAGGGAGAAGGGGAGCTCACTGCTGCAAGTGCTGAGGTTTTTTACAGCAAACTAGAAGAGGGAAACATGAATTTGCGGGAACCACCAATTCAGAAGCAGACATCTGGGGAGTTTTTTTTGCAAGCAATTAACATAATTCAAAAGGGTCGGTTTAAATGCAAGACAGAAGTCCCTATGTGTTAATGCTCAGATATGAGCCTACTGTGCAGACATTAACCAGTTCCCCCTCCCCTCCCCGGAGTTCAATAATATTAAAGATGGTGTTTGGAAAATATCGGCTGACTATATAATCATTTGTAGCAAGTTCAAAAATTGAATCTCTCTCTCATATATATATTAAACAGATATACAAGCCTGCTTTGAAAACGACTAAAATGTAAAACAAAATTACTGTTTGTAATAGCAACCGTCAATATTTTTAAATTGTAATTCAATGTAGCTCACACGGGCTGCAGTTACGAATATTAAGAACACCCCACACACACCTTCAAAATTACAGGTATTACTAAGCCTGAAGGGGTAAATTACAGTAAATTGAAACCTCAACATGTGCTGAATTATAATATTTTGGGTTTCTTCATCATTCTCCAAATTCTCTCCAATCTGTGCCACTTTGAGCTCAGCGAGGGCTTCCTGTCAAAGCATGAGTCATGTGTGTGAGGGTTCAGTGTGAGTGTTCAGAGTGAGTGTTCAGAGTGAGTGTTCAGAGTGAGTGTTCAGAGTGAGTGTTCAGTGCGAGGGTTCAGAGTGAGTGTTCAGTGCGAGGGTTCAGTGCGAGGGTTCAGTGCGAGGGTTCAGTGCGAGGGTTCAGTGCGAGGGTTCAGTGCGAGGGTTCAGCGCGAGGGTTCAGCGCGAGGGTTCAGCGCGAGGGTTCAGCGCGAGTGTTCAGCGTGAGTGTTCAGCGTGAGGGCTCAGTGTGAGGTGTCAGCTGTGGCTCAGTTGGTAGCACCCTCACCTCTGAGTCAGAAGGTTGTGGGTTCAAGTCCCACTCAGAGACTTGAGCACAAAAATCAAGGCTGACACTCCCAGTGCAGTGCTGAGGGAGTGCTGCACTGTCGGAGGTGCCGTCTTTCGGATGAGATGTTAAACCGAGGCCCCATCTGCCTCTCTCAGGTGGATGTAAAAGATCCCATGGCCACTATTTCGAAGAAGAGCAGGGGAGTTCTCCCCGGTGTCCTGGCCAATATTTATCCCTCAATCAACATCACTAAAACAGATTATCTGATCATTATCACATTGCTGTTTGTGGGAGCTTGCTGTGTACAAATTGGCTGCCGTGTTTCCTACGTTACAACAGTGACTGCACTTCAAGAAGTACTTCATTGGCTGTAAAGCGCTTTAGGACATCCGGTGGTTGTGAAAGGCGCTATATAAATGCAAGTCTTTTTTTTTTTCCTTCTTTCGTGTTTGTGCGATAATGAAGTTTTATAATACTGATGCGTCCATACAATCTGCAAAATCCACTTTAAAATGATGCTGAGTTTGGATTTACAAACACAGACTGATGTTGAAGAAGAAATAAAATCCAACAGCATCTCCTCTCCTCCAGAACACAAGACAGTCAGAGAGGTCAAGAGACCCTCACCTCTGATCAAAACCCTCCAACCCGGGTAACTAGTGAGAAAAATTAATGTAAAATCAGTTCAGACAATCCAACAAATGACAATCCAAAATTGTAGCTGAACCAAACAAGGTGTTCATTCTCTACAATCTTTTTTTCAGCTCCTCTCGCCTCCTTGTTGACTGATATAATTACGAGTTTGGTTTTTTTTGAAAGGAAGATTGAGATAGTTGACTGAGGAAAGAAAGAACTTGCATTTTATGTCGAGCCTTTCATGACCTCAAGAAGTCCCAAAGCCCCTCACAGCCAATCATGTACCTTTTTAAGGGTAGTCACTGTTGTAAAGTAGGAAAAGGCAGCAGCCAATTTGTGCACAGCAAGGTCCCTCAGAGATTAGATAAATGTCCAAACTATGTTAGTGATATTGGTTGAGGGATAAATGTTGGTCATGGCACCTCCCCTGCTCTTCTTCATGAGATCCTTTGTGTTCGGCTGAGAGGCCAGTTGGGGCCTCAGTTCAATGTCTCAATTGAAGACGCACCTCCCGGCAGTGCAGCACTGAAGATTATGTGCTCCCGAGTTTCTGGGGTAGAAAGTTGACTTCAATGTTTGAGTGTGAAAGTTCCACACCAAAGGATGAGCCCAGTTAACCTATGGTCTGTCAGAGTGTCATTCATTCTGCAGAGTGCAGCAGTATATGAGTAGCACTGAGAAGGAAGAGAAGTCTGTGTCAGAGAGAGGTTTGGAAAACCACAGGAGAAAATGTAAAGCCTGTTCTGACAGATGTTACAGGATTTGTTAACTCCCAAGTCTAAATCAATCAACATGGACATACACATACACATTGACAGCACACCCATGCAGGGCTTATTCATCTTCTAACTTCTTCAGAAATACATAAACAAAGTATAACAAGAAATAAGGAGTTAGAGTTCTAAAGTGTCTCCAGTTCGAGGCAAGGCTAAAAGGGTATAGAAAGAAGGAAAGACTTGCATTTCTATAGCGCCTTTCACGACCACTGGATGTCCCAAAGCGCTTTACAGCCAATGAAGTACTTTTTGAAGTGTAGTCACTGTCGCAATGTAGGAAACGCGGCAGCCAATTTGCGCACAGCAAGCTCCCACAAACAGCAATGCGGTAATGACCAGGTAATCTGTTTTAGTGATGTTGGTTGAGGGATAAATATTGGCCAGGACACCGGGGATAACTCCCCTGCTCTTCTTCGAAATAGTGCCATGGGATCTTTTACATCCACCTGAGAGCAGACGGGGCCTCGGTTTTAACGTCTCATCTGAAAGACAGTTGTCAGTAAAATGTCTGCACTTTAGGGTTGGAGTGCCCGTGGTATTAGGTGAAGTCAATGATGTGTGGAGTTACCTGAGAAAACGCGAATCACGAGGTTTTCATCACCACTGAAAAGTCGCAGAGAGTTTTCTTTAGTGGTGTTTGTGCAAGAGCAACACAAATGGCAACCCTCCGTCCCTGATTGCGGGTCTATGGAAAAATGTATCTTGCTAAATTAAAACAGCCACACCAAAGTTGCAGCGCAAAAAGTTCACAATGCAACAGATATTATGGGATAGAAATTCACCTTGGGCGGCAGGACAACAACAGGCGGTATCGCATTGACCGCCTGCTATACGCCCCGCCTGTTACACCATTGAAACTGAACAAGAACATAAGAATTAGGAGCAGGAGTCGGCCATTCGGCCCCTCGAGCCTGCTCCGCCATTCAATAAGATCATGGCTGATCTTCTACCTCATCTCCACTTTCCCGCCCGATCCCCATATCCCTTGATTCCCTTGATATCTAAAAATCTATCGATCTCTGTCTTGAATATACTCAACGACTGAGCCTCCACAGCCCTCTGGGGTAGGGAATTCCAAAGATTCACCACCCTCTGAGTGAAGAAATTTCTCATCTCAGTCCTACATGGCCGACCCCTTATTCTGAGACTGTGACCCCTGGTTTCTAGACTCCCCAGCCAGGGGAAACATCCTCCCTGCATCTACCCTGTCAAGCCCTGTAAGAATTTTGTGTTTCAATGAGATCGCCTCTCATTCTTCTAAACTCCAGAGAATATAGGCCGAGTCTACTCAATCTCTCCTCATAGGACAATCCCCTCATCCCAGGAATCAGTCTGGTGAACCTTCATTGCACTCCCTCTATGGCAAGTATATCCTTCCTTAGGTAAGGAGACCGAAACTGTAAACAATACTCCAGGTGTGGTCTCACCAACGCCCTATATAATTGCATCTTTACTCTTATACTCAAATCTCTTGTAATAAAGGCAAACATACCATTTGCTTTCTTAATTGCTTGCTGTACCTGCATGTTAACTTTCAGTGATTCATGTACAAGGACACCCAGGTCCCTCTGAACACCAGCATTTCCCAATCTCTTACCATTTAAAAAATACTCTGCTTTTCTATTTTTCCTATCAAAGTGGATAACTTCACATTTCTCCACATTATATTCCATTTCCCACTCACTTAGCCTGTCTATATCCCCTTGAAGCCTCTTTGCATCCTCCTCACAACTTACATTCCCACCCAGCTTTGTATCATCAGCAAACTTGGATATATTACATTTGGTCCCCTCATCCAAATCATTGATATAGATTGTGAATAGCTGAGGTCCAAGCACTGATCCTTGCAGTACACCACTAGTTACAGCCTGCCAACCCGAAAATGACCCGTTTATTCCTACTCTCTGTTGTCTGTCCATTAACCAATCCTCAATCCATGCTTGTATATTACCCACAATCCCATGAGCCCTAATTTTGTTTAATAACCTCATGTGTGACACCTTATCGAATGCCTTCTGAAAATCCAAATGCACCACATCCACTGGCTCCCCCTTATCTATTCTGTTAGTTACAACCTCAAAAAACCCTAACAGATTCGTCAAACATGATTTCCCTTTCATAAATCCGTGTTGACTCTGCCCAATCCTATTATTATTTTCTAAGTGCCCTGTTACCACGTCCTTAATAATAGATTCTAGCATTTCTCCTACTACTGATGTCAGGCTAACTGGTCTGTAGTTCCCCGTTTTCTCTCTCCCTCCTTTCTTAAATAGTGGGGTTACATTTGCTACCGTCCAATCCGTGAGAACCGTTCTAGAATCAATGGAATTTTGGAAGATGACAACCAATGCATCCATTATCTCTATAGCCACCTCTTTCAAAACCCTAGGATGTAGGCCATCAGGTCCAGGGGATTTATCGGCTTTCAGTCCCTTTAATTTCTCCAGTACTATTTTTTTACGAATACTAATTTCTTTCAGTTCCTCATTCTCGCTCGACCCTTGGTTCTCCACTATTTCCGGGTGTTTTTTTTGCGTCTTCTTCCGTGAAGACAGACACAAAGTATTTGTTTAAGCTCTCAGCCATTTCCTTATTCCCCCTTATAATTTCTCCTGTCTCAGCCTGTAAGGGACCCACATTTACTTTCGCTAATCTTTTCCTTTTTACATACCAATGGAAGCTTTTACAGTGTGTTTTTATGTTTCTCGCTAGTTTACTCTCATATTCTATTTTCCCTTTCTTTATCAATTTCTTGGTCCTCCTTTTCTGAATTCTAAAATCCTCCCAATCCTCAGACTTACCGTTCTTTTTGGCAGCATTATAAGCCTCTTCCTTTGATCTAATACTATCTTTAACTTCTCTTGTTAGCCACGGGTGGACCACTTTTCCTGTGGGGTTTTTGTGCCTTAAAGGAATGTATATTTGTTGTAAATTATGTATTCATTCTTTAAATGCTAGCCATTGCTTGTCAACCGTCATACCTTTTAATGTAGTTTCCCAACCTACCTTAGCCAACTCGCCCCTCATACCTACGTAGAATATCAGGCGGGGACATATAACGAGCAGCCGATGCAATACCCCCTCCCGAATTGTGGTGCCGTTCAAGACAAATATCTACCCCTGTATCTTCCCGTAGCCCAATCTTTCCTGGCTGCTGCTATGGCAGTTTTTTTTCTTTCTGTGCAAAGTTCGTTCCTGAAAGGGCGATGGTGGCTTGTGTTCAACACGTATTATGCAGCCCTTATCGTCTTGGCTTTCCAGCTACATTCTAAGACTGTACATCACTCATACCTTGGACAACAGCAGAACTGGAAGAGATTATGGCTGCTCGGGGACCGAGCCGGGAGATGATGTTGGAGAGGGGAAGATGAGGAAGATATCTTATGACTAAACCTAACATGGGTAGGTGTAGAGCTGTTAATGGTCTGATCTGCATTGCCCTCCCAGCTAAAGATTAGTTATGTAGGCTGGGCAGGTCTAACTAATGCTCCTAACTGGAACTTATCATGCAGTCTTGGCAATGCAGCTCTCCCAGATAAACATGGTCATGCAGTCTGGACTATCCTTCTCTCCAATTAATACCGGTCCCATGGAAATTATGGGATTTGCGGCTGGTATAAAATGGAGAACATATCATAATAGAGGAACACAGAATTAAAGTTTTGTTTTTACATTTAGTGGCCTTTCAAGTTGTTTATAAACTACAGACATTAATTCTAATGTTGAGAGGATTGATGTGGCACTGTCGTCAGCATCATGCGATGTTCCTGAATTCAAGGGCACCTTAAATACTCAGAAAGTGTCATATCATTCCAGAATAAGCAGAGCCTCGCACCAGTGACTGAGTTCTAGATGACCTTCCACTTGTACGAAAGGCAGGCGTGACTGTCTGGCACCAAAAAAAGCCTCAACGTCCACCACCAGTGAAAGACACTTCTCTTGTTCCTGTCAGCATTATTACATTGAATTTACAGCACAGAAACAGGCCATTCGGCCCAACCAGTCTATGCTGGTGTCAAATTTTGTTTGATAACGCTCCTGTGACCAATGTTCCCACTAATTTGTTTTTGGGGGTGCGCGGCCCCTTTAGCGGGCTGCCAAGGCCCATTCAATTTCTCGCGCTTGTGCGGTTTTTTCAATTATAACGCCGTTGAGCGGCCTGTGCGGGACCTCCAGACCGCTGCGCAGCCGCGCACCCGTGCAGCGTAACAGGAACATTGCTTGTGACGTTTTACTACGTTAAAGGCGCTATATAAATGCAAGTTGTCGTTGTTGTTATGCTCCTCACGAGCCTCCTTCCACTCTATTTACTTCATCTCACCCTATCGACATATCCTTCTATTCCTTCCTCCCTCGTGTACGTACCTGGCCTCCCCTTAAATGCATCTATTATCTACTTGTCAAATGCCCAGGAAATCCATGTGGTTGGCTGACTATGGCAGACAGGTGTATATAGGAAACTCGGTCTCCAGTGAGTGTCAGCTTGACTTGGCTGGCGGCATTCTCACCTCGGAGTCAGAAAGTTGTGGGTTCACCCTCCAAGACGGACTGGAGCAAGCAATCTAAACCGATACTTCGACACAGTACTGAAGGAGCGTTGTATGGTAAGAGATAGGCTGAGCTTCTAATTATCTGCTCAGCGGACACCAAAGACTCATGGCACAATCTGAAGAAGAGCAGGGATATTGTCCAGGCCAGCATACCTCCCTCAACCAACACATGATCTATTTGCTGTTTGTGGGACCTTTCTGCTTGCAGGAGCGACTGGCTAATGGGTTTGGAACTGTTGTTTTTTTTTATTCATTCACGGGATGTGGGCGTCGCTGGCAAAGCCAGTATTTATTGCCTGTCCCTCATTGCCCTCGAGAAGGTGGCGGTGAGCCGCTGCAGTCTGTCTTCTTTGTAGCGGCTTGGTACAACTGAGTGGCTTGCTAGGCCATTTCGGAGGGCAGTTAAGTGTCTGGGTCTAGAGTCACACATAGGCCAGACCGGGTAAGGATGGCAGATTTCCTTCCCTAAAGGACATCAGTGATCCAGGTGAGAATGCCACCAGCCAAGTCAAGCTGACACTCACTGGAGACCGGGTTTCCTATATACACCTGTCAGCCATAGTCAGCCAACCACATAGATTTGTTTAACGACAATCTGGTAGTTTCATGGTCACCATTACTGATACTAGCTTTTTATTCCAGATTATTAATTTAACTGGATTTAAATTCCCCAGCTGCTGTGGTGGGATTTGAACTCATGTCTCCAAGCCTCTGGATTACCAGTCCAGTAACATTCCCACGATTCTACCGTACCCACAATGTGATTGCATCACAATCTTTGATTAATGACCCTAAGTGACATTTTACAGTGTTTATTGTCAGTGACATAAATAGTCATTTTTGTATAATATATAAAACACTTAAAATACTCATGCTCTTGAATATACCAAATAGCCTTTTGTCAAATCTAGTTTGTGGGGGCAGAATGTTATATTACAAAAAACATGATTGGGAAGAATAGCGCAGAAAGCAGAAAGGAGGAGGCCATTCAGCCCCTCGAGCCTGTTCCGCCATTCAGTTAGATCACGGCTGATCTGTATCTTGACTCGATCTACCTGCCTTGGTTCCATATCTCTTAATACCCATACCTAACAAAAATCGATCAATCTCAGTTCTGAAATTTTCAATTGACCCCTAACCTCAACAGCTTTTTGGGGGAGTGAGTTCCAGATTTCCACCACCCTTTATGTGAAGGAATGCTTCCTGACATCACCAGGGGGTCACCGTCTCAGAATAAGGGGTCGGCCATTTAGGACTGAGATGAGGAGAAATTTCTTCACTCGGAGGCTGGTGAATCTTTGGAATTCTCTACCCCAGAGGGCTGTGGAGGCTCAGTCGTTGAGTATATTCAAGATAGAGATCGATAGGTTTTTGAATAATAAGGGGATCAAGGGATATGGGGATAGTGCAGGAAAGTGGAGATGAGGTAGAAGATCAGCCATGATCTTATTGAATGGCGGAGCAGGCTCGAAGGGCCAAATGGCCGACTCCTGCTCCTATTTCTTATGTTCTTATGTACCCCCCTCAACAGCCTAGATCTAATTGCAAGGTTACGCCCTCCTTGTTCCGGACTCTCCCGCCAGAGGAAATAGTTTCTCTCCGTCTACCCTATCAAATCCTTTAATCATGGTAAACGCCTCAATTAGATCACCGAGAAAGGTCTTCAAAGGGTTAATAATGTGATCAATTTTGGGGTCGTTTATAATGGATGACCGGCTAATGCAAATACCTTACAATATAAATTAGTTAAAGCTTGCGGATTTCCATAGAAGATTCTAGTTAATCTCCTGCTGAACCATGAGTTTCCCGAAACTGCAATAAACAGAACAAGGTTACAGATTAGCAACTTATAATGAGAGAACGCTGGTTATCAAGGGAGCTGAAGGTCAGCTGCAATTAAGAAAGTACTGTACGTGATTGACTGTAAGCAAACAGCCAGTGAACCGTTCTACTGGGAATGCATTCAGCCATTTAATAAAGACTGCACTGTAGTGTCAGACACAGAGTCAAGTAGCATCATTTCAAGTCTATTAAACTAGATTACAAGGCACATGGCTACGCTTCAAAAACAAGGCACTGCAGTACACTGTTCCCTTGTTATAAAGCTTCTCATTATCGCACCACCTCTGTGCGTCATCACATAACTCAGTGGCTCCAAGTCCAACTTCGCATTATTATTGGCCTCATCATATTATCACGTTCACTGTCTGGCAGCATAATGGAGGCTGGGAAGAAAAATGGCTGCCATTCCAATATGGCTGCCATAACTAGTGAGTGTAAATAAATATTTAAAAGGAAATGGTATTTATATGGGTTAATGGAACTTCAAGGTAGTTCGTCAGCAGGTCCAGGTGCACCCCAGAATATTTATGGAAGTTTGCAAGGATACTGACGATAACTTTCCAAAATTCCTGACGACAGGAGATGTAGCAAAGGACGAGAAGCTAGTGAACAATACATCAGTGTCCAAAAAAAGGGTAAAGGGATACGTCAAGTAATTATAGACCAATTAGCCTCACATCAGAAGTAGGGGAACTGCTAGAGACTATAATAAGGGATAATACTAATGAGCAATTAAAAATGCATGGGCTAATCAGGAGCAGCCAACATGGATTTGAAAAGGGCAGGTCGTGCATGCTTAGACTAATTTAGTCCATTCTTTGAGGAAATCATGCAGCATATTGGTAGAGAGAATGCAGAGGAGCAGGAGTAGCCCATTCAGCTCTTGAAGCCTTTGCCACCACTCAGTTAGATCCTGGCTGATCAGCCCCTGAACTCCATTTACCTGCCATTGATCCCACATCCCTTGATACCCTTACCTAACAAAAATCTGTCGATCTCACCCTTGAAAATTTCAATTGAGCCCAGCATCCACAGCCTTATGGGGGAGAAAATACAGTTGGACATGATATACTTGGACTCTTGGGGGTAAAAAAGCATTCAATAAAGGGCCACCTAAGAGATTTGTGATGAAGGCCAGTGGTATTAAATATAAAGTTGTAGCAAAGATAGAAGTATGTCTAAAGAATAAAAAGCAGGGAATAGGAGTGAATCACTGCTACCAGTGTTGCTAGTAAGTTGTGTGCCCCAAGGATCTATGTTAGGACCTCTCTTGTTCTCCATACCCATGCATGATTTGGGCGTGGGTAAGCTGGTATTAAAATGTTATAATTATACTAATTAAGGGCAATGGCAACCGGAAAGAATGATTGGAGGAGACCAGGGTGGAAAATCTACCTCATCGTGTCAACTACCCAAAGTAAAACAGTGCTATCAATGCAGAAAACATGTTAGGAACATAGGAACAGGAGTCGGCCATTCAGCCCCTCGAGCCTACTCCGCCATTCAATGAGATCATGGCTGGTCTGCCTTTGGCCCATATCCCTTAATACCTCTGGTTAACAGAAAGCTTTCAATCTCCGATTTAAAATTAACAATTGATCTAGCATCAATTGCCGTTTGTGGAAGAGCGTTCCAAACTTCTACCAAGTCTTATTTATTAATATGCAGTAACGGTATATTATGCTGGTAAGTCAACAAATACTGAAATCCCATGACGGTAAGTCAGAAGCACAACGGTCTCAGGGACTAGCTGGTGTCCCCTCAGGGATCCCAGTTTGAAAAGGTATGCTGAGGAGTGACTGCTACTGTATTCACAAGGTAATAAAACTAGAGAACATTTGTACACATCAGTCTAGATTTTAGCACTCAATCTTTGTCACTGACAATTTGGTTTTCCTTCTGAACTCTAATCTTCCTTGCTTGCACGTATGCTGGCAATAGAGATATTCAAGTCTGCGCTTGTATAACTTGGCATTGAGTTAGTTTAGACTGCTGGAACTTGTGTGTGGCAAAGAGGAGTAAGTGGCAATGAGAGGCAACGGATACAATGCGGAAAGATTTCCTCTGTCACTCTGTGTTTCCTCCTAGTAGTGTCAGCTGTGGCTCAGTGGGTAGCACACTCGCCTCCGCGCCAGAAGGTTGTGGGTTCAAGTCCCACTCCAGAGACTGGAGCACATAAAACTAGGCTGACACTCCAGTGCAGTGCTGAGGGAGCGCCGCACTGTCGGAGGTGCCGTCTTTCAGATGAGACGTTAAACCGAGGCCCCGTCTGCTCTCTCAGGTGGACGGAAAAGATCCCATGGCACTATTTCGAAGAAGAGATGGAGAGTTATCCCCGGTGTCCTGGCCAATATTTCTCCCTCAACCAACATAACAAAAACATATTATCTGGTCATTATCACATTGCTGTTTGTGGGAGCTTGCTGTGCGCAAATTGGCTGCCGTGTTTCCCACATTACAACAGTGATTACACTTCAAAATTACTTCATTGGCTGTAAAGCGCTTTGAGACGTCCAGTGGTCGTGAAAGGTGCGATAGAAATGCAAGTCTTTCTTTCTACTCCAGGGACTTGAGCACAATAAATCTAGGCTGACACTCCAGTGCAGTACTAAGGGAGTGCTGTGTTGTCTTTCGGATGAAATGTTAAACCGAGGCCCCATCTGCTCTCTCAGGTGGATGTAAAAGATCCCGTGGCACTATTTCAAAGAAGAGCAGGGGAGTTCTCCCCGGTGTCCTGGGGCCAATATTTATCCCTCAACCAACATCACTAAAACTGATTATCTGGTCATGATCACATTGCTGTTTTTGGGAGCTTGCTGTGCGCAAATTGGCTGCCGTGTTTTCTACATTACAACAGTGACTACACTTCAAAAGGTATTTCATTGGCTGTAAAGCGCTTTGGGACATCTGGTGGTCATGAAAGGCGCTATATAAATACAAGACTTTCGTTCTACTGCTACGATCCTGGTTGGCATTTCTGAATTTAGTACCTTTTTTCCCTCTGCATCTCCCTCTCTCTCTCTCTCTCTCCATTAGTTACAGGGGTAAACGAATATGGTTAAAAACAACAACTTTTATTTACCATCAAAGTGATTTCATCCAGTCAGCCACACTACAATTATCAAAGCGAATGAGAAGTCACAGATATTAAGTAATCTGTCTTACAATGAATTCCATGATCCCCTGTGTGGCTCGAAGCGCAAAATACTGAACAAAGTAATTATCAACTAGCCAACCTCTAGTGTGTGCACATGTGAATTCGAGACCAAGTGTAGTCTTCTGATGACGTGGGCGTTAGAGGACAGAGTACACGACGTGCGGACTTCACTCCTTCCAGGATCTGCCTTTTTATATTAACCCTTACTCTACTGTTCTTGACATTGCGTCTGCATAAATAAAAGGAATTCAGCTGTTCCCCTACTACCCAGAATGTAAAGAACAATGGAGATTGCCACTTGTTGCACATCCGACATTGTACGCACTGGCCTGGAGTTTCCGCTCGATTGCGCTGGTTTTCTCGGCGGGATTTGGCCAAAAACGGCGCAACCGGCTCAAAGGATTGCGGAGTTTTAAGCGCAACTTATGTTCGGCGCAACTCGAGATTTTTTTTAAAAAGGAATATTTTTTTAAAGCGTCATTTTTTTTTACGTTTTAAAACGCTGCCCGATTGTGCTGGTGCGCGGCAGAGTTTGCGTCTGGTGATATGCAAATTAGTTTGAGCGGCGACCCGAGGAAGGTAAACACTTTTCAAAAACGGGCGCCATTTTGGGCGCAGTTTGCTTCCCGTTTTGCCAACTTCTGCCCAAAGCAGAAACTCTACCCCAGTGTTTAAGATCTTGCTACAGATAGCGATGTCACCAATACTTACTGATCAATGCCAATGTCCTCCCATTATCGCCTTGTATGGGTTTTACCCAATGTTTCTACAAAATGGAGGTGACATTAGTGACATCGACTGATTGCATGACCCTTGCATAAAACCAGAGGGACGCAGAAAAGCACCAACAACAACTTGCATTTATATAGCGCCTTTAACATAGTAAAACATCCCAAGGCGCTTCACAGGAGCGTGATCAGACAAAAGTTTGACACCGAGCCACATTAAGGAGATATAAAATTCTGACAGGGCTAGACAGACTGGATGCAGGGAGGATGTTTCCCCTGGCTGGGGGGTCTAGAACAAGGGGTCACAGTCTCAGGATACGGGGGTAGGACATTTAGGACTGAGATGAGGAGAAAGTTCTTCACTCAGAGAGGGTGGTGAACCTGTGGAATTCTCTACCACAGAAGGCTGTGGAGGCCAAGTCACTGAATATATTTAAGAAGGAGATAGATAGATTTCTAGACACAAAGGCATCAAGGGGTATGGGGAGAGAGCAGGAATATGGTATTGAGATAGAGGATCAGTCATGATCATATTGAATGGCGGAGCAGGCTCGAAGGGCCGAATGGCCTACTCCTGCTCCTATTTTTCTATGTTTCTATATGAGGACAGGAGACCAAAAGCTTGGTTAAAGAGGTAGGTTTTAAGATGATTTAATGCAATACCAAGAACGAGACATCAGTTAAATGGGATGCCTGCGCCTAAGCTAGCAGTCAATGTAGAATTGAATCTTGTAGCAGCAAGAGACTGCAGCTTGGTCTGACTGGGATTAATTGGTTTTCTAACTTTGGTTCTCACTTATATTCACATAAAAGCTCAATCACACATAAATCATCTCAGCTTTCTGAAGGAATAACCAACTAAGTTTAGGAAGTAGCCGAACTTCTGCAGAAATCACACACCTGACATGCACATCAGCTGTAAGCCTGCACATCCACTCCTTCACCTCCCAAACCCACAACCTCTACCGTCTGAAAGGACTGCGGCTTTGAGCTATGTTCCCTAAAAGAATATGAGGATGTGGGTCGGACTTCAATCGAGACATCGACCCGGGGGGGGGGGAGGGATAGTTAAAATGAGGCCAGTCACTTACACACTCTGACCCCGCTTACACACTCTGACCCCGCTTACACACTCTGACCCCGCTACCTTCCCGCCATGTCCCAATCTTAACCTGCTCTTTAGAGCTGGCCACCAGGGAGGCAGCAGGATCCTTCTTTAAATATGCAGATCGGGCCCCGATGACATCATCGTGTGCCAGGGGAGGCCCAGGCAGGTAAGTGTGAAATATTTTATTTTTAGATTTCCTTGTGGGCCAGATGGAGCGGGAGTGCTCCTCCAGGCCTCCCCTTGAGCATCCCTTGTCCCGGGCTCCGCACCTCCCCTGCCCGATCGTGGCCGAAGGTGTCCGTCCCCCCACCCTGTCCCCCCTCGATGGTGACCAAGGACCGTTCCCACGAGTCCCCGGCCGTGGCCTCCTGCCGCCGAGTTTGTGGATCTGGCCTGGTTCGGGCACAGGGCTCTGGGAAACTTTACAGTAATGAGTCCCGGCAGTTAAGATCGTCCTCGGTGTCCCCGGAGGCCTCGCCCACTATGGGGCCCGCATGCACCATACCCCCCTGACGTAAGAAAACTACTGGGCACTTGGTCTAAGCGTTAAACAAAGCTTTAATCAACTGTTTTTCAACATGGAGATCTAGTTGTGTCCTTCACTAGTTCCTGTTAAAGAATGTCCTGAGCAAGCTGGGCCCATGCCCGAGTATTTATACTCTCCCTGGACAGCGCCACCAGCAGGCCGCCCAGTATTATTTCATAAGTCATTTCCACATGAATGACAAGATTCATGTCACCCCCTACCCCCTTTAAAAATCGAGACCACCTTCTAAAAAGAGACAACGGTATCAGTGCAGATGCATCACCTCTCTGACGATGAAGGGATTAATCATTCTTCATCATCAATCATCAGCCAAGGGATTAATGGAGGAGAGCTCTACTGTGAACGGGGTATCGCTGGGAAAGACCTGCCAGTCACTTTGGCCTACTTGGAATGCTGACGGTTCTCCAGAACGGAGAAGCGGGTGATGCACGTAGCTAGAAATTCCAGCCAGTGTTAGTCATTCCTTCTCAGCTTCCAGACCAGAGGATGGAGACAAGGATGGCGGTGAAAAGAAACCAGATCCTGGAAAAGTAAATCATCCTGGTGAGACAGCCATGGGAGGCTTGAATGCCAGAATGATGAAGCTCAGCATCAGAGCCAACCAGGGCAGTGAGGAACAAAGAGTGATATTATAGTTGTTAACGCATATTGGTGCCATTGACGAACACAGCAATGATGATATCAACTTGCAGTTATTTGTGTACTGGAGATAGAAACCTGACTGACTCACTCCGCCTCTACGGTGCTTGAATGGACTAAACGTTTAATTCAAACTATTATTGTGTAGTTAGTCCGACGCTTCTTAAAGCTTGGAGACCGTCCTCCGCACAGAGATAACACTGGTAATAATGGCACAAAGATATCCTTTGGCTGCTTTTCTACTGCAGTCGTGCTCTGCTCCCGCCGCCGGCTCCCAACACGCGGGGTCCTGGGCTGCTGGCGATAACACCAACGCGAACTGGCCAAATCGCTAATGGGACACACAGACAAAAGACACAGGTTTTCCTGGCCGTCAAGCCTTAGCGAATCCACTGAGTTTACTTTGGGGTCTTGCTACCAACCGCGTGGGCCCCACTTGTCAGGAACCGTGGCACCAGCGCAGCGTTAAGTTCAATGCAGAAGCAACTGCAAAGTAACAAAGCAAGTCTTTAAAAGTGCTGTCAGACCAAACAAACTGCAACCGTGCGTAACCCTTCTAGGGTGCTTGACTCAGTATGAGAAGTGGGAAATTTTGAGTCACTGCTAAGAGTTTAGTACGATATAGTGCAACTTACTCCCGACAGTCTGGAGTACCCAATCCAAATGTTGTGCGTTGTAACAAAGTGCTTACAAACTTACTTGGGATTTCATAGAAGTCTGAAATACTTAATGCATGTTCAGATTAAAAGTCGTGAGACCAAATTAACAATTAATTCAATGGCTGGGGGTACTAGAACGAGGGGTCACAGTCTCAGGTACGAGGTAGGACATTTAGGACTGAGATGAGGAGGAATTTCTTCACTCAGAGGGTGGTGAACCTGTGGAATTCTCTACCACAGAAGGCTGTGGAGGCCAAGTCACTGAATATATTTAAGAAGGAGATAGATAGATTTCTAGGCACAAAAGGCATCAAGGGGTATGGGGCGAGAGCGGGAATATGATATTGAGATAGAGGATCAGCCATGATCATATTGAATGGCGGAGCAGGCTTGAAGGGCCAAATGGCCGACTCCTGCTCCTATTTTTCTATGTTTCTATGTTTGGCCAGTGCTATGTGCGGTCACATACCTCCACCACTGCCGTACCGTGGCTGCAGTGTGTACCAGCTACAAGATGCACTGCAGCAACTCGCCAAGGCTTCTCCGGCAGCACCTTCCAAACCCGCGACCTCTTCCACCTAGAAGGACAAGGGCAGCAGGCGCATGGGAACACCACCACCTCCAAGTCACACATCATCCTGACTTGGAAATATATCGCCATTCCTTCATCGTCGCTGGGTCAAAATTCTGCAACTCCCTACATCTCTCCCGATTCTCGTTTCCACTGAAGTCAATGGGAGAGAGATGTACAACAGGCTGCCGATTTGTTATCAACCGTTTTACACGATCGCACAAAGTCAAAAGTACCCCCGTTGTGTCTTGTTTGGAAACAAGCACAAAGGAGGTCATTTTGTCTTTGAACGATAGTGTAAAACGGGCGATATCGGAATGGTCGCCCATTATACATCTCTCCCGATTATCATTTCCATTCACTTCAATACAACACTGTATCGCAAAGGTCCACAGAAAACTGTTTCATTCAGAAGTCCTGCTGACAATCCAGTTGTGTAAGAGATGCATTTTATGGAGGGTATTTTAACCTCTGATGACTGATCCTATCTTTACTGTTTTCTAAATGTTGTACTGATGATTGAGCAGATTATTTTAAACCAATATTTGACGTAAGCTTTCAGATGATTGCTTTCTGCCAGGTAAGAAATTGTGATGGGGGCAAGTAATTTCAGTTGCAGATTTAGACTGCAAAATGTATCTGCTGTGTGTAATTGCTTCTGTGTATCATTCTACCTGCAAATAAACCTAACTGTTAGCTTTAGCTTGTATATCTTGGCCTGCTGGTGTGATATCCTCTGCCGTTCCAAGGAGACAGCAGCATGTGCAGGGAATCCCATGTTTTTATTAATTCATTCCGGGGATGTGGGCATCGCTGGCAAGGCCAGCATTTATTGCCCGTCCCTAGTCGCCCTTGAGAAGGTGGTGGTGAGCCGCCGCCTTGAACCGCTGCAGTCCGTGTGGTGAAAGTGCTCCCACAGTGCTGTTAGGGAGGGAGTTCCAGGATTTTGACCCAGCGACGATGAAGGATCGGTGATATACTTCTAAGTCAGGATGGTGTGCGTGACTTGGAGGGGATCGTGGAGGTGGTGGTGTTCCCATGCGCCTGCTACCCTTGTCCTTCTAGGTGGAAGAGGTCGCGGGTTTGGGAGGTGCTGCTGAAGAAGCCTTGTGACTTCCAGTCACTGATATCACAATTAGCGGGTAATTGTTAACCCTGTTGCATGCTATTCCACTCAACACATATAGGGCCAATATTTATCCCTCAATCAACATCACTATCTGGTCATTATCACATGCTTGTGGGAGCTTGCTGTGCGCAAATTGGCTGCTGCGTTTCCTACATTACAACAGTGACTACACTTCATTGGCTATAAAGCGCTTTGCGACGTCCGGTGGTAGTGAAAGACGCTATATAAATGCAAGTCTTTCTTTCTTTCTTGGGCATAGGTTTCTGTTCACAGGAGCTTCAGGAAAACTATCTCTATGCTCAAGACAAAAGTGTTTGGAGAAAGCCTGAACCTTACAATGGTTCCTGGGTGAATTCATATTAGAATTCTGGACTTAAGAATGCTTAGACACTCCCTATCTCTGTAATCTCCTCCAGCCCTGCAACCCTCAGATCTCTGCGCTCCTCCAATTCTGCCCTCTTGAGCATCCCCGATTTTAATCGCTCCACCATTGGCGGCCGTGCCTTCAGCTGCCTAGGCCGCAAGCTCTGGAATTCCCTCCCTAAACCTCTCCACCTCTCTACCTCTCTCTCCTCCTTTAAGACGCTCCTTAAAACCTACCTCTTTGACCAAGCTTTTGGTCACCTGCCGTAATATCTCCTTACGTGGCTCGTGACGTAAGAAAACTACTAGGCACTTGGTCTAAGCGTTAAACAAAGCTTTAATCAACTGTTTTTCAACATGGAGATCTAGTTGTGCCCTTTACTAGATCCTGTTGAGGAATGTCCTAAGCAAGCTGGGCCCATGCCCGAGTATTTATACTCTCCCTGGACAGCGCCACCAGCAGGCCGTCCAGTATTACTTCATACATGAATGACAAGATTCATGTCAGCTCGTTGGCAAATTTTGTTCATTAACGCTCCTGTGAAGCGCCTTGGGACGTTTTACAATGTTAAAGGTGCTATATAGCACGGTCAAGAATTTAGTACAAGCCTGTTAAGCACTCGTACCGAAACACCAATGTGAAAAGATACCCCAACGTGTACAATGTACTAAAGGTCTTGCACGCAGCCTGCAATTCCTGTCAAGTGTCACACTTACTTCCTGTAGCACATTCTCTGTCATGCTTTCCCTACTACACCGAGAGCAATGCCATGGGGGATCTGCCAATTGTGCAGAAAACGCTCCAAACTGCACTGGTGAAGGTGGCTGGTCACTCGGCCCTGTTAATACACTTAACAGGAATCTTTATTATTCTCTCGTAGTGCTTCACACATTAATTATGCTCATCACTAAAAGCTGAGTACAGTTATCAGAAAGGAAGGAAGTGCAATACATTGATCTTCTCCAGTGAGATTCTCAAGACATTACTGAGATAATTGGGCAGCAGGATGTGGTGGGCGTGTTTGAGGAAATAATAAGTTCTGCATTTTTCACCCACAGAAAGTGCACAAAGCCACCAAAAAAGTGCAACTACCTCATTTTACTTTCAGAAGATATATAGCATTAGCAAAGTTATTTTACTAGTATTCAGCCAGCTTGACCATCAACATTGCCTCTAAACGGAAGCTTGTGGGCTGAAGCCCGCTCCAAGGCAGACACTTCAGGACTAAGGGAGTGCTGCACTGTTGGAGAAATGAGCTTCGACCACATATCCACGCCATAACTAAGACCGCCTATTTCCTCCTCCGTAACATTGCCCGTCTCCGCCCCTGCCTCAGCTCATCTGTTGCTGAAACCGTCATCCATGCCTTTGTTATCTCTGAACTTGACTATTGCAACACACTCCTGGCTGGCCTCCCACATTCCACCCTTCGTAAACTTGAGGTCATCCACAACTCCGTGTCCTAACTCGCATCAAGTCCCGTTCACCCATCACCCCTGTGCTCATTGACTTACATTGGCTACCGGTTAAGCAACACTTCAATTTTTAAATTCTTAACCTTGTTTTCAAATCCCTCCATGGCTTCGCCCCTCCCTATCTCTGTAATCTCCTCCAGCCCCATAACCCCGCCTCGAGATATCTGTGCTTCTCTAATTCTGCCCTCTTGAGCATCCCTGATTATAATCGCTCAACCATTGGTGGCCGTGCCTTCAGCTGCCTGAGCCCTAAGCTCTGGAATTCCCTCCCTAAACCTCTCCACCTCGCTACCTCTCTCTCCTCCTTTAAGACGCTCCTTAAAACCTACCTCTTTGACCAAGCTTTTGGTCACCTGCCCTAATTTCCCCTTATGTGGTTCAGTGTCAAATCTTTTTTGATAATCGCTCCTGTGAAGCGCCTTGGGACGTTTTATTATGTTAAAGGCGCTATATAAATACAAGTTGTTGTTGTGTTGCCTTTCTGATCAGAGGATGGAATCGAGGGCCTGTCTCCCTGATAATGTGGATGTTAATGATCCCTCGGCACCATTTGAAAAGAAGAGGGAGTTCCCTGATGTCCTGGTCAACATTCTGCCCTCAACCAACACCCCCAAAAATAAATGTATTAATCATTTGTTTGTTCGTTCATTCGTTACACTGCTGTTTGTGACATCTTTTGTGTGTAAAATGGCTGCTGTGTTCAATTGTAATCCATTGTACGCAAAGTGCTCTGGGATATCCTGCGAGCTGTGATATACTGCTATATAAGTGAAAGTGTATCTTCCTTCCTTTTTAGTAGCCAATCAAACTAGCATCGAGGTTACATTATTAAACAACAAAAAACAAAGGGGGAAAAATTCAGTTGGTTGCGCCTCCCGTTAGCGCCTTAAGAGGGCGCGAATGTGGCGCAAAGCATCTAACACCCAGGGGCGGCGAAGTTTGCGCTGCTCGCAAAATTAACTAGACATTTTGCGGCGGTGCTAAACACTACCGCCATGATCTCCTGCGCCGGCAGATCGTGACGTCAGTCGAGTGCGCAATGCCCCGGTATCGCCCCGGAGCGGATATTGAGTGGCGCCCCCTGCCTTATCGCCTGACGCTAGCAACGACAGGTTGAGGGGAGCGTTTTGCAGTCATGAAGGGACTGGGCAGCGCTATTTAAAGGTGACCGCTTCCTGCCTTTTATTGTTGGTGCCATTTTTGAACCACGCATTCTGAGAGAGAGAGAGAGAGAGAGAGAGAGAGAGAGAGAGAGAGAGAGAGAGACTTCTGGAGAGATTCAACGCTGTGTGAAGGAGTTTTGGGTACTGAGCAGCACTTTGCAGGTTCATTTTGATTTGCCCTTCCTTGTATCGATTTAGAAGAGACTGTGGGGGCTGCACTCTGAGCTCTTTGCCTGGTACTCTCCATTGTTCTTTCCAGCACATTTGATGTGCAGGTCTCTCCAGGCCGAGATTCAAGGCTGCAATGAGCAGGATGTGGATGGAAAGCAAGATCAACCATCCCCTTTAAGAACTGGCCCGTGCCAGTGTGTGTGTGTTCCATTGCTGACTGACATTACATGAGCTTCGCCAGCGCTCTGAGGTAGCGCCTCGCTCCTCGGCCTTTGCGCCTTAAGACAGGTGTGAAGCGCCTGATTTAGCGCTCCAATCACCTCCAGGGGCGATAAAAGTCAAGTTTGCAGTCGGTGGCGATAATTAGCGCCAGGCGCTAATCTTTGCGCCCGGCCGATAATTGCGCCCCAAATGGGGCGATACTGAATTTCTCCCCCAAAGTTCCTAAGCAACGTCCCCTCTAAGCTGCTCGCGTGCGAGACCGTGCAGCAACCGGGACGGTACTGCGTAGGCCGCTCAGAAGCTCGTTCCCTCTAAGGTGCCGCGCGTGCTAAGGTCTCAAGTGATGAATTTGAAGGTGTTGTTTTTTCACTTCCCTCCCCCGCCCTTCTGAAGGTTCATGTTGCAGATAGTTCCATAGTATAACGTGGGAAAATGTGAGGTTATCCACTTTGGTAGGAAGAATTAAAAAAAGCAAAATATTATTTAAATGGAGAGAGACTACAGAGTGCTGCGGTACAGAGGGATCTGGGGGTCCTCGTACATGAAACGCAAAAAGTTAGCATGCAGGTACAGCAAGTAATTAGGAAGGCAAATGGAATGTTGGCCTTTATTGCAAGGGGGATGGAGTATAAAAGTAGGGAAGTCTTGCTACAACTGTACAGGGCGTTGGTGAGACCACCCCTGGAGTACTGCGTACAGTTTTGGTCTCCTTATTTAAGGAGGGATATACTTGCATTGGAGGCAGTTCAGAGAGGTTCACTCGGTTGATTCCTGAGATGAGGGGGTTGTCTTATGAAGAAAGGTTGAGCAAGTTGGGCCTATATTCATTGGAGTTTAGAAGAATGAGAGGTGATCTTATTGAAACATATAAGATTCTGAGGGGGCTTGACAGGGTAGATGCAGAGAGGATGTTTCCCCTCGTGGGGGAATCTAGAACTAGGGGGCATAGTTTCAGAATAAGGGGTCGCCCATTTAAAACGGAGATGAGGAGGAATTTCTTCTCTCAGAGGGTCGTGAATCTTTGGAATTCTCTTCCCCGGAGAGCTGTGGAGGCTGGGTCATTGAATATATTTAAGGTGGAGATAGACAGATTTTTGAAAGGTAAGGGAGTCAAGGGTTATGGGGAGCGGGCAGGGAAATGGAGTGGAGGCCAAGATCAGATCAGCCATGATCTTATTGAATGGCGGAGCAGGCTCGAGGAGCCGAATGACCGACTCCTGCTCCTATTTCTTATGTTCTTATGTTCCACAAGTGACCAATCCTCTCTGGTACCTTGCCCACTTCAAGTCTGAGCCTAGGCTGTGAGAGACTCCAGCAATGTTCCCTCTAAGCTGCGCGCCTGTAGGTCTCACACGGTAATCTGCAGGCCGCTCACCGGCTATTCCACTGGAAATACTGCGTGTGCGCAGAAATTTTAATTTGAAATAAAGAGCAGCTTAGGGGGAACTTTGGTCTCCAGCCTGTTCTTATCCAATATCCACATATGGACTTTCTAGCAGGGACCAATGGATAGTGATCAGGAGCGAGGAACCTGCCGATATTCCTGCCCTTCTTGGGGGTGCCGAGACCAATTATAGCATCCCACTGCTATGCCAACACAAACTAGACACTGAACCATATATCCTCTTAGTTTGCATGGGCCCAGTGCCACTTCATGCAGTGTATCTACACAATGAGCCGTTTGGAGGGATGTCAAAATAACGTGCAATTTGTGCCATTGTATCATCCATATTATCGAAACTACATCGGGTCACGTTGAAAGAAAGCTCAATTGCATTCATTGTGCTAAAACCTATCGCATCGCTCCTAGCCTAACGCTTTGCACGTGTTCAGAGGCGGCAATGCTCAATAGTGAGAAAGCAGGCATGATGTGCGAGAAAGTGGTCCTGGTCGGTTTTTTTGGGCGCATAACCAGTGGTATGCACGGAGCACGGGCCCCAACCAGGAGGCCCGAGGGGCCCAATTTTGGGCTGGCCTTGGGCCTCACGTTATTTGGATGCTGCCTGACCTGCTGAGTATTTGCAACATTTTCTGCTTTCTTTCCCTCTGTTTCTGTACCTGATTTGACTCTAATTGGCCCTATTTCCTTCTCCATCGTTCCTCTGTTTCTTTCTCAGTCCTGAAATCTCAGTGGTTAAGGAGGAGAGACTGCTGGTCCGGTTGCTCACTGAGGTCCCTGATGTCATGTCGCCCTCGCTGTGCCGCATCAGTTTACACTCCCAGCAAGTTGCGCCGCAAAAATCATTCTGAGCTGAAGAGTGAGGGAAAAAGTCTAAAGCCTAGAAATTGATCTTGGGCGGTGGCGCAATATGGCCGATCCGACACCGCCCGTTATTTGCTAGCGCCTTGATATTCAGTTGCATTGACTGCAGTGGAGCTGAACATCAGGCACTGTGTACAATGGGCGTCTTTTAAATCCTATCGCCGAACCTCTCATTCCCATTTCATTTGCGAAGGTGGTTGAGGATTCTCTGTGGGCTCTAACCAGGGGACTGCAGATGAGCTTCCGCTTTGAAAGAACAAAATAATCCCGCACTCCGGTAGGCTATGAAAGATCAGGTTACTTTCACTTTGACCATTGCGCATTTCAGATTTTACAAAGCGCAGCATAAAACCTAACCACGGCATAGCACATTGCGGTAATCAGGAATTAAGTGCTTTCCTCAATTTGCGGAACTCCCTCCATGTAGTTTCATTGCAGTACAAACATTTTCAACCAAAAAAAACCCCCCCTCCAGGATTCTTTGTATGATCCCTGTAGCCAGAACAAAGCAGTCTGAGTCTGGCGTTTTTTGTGTGTGTGTTCTGGCACATTGCCACCTTTCGAATTGGGGGTTTCCTAAATTGGCGGATTGCCGTTTGAGTGTGCAAACTTTAGAGTGAATCGGCCCCGCTGGTGAGTGTGCGCGCGTGGGCCACGGGGTGCTCACCTGGGTTGGGTTGTAGAGTTCCTGTAGCGGGCTCCTCGATCCTTTCCTGCAGCAGATGTCCACCCCAAATGGCGTCCGGCGCATCACTGCAACACAAAAGGGAACAGATGGGAGTTTAAAACAAGCAGTCCATCTGCAATTAATTATTGGCAGCACTCTCACCTCGGCGTCAGAAGCTGCTGCTTTCAAGCCCCACTCCAGAGACTTGAGCACAAATTCTAGGCTGACACTCCAGTGCAGTGCTGAGGGAGTGCTGCACTGTCGGAGGTGCCATCTTTCGGACGAGGCGTGAAAACCAAGGCCCCGTCTGCTCTCTCAGGTGGACGTAAAAGATCCCGTGGCACTTTTTCAAAGAAGAGCAGGGGAGTTATCCCCCAGTGTCCTGGCCAATGTTTATCCCTCAATCAATATGACTAAAACAGATTATCTGGTCATCATCACGGGAGCTTGCTGTGCGCAAATTGGCTCCCGCGTTTGCTACATTACAACAGTGACTACACTTTAAAAGTACTTAATTGGCTGCAAAGTGCTTTGGGATGTCCTGAGGTCATGAGAGGCGCTGTAGAAACGCAAGTCTTCCCTTTTTCTTTACAATCACTGAAATATATAAATGTATCTGTAGTATGGCAAGAGAGGTGATTAGCAGCGTTCAAATACCCAAGTGCAGATTGGTGAGCCAATGGGTTCTTTCGGAGGTTGCTCAGTTTTAATCTCAGTTGCCGCCAGCAAATGATCGAGGCGGACACGGATTTACTCAGCGGTCCATAGTTTGCGACCGGTGCCTGCAGTCACATTGTGTGTTGTCTCTCATAGGCATAACGAGTGACCCCCCATAGAGTCATAGAGTCATAATGGCACAGAAGGAGGCCATCCGGCCCATCGAGTCCGTGCTGGCTCTCTGTAGAGCAATCCAGTCAGTCCCATTCCCCCGCTCTATCCCCGTAGCCCTACAAGTTTATTTCCCTCAAGTGCCGATCCAGTCTCCTGTTGAAAACATTGTGTGTGTCCGCTTTCACCACTTCCGTCTGCAACGAGTTCCAGGTCCTCACCACTCGCTGCGTAAAAAAGTTTTTCCTCACGTCCCCCCTGTATCTCTTGCCCAAAACCTTAAATCTGTGTCCCCTAGTCCTTGTACCATCAACTAGTGCAGCTGTTTCTGGATGACATAACTGTAAGACATCTGCCATGCGATGTTCTGAAACGGTTCAATACCGACCGTTATTTCCACTCTGGGTCATAGCCTAGGACTTCTATTGTGGGGTCAGCCATCAGGTATGTGTTTGGGACATCTGCATCATCCCAGAACTCTTCCAGCCATGGGGATAATGTAGATTTTCTTTGGGCCAAGTTGAGCGGGTAACAATAACTTCTTGTATTTATACAACGCCTTTAACATAGTAAAACGTCCCAAGGTGCTTCACAGGAGTGTTATCAAACAAAATTTGACACCGAGCCACATAAGGGGATATTAGGGCAGATGTTTGGTCACAGAGGTAGGTTTTAAGGAGCGTCTTAAAAGAAGAAAGAGAGGTACAGAGGTTTCGGGAGGGAATTCCAGAGCTTAGGGCCCAGGCAGCTGAAGGCACGGCCGCCAATGGTGGAGTGATTGAAATCAGGGATGCTTAAGAGGGCTGAATTGGAGGAGCGCTGCGGGTTGTAAGGCTGGGGGAGGTTACAGAGATAGGGAGGGACGAGGCCGTGGTTATTTAGGGTGCATTGATACTACAAGTGTCATGTTGGTGTGAAGCAGTTTTGCTTTGCACCAGCAAGAACATAAGAAATAGGAGCAGGAGTCGGCCATTCGGCCCCTCGAGCCTGCTCCGCCATTCAATAAGATCATGGCTGATCTTCTACCTCAACTCCACCTTCCCGCCCGATCCCCATAGCCCTTGATTCCCTTAGTGTCCAAAAATCTATCGATCTCTGTCTTGAATATACTCAACGACTGAGCATCCACAACACTCTGGGATAGAGAATTCCAAAGATTCACCACGCTTTGAGTGACGAAATTCCTCCTCATCTCAGTCCTAAATGGCCGACCCCTTATTCTGAGACTGTGACCGCTGGTTCTAGACTCCCCAGCCAGGGGAAACATCCTCCCTGCATCTACCCTGTGAAGCCCCTTAAAAAATTTTACACATTTCAATGAGATCATCTCTCATTCTTCTAAACTCTAGGGAATATAGGCCTAGTCTACTCAATCTCTGCTCATGGGACAGTCCCCCCATCCCAGGAATCACAGAATCCCCACAGTGCAGATAGAGGCCATTTCGGCCAATCGAGCCTGCACCGACACATATCCCATCCTATCCCCGTAACCCCACGTATTTAATCCCCCCTAACACTAAGGGTCAATTTATCATAGCCAAATCAACCTAACCCGCACATCTTTGGACTGTGGGAGGAAACCGGAGCACCCGGAGGAAACCCACGCAGACACGGGGAGAATGTGCAAACTCCACACAGACAGTCACCCGTGGCCGGATTCGAACCCGGGTCCCTGGTGCTGTGAGGCAACAGTGCTAACCACTATGCCACCGTGTTGCACTTTATGGCACTTTATGAATCAGTCTAGTGAACTTTGTTGCACTTTATGGCAAGTATATCCTTCCTTAGGTAAGGTGACCAAAACTGTAAACAGTACTCCAGGTGTGTTCTCACCAAAGCCCTATATAATTGCAGTAAGGCTTAATCAGATTGCCCTGAAGCCTGCTAATGTTATACTGCTATTGATTTCTCTTTATATTGTAGAAATGTTAACCTTTAGCCTTTGCCTGTTAAGCAGGGACGTTTCAGTCAATTTCTAATACCACTGGGCTGTTGAACCAGGGCTGATCTAAAAGCAATGGTTAGTTTAGACACTTCAGTAAACCTAATTATAAGACAAGCCAGTGTATACTGACATTTAATCAGTTGATAACAAGTCTAGGAAAAACAATTAGTTCTGCAAAAGAAACCTATCTGAGGATACATCAGGAAGCAGAGGGTAATGGTTGATGGGTGTTTTTGTGACTGGAAGGCTGTTTCCAGTGGGGTTCCGCAGGGCTCAGTACTAGGTCCCTTGCTTTTTGTTGTATATATCAATGATCTAGACTTGAATGTAGGGGGTATGATTAAGAAGTTTGCAGATGATACTAAAATCGGCTATGTGGTTGATACTGAAGAAGGAAGCTGTAGACTGCAGGAAGATATCAATAAATTGGTCAGGTGGGCAGAACAGTGGCAAATGGAATTCAATCCGGAGGAGTCTGAGGTAATGCATTTGGGGAGGGCTAACAAGGAAAGGGAATACACATTGGCCCAAAAATTCGTGAGGAAGCCTTCGTGCGAGGGTAAGGCCTCCCCGCGATCTCTCACTGCGCGTTGGCTTTTTCAGTTCCAGCTCGCACGAACTTGATGTTCTGGACAGCTGCTGTGCTGGGCTTGCGTATCCCACCGGCGTAGTTAATTCGTGCGAGCTGTGGGATCACGTGACTCAGTTAGAGCCAATGGCAGCACACCATCTTCCATTCATAACTTTCACATAAGTGCTGTGAAAGTTATGAATACTATAGCCCCCCAAAAGAACCGCTAAACCTCAATTAAATTTTTTTTAAAAACCATCACATTAATAAAATAAGTATAGTTAAATAAATTAACCATTTTAAATAAAAAATTAAATTTTTGAAAAAATTTAAAATCTTTTAAAAAGTTATAAAAATAAACTTACCTGTCTTTAAAGTCTCTAAAAAAGATATACCTGTTAAAAAAAAATCAAAATAATACTTAATTCACTACTTACCTTGTTAAAAGTGGGTCTTACTCCTCCTTTTTTTATGTGTAGAATCTTCCGTACTCACCTGCGCGTTGAAACCACTAAGTGCACAGCGTGCGCGCAGCCTGTAGCGCGCACGCGGTTCACCTAGGACCCGCCCCCTTTTCCATTCACCAAGTGCCGGTTTTCAGCGCATGCGCAGTGCATGCAGAAAACCGGCAATTGGAGACAGAATACGCGGGAGTACACAGTGCGTACTCTCGCGTAGTGGCACTAATTTTTGGGCCATTAAATGGTAGGACACTGAGTAGTGTAGAGGAACAAAGGGACCTTGGAGTGCATGTCCACAGATCCCTGAAGGTAGCAGGCCAGGTAGATAAGGTGGTTAAGAAGGCATACGGAATGCTTGCCTTTATTAGCCGTGGCATAGAATACAAGAGCAGGGGGGTTATGCTTCAACTGTATAAAACACTAGTTAGGCCTCAGCTAGAGTACTGCGTGCAGTTCTGGTCACCACATTACAGGAAAGATGTGATTGCACTAGAGAGGGTACAGAGAAGATTTACAAGAATGTTGCTGGGAGTAGAGAATCTTAGCTATGAGGAAAGACTGGATAGGTTGGGTCTGTTTTCCTTGGAACAGAGGAGGCTGAGGGAGACCTTATTGAGATATATAAAATTATGAGGGGCATAGATAAAGTGGATAGAAAGGACCTATTTCCCTTAGCAGAGGGGCCAAAAACCAGGGGGCACAGATTTAAAGTAATTGGTGGAAGGTTTAGAGGGGATTTGAGGGGAAATTTCTTCACCCAGAGGGTTGTGGGGGTCTGGAACTCATTGCCTGAAAGGGTGGTAGAGGCAGGAACCCTCACCACATTTAAAAAGTACTTGGATGTGCACTTGGGATGCTCTAACCTGCAGGGCTACGGACCAAGAGCTGGGAAGTGGGTTAGGTTGGATAGCTCTTTGTTGGCCGGCACGGACATGATGGGCCAAAATGGCCTCCTTCCGTGCTGTAACTTTCTATGATTCTATGATTCATCCATTTTAGAAGCAGGAGATTGGCACGACATAAGAGTGAATCAAAGACGGAAGACTTATAATTAAAAGTTTCACTTGGTGGAATAGCAATTATATGTAACAAAAGTTAAACTATCGATAAGATAACAAAGTAGGGGAGTTCTACCGGTCTATGGAAAAAGAACTCGTTAATACTAAAGTTATTGATAAGGGACAAGCTCATTAAAATTCACCTGAAAAGGAGATGTATATTAACTTTTAAATAATTAGGTAATGTAGAATTGTGTGGATTGTCACATGGAAGGAGTAAGAGAAACGTATAAAAATCGGCTGTGTGTTTGGATTTGTAAACGTTTAAGAGACTGAGCTTAGAGCTGTAACATGTTTGAATCCCCAACCACCCATCATTAGTTCTGGTAGCAAGTACGACCTTTTAAGTGTAAGTTTAGGCGTGTACTGTATGCTTCATAAATCTGGGACACCCGATATTCAGTGTTTAGAACCTTACTGATTGAAAAGTGAATTATAAATAAGATCACTTATCCTCTGGTACTGATCTGGTGTCAATGCAACCTGAATTCAGAGCGATGGGAGGGAGTCTGAACACACGATTTACACAGCACACAAGTTTAGTGTTGGTACGAAGCCAAAAAATCTTTGCACCAACACTCAACTTGTAATCTAACTGCGCCCTGCAAGCATCTTAACATCACCATCCACTTTGAAACAACAACAACTTGCATTTATATAGCGCCTTTAACGTAGTAAAACGTCCCAAGGCGCTTCACAGGGGCGGAATCAGACAAAATTTGACACCGGGCCACGTAAGGAGACATTGGAACAGATGACCAAAAGCTTGGTCAAAGAGGTAGGTGTGGAGTGTCTTAAAGGAGGAGAGAGAGGCGGAGAGGCAGAGAGGTTTGGTGGGGAGAGCTGAAGGCATGGCCGCCAATGGTGGAGCCATTAAAAGACTGAAAATCAAAGAGCTAGTTCTAATTACCTGCCATATTCCTTTATCTCTTATTTGTTGTTTTTTTTTAAATCAATCAGTGGTGTCGACATTCTGAGAGAAACTGGCTTGGCACAAGGGAGTGGAATTATCAGATCCATCTGAAACGCTAAGACTGCTGAAACATCTTGAGTTAATGACTGCAACTCTACTGCTGTTAAATCTGTTCCCTCAAACTCTCTGACTCAGTAATCCCTTTAAACCTTTTTCCTGACGGTGTTGCCACCGAAATCCCTGTCTGAACATGACTGTTCATATAAAAAAAATCAAGGGAAGTGCGAATAAAAACACATGTCAATACATCATAATCCTGTAACTTGTTTTTAAAGAGTCCCATATGTCAAGATTGGCTCCTCGACGACCTGTTCCATCCTACGATAATGCTGTTCTTCCTCGGAAGCATTACAAGTAGTTTAAAAAGAAGATTCAGGGTACAGGTATCAGACCACTTGGAAAATTGGTTAACTAAATATAAGAGCTGTAGAAGTTTCATTGCATTTGGTTTCTGAAGTGGGGGAGGGGAGGCGGAGGACACTGTGAGACTCCTGTTCAGTCACTAGCACAGCCACGCTACATATAACACTGTTGAGTGATGTGCTTGAGACCACAAAGAAAGCAAACAATTTGCAATGCTCAGAACTGCGTTTGCAAAACAATTGGCTATTCTATAAAATGGATTAGCGTTAATTAAATAAGAACCGAGAAATATATTAAAGATTGTTCTCCTTAGAGAAGGTTAAGGGGAGATTTAATAGCAGTGTTCAAAATGATGAGGGGTGTTGATAGAGTAAATAAGGAGCAATTGTTTCCACTGGCGGGTGGGTCGGTAACCAGAGGACACAGATTTAAGGCAATTGGCAAAAGAACCAGAGGAGGAGATGAGTAGAATTTTTTTACGCAGCGAGTTGTTGTGACCTGGAATGCGCTGCCTGAAAGGGCGGTGGAAGCAGATTCAATAGTAACTTTCAAAAGGGAATTGGATAAATACTTGAAGATAAAAGTTTGCAGGGCTGTGGGGAAAGGGCAGGGGGGAGTGGGACTAATCGGATCGCTCTACCAAAGAGCCGGCACAGGCACGATGGGCCGAATGGCCTCCTTCTGAGCTGTATGATTCTATGAAACTGTATCCATAAATTGGATATTCTTCATAAGAATGCTACTACTTATTCATGAAGCGGAGATGCCGGCGTTGGACTGGGGTGGACAAAAATGAGACTATAACCTGGTGTTGTGCGACTACTTATTCAGACAAGTAGCACTGTTGCTGCCTCTCGGACTTTGAAAGTAATGGACCGAGCAGACTGCATTTGCTTAGCGTCCCCTCCGACTGGAACTTGATCCCCATTAACCCAGCATTACAGCAACAGGCTCAATAGGCTAAATATTGTCTTGATCATTCCAGAGAGAAAGAAAGAGAGCCTGGAGAGAGCTGAGAGGTGATTGCATCATTCTGCAAGGTTAAGGACCAGATTCCTAAGTATTGTCTTTGCAAACAAACCCCTAGCGTTAAAAGGAAACATTCAATTTAAAAAAAAACACCAGTCGCACTCATTTCCTGTAACGTTGCAAGATGCTATAACAGTGACTACATCTGAAAATCTTTAGGGAACATGTCGCTCGATTTTAACCCTACTCGCTCAGCAGAAACCTGGCGGGTGGGCAGTTAAAATCGCCCCTGGCTCTTACCCGTCCGAATGACGCCATGATCGCAACATCTGCAATTTTAACTCGCTCTCCTGAGCAGGCGGGAAGGACACGCGCCCGGATCCAACGGGGTCCTTCTTTACATATGCGTGTTGCGGCCCAGTGACATCACTGAGACCCGACTGCAATTTTAACTCGGGCCTGAGCGGGGAATCCGCCTGGAGTTAAAATCGGGGCCACATCTCACTGTGAGGTCATCGACTATGATTGCAATATTCTATGATTATATTCTACGATATAATTGTTTGCTTAAAGGCATTAATGTCGGAGTTGACACAAACTATGCCGCAACATACGAGACTAAAGACGGGGAGGCGGAGGGTGGGGGGAATGTTCGCATAGTCTTTGCCACGTTTTGCATGCAGTAGGATTTCTGCTCATGAAATTATCTGTAATGACTGCTGTGTCTGCCCCGCAGCATTCACTCCAGTTTCCAGCTATGACAGCAACCCCTTGACTAGCAATTATTAGCTGCAACAAAGAGCGTTGCCAGATTATCCAACACTAAAAGTCACTCCCGCAAGCTACATATTTTAAAACTGGGTGTCAAACAATCCGCGGGAACCAACGCCGAGCTCGACTAATTAAATCATGAATCTTGGGGGGAGAGGGAGAGAGAGAGAGGAACAAATTCCCGAGGCAGTCCAGTCAATTTAGAAATAGAACATCGAGCAATAAAACCAGAGTATCATCAGCAGCAGCAGCAGGTGAAAAGAGATGTCTGCAGGGTGTCATAGTCACGAGCAGTACATTGTTAAAATGGACACAGACAGGAGCAGGAAATCCCATTGTTCAGCATGAATAACAAGTATTCGCAAGATTGCAAAAAGCCAGCAGTTGATTCCAGCGACTTACAGAACAGATTTATCGTGTTGTCATATTCCAAGTTCATTAAACCTATTTGCGGGCATCGCAGCAATCGTGCTACAATTGAAATGATGCTGCTCAGGCAACACTACAGATTCTGTGCATTGGTGTTTCACCAGGAGCCTTATCAGATATAATTCTGAGAAGTCGCACAACACCAGGTTATAGTCCAACAGTTTTATTTGAAATCACAAGCTTTCGGAGCGGCTGCTCCTTCGTCAGGTGAAGTGAAGAGATGCATATAGGCACAGCATATATAGTCAGAGAACACTGCCAGACGATTACAGTTAATCTTTCTAACTGCCCTTTATCACACCTCGGCAGAGAGATAATCACGGCAATCAAAGGTGTGGATGGTGTCCAAACAGGTCAGTCAGGAAAACATTACATCAAAGACAATGAGGTGGGAGTGTGCGAGAGGTACGACTGCAGTTAGAAAGATTAACTGTAATCGTCTGGCAGTGTTCTCTGACTATATACATCTCTTCACTTCACCTGACGAAGGGGCAGCAGCTCCGAAAGCTTGTGATTTCAAATAAAACTGTTGGACTATAACCTGGTGTTGTGCGACTTCTCACATTTGTCACCCCAGTCCAACACCGGCATCTCCACATCACAGATATAATTCAACACCGAGCCATGTAAGGAGATATTAGGACAGGTGAAGAGGTAGGTTTTAACCAGCACCTTAAAGGAGGAGAGATTTAGGGAGGGAATTCCAGAGTTTAGGGCCGAGGCAGCTGAAGGCACGGCCGCCGATGGAGGAGCGAAGGAAATGAAGGGTGCTCAAGAGGCCAGAACTCTCGAAGGATTGTAGCAACGTTCCCCCTAAGAAAGAATTGCATTTCTATAGCGCCTTTCACGACCACCGGACTTCCCAAAGCGCTTTACAGCCAATGAAGTACTGTCACTGTTATAATGTGGGAAACACAGCAGCCAATTTGCACACAGCAAGCTCCCACAAACAGCAATGTGATAATGACCAGGTCATCTGTTTTTCTTATGTTGGTTGAGGGATAAATATTGGCCAGGACACCGGGGATAACTCCCCTGCTCTTCTTCGAAATAGTGCTGTGGGATCTTTTACGTCCACCTGAGAGAGCAGATGGGGCCTCGGTTTAACGTCTCATCTGAAGGACGGCACCTCTGACAGTGCAGCACTCCCTCAGTACTAGCACTGGAGTGTCAACCTAGATTTTTGTGCTCAAATCTCTGGAGTGGGACTTGAACCCACAACCTTCTGACTCCGAGCCGAGGGGGAGACCCACTGAGCCACGGCTGTCACTAAGCTGCGTGGCCGCGCAACTCTCTGCCGGTCCCACACAGCCCGGGACCAGCTTTTCAAATACAAAATTCTGCGCGTACGTGAAACTTTCAATGGGACCGCGCAGCCCATTAAAGGGACCGCGCACCCAAAAAAAAAATGAGGAGCACATCGGTTGTAGGGCTGGAGCAGGTTACATGCCATTGAAGGTTTATGAGATAGTGAGGGGGGGCGGAGGGGGAATTTTCGACTTCCACCTGAAACGGGTGCAATGTCGTCTGAGAAGCCGCCACACACGACTGTAGCCAGTGCGGAACATCGAGTCTACCAGTGAGCCGCAGGCACGAAACGGGCGCTTCGCTGCGGCTCGCTGGTTGTGGGAGGGCGGGAAATCGTCCCCGTCCCACGCTGAGCCGGCCTGCGGGACGGACCTAGAAAGGGGGGGGCGTGCGGGCGTCATGCATGGGCCAGCAGCGGAAGCCAGGAGGGAAATGCGATTAGAGTAGAAAAGCCAGCACTGGCACAGGCGCAATGGGCTAAATGGCCTCCATCTGTGATGTTATTTCTGACTCTGTGAAGTAAGAATCAAGGGTTGGGATCTATAATGCTAAATGCTAGAATTAATTTGCAATATAAAAAGTATGTTCGAGTAATGCAGGCCTGTGTGAGACTATCTGGAATATGGACACAGGGTTTGTTGTTGTTTATAGGGGGTTATTTGCCAAGTATGTGCTGGCAATGGGGAATTTCTGGTATGCCCAGGTGGTGGGTGAGGTTGCCCATGTCCAGCTATAATTGCACTTAGAGCCTTGATCCACATCTCCATTGTTTTAAGATCTTCCTTCCTAATGAGTCTTACCGTGGTACACATTCACACAACTCTACATCTGAGACTTTATTCATCGATTAAAGGAAGTAGGTGGAAGTGTCAGCTGTGGCTCAGTGGGTAGCACCCTTGCCTCTGAGTCAGAAGTTCGTGGGTTCAAGTCCCACTCCAGAGACTTTGAGCGCAGAAATCTAGATTGACACTCCAGTGCAGTGCTGAGGGAGTGCTGCACTGTCAGAGGTGCCGTCTTTCGGATGAGACGTTAAACCGAGGCCCCGTCTGCTCTCTCAGGTGGACGTAAAAGATCCCACGGCCACTATTCGAAGAAGAGCAGGGGAGTTATCCCCGGTGTCCTGGGCCAATGTTTATCCCTCAATCAACATCACTAAAAAAATGATTATCTGGTCATTACCACATTGCTGTTTGTGGGAGCTTGCTGTGCACAAATTGGCTGCCGCGTTTCCTACATTACAACAGTGACTACACTTCAAAAAGTACTTCATTGGCTGTAAAGCGCTTTGAGATGTCCCGAGGTCGTGAAAGACGCTGTAGAAATGTAAGTCTTTCTTTTACCTCTTGACCCACAGCAACTCCTGAGTGACACGTTCACAGTTTCAAACCCCATCAGCAGAATGGGTGGTGGGGATTCATCAGCATTCATAAGATAGAACTCCAGACATACAATCGTGAACAGAATACTACGCTAACTATCAGAAATCACTTACGAAAGAACTTAGATGTATATCGCGCCTTTCACAACCTCAGGACGTCTCAAAGCGCTTTTCAGCCAATCAAGCACTTTTGAAACGTAGTCACTGTTGTGATGTAGGAAATGCGGCAGCCAATCTGCACACAGCAAGCGGAGCAGGCTCAAAGGGCCGAATGGCCTACTCCTGCTCCTATATCGGATGTTCTCCCACAAACAGCAATGTGATAATGACCAGATCATCTGTTTTTAGTGATGTTGATTGAGGGATAAATATTGGCCCCAGGACACCGGGGAGAACTCCCCCTGCTCTTCTTCGAAATAGTGCCATGGGATCTTTTACATCCACCTGAGAGGGCAGACGGGGCCTCGGTTTAACGTCTCATCCGAAAGACAGCACCTCCAGCAGTGCAGCACTCCCTCAGCACTGCACTGGGAGTGTCAGCCTAGATTATGTGCTCAAGTCCCTGGAGCAGGTGGGGGTACTCATTAATTCATAGATATTCATACTCACTGCAGTTCTGTGGGAAGTAATGAATTTAATTCAGCAAAACTTGCCACACGAAATCCTTAATCACATCAGACTATTCCTGGACCATCCCATATGTTCTACCAGAACCTTGGGAAATCAAAACAGGATGTGCCTTGCCACACAGAAAGGCTAAATCCCTTGCTTGCCGCGTTTGAAGCTCGGGAATGTTATTATTCTGTAATCAACTTTTGCCTCAGTGACTGTGTGTGTACAGGGATTATCTGGGAAAATGACTTAGAATAGTAATAGCACTTTACATCCAGAACAAATCCTCTTGGCAGTTTTATAAAGGATGCGTTGCCAGTAACGCCAGTTCATGAGAATCATGCTTCAGCCCTGGATGCTTTGTGCAGCTTACGCAGGACCTGATGCAAAATATATCATAAAAAATAATAGCTCGACCACACAAGTAAGGGGAGCTGGGCCACAAGGTAACAAAGATAAATCTCTAGCTTAAGAATAGAAATAGTGTTGGTCAAACTGCGAGACGATGAATATTAATTATACATGAATTAGACCTGCTCCCGCTCATGAACAGAAAAAAAAAGAAAGATTTACATTTCTATAGCGCCTTTCACGACCACCGGACGTCTCAAAGCGCTTTACAGCCAATGAAGTACTTTTTGGAGTGCAGTCACTGTTGTAATGTGGGAAACGCGGCAGCCAATTGGTGCACAGCAAGCTCCCACAAACAGCAATGTGATAATGACCAGATAATCTGTTTTTTGTTATGTTGAATATTGGCCCCAGGACACCGGGGATAACTCCCCCTGCTCTTCTTCGAAATAGTGCCACGGGATCTTTTACAGTCCACCTGAGAGAGCAGACGGGGGCCTCGGTTTAACGTCTCATCCGAAACACGGCACCTACGACAGTGCAGCGCTCCCTCAGCGCTGCAGTGTCAGCCTAGACTTTATGTGCTCAAATCTCATGGAGTGGGACTTAGAACCCACAACCTTCTGATTCAGAGACAAGTGTGCTACCAACTGAGTCACAGCTGCCATATCATGCTTTTATAAACAGCAAATGATCTTTTAAAGGTGTGCATATTTTAAGCCGCAATCTATTTTCTGGTTCAGTCTAAATCTGTGAGCAGATATATTTTTCCTCCCTCCCTCTTCCACCCCACCGCCCTCCGCCCTCCCCCGGCCACCCTCTGAGTTTAAGACTCAAGGCAAAATTAGAATGCGTTTAAAATCATGGAAGGTTGCAGCCCAGAAAAAGACCATTTGGCTCATTGAGTCTACATTGTCACTTTTCTCCACGCGCGTCATCTAGTCTAATCCCACTTTCCTGCTCGCTTCAAGATCTTTTAATATTCCTCTTATTCAAGCAACTAACTCCCTTTTAAAAAGAGCTCATGGAATCTGGCGGTGAATTCCACCTTCTAACCGTCTGAGTTTAAGAATTTTTTTCAAGCTTCTCTTTAACTCTTTTTTCGTGAGTATCTTCAATTTGTGTCTGCTCATCGCCAGCTTGCCGACCATTGGAAACAATCTAGCTCAAGTCTACAAGTGGCATAACCGGCGGTCCTTAAAGGGCCACCACCAAAAAGAAAGCTTGTGTAAAAACAAATTCTTGGCTAAAATGTGGAGCTGGGAGGAGCAGGAGTGCTGCAGGCTACCACTTGTGGTGTTTCTGTTCATGAACCGCATCTTTGGAATTCTCTACCCTAGAGAGCTGTGGGTGCTCAGTCCATGAGTATATTCAAAAATGAGAAGTCGCACAACACCAGGTTATAGTCCAACAGATTTATTTAAAATTACGAGCTTTCGGAGCTGTTGCCCCTTCGTCAGGTAGAGTTACAATGAGGGAATCTACAATATTTCACAGTATATAAACACCGAAAGCAATTTGTCTGCAGAGATACAATCTTTCAGGGAGGCCTTACATCAAAGACACACCAGAGCACAGCCAAGACCTGAAAGATTGTATCTCTGCAGACAAATTGCTTTCGGTGTTTATATACTGTGAAATATTGTAGATTCCCTCATTGTAACTCTACCTGACGAAGGGGCAACAGCTCCGAAAGCTCGTAATTTTAAATAAATCTGTTGGACTATAACCTGGTGTTGTGCGACTTCTCATTTTTGTCCACCCCAGTCCAACACCGGCATCTCCGCATCATGAGTATATTCAAGACAGAGATCGATAGATTTTTGGACTCTAGGGAATCAAGGGATACGGGGATAGGGCGGGAAAGTGGAGTTGAGGTCGAAGATCAGCCATGATCTTATTGAATGGCGGAGCAGGCTCGAGGGGCCGAATGGCTGACTCCTGCTCCTAATTCTTATGTTCTTACAAAAGCAAAATACTGCGGACGTTGGAAATCCGAAATAAAAACAGAAAATGCTGGAAACACACAGCAGGTCAGGCAGCGTTTGTGGAGAGAGAAACAGAGTTAACGGTTCAGGTCGATGACCTTTCGTCAGAACTGGAAAAAGTCGGAGATGGAACAGGTTTTTAAGCAAGTGCAGGGGCAGGGAAAGGGGGGAGGGGAGGAAAGAACAAAAGGGAAGGTCTGTGATTGGGTGGAAGGCAGGAGAGATTAAATGACAAAAGGGATGATGGTGCGAGGCAAAAGGAGATGGTAATGGGACAAGTTAAGAAACAAAAGATCGGGTCTAGAGGAGGTGTGAATGGGAATGGCAGAATCATCAACAGCTGCCATGTGAAAAAATAGGGGCCGAGGTTATGGTCTGGAATTGTTCTTATGTTCACTCCACCCTGTCAGGGACATCTTGAGCTCAGGAAAGGTGCTACATTTGGCTGCATGTCTTTCTATTCCTTTTATTTTTCAGATGCCATCGCACTCAAGAAACACTGGGGTAGAATTCTACCTTCACTGCCTCAGGTTCGATTTATGACTTTTGAGCGCCCAAACCGGCTAGTCTCCCCTACCCAAGACGAAGAGGCGGCCGCCATTTTGAGGCCCGGCCTCATTGGGTTGCTATACAGGCATCCCGATGCAGCTCGCCCGATTAAGGCTGGCCAATATCAAGCATCCACCCCCCCCATCCCCAACCCCGACCGCCAGCAAGGCAAGTGCAGGGGGAGGCAACGATCGCGCATTAAAAGGGGCCCACCGCCTGAAACAGGCAGGCGCCTTAGGGCGCCGAGTGGTAGGCCCCTTTTCAAAATGCCGCAGGCCCCACGGTCTGGGCTCACGGAGTGGTAAGGCCGCCCACCCTACCTTGAGGTCGTTACCGCCCCTTTAACGGCAGGTGAAACAAGTTAAGATCGACCCGTCCCCGCCACCCCCACTCCCACCCGGCGCTTCCCAGGCGCTGATCTGGTACGGAGGGGAATCAACCACCCTTTATAGAAACTGCCTGTTGGTTCAGCCGTGGCTCAGTTAGTAGCACTCTCACCTCTAAGTCAGAAGGTTGTGAGACTTGAGCACAAAAATCTGGGCTGACTCTCCAGTGCAGTGCTGAGGGAGTGCTGCACTGTCGGAGGTGCCGTCTTTCGGATGAGACGTTAAACCGAGGCCCCGCCTGCCCTCTCAGGTGGACGTAAATGATCCCGTGGCACTATTTTGAAGAAGAGCAGGGGAGTTATCCCCGGTGTCCTGGGGCCAATGTTTATCCCTCAATCAACATCACTAAAACAGATTATCTGGTCATTATCACATTGCTGTTTGTGGGAGCTTGCTGTGCACCAATTGGCTGCCGCGTTTCCCACATTACAACAGTGACTGCACTTCAAAACTATTTCATTGGCTGTAAAGCGCTTTGGGACGTCCTGAGCTCATGGGAGGCGCTATAGAAATGCAAGTTCTTTCTTTATGCCTGATTTTCAGTGCATCAATTTCAACAGCCTAAACATCATCTGGGTTCTACAACGGGTGAGTAGTTCCCCTTCCCCCACCCAAAATCTACTCCACTGATACATTTCAGTGAGAGTGAAGTCACTGTGTTGTGCGTAAGCGACATGAAAAGTAAAGCGTTGCCGAACGTTTAATCATGAAAGTGATGGCCCTTTCAATGCAGATGAGCATTTAACAAGGAATGTAAATTCAAACCCTTCAGCTCATTAACACACAGTCTGAAGCCCCTGGTATCTCGGTCCGTGCACATAATGCGGATATCAATAAACAACATCAAGGCTGCAAAGGCAATTATGCCCAAGGCACTGGATGTTGAGAATATAATAAAGATCGTATCACTCTGACAGGAGGAATCTCTGAACTTGGGACTAATGGGTTATCATTTGACCGCATAGTAATTTATTACAGAATCGTGCCCAAAAAGGTCAGTTTAATTTGAATTAAAATAAATGCAATGATAATATGAGCAGGTACATTAGTATTTTATATATTACTAAAGATATGACCATTTGCTCTGGATTCTGTCAATTAAGTTATTCACTGTTTTCGGACTGTCTAAGTGCCATTGAACCATTGATATGACCTTTTAAAGTATTTAAGCCATAACTAAGACCGCCAAACATCCATAACATCGCCCGTCTCCACCCCTGCCTCAGCTTATCTGCTTCTGAAACCCTCATCCATGCCTTTGTTACCTCTAGACTTGACTATTCCAAAGCCTCCCACGTTCTACCCTACGTAAACTTGAAGTCATCCAAAACTCGGATGCCCGCGTCCTAACTCGCACCAAGTCCCGTTCACCCATCACCCCCGTGCTCGCTGACCTACAATGGCTCCCGGTTAAGCAACACCTCAATTTTCAAATTCTCATCCTTGTTCTCAAATCCCTCCATGGCCTCACCCCTTCCTATCTCTGTAATCTCCTCCAGCCCCACAACCCCCCCGAGATATCTGCGCTCCTCTAATTCTGCCCTCTTGAGCATCCCTGATTATAATCGCTCCACCATTGGTGGCCGTGCCTTCAGCTGCCTGGGTCCTAAGCTCTGGAATTCCCTCCCTAAACCTCTCCGCCTCGCTACCTCTCTCTCCTCCTTTAAGATGCTCCTTAAAACCTACCTCTTTGACCAAGCTTTTGATCATCTGTCCTAATTTCTCCTTGTGTGGCTCGGTGTCAAATTTTGTTTGATAATAATCGCTCCTGTGACGCGCCGCGGGACGTTTTACTACGTTAAAGGCGCTAGATAAATACAAGTTGTTGTTGTTGCTGTTGTATTTCGTTTCTCTTTTCAAAAATCATTACTGATTATTACAAAACACCAGCAGCATCCATTTAGGATTCATTCTAAGCAAAGCTCGGGGTTTCATGCAGTGATTGGCAATTAAGAATTGTTTGGTGGTTCTATAAATGATTTGAAACAATGACGTTTCAGCCTCTGAGAGAGGTCAAGGCTCATGTAGGGCACTCTGGAAGGAGCAGCACTCGCTGACGATTTTCTAGGCACACTACTCGCGTTTTATATTTGATTCGCTCTTTCATTAGTCCCGCCGAGTTTCCACTGTTTCGTATCCTTAATCATCTTCTGGCTCTCCTGAGAAAAATGACCTTTTTAATAACTCTGAAGATTAGTCTATTCCAAAAACGATCAGTCATCATTTGTAGGCCAATTCTCAAGGCAGATTTAATTGAGGTTATTAATATTACAAAAGGGATTTGATAGGGTGAATAGGCAGTTGACTCTTTCCTCTGAGTCAGAAGGTTGTGGGTTCAAGTCCCACTCCAGAGACTTGAGCACAAAAATCTAGGCTGACACTCCAGTGTGGTGCTGAGGGGGTGCTGCACTGTCGGAGGTGCCGTCTTTCAGTTGAGACGTTAAACCGAGGCCCCGTCTGCCCTCTCGGGTGGACGTAAAAGATCCCACGGCACGATTTCGAAGAAGAGCAGGGGAGTTATCCCCGGTGTTCTGGCCAATATTTATCCCTCAATCAACATCACTAAAAACAGATGATCTGGTCATTATCACATTGCTGTTTGTGGGAGCTTGCTGTGCACAAATCGGCTGCTGCGTTTCCTACATTACAACAGTGACTACACTCCAAAAAGTACTTCATTGGCTGTAAAGCGCTTTGGGACGTCCTGAGGTCTTGAACGGTGCTGTAGAAATGCAAGTTTTTTTTTGCTGGTTGGGAGGACGAGACGAGAGATCATCAACTTCAAACTGTGGCTAAGAGAGTGAGAAGAGGGCTCAGGAAAAACCTTCTTTTTGCAGAGGGCTGTTGGAGCGTGGAATGCCTTGTCACAGGGAATAGTTGAGGCAGCGACTATTAAGGGGAAAATTGATAAATATTTGAAGTAGTGGAATATATAGGAGACAGCAAGGGCGTGGGAGTGATTTTGGATTGCTCTAGCAAAGAGCCAGCAGAGACCAGACGGGTCGAATGGCCTCCTTCTGTGCGGTAAATTTCTACGGTTCTACCCTGCGTTTCTATATATTCATTGCATATAATGGTTTAAATCATCTGCAGTTTCTTCCAGATTACCTGCCTAGAATAATGATGTCTTAAAATAGTTGCAATATCTAAATTATCTTTTGTTTTATGGATGCCTTCTCCATTTGATTGTATTCTGTGCTCGCTGACCTACATTGACTCCCGGTTAAGCAACGCCTCGATTTCAAAATTCTCATCCTTGTTTTCAAATCCCTCCATGGCCTCCTCACCCCTCCCTATCTCTGTAATCTCCTTCAGCCCCACAACCCTCCGAGATATCTGCGCTCCTCTAATTCTGCCCTCCTGAGCATCCCTGATTATAATCGCTCATGATGCGGAGATGCCGGTGTTGGACTGGGGTGGACAAAATTGAGAGGTCGCACAACACCAGGTTATAGTCCAACAGTTTTATTTGAAATCACAAGCTTTCGGAGCTATCGATTGCCCCTTCCTCAGGTGAAGTAAATAGATACAGAATCGCCAAAGCATATATAGATAGAGTATAATCGCTCAACCATTGGTGGCCGTGCCTTCAGTTACCTAGGCCCTAAGCTCTGGAATTCCCTGCCTAAACCTCTCCGCCTCGCTACCTCTCTTTCCTCCTTTAAGACGCTCCTTAAAACCTACCTCTTTGACCAAGCTTTTGGTCACCTGCCCTAATTTCTCCTTATGTGGCTCGGTGTCAAATTTGTTGTCTTTTAATACTCCTGTGAAGCGCCTTGGGACGTTTTGCTACATTAAAGGCACTATACAAATACAAGTTGTTGTTATTAACAACCGTGTTGATGCTATTTATGGGTTTGTACAGTTTTGCACATAAAAAAAGACTTGTATCTATACAACGCCTTTCATGACCTCAGGACGTCCTTTGCAGCCAATGAAGGGCAGTCACTGTTGTAATGTGTGTAAAACAAAAGTTACTTTCCTGAAAAAATCCGGCATTACTGATAACACAGCCTTTCTATTCAGTATTTAGATCTATACACTGCGAGTTCCCGCTTGCAATGCAGCAAAAAGCTCACAGTTAGTAGCGTCCACACTCAGTACTTTTAATACTTCTGGCTCTCAGCCCTGTGAAATGTGATACACATTAAGAACACTGCACATGGAGAGAAACACTCTTTCAACAATCCATTTGGCTGGCTTGTTTATTGGCCACTAGTCAAAACAGACGCACACGCCCCTGAGTGAGGGCTAATCACCAAGTCTGACTGCAACTCCATCCTTCTTGCCTTCTATTTCGAAACACACTTTTTTTAAAAAAAAAGGCAAAACCTGGGAAAAATGCTTAATCAATGTCCGTGTTGGGCTTAATGACTTTTTTTGGTCTCTACTAAATTTGTGCGGAGTTGCACAAGACATTGATAATCTCTAGGCTTGCTGCATGGGGTCTAAATTTAACATTGTGTTTTCCCAATGATAACCAGCTTAGCGGGGCAGAGGCCCGCATCTGATCTGCATGGGCCTTCGGGCCACTGCTATATTGCTCAGGGTCATTTATTATGCGCCCCCGCCCCCCGGCTCCTGAAATGAGCCTCCTGCGCACATCTCTGACCCAGATCCCTAAAATAGTTTGGGCAAGTCAGAGTTCGCAGTTTGCAAAAAGATTTTCCAAGGTTTCGGATCTTCTTTGAGCAGCATTTGTCACAGGGCGGCATCGGTAGCACGCTCCCCTGTTGACTGTCAGCCGTGGCTCAGTTGCTGGCACCCATGTCTCTGAGTCAGAAGGTTGTGGGTTCAAGTCCCACTCCAGAGACTTCAGCACGTAAATCTAGGCTGACACTCCAGCGCTGAGGGAGTGCTGCACTGTCGGAGGTGCCGTCTTTCAGAGGAAACATTAAAATGAGGCGCTCTCAGGTGGGTGTAAAAGATCTCAAGGTACTGTTTCAAAGACAAGCAGGGGAGTTCTTCCCGGTGTCCTGGGGCCAATATTTATCCCTCAACCAACATCACTAAGAACAGATTATCTGGTCATTATCACATTGCTGTTTGTGGGAGCTTGCTGTGCGCAAATTGGCTGCCGCGTTTCCTACATTACAACAGCGACTACACTTCAAAAAGTACTTCATTGCTTTGGGATGATGTCCTGGAGTTGTGAAAGGCGTTATATGAATGCAAGTCTTTCTTTCTTTCTTTGCTCTTACGAGTTTACAACAGACCCAACAAAGGTGTGACTTGTGGCGAACTGAGAGGAAAAGCACTGGTTCTTCCTCATTTCAGAAACAGAGAAACTGCAGCCCAAAAGAACCGGAGCTGACGACAGATCCAATCAGACTTCTGCCAATTCCAATTATTCAGGGGGCATTAATTGTTGTTGGAGTGACACTGCAGAACGTCGCACTTTCAGTACACTGCCGTTAGAGGAAATAGGCGCCACAGTTTGTCCAAACCCTGCCAGGGCCTAAGCTGTTCAAGTGCTTTGTCTGCTGTGCTTTGCTGAATGCGAAGATACTGAATAATGCGTGATGTTATGGTTTGCTCAAAGAGAATGATGGCAGCAATGAACCGAAGATGAATTTTTAAATTCCAGTTGACAATTTGGAGGCGTAGTACAAATTAGAATTAAATTAAAGCTCCTAATTTTTCAATTCCCTCCACTCCCCATTACACTGACACCTTCCATCAATCAAACACCTGCTCATTCACTAATGTGGCATTTCCATTATCCACTACTCCAACCTTGTGACACTCACTTACCTTACAACTAAAACTAGGAGATAGGCCTCAGCTGAGAGAGATAAAATACTTCAGCAGTTGAATTGGCTGAACTATCGCACCAGTTGCAGCTGGGAAGGCGTATTCTATCCACTGAAGTAAAGGAGAAACAAATAAACACAGGAACAGGAGGAGGCCATCCAGCCCCTCGAGCCTGTTCCACCATTCAATGAGATCATGGCTGATCTGTATCTTAACTCCATCTACCCGCCTTGGTTCTGTAACCTTTAATACCCTTGCCTAGCAAAATGAAGACCACGGGACAATTGACAAAAGCTTCCTCTAGCTTTTAAATACTAGTATTTTGCAAAATGAGATTTCAGAGCATGAGTATCATTGCTGACCCGTTCATCGACCTCCACACTTTTGTTTTGTGAAGTCGGCCATATTAGTGAGAGGCTTTAACTACTTAACACATCTACTACAAGCACTGGGGCACTGACTTTCCTTTTAAAATGTCTTCTTCAAGGATGGAATTGAGAAGAAGAATGTACTTGCATTTTACCTAGCGTAATGAATTACTTTCACTGCTGCTATGCAGGCCAACATGGCAGCCAATTTGTGCACAGCGAGGTCCCACAAACAGAAAAATGAGATAAATGGCAATTTGTATTTTGTTGAGAATGTTTGAGAATGTTTGCTTGGTTAGATGAAGAGGGGTGGAAGGAGGTTCGTGTGGAGCATAAACACCGGCACGGACCTGTTGGGCTGAAAGGCCTGTTTCTGTGCTGTAAATACTTTGTAACACTTTGTAACCCCCCCCTGCTCTTCTTCAAATAGTGTCAAGGGATCCTAATCAAGCCCACGAGGCTTAACATGTCATCCAATAGACAGCACCTCCATCAAATGCAGCATGCCCTCAGTACTGCACTGAAGTATGGAGTTCAGAAGAATGAGAGGCGGTCTTATTGAAACATATAAGATTGTGAAGGGGCTTGATCGGGTGGATGGGGTAAGGATGTTCCCAAGGATGGGTGAAACTAGAACTAGGGGGCATAATCTTAGAATAAGGGGCTGCTCTTTCAAAACTGAGATGAGGAGAAACTTCTTCACTCAGAGGGTAGTAGGTCTGTGGAATTTGCTGCCCCAGGAAGCTGTGGAAGCTACATCATTAAATAAATTTAAAACAGAAATAGACAGTTTCCTAGAAGTAAAGGGAATTAGGGGTTACGGGGAGCGGGCAGGAAATTGGACATGAGGCTGAATTCGGATCGGTTGAGGCCCTGTGGGTGGCGTAGCGGGCCCAGGGGCTGAGTGGCCGGGTCCTGCTCCTACTTCTTGTGTTCTTTAGATTTGAGGTGAGGATCAGATCAGCCATGATCTTATTGAATGGCGGAGCAGGCTCGAGGGGCCGATTGGCCTACTCCTGCTCCTATTTCTTATGTTCTTATGTATGAAGACAGCTAATGTACCAAAGTCCAGGGGTGGGGTTGGACCCATGACCTCCTGGCTCAGAGGCGAGAGTGCTCCCACTGAGCCAAGCTGAGATTATGACAACAACAACAACTTGCATTTAGAGAGCACCTTTAACGTAGTAAAATGTCCCAGGGCGCTTCACAGGAGCGTTTTATAATGAAATTTGACACCGAGCCACATAAGGAGATATTAGGAAAGGTGACCAAAAGCTTGGTCAAAGAGCTAGGTTTTAAGGAGCATCTTAAAGGAGGAAAGAGAGGTAGCGAGGCGGAGAGGTTTAGGCAGGGAATTCCAGAGCTTAGGGCCCAGGCAACAGAAGGCACGGCCGCCAATAGCTGAGCGATTATAATCAGGGATGCTCAAAAGGCCAGAATTAGAGGAGCGCAGATGTCTCGGGGGGTTTGTGGGGCTGAAGGAGATTACAGAGATAGGGAGGGGCGAGGCCATGGAGGGATTTGAAAACAAGGACAAGAATTTTAAAATTGAGGCGTTGCTTAACCGGGAGCCAATGTAGGTCAGCGAGCACAGGGGTGATGGGTGAACGGGACTTGGGGCGAGTTGGGATACGGGCAGCAGAGTTTTGGATGACCTCAATTTACGGAGGGTAGAACGCGGGAGGCCAGCCAGGAGTGCGTTGGAATTGATGATGGTCTTGACATGGGGCATTTTTTTAACCTGGGAAGATGCTCTGAGCAATTGAATATTGTAGTGATTTTCCAGCAATTGTGAAAAATCGTGTGCCGATGCACCCAGATTTCCTGATATGCACTCCCGACAGGCCAGGCTTCTCCCTAAAAGAATTGATGAATTACCTGCAGATCCGCTGACATCAGTGTCCAGAACCCCTTCATGCATTTCCAATGAATCAAGCTCTGCGGCAGGAGCATGGATGTGTAAAACTCAGCCCCGTGTATTTCTTTTTCCTTCACTACCAGTTGGGTGTGCCTGCAAGCTTAAGGAGCAAGTGGGTGTCAGCCGTGGCTCAGTGGGCAGCACTCTCGCCTCTGAGTCAGAAGGTCGTGGGTTCAAGTCCCACTCCAGAGACTTGAGCACAAAAATCTAGGCTGACAGTCCAGTGCAGTGCTGAGGGAGTGCTGCACTGTCGGAGGGGCCGTCTTTCAGATGAGACGTTAAACCGAGGCCCCGTCTGCTCTCTCAGGTGGATGTAAAAGATCCCATGGCACTATTTGGAAGAAGAGCAGGGCAGTTATCCCCGGTGTCCTGGGGCCAATATTTATCCCTCAATCAACATCACTAAAAACAGATTATCTGGTCATTATCACATTGCTGTTTGTGGGAGCTTGCTGTGCGCAGATTGGCTGCCGGGTTTCCCACATTAAAACAGTGACTCTTCTTCATTGGGATGTTCTGAGGTCATGAAAGGCGCTATATAAATGCAAGTCTTTCTTACCTTTTGCACTTTCAGTATAGCTACTTGCTTCCAAACTGAGGGGGCTGTATCAGCTTTATTTCTTCGGAAGATGTTGGTCAGCTTTTAGCTAGTTTTCTAGGTTGTCATTTGCAATACATTAACATGAGAACAGCACCGCTCTCCTATTCCAACTCCCACGCCACTTCCCTTGTTAGAAATTTACAGAATTACAGTCCCCACCGTTTACAGTGGGTGTGTTGGTGTGAGCGCGATTCACCCACTATGGGCGTTGGCCGGTAAAACCAAAAAGGTAAGTGACTAAGATATTTGAAAAAAATCAGGAAATCTCACTCAGCAAGTTCCTCCCCTGATTGTTGGCTGCACTCGCTAATCCCGCCTTGGTGCAAATAAAGGAATATCTCATTCTTACCACCAGGTCGTGGGAGGACAATACTCACCCAGCACTTTGTCTGGAATTCGTCGTTTGATCTCGTCATTTTCAGGCAGGCTACAGAGTTCAGACAAGGCCCAGCGCTAACACTATCAAATTCAGAGAATGCACAGCGCTGACACTATCAAATTCAGAGAACGCACAGCGCTGACACTATCAAATTCAGAGAATGCACAGCGCTGACACTATCAAATTCAGAGAACGCACAGCGCTGACACTATCAAATTCAGAGAACGCACAGCGCTGACACTATCAAATTCAGAGAACGCACAGCACTGACACTATCAAATTCAGAGAACGCACAGCGCTGACACTATCAAATTCAGAGAACGCACAGCGCTGACACTATCAAATTCAGAGAATGCACAGCGCTAACACTATCAAATTCAGAGAATACACAGCGCTGACACTACCGAATTCAGAGAACGCACAGCGCTGACACTATCGAATTCAGGGAATGCACTGCGCTGACACTATCAAATTCAGAGAACGCCCAGCGCTAACACTATCAAATTCAGAGAATGCCCAGCACTGACACTATCAAATTCAGAGAACGCACAGCACTGACACTATCAAATTCAGAGAACGCACAGCGCTGACACTATCAAATTCAGGGAATGCACAGCGCTGACACTATCAAATTCAGAGAACGCACAGCACTGACACTATCAAATTCAGAGAACGCACAGCGCTGACACTATCAAATTCAGGGAATGCACAGCGCTGACACTATCAAATTCAGAGAACGCACAGCACTGACACTATCAAATTCAGAGAACGCACAGCGCTGACACTATCAAATTCAGGGAATGCACAGCGCTGACACTATCAAATTCAGAGAACGCACAGCACTGACACTATCAAATTCAGAAAATGCACAGCGCTGACACTATCAAATTCAGGGAATGCACAGCACTGACACTATCAAATTCAGGGAATGCACAGCGCTGACACTATCAAATTCAGAGAATGCACAGCGCTGACACTATCAAATTCAGAGAATGCACAGCGCTGACACTATCAAATTCAGAGAACGCACAGCGCTAACACTATCAAATTCAGGGAACGCACAGCGCTGACACTATCAAATTCAGAGAATGCACAGCGCTGACACTATCAAATTCAGAGAACGCACAGCGCTGACACTATCAAGTTCAGGGAATGCACAGCGCTGACACAATCAAGTTCAGAGAACGCACAGCGCTAATGCTATCAAGTTCAGAGAACGCACAGCGCTAACACGATCATAGAATCATAGAAATTTACGGCACAGAAGGAGGCCATTCGGCCCATCGTGTCTGTGCCGGCCAAAAAAGAGCTATCCCAGCCTAATCCCACTTTCCAGCTCTTGGTCCGTAGTCCTGTAAGTTACAGTACTTCAAGTGCATATCCAAGTACTTTTTAAATGCGTTTCTGCCTCTACCACCCTTTCAGGCAGTGAGTTCCAGACCCCCACCACCCTCTGGGTGAAAAAAGTTCTCCTCAACTCCCCTCTAATCCTTCTACCAATTACTTTAAATCTGTGCCCCCTGGTTATTGACCTCTCTGCTAGGGGAAATAGGTCCTTCCTATCCACTCTATCTAGGCCCCTCATAATTTTATACACCTCAATCAAGTCTCCCCTCAGCCTCCTCTGTTCCAAAGAAAACAACCCCAGCCTATCCAATTTTTCCTCATAGCTAAAATTCTCCCGTCCTGGCAACATCCTCGTAAATCTCCTCTGTACCATCTCTAGTGCAATCACATATTTCCTGTAATGTGGTGACCAGAACTGTACGCAGTACTCTAGCTGCGGTCTAACTAGTGTTTTGTACAGCTCAAGCATAACCTCCCTGCTGTTATATTCTATGCCTCGGCTAATAAAGGAAAGTATCCCGTATGCCTTCTTAACCACCTTATCTACCAGTCCGCTACCTTCAGGGATCTGTGGACATGCACTCCAATGTCCCTCTGTTCCTCTACACTTCTCAGTATCCTACCATTTATTGTGTATTCCCTTGCCTTGTTAGCCCTCCCCAAATGCATTACCTCACACTTCTCCAGATTGAATTCCATTTACCACTGTTCTGCCCACCTGACCAGTCCACTGATATCTTCCAGCAGTCTACAGCTTTCTTCCTCACTATCAACCACACGGCCAATTTTTGTATCATCTAAAAACTTCTTAATCATGCTCCCTACATTGAAGTCTAAATCATTGATGTATATCACAAAAAGCAAGGGACCTAGTACTGAGCCCTGCGGAACCCCACTGGAAACAGCCTTCCAGTCACAAAAACATCCGTCGACCATTACCCTTTGCTTCCTGCCACTGAGCCAATTTTGGATCCAACTTGCCACTTTCCCTTGGATCCCATGGGCTTTTACTTTTCTGACCAGTCTGCCATGTGGGACCTTGTCAAAAGCCTTGCTAAATTCCATGTAGACTACATCAAAAGCACTACCCTCATCAACCCTCCTTGTTACCTCCTCAAAAGATTCAATCAAGTTAGTCAGATATGACCTTCCCTTAACAACCCTCTGTGTGAAATAATTTCTCCTCATTTCCCCTCTTGTTCTTTTGCCAATTATTTTAAATCTATGACCTCTGGTCCCACTTGCCAGAGGAAAAAGTTTCTCCCTATTTGCTCTATCTAAACCCCTCATAATTTTGAATGCCTCCATTAGATCTCTCCTTAACCTTCTCTGCTCTAAGGAGAAGAATCCCAGCTTACATAAGAACATAAGAACATAAGAAATAGGAGCAGGAGTAGGCCAATTGGCCCCTCGAGCCTGCTCCGCCATTCAATAAGATCATGGCTGATCTGATCCTAACCGCCAATCTACTATCACAGAACCATCTCCTGAACCTAACAGAATTGGACACACGAAATAGGAGCAGGATCAGGCTACACGGCCCCTGGGCCAGCTGCGCTACCCACAGGGCCATGACCAATCCGAACCTAGACTCATGTCTAAATTCCTGCCCGCTCCCCGTAACCCTTAATTCCCTTTACTTCTAGGAAACTGTCTATATATGTTTTAAATTTCTGTAATGATGTAGCTTCTACAGCTTTTTGGGGCAGCATATTCCATGGACCTTCTCCAATCTCTTCACATAACTGAAGTCCCTCATCACTGGTATCATCCTGGTAAACCTCCTCTGTATCTTCTCCAAGGCCTTGACAGCCTTCCTAAAGTGCGCTGCCCAAATTCCTACATGACAACACTGACTACACTTCAAAAGTACTTAATTGGTTGTAAAGCGTTTTGAGACGTCCTGAGACTGTGAAAGGCGCTATAGAAATGCAAGTCTCTTTCTTCTTTCAAAATTGTACACAATACTCCAGCTGAGGCCTAACATCTCTCCCCCTGTTGACTTCAACGGAAATAAAAAATCAGGAGAGATGTAAAACGGGGTTGCAGACTTGCGAACACCCGGTTTTACACTATCGCACAAAGTCGAAATCTACCCTTATGTTTGTATGTGTGTTAGAAGCTTTGAAAGAGTGTGGAAGGATTTCTATGCCATATCCTGCTGTGAATAGAGATCTCTTGCTTTGTTCATGGTGATATTGTATTATTCAGTTTGTTTTCACAGAATGCCAATTATTTTTTAAGATAAAGGTGGCAAAGAATCGGTTTTAAATGAAAAAGAAAAAAGAAATCAATAGAGGATTAAGCACAGGCTTTGAAACAACATGAATCCTAAGCATTCCGATACCCTTAACTGATTAAACCCATCTACACATAAGTTATGTTTCAGTGAATTAATCTAGACACAGTTGGACGAGAGCTAATGAATGAGATGCGGGCTGGCCTCCATTCCATTAAGAGCAAGATAAAAGAGATTGCCTCTGTGAGCCCTCATCTCTCACTGAATAAAATTGTTGTACACACACAATCCAAGATCAGTCCATTGAGGAGTGTTGCAGGAGACATTGCTGGAGATAATGAGAATGGTTTAAGCAGTTTGCTTTCTCAGTTATCCTTGAGAAAGCATCATCATGCTTTATTCAATTTTACCTTCGATTATTTCCATCTGTAAAAGTAATTTTTTTTTTATTCGTTCATGGGATGTGGGCGTCGCTGGCAAGGCCAGCATTTATTGCCCATCCCTAGTGGCCCTTGAACAACTGAGTGTCTCGCTGGGCCATTTCAGAGGGCAGTTAAGAGTCAACCACATTGCTGTGGGTCTGGAGTCACATTTAGGCCAGACCGGGTAAGGACGGCAGATTTCTTCCCTAAAGGACATTAGTGAACCAGATGGGTTTTATACGACAATCCAGTAGTTTCATGGTCACCATTACTGATACTAATGTGAGAAGTCGCACAACACCAGGTTATAGTCCAACAGCTTTATTTGAAATCACAAGCTTTCGGAGCGCTGCTCCTTCGTCAGGTGAAGTGAAGAGATGCATATAGGCACAGCAAAAATAGTCAGAGAACACTGCCAGATGATTACAGTTAATCTTTCCAACTGCCCTTTATCACACCTCGGCAGAGAGATAATCACGGCAATCAAAGGTGTGGATGGTGTCCAAACAGGTCAGTCAGGAAAACATTACATCAAAGACAATGAGGTGGGGTCACAAGGGGTCAAAAGTGGCAGATGCTGGGGTCTGTATGGAAAACAAAAAACTTTTTTTGCTGGAAATCACAGCAGGTCCGGCCGCATCTGTGTAGAGAGAACAAGCCAACGACGACTCGAGTCTGGATGACTCTACGTCAGGTGGGGTTACATATAGCGTGACATGAACCCAAGATCCCGGTTGAGGCTGTCCTCATGGGTGCGGAACTTGGCTATCAGTTTCTGCTCGACGATTTTGCGTTGTCGTGTGTCTCGAAGGCCACCTTGGAGAACGCTTACCCGAAGATCAGAGGCTGAATGTCCTTGACTGCTGAAGTGTTCCCCGACTGGGAGGGAACACTCCTGCCTGGCGATTGTTGTGCGGTGTCCATTCATACGTTGTCTCAGTGTCTGCATGGTCTCGCCGATGTACCATGCTCTGGGGCATCCTTTCCCGCAACGTATGAGGTAGACAACGTCTTACAGAAACTCAGCACCCACTGACCAGTTGAACCAGGAACACTCCTCGCCACAATGGACATCTCGGCACTCTACACCAGTATCCCCCACGATGACGGCATCGCTGTGACAGCCTCAGTACTCAACACCAACAACAGCCAATCTCCAGATGCCATCCTACAACTCATCTGCTTCATCCTTGACCACAATGTCTTCACCTTCGACAACTAGTTTTTTACCCAAACACACGGAACAGCCATGGGGACCAAATTCGCACCCCAATACGCCAACATCTTCATGCACAAGTTCGAGCAAGACTTCTTCACTGCACAGGACCTTCAACCAATGCTATACACCAGATATATCGACGACATTTTCTTCCTATGGATCCACGGCGAAGAATCACTGAAAAGACTACACGACAACATCAACAAGTTCCATCCCACCATCAAACTCACCATGGACTACTCCTCAGAATCGGTTTCATTCTTGGACACATGAATCTCCATCAAAGACGGACACCTCAGCACTTCACTCTACCGCAAGCCCACGGACAACCTCACGATGCTCCACTTCTCCAGCTTCCACCCTAACCATGTTAAAGAAGCCATCCCCTATGGACAAGCCCTGCGAATACACAGGATCTGCTCAGATAAGGAGGAACGCGATGGACACCTACAGACGCTGAAAGACGCCCTCGTAAGAACGGGATATGACGATCGACTCGTCGATCGACAGTTCCGACGGGACACAGCGAAAAATCGCATAGACCTCCTCAGAAGACGAACACGGGACACAACCAACAGAGTACCCTACGTCGTCCAGTACTTCCCCGGAGCGGAGAAACTACGCCATGTTCTTCGCAGCGTTCAACATGTCATCGATGACGATGAACACCTCGCTAAGGCCATCCCCACGCCTCCACTACTCACCTTCAAACAGCCGCCTAACCTCAAACAGACCATCGTTCGCAGCAAATTACCCAGCTTTCAGGAGAACAGCGACCACGACACCACACAACCCTGCCACGGCAACCTCTGCAAGACATGCCAGATCATCAACACAGATACCATCATCACACGTGAGGACACTACCCACCAGGTACATGGTACATACTCATGTGACTCAGCCAACGTTGTCTACCTCATACGTTGCGGGAAAGGATGCCCCGGAGCATGGTACATCGGCGAGACCATGCAGACACTGAGACAACGTATGAACGGACACCGCACAACAATCGCCAGGCAGGAGTGTTCCCTCCCAGTCGGGGAACACTTCAGCAGTCAAGGACATTCAGCCTCCGATCTTCGGGTAAGCATTCTCCAAGGCGGCCTTCGAGACACACGACAACGCAAAATCGCCAAGTTTCGCACCCATGATCATCTGGCAGTGTTCTCTGACTATATATGCTGTGCCTATATGCATCTCTTCACTTCACCCGACGAAGGAGCAGCGCTCCAAAAGCTTGTGATTTCAAATAAAGCTGTTGGACTATAACCTGGTGTTGTGCGACTTCTCACATTTGTCCACCCCAGTCCAACACCGGCATCTCCACATCATGATTACTGATACTAGCTTTTGTAATTCCAGATTTATTTAATTAAGTGAATTTAAATTCCCCAGCTGCCCTCAGTGGGATTTTAACTCATATCTTATGGATCATTTGTCCAGGCCTTCTGAATTACTAGTCCAGTAACATAACCACTAATCTGAAGCTGAAATTATAACTTTGGATGATGCGAGTGCTGCAGGGCAATAATGTGACCCCAGGCGCCCAAAATGCAAGGCCTGAGGCCTGCCCCAAACCTGAGCACTGGGCAACTTGGGTGGAAAGTCGGGTTCCTAACCCTCCAGGATTGCCCTGGAGTCTCCAGGAATTGAAGCTTAATCTCCTGGTCACTCCTGTGAGCAACACCCAAGAGAAACATCATAGAGAAACATTCACATATTATATGTTTTTATTTCCTTTGAACACTTTCATTTATTAGTTATAAAAATATTGGAGATTGAGGAGAAAAGGCTGTTTTACCAGGCAGGGCAGTTGGAGGCGGGAGGTCATGTGTTGAAACTTCCAGGAATACATCCAACCAGAGTTGGCAACCCTAGTGGAAAGGGCCTTGTGTACTAGGCGCCTGTGGTAGCACTCTCACCTCTGAGTCAGAAGGGTTGTGGGCTCAAGTCCCACTCCAGAGACTTGAGCACAAAAATCCAGGCTGACGCTCCAGTGTTGCACTGTCAGAGGTGCCGTCTTTTGGATGAGGCGTTAAACTCTCCAGTGGGCGTAAAAGATGCCGCGGCTACTATTTCGAAGAAGAGCAGGGGGAGTTCTCCCCGGTGTCCTGACCAATATTTATCCCTCAAACAACATCACTAAAATAGATGATCTGGTCATTATCACATTTCTGCTTGTGGGAGCTTGCTGTGTGCAAATTGGCTGCCGCGTTTCCTACATTACAACAGTGACTACACCTTAAAAGTATTTCATTGGCTGTAAAGGGCTTTGGGATGTCCTGAGGTCGTGAAAGGCGCTATAGAAATGCAAGACTTTCTGTCTTTTCACTAGGCAAATGGGGCCTGTTCCCCATAACGTGGCATGTAGACCAGAGTAACACACTGGTTGCTCAGTGCCTGTTGGATTTAGTGAAAGGATTTAGTCTTTTCTTGGGTCGCCTGACTTTCCATTAGGGACACCCTAATTCAGGGGTTCTCAAGAGGCCCGTATTATAACTCGCACCAAGTCCCGTTCACCCATCCCCCCTGTGCTCGCTGACCTACATTGGCTCCCGGTTAAGCAACACCTCGATTTCAAAATTCTCATCCTTGTTTTCAAATCCCTCCATGGCCTCGCCCCGCCCTATCTCTCTAATCTCCTTCAGCCCCACAATCCCCCGAGATATCTGCGCTCCTCTAATTCTGCCCTCTTGAGCATCCCTGATTATAATCGCTCAACCTTTGGTGGCCGTGCCTTCAGCTGCCTGAGCCCTAAGCTCTGGAACTCCCTCCCAAAACCTCTCCGCCTCGCTACCTCTCTTTCCTCCTTTAATCCACTCCTTAAAACCTACCTCTTTGACCAAGCTTTTGGTCATCTACCCTAATTTATCCTTATGTGGCTCAGTGTCAGATTTTTTTGTCATATAATACTCCTGTGAAGCGCCTTGGGACGTTTTACTACGTTAAAGGCGCTATATAAATACAAGTTGTTGTTGGTTCTCAACCTTTTTGCTCAGAGGTCCCCCTTCCGTGTTATAAAAATTCCACAGACCCCCTGTAACACAACACAAGTATTTTTTCTGTATAAAAATGAGTTATTAATAGCTCTATTACACCTTACGTAAAGATGAATTTATTAAGTTCTAAATTTAGATAAGCAAAATGCTGCGGATGCAGGAAATCTGAAATATAAACAGAAAATGCTGGAAATACTCAGCAGGTCAGGCAGCCTCTGTGGAGAGAGAAACAGAGTTAACGTTTCAGGTCGGACGAAAGGACACACAAAGGGATTTGTCTTAGCATTCAAATGGTGTCCAACAGTAAGAACCTGAACTGACTGCGCAAGCACAGTCTTTGTAGCTGAGACTCTGCCACTCGTCTCAATATACAGGCCGGACTACTGATGTGATGTTCATGCCATATGTATTGCTGGGACAAACCAACTGGCGGACCCCCTGAGATCTTCTCGCGGACCTCTAGAGGGCCCCTGTTGAGAACCCCTGCCCTAATTGCTCCTGTGAAATTTGGTTTCAAAAGGCCGTCATCCTTTGCACCTGCCGCCTAAAAAAACACCGGCGCAGTCTCAGCACCAGTGGCTCTTTGCAACCTGCCAACACCGCAAATCCCACCCTGGTGAATTCAGTGACCTCTCAGTATCTCATGAGCGACGCGCCGGGAACAACATTTAAATGTTACAATGAGCCGGCCTGCCACTAACATGTGGATTCGCTCATTTGTGAGCAGGCCAGGACCTCATAAGCAACCCCATCGTAAAGGAAAAGGTTTAGTAACCCATCAATGTCAGCTGTGGCTCAGTGGGTAGCTACACTCTGCCCCTGAGTCATGAATGGTTGTGGTTTCAAGTCCCAGTCCACGGACCTTAAGCACATAAAGCTAGGCTGACACTCCAGTGCAGGGCTGAGGGAGTGCTGCACTGTCGGAGGTGCCGTCTTTCGGATGAGCCGTTAAAACCGAGGCCCCGTCTGCTCTCTCAGGTGGACGTAAAAGATCCCATGGCACTATTTCAAAGAAGAGTTGAGGGAGTTATCCCCGGTGTCCTGGACAATATTTATCCCTCAACCAACATCACAAAAACAGATTATCTGGTCATTATCAGATTGCTGTTTGTGGGAGCTTGCTGTGCGCAAATTGGCTGCCGCATTTCCCACATTACAACAGTGACTACACTTCAAAAAGTACTTCATTGGCTGTAAAGCACTTTGAGACTTCCGGTGGTCGTGAAAGGCGCTATAGAAATGCAAGTCTTTCTTTTTATCAGTTTCAATTGCACATAGCACTCAACACCCGGCGCTGAGGAACGTCCTGGAATGACGTTTTATATAGCTTGCTTTTATTTCTCTCGGTGTACCTCTTAAATCCTGAAGCACATATCATTTTTCGGTTCTGTTTTACAGTAGGTTGTGCTCAGTGGAATGTTTCACGTATCCTGTTGCCGCTCCCATTTCATCCTGACATCTCCCATTACTTCAGCATTTCCGTAGCCCCTTGGCACAGGGAAATAATGCCCCTGCGGAGATTCAGTGGAGTGCAGACTCCCTTTGGGGCGGGGCGCTTTTAACACGAGCAAGCGCTAACTGCTATCTTGAATCTCTGCCTTGAGTCAGGGCCCTCATTTGGGTTCTGAGCTGCAGTTTCCATTTACCCCTTCAGTACCTGTCAGCAACTAAAAGAAAAGAAAGACTTGCATTTCTGTAGCGTCTTTCACGACCAATGGACGTCTCAAAGCGCTTTACAGCCACTGAAGTACTTTTTGAAGTGTGCTCACTGTTGTAATGTGGGAAACGCGGCAGCCAATGTGGGCACAGCAAGCTCCCACAAACAGCAATGTGATAATGACCAGATAATCTGTTTTAGCGATGTTGATTGAGGGATAAATATTGGCCCAGGACACTGGGGATAACTCCCCTGCTCTTCTTCGAAATAGTGCCACGGGATCTTTTACATCCACCTGAGGGGGCAGACGGGGCCTCGGTTTAACGTCTCATCCGAAAGACGGCACCTCCGACAGTGCAGCACTCCCTCAGTACTGCACTGGAGTGTCAGCCTAGATTTTTGTGTTCAAGTCCCTGGAGTGGGACTATGAACCCACAACCTTCTGTCATCAGAGGCGAGAGAGCTGCCCACTGAGCCACGGTTGACTAATTACTGGACAGCGCTTGTTCAGATTTTCCTGGGGTTGCCTCAGGTTCAACTGCATGAAAGCAATGGCCACCAGCGGGAGGAGGTACTTGGATGAATTGATAGTTTGTCACGGCAGCTGCAAGTTATTTTACCAAAAGTTCTCAGTGCTACTGGATCTCCGCGGGTCTTTAGTTTCGAGACTTCTTAATGTTACGAGAAAGTGGACATTGCTGCCTGCTGTCTTGTAGCAAAAAGAAATACCCACCATGCGAGCGCAGAGCTCTCTCTCATGTTGGAATAGTATGATGTGTAGCCAACAGTATAACTTGGGTTCTCCCACCTGCACCTTGTACTGCTCAGTTACCCATCTACATAACTCCAGCCTTAGTGTCCCATTGATGTCACAGTTGAGTCATGCAAGTTTCAGCATGGCTAAGTGGAAGCACTCATGCCTCTCAGTTGAAAACACAATTCCGTGCTACAGCGTCGTACTGAAGGAGCGCCGTACTGTTGGAAGTGCCGTCTTTCGGATGAGACGCTAAACTGAGATCCCAGCTCCCTGTCTAGGTGGACGTCAAAGATCCCAAGACACTTTTTCAAAGAAGAGCGGGAAGTCTTTCCCAACATTCATCCCCTCAACCACGACCACCAATAACAGATTAACTGGTTTTACGTGGATCTTGCTGTGCGCAAATTGCCTGCTGGGTTTGCTGGCAAAAACAATAGTGGCTACACTAATGCAAGTTCGTTCTTTCTCAGCGGAGACCAGGATTGAACTTGGGTAACCTCTCGGTCTGTAAAGAATGAAAGAAAGAACTTGCTATTAAATAGCACCTTTCATGACCTCAGGCTGTCCCAGAGAGGTCAGTACTATGCTGGGTAGTACATTTACCCAGCAAGCCATCAGGAGAGCTAAGGCATGATCTATATTCCAAGTTTATAAATAAAAAGATTGATTTCCAACCTGAAATTAGGAAGAACTGTCCTGTGGGAGCCATCACATATCAGAATAACACGCTATAATGTCGTGGTTTGCCTTTTGCTTGGAATGGGGGAATGGGGAGGATGATTGACAAACCGAGATGGACATGCTTCTTTCTCCCCTCTCCGTCACTCCCCTCAGTTAATAAGCTAACTACAAAATCATAACGGGAGAAAAGATTTACTAGGATGATACCAGAACTGAGAGGTTATACTTATCAGTAAAGATTGGACAGGCTGGTGCTCTTTATCTGTAAAAGAGAAGACTGAGGATGACCTGATAGAGGTCTTCAAGATTATGATTGATAGGGTAGACGTAGAGAAGCTGTTTCCACTTGCGGTGAAACCAGAACTAGGGGCCATAACTATAAGATAGTCACTAATAAATTCAATAGGGAATTCAGGAGAAACTTCTTTACCCAGAGAGTGGTTAGAATGTGGAACTCGCTACCACAGGGAGTAGTTGTGGCGGATAGCTTAGATACATTTAAGGGGAAGCTGGATAAACACATGAGGGAGAAAGGAATAGAAGGATACGCTGATAGGGTGAGAGGAAGAGGGGTGTGAGGAGGCTCGTGTGGAGCATGAACACCGTTGGGCCGAATGGCCTGTTTCTGTGCTGTAAAGACTATGTAATAATTAGATGAGAGGGTTCAACACAAAGGTCCTACATCGAAATACTACGGTAGATTTTAAAACACTCAAAATATTTTGTAACAGTACTCATTAGCAAAACCTCAAACAGCTCAAGCTAATCATGTGTGGGTTTGCGAATTATATAAAAAAATATACAAATTCTGGCTTAAATTATTTATAGAAATCAACCATCAGTTATAACCATTCACAGTATTTGATGATTGAAATCCATCTCTAAATATTTAAAAAGATCTCTTAATTATGTATTTTTCATCTTTGAGCATTATGTTCTGCGGTCTCCAGACATCCTGCCCGTACATCTTAGAAGGAGGAGTAACGGAGCAACTTCAGAACATTGTGCGGGCGTGTCAGTGTTGGCCAGTGTTGGCGGACATTTGCCAGGCCAGGGCCTCCAGCCCACTTCATGGTGAAGAGCAGCAGCTGTAAACAAATTAATGTGGCTCTCAAGAGAGAAGATCAAGAAAATGGCAAAGCCGCTGAAAAATGTAACCCTCCCTTCCCAAAAACACAAAAAAGAGTGGATTTCAACTCCCGGATGGGAAGCCGGGGGAGCCAATGGGCTTCCGTCCGAAAGTCTCCGTGGCAAGCCTCGGCCTCTTTCATTGGTCGGGCCTCATTGTCAGCCATGGCTCAGTGGGTGGCACTCTCACCCCTCAGTCAGAAGGTTGTGGGTTCAAGTCCCACTCCAGGGACTTAAGCACAAAAATCCAGGCTGACACTCCAGTGCAGTGCTGAGGGAGTGCTGCACTGTCGGAGGTGCCGTCTTTCGGATGAGGCGTTAAACCGAGGTCCCGTCTGCTCTCTCGGGTGGGCGTAAAAGATCCCATGCACTATTTTGAAGAAGAGCAGGGGAGTTATCCCTGGTGTCCAGGGGCCAATAATTATCCCTCAATCAACATCACTGAAACAGAATATCTGGATGTTATCACATTGCTGTTTGTGGGAGCTTGCTGTGCGCAAATTGGCTGCCGTGTTTCCTACATTACAACAGTGACTACACTTCAAAAAAAGTACTTAATTGGCTGTAAAGCGCTTTGGGACGTCCTGAGGTCGTGAAAGACGCTGTATAAATGCAAGTCTTTTAAGTCTTTCTTTAATTGACATTACGCCAGCCAACATGGCCACCTGAAAGAGACGGGTCAAAATCGCGGTGCCCAGATCGTCACACACCGGCACTAAGGTGAGTCACGGGGGTGGGGGGGGGGGGCGGTGAATCAGAACCATTTCATGGGTGGGAAGAGTGGGGGGGAGCGTCGGGGCAGCAGAGGCCCCTGCTCCACCTAGCCCTACTAAGGAAAGCTTCTGACTTACCTCAGAGGACTTCCCATCAGGTTTTACTGAGCAGGGGGCCCCGCCCAGTGGGCCATTAGAATGTCACCGGGGTCCTCATGACATCATAGCACGTTTTGCACGTGTTCATGAGGCGCCTCGACCGCCCAACGTAATAAGTGCGCGGTTAAAATGGCAGCCGGCGAGAATCGGGCGGGAACGGGGAGGTAAGTACTTCCAAGCCATTTTAACTGCACTCCCCTCAGGTGGGCTGTGTTATATTTATCCCTCAATCAACGTCACCAAAAAAAAGAGAGATTATCTGGTCATTATCACATTGCTGTCTGTGGGAGCTTGCTGTGCGCAAATTGGCTGCCGCGTTTCCTACATTACAACAGCGACTACACTTCAATAGGTACGGCAAAGCCCCTTGGGACGTCTGGTGGTCGTGAAAGGCACTATATAAATGCAAGTCTTTCTTTTTTTAAATTGCCGCTAAAGAAATAGCAGAACCACAGATTTAGTGTAATATAATCCCGTCCACTAATAACAACAACGTCCATTCATCTGGGGCCTTTAACGCAGGTTTTTTTGGTCTTATAACGCTCCCGTGAAGCACCGTGGGACGTTTTACTACGTTAAAGGCGCTATATAAATACAAATTGTTGTTGTTGTTGTTGTAAAGCATCCCACGGATAATAAACTGCAATGAAATGATTAGAATAAGTCAATTTTAAGGATCATCTATGAAGACACCAAATACCAGGTTGGGGAAAGGCGGAGTCTGGATTAAGATCTAAATTTTATCTGACCTAAGTTTAGAACCCAGATGTATCACACCCATGTATAGGAGTCGTAAACTAACTATATAATTACTTGGCAAAGTATTCCTCCATTTATCAGGAATCATTCTGGATCCGTATGTGGCGTTAGGTTGGACTGAACCTTGTCATTATATTTCTGTGCCGCGGCTCCCATTTCCAACCTTTGCCCGGCGAGCCCACTGAAGCCTAGTTATTACTGTAGGCGAGGATGGGGTAATTACACTGTACGTGGGACTGGGTTTTTGGTTGTGCGTGGCATGTGCAGAGCCCTATATCAGCACTGACCAGAAAGGACACAGTAAAAGGATCACTGAAATAGCTACTTTCACCCACAAGTATTCCCAGCCTAACGAAATGACTTCCATCCCCTCCATCTGCCTCCTTCAACCTATAGGACAAAAATGAGAAGTCGCACAACACCAGGTTATAGTCCAACAGTTTTATTTGAAATTACGAGCTTTCGGAGCGCTGCTCCTTCGTCAGGTAAAGTGAGGGAATACTTTGTAACCGATTTGTATTCCTTCACTTCACCTGACGAAGGAGCAGCGCTCCGAAAGCTCGTAATTTCAAATAAAACTGTTGGACTATAACCTGGTGTTGTGCGACTTCTCATTTTTGTCCACCCCAGTCCAACACCGGCATCTCCGCATCACAACCTATAGGACACACCATAGATAGACCTGGCACCATCATAGCGGCATTTTGCAGATTTAACCCTCAGCTCAACCAATGTTCCTTGTCATTTTCTTTGGCCCCGCGCGGCCCCTTTAAGGGGCTGTGCGGGCCATTCAAATTACCGCGCGTGCTGCGTTTTTTTTTTACATTGAAAAGCCAGCTAGCCGGTAGCACAGGTTCCCCGGAGCGTGGCCACCCAGCTTAAAGGGAACACTGAGCTCAAGCACTGCTCGCTCCCACTGCAATATTACTCGCCTTGGTCCAATTCATTCTGCGCTGGACAGACGTTATCGTGCGTGTTTCCCAGAACAAGGAGTTGCTCGAACACGCCACGAACGTATCGCTCGACATACTTAACTCAGCCCCTCCCACATGTCCCAATTTCCTTACGAGCACAGGGCCCTGCAAGGCCAGAAGCGGCCATCTCCATCACCGCGCGAGTCCCAAAGATCACAGGCACCTTACCACATTTTACTTCTGATACCCTTCCACAGCCCTGCTTGCCAAAAATGTAGGCATCGCCCGCTTAAAATTTATAACAGCCTCTGCGTCCCTGAGTCAGCTATTCCACATGTTTAACCCTGCATGATAAAAGTTATACCTTAACTGTGCTTTCACCTTTTCTCATCTAAGCTTGAATCTATGTCCCTCCAGCGCTAGAGCTTGTGTTCCGATCATTCTGGGATTTTATCTATTTCTTTGAAACGTGTTTCTGAGAACGCTCCTGTGAAGCGCCTTGGGACATTTTACTGTGTTAAAGGTGCTATATAAATATAAGTTGTTGTTATTAATTCATGATCTTAACTGGCTCAAAAAAAGTCATCGCTAAGCAACCTTTTTTCAATGTAAACACCTCGAGTACACTTCTTTCCTCATAGCTCAGGAGCCCGGTCCCATTTATCAATTTAGTTGCCCCTGGTCAAAGGGCAGAGGCTGCCCTCTATGGAGTGGTGCCCACAACACTACACAATACTCAAGATGGGTTAAAGGAAATTGGGCATTCATTGATGCACTGCGTACACAACTGCGATCATGACTATTAATTTCCCCACCGAATTTTCTTTCCTCCTTTCCTGGAGATGCTGACTCATCCTCAGGTGCTTGGGCCAAGTGGCCACATGTGAGCTGAGACAGCGTGCGATTGGTGTGCTATTGGACCATGAAAGGCAACACTGCTGAGCCAATTCCCATTCTCACACTGCACTTTCCAACAAGGGTGCAGAGAAGATTTACAAGGATGATACCAGAAATGCGAGGGTATACATATCAGGAAAGATGAACAGGCTGGGTCTCTTTTCTCTTGAAAAAAGAAGGCTGAGGGGGTGACCTAATAGAGGTCTATAAAATTATGAAAAATTTTGATAGAGTGGATACAGAGAGAATATTTCCACTTGTGGGGAAGAGTATAACTAGAGGCCATCAATACAAGATAGTCACCAAGAAATCCAATAGGGAATTCAGAAGAAACTTCTTTACCCAGAGAGCGGTGAGAATGTGGAACTCGCTACCACAGGGAGTGGTTGAAGCGAATAGTATAGATGCATTTAAGGGGAGGCTAGATAAGCATGAGGGAGAAGGGGATAGAGGGTTATGCTGATAGATTTAGATGAGGAAAGACGGAAGGAGGCTCGAGTGGAGCATAAACGCCGGCATGGACTGGTTGGGCCGAATGGCCTGTTTCTGTGGCGTATATCCTATGTAATTCTGTGCAAGGATTACTGGCTAGCAATCAGTAGCAGGAACTGTGTTTGATATCTTCCCTCCCTAGACCAGGGACAATGAGGCCTGTTAGTTGTGTCTTGTCTACTGTGGAGTGCAGTTAAATTAACTCAGTACCATCCAGGGAGCAACCCGGGGACCTCCCAACTACGTCGAGCTCAATAGCTCACCATACAGCGCATTTACCCACCAGAGATATTGCGGCTCCTGTGAAAGCATTCTTTAAATGAAGTTTCCAACTGCCGTACATCATGATAAACATCTCATTAATCTCAGCCCACCCTGGTTACACAAAGTATGGCGGAAGCCTTAAAAAACAGGTAGAAGCACATTTACTATATTTCTCGGGTCATAGTTACAGACAAATCTCGCTCCTCCCATACATAGAAACAACGGAAATCCTGAGCATTCAAGGCAATTGCGCTTGCTGTGTCAGCTGTGGCTCAGTGGGCAGCACTCTCGCCTCTGAGTCAGAAGGTCGTGGGTTCAAGTCCCCACCCCGGAGACTTGAACACAAAAATCTAGGCTGACACTCCCAGTGCAGTGCTGAGGGAGCGCTGCACTGTCGGAGGTGCCGTCTTTCAGGTGAGACGCAAAAGATCCCACGGCGCTATTTTGAAGAAGAGCAGGGTGAGTTCTCCCCGGTGTCCTGCCCAATATTTATCTCTCAACCAACATCACTAAAAAAAAGATGATCTGGTCATCATCACATTGCTGTCTGTGGGAGCTTGCTGTGCGCAAATTGGCTGCCGCGTTTCCCACATTACAACAGTGACTACACTCCAAAAAGTACTTCATTGGCTGTAAAGCGCTTTGGGACGTCTGATGGTCGTGAAAGGCGCTATAGAAATGCAAGTCTTTCTTTTTTTAATTTTTTGTTTGAGGGATGTCGGGAAGACTGCACCTATTGCCCGTCCTTGTCTGGTCTCTGTCCTCTCGGTTCAAGCAACACCTGTTAACAACTAATACTGCCTCATCAAGATCAATTAAAGTACAACATTAACTGCCCCTGGCATAGAAAGGATCTTCCAACAATAGCAATGGTCAAAGATCAACCGGGATATCAGTCCTGTTGCTGAGAACCTGATAGAGAGGCAATAACATTAGCACAAAGGGGTTTGAAAGAGTAAAATCATTACCATTATAAATCATTAGCCTTTGTTACTTGACCTTTACATCCAGGCTGAGGTTTCTGCAAGATGATAATGACACGCCATATATTATATCACTATCAGAGATTGGAACCCAATGCAAAGTGCAGCTCTAAAAATATGACTCCATTATCCTATCCTGCTGAATAATAATGAGCTTTCAAAATATAAAACTGCGATTCTCTTCATCATTTTGTCCTTATTTGTCAGGGCAGAGGACTCGCTTCTGGGCTCCCCCCCCGTCCACTGTCAAGCTTGTGGATCGAATAATTAGCCTGTAAACTTAGCTCAGTGAAGGAATGCTAAATAAAGCTCTGGCTTTTATATTCGCAGTTCTTAATCGTTTCAAGTGCAAAGGGTATTAGGGTGAGAGCAACTGAATGTGACTTGACAGGAGTGGCCGGGAAGGATTTACTCCACTTACACCTCTGTTCCTGAGGTTAAGACTGGGATTGCTAGGTTTTTGTTTGGCAAGGGTGTTGAGGGTTACGGAACCAAGGCAGGGTAGATGGAGTTAAGATACAGCTCAGCCATGGTCTAATTGAATGGCGGAACAGGCCCGAGGGGCTGAATGGCCTCCTCCTGTTCGGGGTGGCTGGAAATAGAAAGAAAAGAAAGACTTGCATTTCTATAGCGCCTTTCACGACCACCGGACGTCCCAAAGCACTTTACAGCCAATGAAGTACTTTTTGAAGTGTAGTCACTGTTGTAATGTGGGAAACACGCAGCCAATTTGCGCACAGCAAGCTCCCACAAACAGCAATGTGATAATGACCGGATAATCTGTTTTTGTTATGTTGATTGAGGGATAAATATTGGCCCAGGACACCGGGGAGAACTCCCCTGCTCTTCTTCGAAATAGTCCCATGGGATCTTTTACATCCACCTGAGAGAGCAGACGGGGCCTCGGTTTAGCATCTCATCCGAAGATGGCACCTCCGACAGTGCAGCACTCCCTCAGTGGGGGGCGAGAAAATGGCAGAGAAAGAAATAGATACCAAGAACTTAATACCAAACTTCAACTTGGTTACAACCCCTCAAAGTGAATAACATGTACAGGAAAAGTCTACCTTTTGATATATAATGTACTTAAGCATCTCACAAGTGTGGAATTATCAGGAAAACATGGACCTTTTGGAAATGCTGCACATTTGAGGGGTTTTGCTGAAGTAAATAAGGAGAAAGTGTTTCGAGTGGCGGGAGGGTCGGGAAGCAGAGGACACAGATTTAAGATAATTGGCAAAAGAACCAGAGCGAGAGGGAGAGAAATTTATTTTACGCAGCGAGTTGTTGCGATCTGGAATGCGCTGCCTGAAAGGGCGGTAGAAGCAGATTCAATAGTAACTTTCAAAAGGGAATTGGATAAATACTTGAAAAGGAAAAATGTGCAGGGCCATGGAGAAAGGGCAGGGGGGAGTGGGACTAATTAGATAGCCCTTTCAAAGAGCCGGCACAGGCACGATGGGCCGAATGGCCTCCTTCTGTGCTCTATGATTCTATGATTTGGTTGAGTTCTGGTTAGCAAGACTTTGTGGTGATTTGCAAATAAATCTTCCACCTCTCTCTCTCTCTCTCTCATGGAATTCCTACCAACATCTGCCTGATGATTTCATAGACTATCCGGTAACCCATTACTCAGCAATTGTTCCTCACAGACGCATTTATTGGGTTTGCGTCTTTCTTCCAACTGCAATACGTCATCCCTGACTTCATCTGCAAACATTAGACCTCCTTACAAGAATAATATATAACAATACTTTGATCAAAAAAAAAATTGGAAGTGTTTCTAAATGTGAATTACTGTGATTTACTTTTTACCACCTCATCAATCACTCCA